>OY743217.1:14930732-16130732 GCA_963555745.1 Cardamine flexuosa
TTTAAGAAGAAGACTGGCTTCTGTTATGTAAACGGCTGTTCTCCTCTTGGGCTAGTGCTGCCTTTGGTCAGCAAAGTTTCGAATAGGGAGAAAGATTTTTTCTTTGTCTGTCCCTCTCGATGGTCATTTGAGGACCCAGAGGGGCCGCTTTTCTCCGAGTGGAGGATTTGGCCGGGTAGAGACCCTTTTTATTAACTCCTTTCAGCTGTGTATTTTGCTGCTGACCTTTTTTTTTTTGTTTCAGCTCATATCCCGCGATTCGGTGCAAGGGCCAAGAACTTTTTCAAAATCGTCCAGTCTCTTAGACAAGAGGGAGCGGGGAGGTGGCTGGAGGAGTTAGCGGCGAGAGAACGCAAAAAGCTGAAGAGATTAGCGAAGAAAGAGGAGGCAAAAGGTTTGAACTTAACTTGTAGAAACTTCGCAAATCTTGTTTTTAACATTATTCGCTTTTGTCAGTTATGGCAAAATTTAGTCTCGACTCTGGTGTGATACCGTACTCCCTTGGCAACGTTTTCTGTTCATCCAATCCAACTTCTTCCATCGCATCATCCACGTCAAGGGTGGTCTCTCCGAGCAAGAACAACCGTTGTTCGAAGGAAAAGGAGCGACGATTGAAGAGTGGCAGGACATCTTCCACTAACCACAAGATCGGCGAGGGCTCTTCCAACCTGCCACACTCTGGTACATCTGTTCGGGACCCAAAATAGCCTTTGGGATCTGGAGACGTCAGGGTGGACGATTGTATTTTGCTAAAGAGGCCGCATGCAGAGCCTGGTGTGGCGATCGACCGCTCAGACATTTTTGCCAAGCCAGGCTACAGTTTTCAGGTGGAGAATTCGGACTCGAGTTACCCAATCTTGGCTAATGGTATTTCTTGCGTCAGTGGCGGGGCGTCATCATCCAAACTGTTGGAAAAGGTAGCGTTCGCCGAGTCTACAAGGATCTTTGCAAGGTAAGGTCGTCACATCACGTCTTCCGATTTCTTAGATTTCTTGGTCCTTGGGTCGCATGCTAACTTTATCGTTGAAAATATGTTTTTGATTTAGTTTATCGAGTCGTGCAACCGTCTTGTCACCCTTTATGATGATCGTGCTCACGTTGGGGGCTCAAAGCACTGGAACAGAGGCCAAGAAAGCCGAGGCCGCGCTCAAGGCCGAACAAAAATGATCCGAGGGTCTGTTCAGGGAGATCACAGAGAAATCATCTGTGGAGGCGAAGTTAAATAAGGAGGTAGCTCGGTTGGAGGGAGAGTTGAAGTCTTCTCAGGATAAGTTCAGTTGTCTGCGTTCGGAAAGCAATTCGGATTTTGAAGGTGCTTGTCGGGAGACTGTCGCGGCTCTATGCCATGCGTTCCAGAATTGCTTGTCGAGGAAAGAAAAATTGAAGAGTGATGGCGACGCACTGTGCACGATCCAGCTTCAGTTCGTTCAGGTTGACGGGTCCCTGAACGTTCTTAAAGAAGTTATGGGAGACGAGGTCCCTGTTGAGGTGGAAAAGAAGCTTCAAGAGAACTTAAGCAGGTTCGAGGCCGAGTTCAGGGCGCACCCTCGAACGGTCGTCTCTAACGACATATTCAATCTCTCAACTCTTTTCTCCGTCGATCACTACTCGGCTACGTATGCAAGATTGGTACTTAGCTAAGTTATGCGAGGTTGGTACTCGACTTTTGTTATGTGAGATCGGTACTCGGCTAGGTATGTGTGATTGGTACTCGGCTTTTATTATGCGAGATCCGTACTTGGCTTTGTCGTGCGAGATCGGTACTCAGTTTTGTCATGCGAGATCAGTACTCGGCTTTACAAGGGTGCAAAACTAAAGTTTTCACAACCTCGAAGATCTGTTCTTAATGTGGCAAGGACGTTCGACTTATCGACTGGTTACGACGGATCGGTGAGCGAGTCTGTGCTCGACTTATCACGTTAGTTCAACCAGCTGATCCAGTGGTTGGGAGAATGCAACTGGTGGTCGCAGGTAATTAATTATATGTGTTTTTCACATTCAAGTTGCTATTAATTTTTATTTAAAAAATCAATTTATGATCAAAAGGAAAAAGGGAATAAACTGATTTAATGCATATATTTTTATTGGCCAATTCCTTTGGTGACCTTAAACCTCCCAGACCCAAAACGGCGCGTTCGTTTCGAGATGAAGCTACCCATGTATGTTCGTCTTCCCGCTCTGACGGATATTGCATCTTTTCCCAAGGATTTTCATGATGGCGTCTCTTAGTTTTCACACTCTGACGAACGTCGTGTCTTTTCCCGAGGATTTTAATGATGGCGTCTCTTCATCTTTCTTTTGGTGGGTATATGGTAACACCACTTTTATACACATTGTTACCACCTTTTTATCATGCCTTAGAGTAGATTTTATCCACTGTTTATACCATTTCGTGCATTTATGCTTCATATAGGATGTTTCATATTTCTGTATAGGCATTGCATGCATTTTGCATATTTGGGGTCTTATCAAGTACTTATGGAGCATATGGAGCATACTTGGATTTTGGCTCATGAAGTGAAGATGTGCAGTCGAGCCCTATGGAGTCGAGTGAAGATTGCAGAGAAGACGGATAGCTCACTCGACCAGACCACTCGAGTGAAGCACTCTCAGACGAGCTCACTCGACCAGACCACTCGAGTGAAGCACTCTCAGACAGGCTCACTCGACCAGACCACTTGAGTGAAGCACTCTCAGACAGGCACTCTCAACCTCAGCATCACAGGCTCACTGGACTTCAGCACCACAACTACTCGAGAGACCACTCGACAACACCACTCGACTGCTGGGTCGAGTGGGCATTCTCTGACTTTTTCTCCTAAAAACTCGCAAAATGTAATAAGCGCTTGAGATTATGTATAAAAGCGCCTCATTAAACCTAATTGGATACAATCTAATAGCACGGCTTTGGCTTAGTAACTTTTAGGTTTTGCTCTTGTTTTTCTCTCTCTTGTTCTTGCTGTTCTTGATAGTTTTTCATTTTCAGCATCTTTGTAGCTTTGATAACTTTTTATAAAATCAGTATTTACCTTAGCTTTCTTCTCCAACCTTGCTCACTAGATCAAAGGCAATAACATATAAAAATCTCAAGCTTTTCTGGGTTTCGGACCCCAGCCATGATCATAGTGTGTGAGTAGTAAATTTGGGGTTTTTGGGGATGGATTAGGGTAGCTTCTCTCTGTTTTGTTTTTGCTTAGATAGTTTGATCATCACTCAGTTTCGACTCCCTCTTGCGTGAGTGATTTTAATGCTTGTTCTCCCCTGATCAAGGAGAACATGATCCTAGATGGTCTCATGAGGACGAACCATGGCTTGAGCCACTGGATAGACTTTTTTCGGGGTTTAGAGTACAATAGCGTGAGGGTAGATGCATCAGATATTGATTTATGTCATGACTCCACCTATTCAGTTGTTATGAAATCTTTTTGACTTTAATAGGCTGATTCTCCATGCCTGATCCGACTCCTCACACTATGCTGACTGGGTTGGGTCTTGGGGCTCTCTACCACAAACCATGGATTGAGCTGGTTAGGAATTCTGTTGTCTAGGATAATCCTGTGATGAAATTGCTAGTTGATAGCTGCAATAGAACAGAGTGTTTGCGACCCGTGATTTCCATCCCTAGAGTCCCTATTTTTCCCCATAGTTTACAGCTTGCTTAGTAATCGTGTACTGTAGTTTTTCTCTGTTTTTACTGTAGCACTCGACCTCACCACTCGATCAGTGTGGTCGAGTAGTCTTAGTACTATGATTTTTCCTGCTTAGTTCCATGATGTGCTAAAGTGTGACAGACTTTGGTACCTCTAGTATCAATTAGGGTTTTTAGTAGATTTCTTATTTAGACTGCTAGTACCACACCCTTTTGATAATTACTTGAATAGCTAGCCTTGATAATCAACTGATTGTTGTAGACCACTCTTGATTAGTTTGACATTGTTCTCAACTACTCAACTCTTACCACTATACTACTATTGATAACCTTGGAATTTGTTCTCTCTAGGCTTAGGTTGATTGCATTGCTGTATGTCCTTGCTTAGAGTAGGCAAAATCCTTGTTTCAGTATAAGAGCGGCTGCTGTTTATCGTCATTCCTCATTCGCACTTAAACCACTCTCATTTTCTTTCTCAGCATCCTATCCTTTTCTAACTTCTCTCCTATTTAATAACCAATTTTTTGAAGAAATATCTATGGACGAGCCAATATTGATATCCTCGGGCTCTAACTCCGACTCGGGTAGAATCACAGTCTGAAGGCCGGCTTTGCACCGGACCGCTTGTATAGTGTCGGACCCGAGGTTGGATCTGCACCGGTTTGTTTGGAGGTCATCCTCTTGAAGGGCTCCGGCCAACCCTTCGACCATTTTTCCGGTGATCTTTACGCCGCCCTTGATGGTGCCTCGGTCAGACCTAGAGTCAATGAATGTGTTTCTCGCTCTTCCGGTGGTCTTGATTTTTTCCTCCGATGATGGCAATATTGTGCCAGCTGTTGCAGGGCCTCCTGTGCCTACAATGTAATCTTTCCTGAGGATACCGCTCCGTAAACCGTTAGTCCATTTGCTTCAACTCCCGTAGGAGCCTCAACCGGGAAAAACGCTGATGCTTTTGTAGCTGTGCGGGACATGGTACATGCCACCTTTGGCCGCTGCACCGATGGTGGCTCAGAGGACAACCCTTGCAGAGTGGCTAACTCTTTGATGCGCTGTGCACTCTCAGCCTTTTTTGTGGCGTCCGATCTTGGTTTTGATGGGACGTCCCATGAGTTTTCGGCCGGTTCGTTGTCGATGGCTGATGCTCGTGATGCTGCTGAGTCCGGGCGTTCCAGCCGTCCCCTAGCAGACCCATCTATCGCGAGGATTGGGTCAGACGGGATCGTGAGCCCCTATGACGTCAGTTCCTCATTGGGGGCGAATCAAACGGATGACAGCGGGCCTATTAGTACTTTGGAGGTCGTCTTGTCTTTTGGGGCTGATCTGTATACTGGCGATGAGGTAACGCGTTGTGGTTGGACATGGTCGGATGGTCGTATCAGGATTTACGAGATAGGTACATTGCCGCAACCGCGGTTCAGGGATTTTTTGGCTGGTCCCCCCGAGCTTGCTAGGTTTTACCAGAACTTTCATTCGAACTTCCCCCTTGGCTATACGGGTGGCCTAACACCGGTTATCCCAGGGATCGGTATCCCTACAAACCAGTGGCAGGTCAAAACGGGCAGCATATGTGGACACCTTCGATGTCTTTCTTCATGTAAGCTGCAGTGTGTTTTGGTTTAATTTTTTTTGTGTGTTCTTAGCCTAACATTTTGTTTTGCCTTGCAGTATGACATTTGCCATCATTTTGCCGTTCTGACTTTGCACCGGATGCAGGGCAAACGCCGGCTCTGACTTTGAAGATCGAGAATTTAAGAGTCATTGAGAGGTACTATCTGCGGCCTCGTCCGAAGATTCGGGCATTGGAGTGAGAACAGGCTGAGACTCTGGAGGGAACTGAAGAGATGAAGAGGCAGTGGGAGCTTTTGGACAGCAATCCTTGGCCATGGGATCGGAAGGCTTTCAAGAAGATGAGCTTGAGGATTCCTTGGAGTATGATGAGACTTTTGAGGGGCTCTGTCCTGGTTGTCCTATTGGACGTCCGGATTCGTCGGACTCGAACAATGAGGAGTGTTTGGACTTCCTTGGATTTTCCAGAAATCCGAGTAGTTTCTGTTTGTAAAGCTAGTTTTCGTTACTTTTTTTTGTAATGTTCCGAACTATTAAATGAATGGTAGCTTGACAAAAATGTTTCTGCCTTGTCCTTTTTTTTTTATATTTTTGGGGCTGGACCCATGACCGGGCTGCCTATGTACTAGAAGTCGGGATCAAGCTGAACGTAGTTCACTGGCTATGAATCTAGGTCAATGGATGTTAGAGCGGCTTACTAGTGGAATTCTAGAGGTTGTCGGAGTTCCATGATTATAGGATTGGTTCACCAGTCATGCGATTAGTTCGAATAAGCCTTGTCAGACGCACTTCGAGATTTGGTATGGTCCTTCCCAGCTTGCTCCTAGTTTTCCTGCATTTAGTTCCGAGGCATTCTCGAATACCTTTCTTAGGACAAGGTCGCCTTCTTGCAGGAAGCGGTTGCGTGTTTGCTTGTTGTATAAGCTTCTCGTTTGTTGTTGGTAGTTTTGGATTCTTAGGAGCGTCTGGTTCCGGTCTTCTTCTAAGTTGTCTACATGGTCGATTATCATGGAATGGTTCATCTTGTGGTTCTCCGATAGCATCATTTTCCTGATGGTGGGAAAGCTAACTTCTGCGGGCGCCATTACTTCCATTCCATGTGACAACAAGAAAGGTGTACGGTTGGTTGATTTGTGACGCGTTGTTCAGTTTGACCATAGTACGCCGTCGAGCTCGTCACCCCATAGACCTTTCTTTTCTTCTAACTTCTTCTTGATACTTTCGATTATGCATTTTTTTGTGGATTCAGCTTTAACGTGACCCTGTGGGTATCTCGGGGTAGATTTGTTCAGACGAATCTTCCATTTGGCGCAGAAATTTTCAAAGGTTGCGGAGATGAACTGAGAAACGTTGTCAGTGACAATCTCGTAAGGTAGGCCGCGTCAGCAGATGATTTTTTCCAGACGAACTTCCGATTGTCAATGTTTCCCACCTTTGCAAATGACTCGGCTACTACCCACTTAGTGAAGTAGTTCATCTTTATCAGGATGAATTGCATCCTCCTTGACGTCGGAAGGGGTCCCACCAAATCCATCGCCTAGCGCATGAATGGGTAAGGTGCCGTTCCTGAAGATAGCTTTTCGGAGGGGACGTGGATCATAGGACCGTGCCGTTGACATGCCTTGCACCGCGCAACATATATCTTGCAGTCTCCAGTCATTATAGGCCAGTAGTGGCCTTAGCGATGAACCTTGATTGCCAAAGCTTTTCCGCCCGAGTGGTTTCCATGCGAAGGTGTGAACATTCTTGGTGAGAAAAGCTTCTAACATGTCGTGGAAGTCCGGTTTGAGTCTGGTACCTATCTTGTCACATCTTGCCAGGTCGGTGGGGTCGATGTTCAAAATTTATTGTAACGTCCTTGGGTATAGCTACGTCAATAGATGGGTAGTTTTGGATCCTTGGCTCAAAAGTAGACAGTTCTGTGGTTCTTGGTTCTTCTTCCTTAGGTGGACCTCGATGAGGAAGGATGACCTCGTCATGTGCTGACTCCCATACAGTGTGTGTGTTGGTGGTATGTGGACGAGAGCGCCTTCATCTGGTGGATCCATGGGGTTCCCAGGATGACATTATCTATGGCCGGCGTGTCGACAATCTGAAATTTCACCATTCTTATCAGGGGTCCCGCCTAGACCGGGAGCTTGATCGTGTCGTACATCAACGTGGTATCGCCGTCGAAACTGGTCAATGGTTGGACAAATAGTTTGATCTTGAAGTTCTTGAGCTCCATTTTGTCCAACGTTTCTTTGAAGATGACGTCGACTGAGCTGCCAGAAGCGCTGGTAGTTGCGTGTTAGGCCGATATCTGGCATTGGCTGGTGCAAGATTTCTTCGATCTTGGGGGCGTCCATCTTTCAACCAGCGGGTTTAGATTCCACCACCATCTGATTCTGTTTGAACAGTTTATCCTGTAACGTGCAGCACTGCCTCGTCGAATGCCCGGGCACGCCATGGTAAGTGAAAAATAGTTCATCTTCCGTCATCTTTTCCCTGTTCCAGCTGTTGCTCCATAGTGGGGGCAGGCCACACTGTTGGTTGGGCTGGCCACTGACCGCTTTCACCGAGTCGTGTCTTCCCCTGTCGTGGTTACCTTTATGCGAGTGGTTTGTGAGGTTCGCGACGTTTTTCCTGGTGGTCGGTGTCCTTTGTTTTTACCATCTGCGGCCTTGATCTGGGGGTGGGGTCTCTTCTTTACATGGCGGTCTGGATTTCTTCGATCATTATGTAGCGGGTTGCTCAATGCAAAGCGTCCTCTAATGTCGCGGGTCTTTGGACCTTGATTTTTTCCAGAATTCAGACCGGTACCACAATCCTTTCTCGAGGGCCATGAGCATGGTTTTGTCTGTGTCGCTCACTTTCGATGCGATGGTCTTGAATTTGTCAATGAAGGACTTGAGTAGTTAGACCTCCTTTTGTTGGAGCGTCCAGAGATTGGCGCTAGAGGAGCTTTTTTCTATGAAATATGAGTAATTTTTCAGGAACGTCATGACCAGTTGCTCGTAACTACTTACGGAGTTGTTCTTCAAGCGCAAATACCAGTTGAGGGAAGACCCTCGCAAGTTTTCAACAAAATTCTGCCAGAAGGACGCGTTCTCATCACCCGGAGGTATCTGTGAGCAGCCCATTGCGACTGTGAAGGCGGCAAAGAACTGATAGGGGCCGGTCGTGCCATCGTATGTCGGGAATTGTAAATTTTCTTGCGGACCGACCCTAGTGTTTCTTATCTGCCAGGTAAAGGGCGTGTTCTGCTCTTCCACGAGTACGCAATCGATTTTGGGGGCCGCGCTCGTTGCCTGGTGTAACTTCGAGTTAATTTTGAGTAATTGAAGCTTCATGCTCTCGAGGTTGTTTGTTCGGTAATCCAAGGTTGGAGGGTGTGTTTCCTCATTTCTGTTGTACCGCTCGCCTTTGGCTGGAAGTGCACGCGGAGCGGGCTGAGGTCGCTGAGGCCAGGAAGCAGCCAGTTTGTTCAAGCGTCCGGCCGTGGCGTTCGTGAAATCTCTCATCCGTGCTATGAGTGCGTGAAGCAAACCGTTGGTATGGGCCAACGTTTACCCACCGACGCCTTCTTTGTGGGTATGCTGTGGCTGTACGTTTGGCCTTGTGCTTATCGTCCCAGTACTTGCCGCACCGAGCGTGTCGTGCTCCTGGTCTACGTTATTCCGCTGCTCGAGATTGTCTCCCTCCTCAAGGTGATCGCGAGCGACCCCGTTTTGGATGTCCAAGTCGATTGGTGTGGGCAGATGATGGAGTATAAATTTTCCTCAAGGGAACCACACAATGAATGGGCTGCAAGTACACAACAATCAATCGTAGTACTTAAGGTATATCAAATCCACAGAGAGAGTAGATGTATTGCAAATCAAGAAGAACAAGTAAAGCTAGAACTCAATAATAAAAAGGGGGTTTTGTGTCAAGCAAATCACGCAAAGCAAATAAAGCAAATGTAAATCAATATGAGATGTATGTTGGGCGTTTCAGGGGGTCTCTGGGGTTTAATGATCTATCTATTGGAAATAAGTTCAATGTAATGCATGTCTACTCCTAAGTCTCGGACTATGAAACACGAAAGTTCAGCTAACCTATTGTCATAGAGAAAACCGGCTGAAATCCACAAATCCTATTACTCAACTATCGCAGGCAATAACATAGGTTTCAAAGCATTAAAATCAAGTTCAATCCTAATCCATAAGACTCCATAACTAAGGGGTATGTGCTTGTTATGACACGATACTCGTCAAATCTAGGTTCCAACAAACTAAGCAAACGGTTTAAATTACTTAGATGCCTAAGATCAATAGCTTGTTCATGACTCTTAACTATATGCATTAAGAATGAGATAAGACCGAAAGACAGTATAGACGGATATGCAAATATAATAGAACTCGCCACTCAAAAGCCAATGATCAACTCACCCCATTGACTGGCTCTTTAGACCCAACTGGATACTCTACTCGGCCATGCTCAAGGTTGTCATCGATGATATGAAAGAGTAAAACATAGATCTAATGCAATAAGGTAAAGGTTTAGAGATTACTTCTTTAGATCCGAAAATAACAAGATGTAAGGACTTCTCCTTTGACAAAGTTAAAAAAGAATAGAGAAAGAGATAGTGGAACTTCAAAGCTTCAGCGAGATCAAGTTGCTTCTGCGGCTCCTTGGAGACGGCGTCGGCTTCTTGAGGGGCTGATGGACTTTCTAGGGTTTCTATGGTGAACTTAGGTGGTGGTTTGAAACTTTGATGAGGCACACGAAACCCTAGCTTCATGAACTTGTATATATAGGTCTTGGGGCGCAAGAGATTGGCATCTAGGGTTTAGGAAGCGCAGACTCATCATCTTGGTGAGTGTGGAGGCAATGGGCCAATCTTGGTGATGGGCCAAACGTCTAAGGTGGTGAAGGAGGCTGGCCTTGGTCACAAGCTTAGTGTCTGGGGTGCCCAAGAGGCCTGGCCTCGGTCCCGAGCTTAGTGACCGAGATTTGGTGCTTTGGTGCTGGTTTGACATAGCTTCATTTTTTGGGATGCATCTTCCAAACGGCTGAATGGATTGCTTTGATTCTTGTCCTATACAAATCTTGACTCTTCAAGCTTTTCAATGATATAGAATACTCCAATTTTGGTAAACATAAACGTCTTCAAATGTTGTCAAACTTCTGATGCTTTGAAACTGCCACAAAACGGGTCTTTTCTCCCTTTTTATCCATATTCCCATAAAACCTGTAAAACCTCTTTGACACTAACAATACTTGATAATAGGCTATTTAGCTTTGAAATCGTACCAAATCTCTCTTAAAAAAATATGAAAACCATAGTAAAAACGGGTCAAAGTACGATGTTATCAACTCCCCCAGACTTAAACCTTTGCTTGTCCTCAAGCAAAATAGAATGGAAGAGAGGTTTGAAAATCACGGGAACTCACTTAGCTTGTTGGGGATTTCTGGAATTCAAAATATTTGTCACCGGGCGTTGGAACATAGTCCGAGATTAACCATAAGGATCATCTTTAAACCTTAGTTACTCCAATCCAAAGGATTTTTCGGAATTCCATTGTCATCTCTTTACATAAATTAATGTAATGAAAGGTACGGTGGTCTTACCAAAGGGAAATCCACTTAAAGTCAGGGAAACTTCTTCTTACCAAGGCCTTCTCCAGCATACTTTCCCTCTCCTCTTTTTGTTCCAAGCTCTTTGATATCATGTTTACAGCCACCGAGTTTTGTTGTTTCCGGTGCTTTGCCTTTTCTTCTTCTTCTTTTTCTTTTTCTTTTTCTTTCTTTCTTTCTTTTTTCTTTCTTTCTTGTTCTTTCTTTTGTTTTCTTTTGGACGAGTCTCCCTGGAATCACAAAGGATACACGGGTCTACGCATCATCCCTTGGCCACTTTGACACTTAATGTTTCCCTGACAACAAAATCCTTCCATGAGGTCGCAAAAGATACACGGGTTTACGCATCATCCCTTGGTTCACTTGGGCTTGTTGCTTTGATTTTTTTCTCCTTTCCTTTCTTTCTTTTCTGTTTTTCTTGCTTTTCGGTTTTTCCGAGCTTGGGAAGAGGAAGAGTGGTAATTGTATGCTTGGTGGAAAATTGTGTGGCCTTGTATGGTTTGAATAGGTCATTGTGCAATGATTGCCAATCCATGAAGAAGAAATTGAATGTCAAGTTAGGTTCAAATAGATTTAGAGACAACTTTGGTTTACCCCTACTTTCCAACGAAAAGAAGCTTTTAGGGAATGGTGAATCCTTCTACGTCCTTTCCCAAACGGAACCTCGGCCAAGCTGTGAGTCATTAGAGTAATCACCATTCCAGATAATCTAATAGATCATGGTCCTTATTCCCTAACAGTTTTGACTCAATAAAAAATAAATTAACTCGATAAAATCGCATAAATAGGCATAATCATTGATGTAAGAATTGGCAAAAGGTCTCAGGTAAAAAAAATAGAGGTGTCAGTAAAGGATGAACATCCTTTCCCCCAGACTTAAATCACACCGTCCTCGGTGGGAAAACAAGAAGGAGAAAAGGATGGAAATCATAAGGAAAAGTTGAGTTAAGAACAATGTCACATGGATTGGAATGTTGGTGACTAACCGGTGTTCCTTCCTTTGAAACTTTTCATTGCATGGACTTGGTTCTAGTCCATTGAATTCTTTGTGAAGATCTTCTTCTAAATGCATCTTTCCTGAGACAAAAATCTAAAAACCATCAATGACATGCTAAAACATAAATATAGATAAATAAAATAAGGTAAGGATAGAATGGTGGTGGTGTTGATGGTGAGATGGTGGTGATGTTATCTCTTTGATGTCATGGTTGCCATGGTTGTCTTCCCATGGTGACTGATATGCTCCAAATGTGCTTGTGGTTGGATTTGGTGAAGTGATCTTGATCAGTGAAGTGACATGGTAAAAGAGGAGTGGCGTGGAGGCACTAGGGTGAGAAACCTCGGTCATAAGTAGTCGTGACCAGGGCTGGCCCTCCTTCACGCCTCGGTAACGGCCCTTGTGACCGGGGCTGTTCTTCCTAACCCAGAACGGATGTGGCTGCCCTCTTTTTCCTTGTTCCTTCTTCTTGTCATGCAAATATATCATCCCATGCTTCAAAATGTACCAAAGGAATGCATACTTACTTGTGGATCCGAGATTTGGATGTCCCATTGAAGTTTTATCCCCTTACGGCCTGGGTAACCTTCAAAATAGGGTCCAATGGTGAATCTTGAAATCTAGCCCCATCAAGGCTACATTTTCTTTGATGATAAATTTCCAAATATCCTCATATCCTTAGATATTGAATCTTGTGTCAATCCATTAACCCAATAGCAAAATGGCCCAAAATTTGTGAAATTTCTAGCCGTGGATTGCCGGCTGTGGACTCGGTTTTTGATGATTGGCCCTTTTCTTCTCTGAGCTTCTTTTTCTGAAATCTGTTCGACCAAAACTTCCCAAGGATTAACTTCTAGGCATGTGTCAAGTTGGACCACATTGGCTCGAATAGATTTCAATATCCTTCAACTTTAGTGAAAAATGCAATCGTGAAGCTTAAGATGGAATGATCTTCCTCCCATGAATCCTTTTCCAAAAAGTTACTTAACCATTACTCCTAGAATACTCATAAGATGTTGAGTACCTGATCCTTGATCGTTTGGTTGAGTGGAACTTGAAAATTCTTCATGAGGCTTGGTTTTGACCTAGTCGCGGCCCGGTTTTCAACTTTGGCCTTGGCTTAGAAAAACTCAATGGATGAGGTCGGGGAAGGTTGCATAGCTTCCTAAGATGATGTAGTTAGCTCCAATAAGCTCCATAAGGTCAGAAACGTACCAGATCAACAAAAGTTTTCAAAATCTCTTTAGAACCTGGAAATTGGCTCTTGGAAGTTTTGCTCGGAAAACCTTGGTCACTGGCTACGTGACCGGGGTGTGGCCTTCATGGGACCTCGGTCATGGGGCTTGTGCCTGGGGTATGCCCCTGATGTTTTCCTAAGTCTCAGACTATGAAACACGCAATATCAGCTAACCTATTGCCAGAGAGAAAACCGGCTGAAATCCACAAATCCTATTTCAGAGCATTGAAATCAAGTTCAATCCTAATCCATAAGACTCCATAACTAATGGGGTATGTGCTTGTTATGATGCTATACTCATCAAATCAAGGTTCCAACAAACTAAGCAAACGGTTCGAATTACATAGATGCCTAAGATCAATAGCTAATTCATGACCCTACTATATGCATTGGGAATGAGATAAGACTGAAAGCCAGTATAGACAGATATGCAAATATAATAAAACTCACCACTCAAAGGACAATGATCAACTCACCCCATTGACTGGCCCTTTATACCCAACTGGATACTCAACTCGGCCATGCTCAAGGTTGTCATCGATGATATGAAGGAGTAAAACATAGATCTAATGCAATAAGGTAAAGGTTCAGAGATTACTTCTTTAGATCCGAAAATAACAAGATGTAAGGACTTCTCCTTTAACAAAGTTACAAAAGAATAGAGAAAGAGATGGGGGAACTTCAAAGCTTCAGCGAGTTCAAGTTGCTTATGCGGCTCCTTGGAAACGGCGTCGGCTTCTTGAGGGGGTGATGGACTTTCTAGGGTTTCTGTGGTGAACTTAGGTGGTGGTTTGAAACTATGATGAGGCACACGAAACCCTAGCTTCATAAACTTGTATATATAGGTCTTGGGGCGCAAGAGATTGGCTTCTAGGGTTTAGGAAGGACAGACTCGTCATCTTGGTGAGTGTGGAGGCAATGGGCCAATCTTGGTGATGACTGTAGAAGTATTCTGAACTGATCAGTTTATTGATATCGTAATACACATATTTATACAAGTATTCATCTAAGGTTTTCCATAAACCTATACAATATATTCTCATATGAATATTCTCATATCCTTATACTAATACGCCCCCTCAAGATGGACGTCGTGAAGCAAGTCCAATCTTGGAAGAGAGATCAAGAAACCGAGTCCGAGGTAGAGGCTTTGTCAAAGCGTCGGCAAGCTGATCAACAGAACTTATATGAGATACATGAAGTGTCTTTGCTTGGACCTGTTCACGCACAAAATGATAATCAAGAGCTAAATATTTCATTCGAGAGTGAAACACAGGATTTGCGGACAAATATGTTGCACCAATGTTGTCACAATAAAGTGTAGGTATGGTTGGCGATGTGAGACCAATTTCAGACATGAGAGACATCAACCATTTTACTTCGGATGCAGCTTCCGCTAGTGCTCCATATTCCTCTTTTGTTGAAGAACGTACAACACCACTCTGTTTTTTAGACGACTAAGAAACTGGTTTCTTGCCCAAGTAAACAATGTATGCACCGGTGGAGTTATAGTAATCTCGGTTTCCAGCCCAGTCCGCGTCCGAGTAAGCATGTAAATTGAGCGGAGTAGAAGCTGAGAAGAAGATACCTTTGTGTGGGGTGCCGGCAAGATAACGAAGCACACCTTTCACGGCTTCCCAATGAGCTGAAGTTGGACGATGCATGTACTGAGAGAGACGATTCACGGCGAATGCGATATCAGGCCTGGTGAACCTACCGTAGTCCGATATTCAGTTGGATTATCAAGAAGTTCACCGGTGGTAAGTGTTAACTCTTGAGACGATGATATTGGAGTTACAACCGGTTTGGCATGTTCCATTTTAGTGCGACGGAGAAGGTCTGTGATATACTTTGTCTATGTAAGAAGAAGACCAGCTGACATCCGATATGCTTCCATGCCAAGAAAATAGGTTAAATCACCTAGTTCTTTTAACGAAAATTTGGCTGCAAGGAGATTAGTGACTCGATGTTTTCATCCATGGAGGTACCGATAATGATGATATCATCAACGTACACAAGAATATAGATGAATGTTGTTCCACTTCGGAGAATGAATAATGAAGCATCTGCCAAAGAGTTCTTGAACCCAATCCCAATGACACAATCTTTTAGGACATTGTACCAAGCCCTAGGAGCTTGTTGGAGACATTACACTGCTTTCTTGAGGCGAAGAACATGATTAGGATGATTTTTGTCAATCAGACCTGGTGGTTGGAGCCTGTAAACTTCTTCCTCAAGGGGTCCTTGAAGAAAAGCATTATTTAGATCAAGTTGTTTCAAGGGCCAATTTTTCCCAATGGCTGTTCCAAGTATGAGACGTATTGTAGCATGCTTAATCACTGGGCTATAAGTGTCATGAAAATAAACTCCAGGTCTTTGATGAAACCCCTTTGCCACCAAGCGAGATTTAAGCCTGTCAATAGACCCATTAGGTAAGCGTTTTATACGATAAACCCATTTCGAACCAACAATATTATTTGCCAACGCACGATCAACAAGATTAAATGTGTCATTGCGGGCAAAAGCATCATATTCATCACTCATCAAACGTCGCCATATCTCATCTTTAAGCGCTTGAATGTGATTTTCTGGCTCAAGTTCTCCTAGAACAGCAGTGAGGGCATATTTGTGGTTTGACAATGTTGTTCTGAGATCTTGTAGTCATTGCATGAGTTCTTGCTTGTTGTTTCACAGGAGGAGCAGGAGCCACTTCCGGTGGTGGTTGAGGACCCGGAATGGTGGCTAGAGCTAATGGCGAGATCATCGGTGCCGGAGAAGTAACATCAGGCTCATGTTGAGTCTCAGTGATTTTTGCAGATGGAGGAGCTGAGCACGGATTCTGTACGAGTGGCCATTGAAATACAGGAGAGAGAGAAGCTGAGACAGTTTCAGCAGAAGAGGAAATGAGTGACAAAAAGGATAACTGTTTGGAAATATTTTGAAAGGGAAAGATAGTCTCAAAGAACTCGACGTGTCTTGAGACATAAACACGTGAGATATTGACATCAAAGCAAAGATAAGCACTCTGACTGAGGGAGTAACCAAGGTAGACACACGGTGTTGATCTTGGACTGAACTTGGTGGAGCCATAAGGTCGTATCCATCGATAATAGAGACAGCCAAAAGTATGAAGCTTCATATAGTTGGGAAAGCAATGAAACAACAACTGATATGGTGAAGAATGCGCCAAGTTGGGTGTTGTTAGGCGATTGATTAGATAAACAGCAGTAGCAAATGAGTATGTCCAGTAGGTGTTTGGAATTCCTGCATGAGTAAGTAAGGCCAGTCCGGTTTCCACTATGTGGCGATGACGTCGTTCTGCTATACCGTTGTGCTCCGGAGTGTGTGGAGGAGACGTTAGATGCGAGATTCCATGCGTGCCAAGGTAATGTTTGAGTGCAATGTATTCTCCCCCATTGTCAGAATAAAGAGTCGTGATCTTTGCTTTGAAGTGAGTTTCATGATCAACAAAGATAAAATAGATATAGCCAAGAGATGTGAAGGTAGGAAAAAGTTGAGCAACTTGAGATTTGTTCTTTAAGAGATATAGCCAAGAATACCGTTTATAATGATCAACAAAGATAAAATAGTACTTGTATTCGTTGATGGAGTGGACTGGGGATGTTCAAACATCGGAGAAAATAATATCAAGAGGCTTTTTAGAGACAAGAGTTGTATGAGAAAAAGGTAATTTATGACTTTTATTTGTGGAACAAGCATTGCAAATTAAAGAAGACGACAAAGAAGATGAAACTGGTAAAGAGAAATGAGAAAGCATGTGACGAAGAGTCTGAGAGTTTGGATGTTCCAAGCGAGAATGCCATCCAGAAAGAGATGATTTTGAGCATGAAAAAGCTGAGATGTTTGAAAAAGGTGGATAGTATTTCGTTGGCCACTCGTAGACTCCCTCATTAGCCTTGCCGTTGAGTAGAGTTGTCCCCGTGCTGAGATCCTTCACCTGAAAATCATAGGGGCATAACTGAACCATGACATTATTAGTTTTACAAAGCTTGTTCACCAAGATGAGATTCTTTTTCATATCCGGAACACATAAAATATTGTTTAGATGAAGATTACGAGAGTGTGAGGGAAGAGTAGCGGAACTAGTGTGTGTGATGGGGAGACCATTCCCATTGCCAATTAGTACATTCTCGCCACCTGTGTAAGGTGAATGAAGGGACAAGTTGTGGAGATCACTTGCAATATGATGTGAAGCTCCACTGTCTAGTAACCATGGTGACAAGTCTGGAGAGCTAGTAGTGGTGTGATGTGCTTGATGTTGCCACTGAGGAGAGGGAAGTGGGAGGTGAGGAGCAAGCCACGGTGAGGGACCACGATACTGAGATGCTGGAGAAGCAGCATATGGAGAAGATGTAGCCGGTTGTTGGTATTGAGGACAACGCCTGGCTCCAAGACCTTGAACACCGCATATCTGACACTTGCCGAGGTAATCTCCACGGTTAGACTGGTTTTGGTATTGTGTAACGTTAGCAGTGACAGGAGTTGACGAGTTGAGAGCATCCGTGGCAGTCAAGGCATTCTCACGATTGATTGAGTTTTTCATAAAGTTCATCGATTGTAATGGGAACATCTCTTCCGTTAACCATCTCCACAATTGGACGATATTCATCGCCAAGCCCCTCTGTGATGACGTCAAGTAGGTCTTCATGTTCTAGGGGAGCTCCAAGAAGAGCAAGCTGATCGATCTTGTCAATGATAATCCGCATGTATTCATGAATGGATTTGGTTCCTTTTGTGATTTGTTTGATCTGTAGCTTCACCTGCTTGATATGGCCACGAGATGGCTTACCATAGGTTAGGTGAAGCATCTGCCACACATCACGAGAAGTTGTTGCTCGTGCAATGATAGGTTGGACCGTTAGTGAGAGAGATCCAATGAGTGAGCTGAATAATATCTTGTCCTGACGTTTCCACGTGGTAAACGCAGGGTTAGGTTTGGTTGCGCCGTCTTCAGAGGTTACCATCTCCGACGGAGTTTTGTCTTCATCGCCGATGAAGACATGGAGTTCATGCGCTTTGAGAAGAGCATGGATCTGTAGGCGCCACGTGATAAAGTTTGTTGGAGTGAGTTTGGTGATGTTGGACATGTTGAGTGAGATTAAGGATGAGTTTGAGTTAGAGAGATTGATGACGAGGCTTGATTCAGCCGTGGTAGAGGGGTCCTTAGACATGTAGAAGTATTATGAACTGATCAGTTTATTGATATCGTAATACACATATTTATACAAGTATTCATCTAGGATTTTCCATAAACCTATACAATATATTCTCATATCCTTATACTAATACTGACGTTGTCAATCATGCAAATGTGCAAGCCATATTTTGTGGCAGAGACTTTCAAACTCTGTAAGTTCTTCAATCTGCTGCATTAATTTCCCTCTCTTTATAAATGCTTTATTGGGTGATAGTGATATTAAAAAAATTCTTTTTACCTCTTGCTTAAATGTTGTATTTTTTTGGTGTATGTTTCCTTTCAAGTACTCGTACTATATAGCTCAATGATTTGTTTTTTCCTTGCTTACCTGTTTGGTTCATTGCTGGAGCTTGCAGTTCCTTAGACCATCTCCAACCCCACTCTATTTTGTGCCTTAAACTTCATTTTGCAGTAAAATCCTTCTCCAATCGTACTCCATTTTCAACTGCACAATGGAGGGATCCTTCCAATTGCTCCATTTTCCCTCCATTTTTGGAGTAATTCCATTTTTCACTCCATTATGGAGTTGAACTTTTTAATTTATATATTAGTCCTTGAACTTTTATTTGCTTTACATATTAGATTTTTTTTGTTTATTACTATACATTCAATGGTACAAAAATGACCTTGCTGCTGATTGTTTATTACTTTGTTGATGTTGTTGATGGCAGCTTTGTGGCTGGAAATTTATTTATATAATCAAGTTCTCTTTAATCAAAAAATTATTATATAACATATAGAATTATAATTATATGATTTATGAAAATATTTTAAAAAATTATAACTCTATTACCATTTATTTACCAAATCATAAAATTATACAGTTTTGCTAAAAATGACTCAATTTGTAAATTTTATAAATAATGGATAAAGTTGAAAATAATCATAACTTTAAAGTAGAATATTCTTGAAATACATTTTTTTTGGAGTAATACATTGAAATAAAACTCAACTTCATTTTGCACTTACTCCATTTTGGAGTAAAAAATGGAGTGATACATTGGAGATGCTCTTAGCTGCTTCTCTGAGATGCAAACTGTACGCCTCGTGGTGGTCTGAAGAAATCTCATTTTTTTGTTATTCATTACAGCTTTAGTATCTGGATTACATTTTTACATTTATGTTTAATCCAAGATTCAATGAGGGTAAAAAGGTATTTTTATTATTGATGGAAAAGGTTTGTTACAAAAGTGTTTCTAGAGAGAGAAAATGCAGAGCTGCTTTTGAGTTTTTCCCAGGATTTTTTGTTATCAAGGTGGAGCCATTAAATACGGTGGAAGCGTCTGATTGTAAGAAACAGCATGGTGTGCAAAGAAGAGGACGTCGCAGGGCGACGGAAAAGAGAGGAGAAGAATATTACAAGTTTGACAATGATTGGGATATTCTTCTGAGCTGGAGCACGCTGAAATTGATCGACATGATTAGGAAATATTGCAAGATGTCGGATAAGATTGTCATCCACATTCCAGCCATCCATGAGCGCCCTTGGCATTGCCCCAAAGGCTTCGTTTGTCTTCATGAAAGCTATTTTCTGGAGGCAGATCTTTGGTTTCCATTGCCTGGAGTTTTAGTAGCCTATTGTCGTGCTCGTGAGATCGCTATTTCACAGCTTACGACATAGTCGATCTGCCATATCGTTGGCCTGATTGCTCTTGCATCTGAAGTAAGAGTCGTGATAACAACTCGATTCTTGGAATCGATTTGCCAGATCAAGGGGAAGAAGACTTTTTACGTCTAGACCAAACCATCCTATAATGTGATCACCCATAGTAGCGGTGATAATATAAAGAACTGGAAGCAATTCTACTTATTTGTTAAGATAGACGAATTCACCTCACCCTACTCTGCAGAATCCTTTTATACTATATGGGCTGAGAAATATGGTAGATAATTAGGGCGACTTTACTTGATTTGCAAATTTGATTTTTCAGACTTGTGTTAACATATTGGTCTTCTCTTTGGCAGTTATTCACGAGTTCTACAAGGCGCCTCCGCTTGATTTTGCGAACAAGGTCAAGCTCTTGAAAAGTCTAGGCAATCTGAAGTGGCATGATATTACTTTAGCTCCTATTGAAAGAGCTTGGAAGAGACTTGAGAAGAGTAAGTTTTGCCGCAAATACTCCTTACTCTGATTGTTTTTATTAATCGATTTGATTGATCCGATTTATTTGTCAGGGGAGTCGAATATCAAAACTATTAATCCGGTCTCAACAGGTACCTGGGACGAGATGGCACCAATCAACCTTGGAGATGGTCCTAGCATTATTGCCATAACGCCAAAGTCTGGAAAAGGCCAGGCCGTTACAACGGTGGCCGAGAAGATATCTGCTCCTGCTAAAGGGAAAGGCGAAGTGGTAGCTGCCCAAGGAAAGGTTCCGTGCTGAAGCTAAAAGTCTCAGAAAAGAAGAAGAGTGTGGCGCAGGAGGTGGTGCATGACAAAATGGCACCTAGTACGTCTGACAAGCAACGGGAAAATCCTGACCTTCCTGAAGGGTTGAGCAAGAGAGTTTATTCTGAACAGAGCCACCTGTGGAAGAGCCGAGCTCCAAAAAGCAGAAGTCCGAGCCGTCTACAGATGTGGTTGAGTTCACCTATTCTGGACCAAAGTCACAGATCTGTCATGATCGCCAGGCTTGTGGCGATCTTCTTCTTGCTATGGCCGAGGTGCCTTCGTTTAATGACGAAAATGCGGATGCTCTGAATGCAAGTTTCTACTTTGCTTTCCAGATGCAGATCAAGGTGAGTGAGTCATTCTTATTATATATATTTTCGATGTTCCAGCGCGACTAAACCCGTTTTGTCGTTTTGATCAGGCTAGCACTGCTTTGGCCAAGTTCTATAGAAACGTGCAGCATGAGAAGGAAAAATTGCTAGATGATGCAGCCAAGGTAAAAAGCTTAGCCAGAACCTTGAAAAGGCAAAGGCTGCGATGATGCTGGAAAAAGATTGTGCCAAAGAGCTATGTACCAAGCTACAAGCGGCTCGAGACAAGGCGGTTGTGTATCATGATCAGGTGAAGGCAGAGGTGGAGAACCATAGGAAGACGAGGGTCGAGGAGGAAAGATTGCAGATCCAAAACAAGAGGATTGCTGACCGACTCAGGGAGGAGCAGGCTCGACTCCGTAACTCGCGTGACCAAGCTGTTGCCACGGAGCGCAGTATCAGGAATGCCCTAATCGGTGCGTGCCAAGCCATTTTTGAGCGGGTGAAGATGTACCTTCTTCAGAGGAAGGAGGCCGACGATATTAAGTGTGTTTATCATCAGGTGAATGGCATTGTCGCGGCGTTGACTAAGGCAAAGGAGAGTGGTGATTGGGCTGAGATCGATGCTGCGATCACCCATTACGATGATATTCATACTGAGTATGCCAAAAGGGCCGAGGAGGGCCATTTAGACGAACTGAACGTCCCTACTCACCTTGGTGGTTCTTTAATTTATAATGACCATGTCACCAATGTTTACGGATTGAATGATGGGCTTGCAGCTGGGGATGGCTCATTGAAATTTAAGGATGTGTCCTCGCAGACCCCGCCAAAATATCTCGCTCCTCCAGCCTCATAGGTCACCGACATCGGCTCCTTGTTTCGTATCTCTCTTTTTATGAATATTTTAGGACGGGTCGTTTGAGACCTTCTTTTGTCGATGTACCAACATTGCCCGGAGGGGTTTTTACTCACTTTCTAAGTTTTTTTTTGTTTTTAAAATATATGGGTCGAGACCCGATTTGCAATTTTTTTTTGCGAGTGTTAAATAAAGAAACTCGACTGACTTCCAAGTTATATTTATTAGTCGAACTTCCGATGAGTGATCTTTATAAAATCTGGCCCTAGTTAGGCGGACGTCGGTTATTTATACTAGGTGATCCCTTGGTTTGCGAAGTAAGACCTTGGCTTTTTGCCTTTGTAGGGTTTTTAGATGCAAAGAGCGACCTCGACTTATACTTTACCTTAATTTATGTGTAATAAGTCAAGCCCTAGAGAATGCGAATGTCGGCTTAATTAACCTAGGCGACTCCCTTGAAAGTCTGTCCCCAATTTATGCGGTTGTCAACTTACTTTGTCTGGGGCGATCTATTCATTGTTTGTTCTGCTCATTTGACCCTATTTTCATGCAAGGATACCTGGCCAGGGCATTTTGCGGGAAGTGAGTGCAAAGAGTAGCTTAGCTGATGTGAAAATATATTTGGTCGTTCGTATGCGAGTATGAACTCGGCTAGTTTTTGAGCTCGATTCTTGTGTTAGGAAAAATAGATTTTATTTGATATGATAGTTGTGCCTCTTTTTGGAGACTGCCTACGTACCCCGATGGGGATCAAGCTAAACGTAATTCTTGTTACAATGTTCATGAAATATTGATGAAATGATAGTTTTCCTGAAATGCCGTGCTGCTTGCTTAGTAGAAATATCGCTTCAATACTTGATCTCGTGTTTCTTCTAGATTATCCAAATTGTCGAGGAGCATTTCTTGGTTTAATTGGACGTTCTCAGGAATCTTTAGTCGACGTGAAGTATTGACGTGCAGCTCAGCCAGAGCAAGAGCTTCGGCTCCGTGAGAGAGCGAGAATGGGGTCATGTTTGTCGCTCTTCTTGGAGTAGTTTCATGTGACCATAGTACTCTGTCTAATTTGTCAGGCCAGAGGCCTTTGCTTGCGTCGAGTCGGATTTTCCATAGCTCGCAGAAGTTGACAACTTTCTTTGAAGTTAAGTTTGTTCCATTTTCTGTTACTATCTTGTAGGGGAGCCCATGCCGACATATGATATCCTTCTACATTAATTCCACCATGTCTTTTCCAGTAATCCTTTTGTAAGCTTTGGCTTCCACCCACTTGGTAAAGTAGTCGGTGAGCACCAATACTAACCTTTTTTTTGTCGAAAGACTCAGTGAGTGGTCCGACTATGTTTATAGCCCATCTCATGAAAGGATATGGTGAGACACCGGCTGTTGGCTGCTCGGTTGGCGAGTTAATGGAATGAGCGTGTCTTTGGCAATATTCGCATTTAGTCATCTTGCAGTCCATGGCCATCGTTGGCCAGTATTGGCCGTGTCTGCGGATTTTAGTTGCGAGAGCTCAACCACCGGAATGATTTCCTCTCGCTCCTTCGTGGGTTTTGGCCATAATGAGTCTGGTTTCTTCTCCGAATACACAGGATAGCAAGAGCCTGGTTGAATCCCGTCGATATAACTTGTCGTCTATGAGACTGTATCGAGCAGCGTGAGCTTTCAAACGGCGAGATTCCCATTTGTCATGTGGTTCCTCGCCTGTAGTGAGGTAAGCAATGCATTCAAGTGCTTTACCAGGGTTTCTTTGTAAAGGAGATTGACTTAACTACCAATGTCGACTAAAAATTTGCTGACATTGCACTCGCCGATGTCAAGAGTAATGACCAACGGATCGTTATGAGGTATGTGCAAACCTTCCAAGTCTGATGAATAGAATATGATTGACAGGTCGTCTTTGACAAAGTTTACTCTGTTGGCCTGATGTGTTTTGGTTGAAGCTTTGGCCTTCCGCTGATGCTCCTTCATCAATCTGACAGAATCGTTGCAGTCACTAAGGCCTCCCATGATTACATGGACCTCCAATTTTTCTTTTTTGTTGGAGTGATCACCCTCTTTGTAGTCGTCCCGACTTCGCTTAGATCTATCATCGCAGTTGTTGTTCGACCTACCGCCTTGCTTGTTCCCAGATTGGTGTTTCTCTTCAGATCGAGGTGACCAAAAATCTTTATCTGACCGCCATGGTTTATGAACTACATCTGGTAGCTCGCCTTGTTTATATTTGTTTAATAGTTTCTCCTGGAGAGTCTGGCATTCTCCGGTCGAATGACCGGACACTTGATGGTAGTCACAAAAGGATCCAGAAGATTTTCCTTGCTTATTTCTTGGGAAGCGATTGTCGCGCTCATCACGTCCTCGATTATCTGATCGAGGTTGTTGGTTTGTAGAGCGATGATCGTCGTCTTCTCTGAAGTAAATGTTCCATGGTTGAGTTGTCTTTGGATCGCCGACAGCGTAAGTTGCATCTGATCTATGACCTTTGTCGTCGCGGTGTCCTTCGTAGTGGTGCCAAGGTTCATGATGATAATCCTTTGTTCTCTCCTTGGTCGAGCTAGATGATTTGTCGGCGTGCTGCTTGTGCAGTGCTTCCCGTTCTTCCTTGATTTTAATGTAGATGGAGGCACGGTGAAGTGCGGCTTCCAAAGTTGCTGGTTTGTTGGAAGCAAGCGTCTCCCTGAAGCGGCATTCATACAAAAGACCTCGATGGAGTGCTTCTATAGCAGCGGTATCATCCATCATGACTCGTGAGGCGACGTCTTTGAAGCGATCGATGAACTTCCAAAGGCTTTCCCCTCTTTTCTGGATCAAACTGTATAGGTCGGCTGTTTATTCTCTGGGGTTGAAAAATATTGAGTATTGTTTCATAAACGCTTGAGAGAGGTTGTTAAAGGAATCTATGGTGCTCGGCTTTCGTTTGGAGAACCACTGTAAGGCGGCACAGCTGATTTTCAATAAAGAGTTAACATAGGACGGGGGTTTTCTGCTCTGCTGATAGTCGAGCTCTTCCAGCAACAATAGTGAATGTTGTAAGATGGCTGATCGGGTCCGTGGTGCCTTTCGTTGTGCCATCGTAGACTGGGAACTTGATTTTGCCGACTTGTCGCATGTCGGCTTCTGAGATTCTTCGAGTGAAAGGAGTTTGGCGTATTTCCTCTAACACTTTATCGATGTCGGGGGCCGAGCTGGTGGCCTGATGCATCTGGGATTGCATCTCTATGATATTCCGTTCTAAGTTGGCCTCCTTTTATCTGTTTGTGCCGAGCTCTTCCATTACATATTGAGGAGTGAAGTGAGGAGCACTGTTATCTTGAAACAAAGATCGACGTCAATAGGGAGGAGTGCCATTGTCCGCGATGAGGTCAACGTTATTCTGTTTGGTTGTGGTGGCCACGTTTCTTAGGTAGCGGAGAAGCAGAACGATTTCAGGTTTTGGACGATCTGATTGATCTGCGCAGCGGAGATAGGAGCGATCGGTGGATCGACGTTACGCACTTCAGTATTTGGTGCGGGTAGTCCTGTGTCTTCAGGAGTAGTCGGGGGTAAGATCGGAGGCATGACGGGTTGCCGTCACCGCCTATAGTAGCTGTTGTGGGATCGATCAAAGGATCATCGTTGGCGTTGTCATCGATGCGATGAATCGGGGACGTCGACATGATCAAGATCGAGAAGATGAGATGATATTGAAGAAGAAGAGATGTAAGAATTCCCACAGACGGCGCCAACTGTTGAATCCAAGATTCAATGAGGGTAAAAAGGTATTTTATTACTGAAGGAAAAGATTTGTTACAAAAGTGTTTCTAGAGAGAGAATTTAGAGAGAGAAAATGCAGAGCTGCTTTTGAGTTTTTCTCAGGATTTTTCGTGATGGCTTCCTTGGCAATCCATCCCGCTATTTATATAGACGCGAAGATTGCGTTATGGCCCATTGGGTCGAATTTCGTGTTCCTTTCCTGCTTCAACTTTCTCCAATCCGGTTCATTTATTCAGCCTGGTTCTGGTCAAACCGGTCTACACATCGATTCCCCGGTTTAGATGCTCTTGGTTTGGCAGTGTTGATATCTTCCTTCGGGTTGATCTAGGATGGGTTGGATCTTGATCGGGGGGCTAAACCCGATACCAACAATCTACAACGGAAACTGATTTACATCTACATTCAAGATTTTAAATATACGAGATATTAATTAAATTTGGATAAAAATATCAACTAAGGATCTTAAGCAAACTTTGTGATCTATACCAAAGTTAGGAAACAAATTGACATTGCAACGAAACATGACCAGTTTATTTAATAAATGTTTATGAAATTATAATAAGCGTTTAAATATCTAAAGAGCAAACATTTGAAATATGGAGAGTTACATAGTGTTCCCTTATTAGCTCTTTTCAATTTTATTCGGCAGTAATATCTTTCAACAACTAACAAGTTTTCAAGCAATCTACTTAGACTACTTACAATGGTGATTTTATAAACTGTTGTTATATTTTATCAACTGTTGAAAGGGTTACAATGGTGTGTTAAAAAATGAAAGCATATGTGGCTAATTTGCTGTTGAAAAATTACAAAACCAGTGAGTTTAAAGAAAGTGGGCTCCACTTTGGTATATGGTAACTTTTGATTGGTTTTAAAAGTATGAATTCTTTTTTTTCCCATTAATTATAGAAATAATTGGTTGAGTGGTTCATTATTTTGAAAGTAATTAGAGAATAGGGTCAGACACTATTCACAATTGGTAAACCAGGTAACCACTATTTCCTTCTAATAGCCTCCTTCAAATAGCCTTTGACCCTACATTTTTTGAGATTACGTTAATACCCTTGTGTCTTTGTGTGAAACATAACATTCCAAAAGTTTTTGTCATATGCTTTATTGTTTTGGGCCTATAAATTTTGATTTTTTTGGCCCATTTCTGCAATTACAGAGCTATTGTTAAGTTGACTTTTGTGTTTAGCGGATATGGTGGAGTTGATTTATTGGGTCAGAGGCTTATTAGTGGATGAGATTTCAAATATTCTTTTTGAATCTAACAAAACCTAATATCATAGTTTGTAATTGTTTTCTCCATTCTTCTCTTTTTTTTTTGATAAGTTATTAAAATGATAACTAATTACAAGAATAAAGAAAAGAAAAAAATAAATCAAGAAATGATAAATGTATTAAATGGTGTACAAGATAATTCGGTGTACATGATGAGTTGGTGTACAAGGCTATACAGTGTACAAGACTAATCGATATTTAAGAGGAATCAGTATACAAGATGTTGTTAGAGATGATAATATACAAGTTGAGTCGGTATAAAAAAAAAATAAGTGTACAAGAGAAATTGATGTACATAAAAAGATAGTATACAAGATGTTGTTAGAGTTATGACAGTTTACAAGGTTTTATATTTCTTTTATTCTTCTTTCTTTTATTTATTTTCAATTATCATTCAACTAATTTAATAAACAAATTTTTAAATATATTTTAAATTTTTGATTTTTTTGTGAATTTAACGAAACCTATTTTATACAAGTGAATTGGTGTACAAAAAGAATCAGTGTAGAAGATGAAATAAAGGATTTGTGTATAAGATTAGGTACGATATATGATAGTGTATCAAGTTGGGGTACCCGATGCAAAAGATAATCAATGAAACGAGTCAATGTTTATCAGTGAGACAGTATACAAGATAAATTAGTGTACAAGTAAATTGAGGTATAAAAAATGTCGGTTTACAAAATGACTTGAGATACAAGATAAATAAGTGTACAAGACAAGTTTAGTGTACGAGTATATACAAATATAAGAGATGTGAATTTAGGTTGCACATATATGTCGTGTGTAAGATGAGAATGAAATATATATGGAGATGGTGTACATATTATGGTGTACACACATGGTGTACATAAGAACTTTTGTTAAATTTACAAAAAAAAATTAATAGTAGAAATAGATGTTGTTAGATTCATAAAATGATCTTTAAAAATAAAATTTTGTTTTTATTTTATTTTGATGTTTTATGTGTGAGATAAGTATGAAAAAAATTTGAAATATAAAGAAATGATAAAAAAAAAAGGCAAAACAAAAAAGAAGAAAGGAGATCGTGAGAAAGAGAGAGAATGACATACTCGTAATTTGTTTTTATTTTGTGGGATTTTTTTGTCTTTCTAACTCTTCTTTTATTTCTCTCTCACCCTATCTCACAATTTTAAATAGTGACTAACCTAATAACTCAATTATTTTAAAAAAAATACCTTCTCAGCCAATTCACCCTTAATTATATAACAACAATTGTTTCATAATAATTATATGTATACATATATATATATATATATAATTATTGGCTGAATTGTATATATATATATATATATTTATATATATATTTATATATTTATACTAAAATTCATCATTTTCATACTCTACAAACAGAGACTTGTTTCATTTAATTTGGACACATTAAAATTTTCATATTTTTCTATATTTTTGTTAGTTTCAATAAACTTTTGTTTATATAAAACAATAACACTCTGAGTTATTTAATTTAATTTTAATCAATAATTTTTATTAGTAATATGTAATCACAAAAAGAAAATTAAAGAAAATTAAAATATGAAATAAAATTGGTAGGATATGATGTTGTAATTTGTTTTCAACAAAATTATTGTATAAAACAAAAATTGAATGAGTGTTGAATTGTGATGTAGAAAAAAAAAAGATGATATGCAATATTAAAAGTAAAAAAGTGAGTGTTGTAACATTGAGACCAATATAGATAGTCTTAGGGGGGAATTCATCTATAACAACAGTCTACTAGAAAAAACTATTGAAGCAATATTAACTAAAAGCAAAATGACATAAATATTGCAATAATAGAAAAAAAAAAAACATAAATTTAAAATCAAGTAAACCCGCGCGATTCCCAACGCCTAGTAGATATAATAAATTACTAACCAGATATATAAAGCGCCGCCTTTTGCAAAATAAATATAATAAATTACTAAAGATACATAAATTTTGATTATTTATTTGAATTTAGAAATTATTTAGTAATTAAGCAAAGCTTTGGAAAATAGACACGATACGAGCTTAGCAGGAGTGATAACGCAAGATATTGAGAATTCTTAACTACCATGATACATGTTTCTCGGTGGAAACTGAAGTCTTGGCGTGAAAGCTTCAGCGTAGTTAGCGGGGACAAATCCGTTCCTTACCGGAATCGGAGTAATCCACAGGGTTCCATTAACGCCAACGTTCAACCGATACATCTGAGGATGATGAGTGCTGGGATGCTCAGGTTGCACAGACTGAGGAATATGCAAATTCCCTGCTTCACTCATGACTTCAACATATTCAGCATGTCCCTGTATCATTTCCCACCTCCTTTGCCTCTGAGGATCCACCTTTCTTGGGACGACACCGCGATGCTCAGCTTTCAAGTGCTTATCAAGCTGAGAAAACGTCCCAGTGAATTCACAGTCGTTGACAGGACAAGACCTCGGTTTAGCATTCATGAATCTTCTTCCAGTGCTTGTCACCTTGGTCGTCTCAAAGACTTCTCCTCTGCAGAGGGGACAGTTTAAGGTCTTGTCGTTGTTTCGGTGGAACTGCTTGAAACAATTAGAGTGATGAGCACTCGCGTCGCACATGTAAGGACGACATCCATTGAAGCCGGAAGAACACTGCAAGAGGACAGCATTATGGGGCGGTTCCATGCATATCACACACCGTGCATCCTCCCATTCAGGCTTAATAGCCGACTCTGGTGCATAGTATGTGTTGTTCCTCGAAGACCGAAGAGGGTACGGTGATACTCTAGCCCTGTTGCATGACTCAGAAATACGCCTTTCCTTACACATTTTTCCTACTAAATTCTTTCAATAATGACCCCAGAAAAACAACATTCATCAATTAGTAATGAAAACAAAGTTGATATAACCAAATAGAACATATATAGTTGGCCGAAGAAAATCACGTCGTTTCAATTCTATTTCATCAGCCTCACAAAAGCACTACACGATACACAGACCGGCTAGATCATCGTTTAGGCTCCACGGCAAAATTGTGAAACTTGGACTCCTAGGGTGTAAAATTTGAACTAAGTGATCCTTGTTTGACAATAAATTTTCAAATGGTCCCTTTCTTGAAATTTTCCCTTTTTCAATTTACTACAAATTACTTTAATCATGAAATCATAAGAATTTGAGGTCCTTAGTATTTAGTGCCTAGTCCAATATGATATTGTCAACAACACATATTGATCGCTCTTTGAAAGAATTGTTCGACAATTTCAACAGATCGATGAGATAAATATGAGATCATATGAGAAATCCAGAGAAACAAAAAAAACAACCAAAGATCAAACAAAACAGAAAACAGTTTATACCTTGATTGGATAATTCTTGATTTCAGAGGAAAATCAAATGATGTAATTTGATCTAAAGCAAGTGCATGTTTATGTGACATCTATGTCTTTTTATAAGCTAATCTTGTCTCATGTCTTAATTGATAAGAATATCCTCCCCCTTTTCCACTTTCTTTAGCAAAAGTATTTCATTTTCTTTACTGAAAAAAAAATGAAACTTAACAATAAAATAATATTTGATGAGACAATAAAATTAAATAAATCACAACTTTCTTGTGTTAAATATTTAAAAGTTAAAAATAAAAACACTTTTCATAAATAAAGACACTATACAGTACATATACTTTCACAAACAAGATAGATATTTTCATAAATAAAGACACTATTCATATATCACTTTTAGATTTTTAAATGAATTAAAAACATTAATCTTTAAATAGAGTTTTATCTTAAATTGGATTTTGATACTAAGTTCACACATATATTACTTTGCCTATATACAGATAGTACTAACACATATCAATTTCATTAGGTAATTAATTTCTTTTAATTTAATTTTAGATATTACGGCGCCAACATTAGTAAAACATTATCAGATAACAAAAATCTAAAACACATAGATTTTATTTAATTAATTTTAGATAATAGTGTGGCACCACTTGCCAAAATAAAGATAAATTTTACTTTAAACACAAAACAGCGTTGCTATTTGTCATAATTGAAATAATATTATTTTATTAATGACATATAAAACAGCGTCAACACTAGTGAAATGGAGAACATATTACTAAAAATTACTAAAAACAGTGCCAACACCTCTGAAATTTGAAGGTGCATGTCTTAACCTAGATAGCACGGAAGTTTTGGTCAATGTCCGCTTTCCGTTTTGGAATTAAAATTGGAATTAGAAGTTCTCAGAAACTTTCAAAATCTCGCTTCCATAATGCTTCCAAAAATACCCTTATTAAATGTGTTGGAAGCTTGCGCTTCCTTTTTGTGAAGTATTATTTTTTATATATTTTTTATTTAAAAAAGTCAAGAACTAGTATATTAATTTTGTGATTGTGCATATTATTTCATCTATAAAGAATTTTACTTCAAATAATTATTTGAATTATATGCAAAATGTTGAAATTGATTAATTTGCTTAACTGAATAAGATTGTTTCAAAAAAATTGAGTATATCGGTTTTTCTTTTTAAAACATAGAATTATAATGAATATGATGAATTCAAATTCAAATGATTTTAATTGAATAGTGTAGAAATGAAGCACTAAATTAATGTTATTCATAAAAAAAAAAATTTATTAGATGTTTAACTATGTATCATATAAATGTATTGCATTTATATTGTTATTAATATTTTTAATTAATATTGTATAATGTTTAATTATATACATATACAAGGGCGGACCCACGTTAGTTACTGTGGGTTCACTTGAACACCCAGTTAAATGTAAATATTTGTTTTTTAAAACTATATTAATTGACTAAAATGGCATATTGGTCTCATTACTTTCATGAGTTCATAGGTTAATTAGATTCTACATCTATACATTTTTGCACCCAGACAATATTTTGGCAGGGTCTGCCTCTATATATATGTACTAGATTAGGACTCGTCTAATGGGCAGGTTTGTAAAATATAAATATAATTTTAAATATTTGAATTACAGTTATATACCCAAAAGTATAAATGATAGTTTGATTTGATATAGCACAATTATCCAACAATTATAAACTAAAAAAATCAAAATATCTGAAAATTTTTAGTCAAATTTATGATATTTTGACCAAATCTAACCAAAAATTTATACCTATTTAGTTTAATATTTCTTGTACCTGAACTTGATACGAATTCAGATAGAATCAAACTCAACAAACAAAAAATTGTAGTGGCACATGTCTCTAAACCCGAAAACCCAAAACATATGAACTAAACCTGAACGTCTAGTGTAGATTTAGAAAAGCTAATCTTGTAACCGGTAGTTGTGCTCTCACACATATATAAGTGAGATATTCTTCTAGCAAGATCTTTGTTTTCCTACTAAAGGTTTCTGATTCAAATATTTTCTTTCTTGCACCTTCACAAATTCTAATATCTTGGTGTTTTAAAAAAATATTCTCTACCTCAGTCTTTCCATCACCATCTCTCAAATTTATTCATATCTTGAGATCATATGTTTCTTTTATTTTTTTATTTTCGGATTCTTATTCACCATCATCTTCAAATATCAGCACAAGATTTTATTAAATTGATGCTTCGTTGTTTAGGACTTCCAAGAAAAATCAAATATAGTTCTTTTTATTTTGAATATTAAAAGAAACTAAATCATCCATAACTTTTTACAGAGTGGTCATATTTATAAAAGGTGTTCCCAAAATGATATTTTGATAAATATCTCAGTGATAACGAAAGAACTATTGATAAAGATGTTATCTTTACATATTGAAGCTAAATTGAGGAAAACAAATTCTGAAAAGTAAAAATTTTATGAACATTTTTATTTGGTAATTCTTAAGGGAAACAATACTAAATAAAATATCTTAATAAAATTTTTTTATCAATTTAGTGACATGGCAGATGAGTCAATTGGTTATGGTGAAATGATAGATGATAGATGATATATGACATCCAACTAAGTCGGTTGACTGAAAAATTGACAGTCAATGTATGAATTAAGTCACTGTAGTTTGTGAATGAAATTTTAAAATTATAAAATTTTGGGTATGTATGTGCTTCGTTCAGTAGTACATGTATTTCATGTAACGGGTAGAATTCTTCAGCATGCGATATAACAATACACTCAAGAAGCATTGTCCTAGAGGACTTTTCTCCTAATCTCAACTCTAGCTTTTGAGGAAACACCAAAACTTTCGTACTCTTCATCCAATAAGTAAACCCCAAAAATTCATCTCAAAACAGCCGGCAACCTCTTCAACATCATGCATTCAAGCAACATTGCGGGTTACCGTGCTATCTCATTGTTTTTAGGGGCCTATAAGGTTTAAAACATTTGACATTCAAAAACCAAAAACTTAAATGCCAAACACATGCCCGAGATATATATTTGGTGTTGCATGTTACTTTCTTTCTCATTTGTCTTCAATGAATATCTTGTTTATAAAGTCTCTAAACCTTCGAGAATAAAGCTTAGGATCAACAGCTGAAATGGAAGTGGGATCTGCATGGAGTGACTTGTAGGCATGCTCTAACTTTTTTGTTATATCATAGTCTTGAAGAATGTCAATTACACCGAAATAAAGAATCACCTCTATGACCTCCTTCCTCGTACTCTTAGGATTTGAGTTGTCAATGTCGTCTTCTTCCCACGACTCGTCCTCAAATCTGCTCACTTGTTCTGCTTTTGCCGGTGTACTTTCCCCTAGTCTCATTAAGGGTCCGTTACTACATTTTCAAATACATAAACAAAATACTGTCAAAATGGAAGAAGACATATTTACTTATATTTTTATCTGTTAAGCTTCTGCGAGTGTATATATCAGTGATTGTAAAAGGTTCATTTGAAGTTACTGTGAAATGTTCGATCAAGTAAACACAAATGTTCTTATGCAAATTGAGTTGAATCAGTTCTCTTGATCTAAACTGAACATTCTTATAAATGAAAGAATCCAAGACCTAGTTGGGATAATGTTGTTTGTATATTTTTTGACTATAACTAGTTTCGAACATGCAGTATACCGCGGGTCAATTGTTTTTATATAAAATTGTAGTATTTTGTTTATATATTTACTGTATAAATATTGATATTTTAACCTTATTATAGCTAGATGTTTGGATATATGTTATATATAATATTTAAAATAATTTAAAAATAAAATAAAATAAAGGTGAAAAGGACATTATATTTTTTTCAATATATTGGTTTCATTTAGGTAGAATATTTTAGAGAATTAGAAATTAGTGTTAGTTTTCATAATATCAATATATAGGTGATTGTTTAAAAGTAAGAATAAAAATAGGGTGTTTGGGAACATGAATAACCTAAATTTGTACTTCAGTTTTAATAACATATATATATATATATATATATAGGTTTAAATTAGGTAGAATATTTTAGGAAATTAGAAATTAGTGTTAGTTTTCATAATATCAATATATAGGTAATTGTTTAAAAGTAAGAATAAAAATAGGGTGTTTGAGAACATGAATAATCTAAATTTGTACTTCAGTTTTAATAACATATAAGATATAAGATAAAATATTTAATAATTAAAAATTAATAATTAAATAATAATTACTTTAAATTTATTTGAATGTAAATATAAGATAAAGAGTGTTTGGTAACAGGAGTTTCCAAATTTATGCTTTTTTTTTAATAATATAAAATATATGCATATGTATTCAAAACTCAAGAAATGGGCAAAGAATGTACCAAGTTTGAGTTACAGAGTCCATATTAGGAAGCGAGTTATACCCTCTCATCAATTTGTCCTCTTGATCTCTTCGACCTGAATTAAACAAGCAAGTTTAATATTTTCTCTGTTCTTAATTAGAGGTATTTCTAAGATTTTCACACATTTTAAATTTTTTTGTGAAATCACATTTTTAACCTTGTATTAAAAATAAAAATAATTAAGTAAATCTAATGATGTATTAAAAATTAAGGATATAATAAGAAATATAAAAGTAATGATGCATTGAAAAGTAAAAAATACTTATAAATTGAAACAAATTTTTTTTGTAGAAATACTTATAATTAGGAACAGGGAGAATATAAAAGAAAAAAAATAAATAAGTAGAAAGAAATGTAAGAATGATTGATACCAATTCCCAAGGAAATGTCGTCACGCAAGCCAGATTCACGGAAATGGAGACCAATCAAGAGACTGTAGTCCATAATCTTCTCAGCTTCAAGGAACTCACAATCGATATCGATTTGGTTGATGAAGGCTTGAAACCATGAGGTCTCAAGTCGAAACACATACTTGAGATCCAAGTCTTTGAGTGTTGTGGTCTCGTCAATTTCACCTTCATCCTTGTCGATCGTACGGCCGTGTGATGAACCTTTCAAGTCAAAGCGTTTATGAATACGATACTCGGAACAAAAAAGATTGCCCATCACTATGAACCGAGTCTGTTATTTTTATGTCATAAAAAAAAAAAAAAACAATAAGTACTATTTATATGATTTTATGATATTTTAACTTATAATGAAAGACCATTTCTCATACCTTCTGGCCTCCTACCGGTTTGACGCAATGCACACCGAAGAACTTGGTGACCAAAGAGTTCTTGTATTTGGAAACATGCTCGTAATAATTTGGGAGCATCTTAAGCAATACCTAAGCATGGTTTAAACAGCTCTGAATATGTTGTGTTATCGGAAAGAATTTGAAAGCAAAAGATGATATAAGTTACCTTAATTTCGGATTTTTTCATAGTTTTGATCATGTAGCGTTCGTCTTGAGTCAAGTAAAAGGAGCTTCCACTTTTTCCAGGCGAAGAAAATTCCCGAAGAGATTCATTTCCGCAAATAGCGAGCATGTAGTCCGCGGGATCTATCGCGAATAACTCTCTTAAATGCCTGTTTTCACCACACGAAACGCGCATTCAGGAACCGTTAGATTATTTGTTTCCAACCTCTTAGTATATATTTACTTACCTAAACACAATGGGGCAATAGTCTTTCCATTTGAAGTCGACAGATAAATGGGGAGGCGTAGACTTAGAACCCTCAGGCGGAAACCTAGTCCATTGCTTATCTTTGGGATCAAAATCACAATGCCTAAGTTCCCTTAGAACGGAAGCATGTTTACCAACAGAGTATCTAATCCCAAGCTGTAGATTCAACATTAAATCATAGTTCTTATGTCCAGCTGTAACCGTATGCCCCGGTTTCTTAACATCTCCTTCATCCAACCACCTCGGACTTTGCTGCAAACTCATGGTACCACCATTCTCCAAAAGCAAAGGACTTCTTGCCCACTCATGATCTCCACAACCACTCGTATCCGACTCGCTCGTGTACGGACTCGCCTCTACATGATCACACACACTTGTATCCTCCAATTCCGATATACAAATCCGCGGAAAATTAGACAAAGTATCAATGGAAGAGAGCTTATGCTGATGCTGATGCTGATGATGCAAAATCTCATCATCTTTCTTCTTACTCTTCCTCCCCCATCCATTATTACTCGTCTTCTCATCACCCCAACTCAAAACACCTTTCCCAACCGGAGCTCCATTTTCCCATAACCCATCATAGCGGTTTCCATTAGCCCACGTCATTGTCCCTTTCCCAAATATAACACCATTCTTCCACTCTCCCACATACTCATTCCCATCACTCCATACATAACGTCCGTTACCGTCTTGTAAGTTAGCTTTCCAGTTCCCTTGATAAACGTCGCCGTTTGCATACCGTTTCTCACCGTAACCATGCTTTCTCCCCCAAAGCCAATGCCCTCTATACGTATCCCCATCGATTCCTATAAACGTTCCTTCACCATCCATTCGACCGTCCTTGAACTGACCTTCGTAGGTCGCTCCGGATGGCCAAGAAAAACGTCCTTTACCGCTTGCTTTGCCACGTGTCCACTCCCCTTCGTACATACAACCATCCGACCAAAGATACTTCCCTGTTCCGTGAGGAACACCTGCCGATAAGCCTCCGTTGTAAAGGTCTCCGTTCTTCAACACTTTCTCTACTATTCTAATCTCTGCGGTCGTAGTATCACTCGCCTCACAGCTTGTCGTGGGAACCACGCGCCGGGAGCTCTGTTTGTATTTCACCCCTGAGGATTGGCCTTTGTTTAGATTCTCCTCCGTGAAGAGGAACACAGTCTCTTGCATTTTTCTATCTTCTTACTCGTCCACTAAAGTCAACAGTTCCCGACATATCTTGTTGACTTTTTATGTTCCTAGCTCTTGTTTGGTATTTTTCCAAAAACAGTTAGCGTTCAAACATTTATTCCGTTCTGTAATTATTAAAAAAAAAACCAAAAACAAAAAAGTGAAAAAGCAACTTTAATCAATGACCTTTAAAATTTACTTTGATGATAAAATCTAAATGGATTTGTTATAAACATAAAATCAATCAATATCTTGTATCAAAAATGGAAAAAGAAATATCCTTAAGAATTTAATGTTTACCATCAACACTTTCCTTAACTCATTTCTAGATTGGATTCGTTGACTGAAAAAAATAAAGAATCAAATGGACTATTTCAAGAATCCCATATTAAGAAGTTATGTAGGAGTATCAACTCAACAATTTTGAATCAACCGATCAAAATAATGAGAAGACAACCAAAAATAATATTTACCTCAAGAGGAGAAGAGAAATTGATGTATGGTCAAGCGACATGAAAAATGGAGTCCAGAAATAAGATAATGCGATGACCATAAATTCTTAAACTTGATGAAAAAAAACTTAAAACCAGAGAATGAAAGGATTTATCAGAAAGTTGGAAATGGTGAAACTCTCTTTCTAAAAGGAGACAAATCATCAATTCAACGATGAAAATGTAGCCGTTGATTAGATGCGTATCTGCTCATTTATTTGGCTATTTATGTAGCCGGCAACAAAACTACGTGCTTGCCTCTATCATCATATATTTTTATAAAATCATTAATTATGTTTCTGTTTAGCTAGAAGATCTAGTACATGTTTCAATATCGTAGGAGAATATGCTCGGTGAGAGCTAATAGACAAAGTGCTTAAAAAAGATAAAAACAATGTTTTCGAACGTGCTTTAAGTCTTAAATCATGTGCCACAAGTCAGATTTGATGTGTCACACAACTCATAAATCACAATACTGTTCCAAAGTGTAAGGCTCAATCATAAATTATTCTAAATATGATTTGGAGTTTATATGATCTTAACATATTAAATTGAGTACACTCAAAAGTTGAAACATATGGGTGTTACTGATTCTTACACAATACAAGACAATAATGTTTTCTTAACATCAAGTAGACTCGAGGGAATTTTATGACTAGAAGATTTGGCCTAATAGTGCCTACGACGGTCTTTTGATGAATGTGAGGATTCGCGATAGTCACGATCCCGAGAAGAGTGATGTCTTGATTTATCTGACTGTCCACTTGTATCCTTGAATCTATCTCTTGACCGATGATGACTCCGATCTTTGAGTTTGTCTCTTTCTCTATCACTTTCCTTGTCGGAATCTCTGCTTCTGTGAGACCTAGCTCTATCCCTCTCTCGACCTCGTTCCTTTTCTCGATCACTCTCTCTTTCTCTGTCTCCTACTTTACTTTTTTCTTCCCTTGAGTCTCCCACAATTGGCTGAGAGTTTGACTCAGTATCGCTTTTCTTCGAATCTGTAGCTTTTTCATGAGGCGTAGTAACCATTCCATCCTTAGCTTCGTTATTAGCTGATCCTAGAGTACACTTTGTATCAACAGCATCGCTCACTGCCGCCAACACATCCTGTAACAGTGTAAAAGTACTTCAAACCATAGCTCTGATTACAGAAAAAGAAAATGCACTTCAACCCTACGTAATATACAACAGAGCACTAGATGTATCAGGAGTCTAGAAAACCCTACATAGCGATCTACCTCACCTTTGTAGCTGATTGAGATTGAGATTGAGAATTCCCGGATCGACTGGAGAATGTAAATGGCTTCCCATCTTTGCAAACTGAGATATACTGAGCCTTTGGAAGACTATATAGATGAGCAAGAACTCGACACACTTGGTCAATACTAGATTTATCAGCATCAAATGCTTTCCACCAAGGTGGATTCTCTGGGAGAGGTACTTGAAACCTACGGGCAGCAGCGTACACGACCCCACAAGCCACAACCTCACTTCTGAACATTACACAAAGGGTTGTACGCAGACTGCATTTATAGACATATCATAAGAAAGCAAGTAAGATAGAGGAATGATCAGATATGTCAAAACTCAGCTGAAATGCCACTTCTGAAACCTATTAACACTATGATGTGCCACTAACAATCAAGTAATCATATAAAATAATATCCATAGTCAAATTTGATGTTAGACGTTACCTATCATTTGTCAAATTCCAAGCTTCTTGCCTTAATTCTGGAGGTGTTTCAAGTGTGGCAAGGTAGTTTGATATAAACTTGTGAGGGTGTTCAACATGACAAACAAAACCCATCTCTTTCAGTATATGTCTCTCAGTTCTGCTTAATTCAACTTTCAACTCAGAGAACTTCTGCAGAAAGTCAACAAGTAGCAAAAGGATGAGCAATACTGAAACCTGTCCCTTTGTAAGAACAAGATATACAAATGAAACGGTATAGTTTGCAAACTACTAACCTTGGAATACATATCCAGATGATCTAATGGTAAATTCTCTCTGCGGCACTCCATCCTGTGGAATACAATGATGACCTGTCTTGCTTTTTTAGGGTTCTCTTCCAATTTTGATGCAAGCCAGACACAGCTTGCAGCAACTATCTGCACAAAGGTAAACTACAAATCATTAATGGTAACAAGCAGAAACTAAACCCATTACTAACTCTTAAGTTAAAAAGCCTCAAAACACACAGAAATAGAAGAAAGAAAATAGCATAAGTACCTTTACATCAAATTTGGCAAGAGACTTCTTGCAATAGAATCGGTGAAACAGAACTTGCCCAGTAGCCATAACTGCCTGAGGTCTAAAGACAACAATATTGGTTAAGAAAATTACAGCTATGTATAAAAGCAGAAAATTACAGCTATGCAACCATTTGGGCTTTGCAAAAACTATGGAGAACAAGGAAAAAGGATACAGTCTGAGCAAGATTCCACCCTCCTGGATGAGATCACATCCATAGATTCTAAGTGTGACTTCAGTTGTTTCATCTATCCCATCTTTCCTCGAAGGTGAAGTCTTTAACTGCTCGTCGGTCAGGTAGAAATTGTCGATTGCAGTGTAAATCATCTATTCTCCAACAAGGGTCACTGTTACCATCCAGAGAACACAACAAGATAAGTAACTTAGATTACAACAAAGACTAAAAGCTTTTTCTATAAGACACTTTGTACTCTAAGCCTCCAGATGCAAACAATCCCCAATCTCGATTTCAGAATAGTAAAATTTCACAAAGGATCTCGTAGGAAGCTTACAAAACCAAACAGATATTATCACCTTGAGACTAAACTTAATGAAACATCTCATAGATGCTAAGGAGCAAAAAACAGGCAGAGAGATGCAATTCAGAATCACAACGTAATTGTTAAGCGAAAGGCGAGGCAAGATTGTTACTGTGATCTACAGTGATAATCAGATTAGGTCCTAATTTCAACTAAGTCAATCATCTAAACCAACTAAATTTCAAATCACACCAACCAAATCTTTAAAGTATTGATTTTTAACATTACAGCAAGAAAAAGGGAAGAAATTTGGAGATTACAGAGCAAGTGTTTAGATTAGAAACCCTAAAAGTATTGACATGTAATCGATGTAACGATTCATCATCACAATAAGATTTAAATTCCTAAACTTTAAGATTTAACGATTATATCAAGAAATCTAAGTGAAATTTCTAGAATAGAATGAGAGCAGCTATGATTAATCAATCTCTGAACTCAATTTCGATCTACACAGAAACTTGAAAAAGGAATTAATAAAAGAAAAACTTACAATTACAAACGAGGGAAGATCGAAGCAGCTTGCGTGGGGAGGAAGAGCGAATTTGAGCAGCACCGGCGATTCCCGTCGGCGTCGGACACTTTAATTCGTCAATGGCAGGTGTAGTCTCTTCCTCGGGTCGATCGATTCTGCAAAACTTGTTCCGTCGTGTTCTAGTGGTGAGAGATGATGGGTTTGGGTTTCTTATCATCGATTTCAAAATACTTGTAATCTCTTCCCAAACACAAAACCCTTGTTGGGCTTCCCGATTTGATTCAAAAAGGTTCCATACTACTTTTCTTACTATTTAGCTTTGTTGGGCCAAAAGTAAACAGGGTTTGTCATAATCCTCAGGCTTCTTAATAGAAAAACTAAGTAAATTTCTCACTAATTTTTTTTTTTTTTTTGCCATCTGAAATTTATTAAGAATAATAGGGTCAAATTACAAAGAACCTTGCTATTTTCTAAAGAGGTTAAACAGAAATGTGAAGTAAAGAACTAACACATTCACACCCACAAAGACAAAAGAACAAAGGGATATAACATCCAAACAAGGCACAAGCCAGCTGAACAAATACTCTCATTTAATAAGAATGTGCAACCAAGATGTGTTTTTTTATATAATCCTCAAAACAGCAAAAGAAGCGACTCGAGAAATCGATGCCACTCTCAGATCTAAGAGAGAACCAATCTCCAAAAGACACTGACAATTAGAAGTCTCCATAGACTAAAGAGAACTCATGCCTCAAACCCAAGGCACGACAAAGAAGAAAAACTCGAGGAGATATAGATACCAAATACCTAAGCAGCTTCTAAACCCCACCATAAAGCCAACCAAAACAAAGAAAATTACCAAGGAATTTTGCAAAACAAACCAGCAATAACGGAAACCTCCTATAGTGAATCTAGGGTACCACACCATCTATAAGCCCAAAGCTTCATAATCCAACAAGAGAACCCCATGCAAGGACCTGAACCAATCTTTCATATGCGACCAAGTCTGCAACGACTTTGAAGCCTTGATAGAAACTTGAAAAAGGGTCAGATACTATCCAACCTGAAATGTAGAGACAATGTGCGAGAACAAATCACATCGGGAAGCCTGACTCAGCCAAACCAAGAGAGGCAGCAGATCGAAACCGATGTGACTTCAGGAAGAACTCAAACGAAGAGACTCAAAATCTACCATAACAATAGATAGAAAAACATTGGGTTCACCAATGCACAAGCCTATAAGAGGACGGATTCCCAAAAAAAGATCCAACATCACTAAGACAACAAGACTCTATGCTAAAAGGAGAGCTAACACCACAAATCAACCAAATTAAGTGAAAGAGATACGAAAGCACAACTAGCAACATCAAACGGAGACACCATACCCAAATAGAGAGCATATAATCGATAGCAGTTGAGGCAAAAAAACTGAGAAAATGACACCATCAAATGAGCCCCACAGCAGATCCTCAGGAGCTGAGGACCAACCGAAGATTCAAGATCTGGAACCAAAGCAACTCCCATGAAACACAGGAGACCTAGAAACCAAACCACCAACCACGACTTGTACCTCTACAATAAGGCGGTGGGGGTTCTGTTAGAGATTAAACATTATTGTGGATGGGAATATGACAGAAAAGAAAGAAAACTGCAAAAAACCAAACAATTACGTAAATAGAGCCTGAGATAGGAACTAAAAAGAAAACTGGTGACGGAAGGACTGAGCCATATGATGTTGTCGGAAAACAATAAGAGACAAAGAAATGGTGAAAGACTTTGGCGAGTGAAAGTACGAGAGGGAAAATATAATCACTTGAAACTCAGATAAGTTCTGAAACATGGAGAGCATATGGACCATATATGTTTTTCGAATTATCCCCCACATATGAGTGAGAGCATAGCCGTCGACCATTGATATCACACGGAAACAAACAACAAGATAAAATCAAAAGGTATTGTACGTGGTCTAAAATTTTAATATGTTTGGGAAAAGCTTTGTTGATGAACATTGGACTATAGAGCATTTAGAAGCCTTCTAAGTTCTCTTTTGTGCTCAATTATTAAAGGAGCATTGTCTAAAATGGACATTTTGAAATCTTTTAATTTCAAACGGGGTCTCCTGGGAAGGATTTTTAAGGTAGTAGGGGTTCCCGTTTGAAAATAAATTTTCAAAATGGTCCATTTTAGGTAGTTTTCCCATTATTAGAACACTATATACTCACTTGCGCTATGCACTGCGAGAAAATGCTTACTTCATACTTCGTTAGTTTGTATAATCATACATTTTATTTGTGTTTTAGATTAGATTTTTAACATCTTATTTATCTTATTTTTGTTAATATTAAATATAGTTTGTATTGAGTTGATTAAAATTATTAATATATAAGTACGCATTTGTTGTGTTATGTTTGTTGACAAATTTATTTGATAATTTAAACTATAATATAATTTGGTTGTAAAAGTTAAGAGTGCATGTATATATTTTCACTTTCAAAAAAATCAATAAATGTTTGATTTAGTCAAATATCTTTTATTATCAATGATTCAAAATTCTATTTGAGATCTGTTATTACTCGTCTTTATTTGCTTTGATTTGTCTTGACTCGTTCTTATCTATTGTAAAAATTATAACATGTGAATATAAAAAATCTAGATGATAAAATATTGGATCCATCGAAACCAAATCCACATACTCCTTGATCAATTTTTTTAAAAAGGGATTTTTTGCGAACTACCCTATTTATATTTTTTTATTTGAAAAATATCCTCTTCATTTATTTATTTTAAATCTATATTTATATATATATATATGATATGAAAATTTTACCCTTATTTTATTTATAAGTTATTTATTTTTAATAAAGAAAAAACGGATTTCTAAATTATAACAGTTATTATTATTATTTTAAAAAGTTTTGAGATAAGATGCATTATTTTCTTCCTAAAAAATTCAAAACCATAATCATTTCAAGCATAGAAAAATTAAAACATAATTTTTTTATGATTACTTTAACTAAAGTTTTGTCTTCAAAATTCATATTCAACAAATCATAAAACCAAAACAGAGCACTAGCTCCAATAAACATCATGAATCAAATTGAATTCATCAAATATGTATTTTCAACAACAAAGAATAAAACCTTGTTTTAATTCTATTTGATAACCAAAAATATTATTATTTCTCACATGAACAGAGAATTATTTAGAATATTACTGAGTTTAGAAAAAAAATGGTCCAAAGAATTGTTTAGTAGAAAATGAAAATGTTGTGGTTTTTTAGGCTTTTATTTTATTTTTAGCCAATTATTAGGAGATATTTAAGGGATTTTAAATAGATTTTTTTGTTTTGTTCCAAAATATTTTTTATTTTTTTCTGTAAAATACAAATTGTGTAATTGATTTTATTTTTTTAAATTGTTTGTTTCTAGAAATTATATTCATTTGTAAAAGGGTATTTAAGTAAAAAAACATAATTTCTTTTTAAAATAAAATAAATAATAAGAAGATATTTTTCAAATAAAGAAACTGAAATAGGGTATTTTCCCAAATTTTCTCTTTAAAAAAACTATACCAATATTTTTGACATTAAAAATATATTTCCGTTTCCCAAATTTTGATTTACAACATATGCAGAAACAAATATCTACAGTTTTATTAAATTTATGTATTATATGATCATTCAAAATAAATTGTATTTAAGATTTAAAAAATGATAGAAGAATCAATTTTAAATCTAAACAAAATCTTTCACATATAATAACTTAGATAATTAATATGATATAATTAAATATGAAGTCTTAGTTTTAGTTTTGATTGGTTATTTTTTAAATATTTAATTTAAATATTCTTCCATAATTAATAAGAGAGGGAAAGTGAGTTTAATTTTCAAATTTTCGAAACAAATAACTATTTAAAATATTATTTATGATTTTTATTATATTAATTTATGATTATTATATTTATTAAAAAAATAACAATATCATTTTCTACAATATGTCAAATCGCAATTGGTTAATTTGCCATCAATACTGCTAAAATAATTATATAAAGATGACTGACTCTTAAGAAGCATTATGCTCACTGATATCTCCTATCAATCAAGGCCTAAGAGTCGGGATAATATTGGAAATAAAAAGTATCCATGACCAAAATTTATTTTGTTGTAATACTATTAGCATAGATAACTTTGCATTAAGAAAATAGAAGAAACAGAAATAAAACGGCAAACTTACCAGTGAAATATCGAATTCTTCCGTTTTGGCTAGCTTGGGATATTTGGAAATCAAGAAATGAATATATCTTCAACAAGAGCATTTCCCAACCAGAAGAGAATGTGGATTGAAGATATCAATTAATCAAGGAATGGATATCTACTTTTGGCTTAACGGATACGTGCGTAAATAAACAAGTTTCCATACCAGAAAATATAAGAAACAAAAAGTGGTAGGAACCTCCGCCAAACGGATATGTAAAGTGTAATGTGGATTGCAGTTATCATAATGACTCTTGTCTAGTAGGTGTGGGATGGATACTACGAGATGAACATGGCGACATGTATTTTCAGGCCGCTCAAAGCTACCACCAGTCCATAACGTATTACAAGCAGAAGCTGCAGGATTACTACACGTTATTCAAACACTGTGGATACAAGGATGGAGATATATATGGTTTGAATGTGATAATCTTATCCTAACAAATCTTATAAATAAAGGAGGTGAACACATTGATATGGGAAACAGATTATGGGATTTGCGTGCATGGACACATAAATTACCGGAGTCATCTTTAGGACATGTATATCGAGATCAGAATCAGGCTGCAGATATCCTTGCAAGAAAGGCTTTTGAATTTCAAAACAATTTCAATATTTTCTCTGTAACACCTTGGTGGCTTATAAACTATTTGTATCCACATGTTGCGGAGTAATAAAATTGTCCAGTTATTAAAAAAAAAAAGACTTTGCATTAAGACTTTTGGGAAATTTGTTTGAAGAGATTCGTTTCACTCATATATAGTGAACTAACAACAAGGCTACCTCTTATATTTGATGGGCCTGTTACTTTTAATTTAAGATTTGGCCCACTGCCTCTTTATATTTGATGTAAACTTTAGTAGGCCTGCTTACAATAAGGTAGAATTGTATATTGTGTTTATGTCTATGCTAGTATTATCTTCCATACTACGCACCAGGTACTGTTTGCTTTTACTAAAATTTAAAATTTCATAAAATGAAAATGTAAGTTTGACTGATCACTATATTAAACTATAAATATAAGGATTAAAAATCAATGTAAACAATATTAGGAAGTATACATTATAAATGGTAAAATTTATATAACACATATTAGGGGTATAGGTTTTCTACAGTTTTTTTTTTAATTTTTTAGAGACTAATTAATGAGAACAAAATAATTTTTTACCAAAAAAATAAGAAGAAAATAAAATATGTGTTTTTCCTATTAATTATTAATATCATTTTTGTCTCTCAAGTCTTTTTATAGTTTCACCTAAATAAAAGGAGTTGGTGTGCAGTTTTCTTTTTGTTAGTTATATATTTTTGATTTTGACTTTTTTCTCTCAATTTTATATAATTTAAATTAGAAAAACATGAAATTTTTTGTGGCAGATTTTGGTTGGTCAGGTGACATGTGTTTTATTATATAAAGGATGTTAGTTAATTATTTTTGATTTTGATTTTTCTCTCAATTTTATGTAATTTAAATTAGAAAAAATGAAATCGTATGTGTCAGATTTTGATTGACCAGGTGACTTGTGCTTTATTATATAAAGGATAATTATTATGATTTGCGGGAAAAAAAATCAACAAGGCTGCACATTTATTAGTTAGACATGTTATTTTTTTTAATTTTATTTACCCTTCAACTTGATTGAAAAATATATTATATCCTGATTTTATTTGTTCTCATTAGTAAAATTATTATTTACCGTAAAAAAATATTCGCATTATCAATATAAATCAAGTCTTAAATTATTTTTCCCTTTATTTTAGTCCAATGTTTTTTATTTAATTTTTATGAAAATTATATAATTATATAAAAACAACTTCCACTTTCAATATAATAACCCAAATTTTATATATCCATAAATAAATAAATATATATATATGTATATATATAGATACGTATTTAAACATACTTCAGTTTTTTTGTTTACTTTTCATATACTATCATAACCTTGAGTTATTCTAAAATATGTATCTTATTATCAAAAGGGAATTTTGACTCCATAGCAATAGATTACTCATTATTTAGTTTTGTGGAAAGTGTTCAATTCCTAAAAATCCTGTACCTTTTGTTGACCATTTTACCCCTATAGAAATGACGCATCCGTTGCATGTTGGAGGCCATTTTTCTACATTGTTTTCTTTTAAAAGAAATTTTCATAAATCTTATATAATAAAGTAAGGTTACCGTTCTGTGGAGCTCTGAGACGCTGCCACGTGTCCGCTTACATCCCCTTTTAGATTTTTTTTTTATAGTTTTTTCTTTTTGTATTCAACTTCCTAATTTATTTTAATAGAATTCCTTACATAAATAGAAATCCAACTGATATAACATTAGATTAAAACATACTATATAACATTAGATTAAAACATATTGATTTTCTTATCTTAAATGATTTGTATTTCCAAATTTAAAATAACCAAAAACTTTAGATGCCCCGTTCAGATAAGATATACTTTAAAATACATGTATTAAAAATCCATAATTTATAAATAACCTATCCATTTAACAATAAAAATCTTAATCTTATATACTTTAAAAAACCATGTATTTACACCATCATGTTTTTATAATACAAACAAAAATCCAAAATTTATAAATAATCAATCGATTTTAACAATTAGTCTTGCATTTATTATGTTAATTCATTTGGAAGATTTCTTGTACTTACACCCCTTTTTAGATTTTCTTTTTTTTAGTTTTTTTTCTTTTTGTATTCAACTTCCTAATTTATTTTAATAGAATTCGTTACATAAATAGAAATCCAATTGATATAACATTAGATTTAAACATACTATATAACATTAGATTAAAACATATTGATTTTTTTTTATCTTAGATGATTTGTATTTCCAAATTTAAAATAACCAAAAATTTTAGATGCCCCGTTCAGATATGATATATTTTAAAAATCATGTATTAAAAATCCATAATTTATAAATAACCTATCCATTTAACAATAAAAATCTTAATCTTATATACTTAAAAAAAAACCATGTATTTACACCATCCTGTTTTTATAATACAAACAAAAATCCAAAATTTATAAATAACCAATCCATTTTAACAATTAATCTTGCATTTGTTATGTTAATTTAACAAATAACCAATCCATCTAATTTTTTGTCATTCATTTACTTCATATTATATTTTGTTTCAGAAAATCTTTAACTGTCAACTTTAAACAATTAACCAAAAGTGTAACTTATCCCACAACTTTAATTGTCAATCTTTATTAACTTCAACCAAAATCGTAACATATTCCAAATTGTAACATTTCCGAAATCCATTTTTATTTAAATATTACATTAACTCTACATAATTTTATTTTTCAAAACCTCTATATTTTAATCATCTATTCTAGTTACATAATAAATCCATATTCCCTCTCCAATATCTCTCACCACGTCTGTATCACTCCTTTAGCTTTCTCTATATTTGATTTTTACAGCAATTGACGATAAGATAAATTATCACCAAAACTCTCACCGTATAATTGTTCGTCTCTTATATATATGTTTACCAATTGGTAATAACTAAAATTTTGAATTGTTTAGATTATTTTACCCTTTTTTAACATTTTTGTAACGCTTCAGATTATTTACGTTCCTAAAACATGTAATCAAGATTTAAAACACCTACACAATATTCAATATATACAATTAACATACATTATTTAACTCTATAACTTTACTAACAATTCATATTTACTATACTCTAAACCAAAACAAAAAATTATAATTTAATTAATTCATACAATTATAAATAAAAATTTTAAAAATATTGCACCCGAATGTCTACACGGGTTATTAATCTAATACCTAATAAAAAGTGTTACAATTGTCTTGACTTGGTTGACACCGTCTCAGTCTTCCCGTGAACAAATTTCTGACGACAGACACAAAATCGCAACTTGTCGTCAATTATCAATTATCTTTATTACTCTACTATACGTACGTATAATCATCAAATAAGGATATATTCGATTCCAGATCTAAGTCAAACAAAAGAAATGACGTCCACCGACAAGAATGTTTTCTTCTGTTTCCAAGAGTTCAATGCATCTGATTTTGGGAGATTTATTTGATTACAGGTTAATTTTCAATTTATAAATGTTAACTTTTTTGGAGTTGTTTTGAATTGAAAAGTTTGCAACGTATCGTTAAATTTTTGTTTTTATCAAGTTATCTTCAACCTTTATCGATCACAAGCTTTCTAACAATCAGTTTTTAACTAGTGTAATATATAAAATATATAAGGGAAATAACATTTTAATCTTGAAAATGTTAGATGCTATCATTTTAAACCTTATTACACTATCACTTAATAGCTTCAAACTATTTTATTAACATTTTAAATTTTGAAACTATCTTCAGCATTTTCTCTACCATAAAATTCATTACAAAATAGATACTGATAAAATAACAAAAATTTTGATAGTAATCCGACAAATATTTCAGATGATAATCCAATAGATTCCAATAAAATAGTTTTGTTGGAATCTTAGAAATTTAAACGGCGATATTTGTACATATTTTTCAATAGATTACTGACGGTTATTCGAAAATCCATTAGAAATTGTTCGACGGATTACCGATGTAAATTATGTCAAAAATCTATCGAATTAAGATCTCGTTAAAATTCTGTCACTACAAAATTTTTTATCAGAAAACTGACAAAATTTTCGACGAGATTAAATTAAATATTTTGACATAATTGTTATGTTGGTAATCTGTCGAACAATATCTTATAGATTTTTGAGTGCCTGTTGAAAATTTATTAGAAAATATGTATATTGATATAACTGTTTTAATCTTGAAAATTCTATCAGAACTAGTGTATGAGAAATCCGTCGGATTACTATGAATTTTTTTTTTTCAGATTACAGCTAAAAAAATTGTTAGCTTTTCAATCAATAGTTTGTAATGAATTGTATGGTGAAAAAATACGGAAGGTAGTTTTAAAATTTAAAGTGTAATATTTTCAAAAACAAAAAAGATTTAAAGATTTAAATGCTACTGTAATACTTAAAATATTAGCAAAAGAACTTTCATTATTTTCCCGAAATATATACTTTCAAGTTTCAACTACAACATCACTTGCATTGATTGAGTAAACACCGTAGTTGTTATTTTATGAAATGAAAGAAAGAGATTAGTTCCGTCACGGACTCCGATCCTTATAAAATAGTAACCGAATTGAGAACTAACAAAATCTGTACCCAAATTAAACGGCAAGCAAACACATCGTTTTCTCTAAATTCGTCAATTGTTTAAAGACTTTTGATCGAATCTTTGGGTAGAAAATGTGCAAATATTAAAATATTTAATTTTACAAATAGTACTAAACAAAACATTAACTACACCCATTCCTCTCCTACATTTATAAACATAGCACTCTCTTCTCCCACATGGCTTCACCATCTTCTTCTCCAATGGCTCTCTCCTCTCTCAACTTCTCCTTTCTATTATTTCTCCTCGTCACTCCTTCCGTTTTTTCGAGTTCTCTCAACCCTAATCAAACCTCTATAACAAGTTTTTGCAAGAACACACCATATCCAAAGACATGTTTCGACTCCTTAAAACTCTCAATCTCCATCAACATAAGCCCCAACATTCTTTCTTTCCTCCTCCAAACCCTCCAAACAGCTCTTTCCGAGGCCGGAAAACTCACTGATCTCCTTTCCGGCGCCGGAATCTCCAATAACCTCGTAGAAGGCCAACGTGGCTCTCTTCAAGATTGCAAAGATCTTCACCACATTACTTCTACCAACTTAAAACGATCACTCTCCAAGATCCAAGATGGTGTCAATGATCCTCGGAAGGTAACCGACACTAGAGCTTACCTAAGCGCCGCTTTAACCAACAAGAACACTTGCTTGGAAGGTCTTCAATCAGCCTCTGGTCCACTAAAACCAACGCTCGTGACCTCTTTCATGAACACTTATAAACACGTAAGCAACTCTCTCTCTGCTCTTCCGAAAAAGCGAAAAGCCACGAAAACCGGTGGCAAGATAAAGAACCGCCGGTTACTTGGGCTATTTCCCGACTGGGTTACGAAGAATGATCGCCGGTTTTTACAAGATTCCGGTGATGGTGATGATAACGATGGTGAGTACGATCCAAGTGAAATTCTTGTGGTGGCTGCTGATGGATCAGGGAACTTTACGACCATTAATGAAGCTATAAGCTTTGCTCCGAATATGAGTAACGACAGAGTACTGATATATGTAAGGGAAGGTGAGTATAACGAGAATATTGATATTCCGAGCTCCAAGACTAATATTGTTCTGATCGGAGATGGATCCGATGTAACGTTTATCACCGGCAGTAGAAGCGTTGGAGATGGATGGACCACTTTCCGATCAGCAACTCTTGGTAAGAAAATTATCTTTGACTTCTTATTAACATCGAGATCTTGTCATAAAACACGACACACGTGTTTGGGGCATAGTGTCGATTTTTGGACCGTAGAATTTTTGTCTGTTTTTGTCAACTAGGACCATGCATAGATATTTATTTAATAATAATAAAAATCTGTGATATGAAAAGTACATTTATTTAATCTTATAATCGTGGTTTCATGAAAAAAATGATGGTAGAAAACTAATGCTCCATCTCTTTCATATTATACGATGTTTATAGATTTTTATTTTCACTATATAAAATCATATAGAAAGATTTTTTTCAAGTTTGTATACAATATATTAAAGTTATAGATATATCTGATCACTAGAATAATTGTCTCTAAGTAAGTATAGAATTATTATTTAAATATAGAAAAAAGTCGATTAGCTTCTTAAGTTCTGGACTTTTATCTAAATCATCTTATATTATGATACAAATATAAAAAATTTGAACGCTTTTTTTAGTGTTGTTGAATTCTATTTGTTTCACTAACAATAAGGATAATTAAATATGTGATTAGTTAAGAGATTATAAATTTTGTGTAGGTTTTGGATCCTTATTGATCGCAAATAAAATTCAAAAGCCTTTCAGTCTAAACAACTTAATTTGTTGTAACAATAAATCATGATTAATTGTTCTCAAACTTTGCTTTGCCACAGCGGTTTCGGGAGAAGGATTCTTGGCAAGGGATATAATGATAACGAACACAGCAGGACCGGAGAAGCACCAAGCAGTTGCGTTACGAGTGAACGCGGATTTTGTAGCCTTATACCGATGTGTCATCGATGGTTACCAAGACACACTTTACACTCATTCATTTCGGCAATTCTACCGCGAATGCGATATTTATGGAACCATTGATTTTATCTTTGGGAATGCGGCAGTGGTCTTCCAAGGTTGCAACATCGTATCTAAGTTGCCTATGCCAGGTCAATTCACAGTAGTTACGGCTCAGTCACGAGACAGTCCTGAAGAAGACACTGGGATCTCGATGCAGAACTGCTCGATCCTAGCATCTGAGGATTTATTTAACAGCTCAAATAAAGTGAAAAGCTATCTGGGACGGCCTTGGAGAGAGTATTCAAGAACGGTTCTAATGGAATCTTTTATTGATGTGTTTATTGATGATTCTGGTTGGAGCAAATGGGAAGGTGAAAAAGGACTTGGTACACTTTATTATGGCGAGTATAACAATAACGGACCGGGTTCTGAAACGGATAAACGGGTCAACTGGTCGGGTTATCATATTATGGGTTATGAAGATGCCTTTAACTTCACGGCAATGGAGTTTATCACCGGCGATGGTTGGTTAGGCAGTACTTCATTCCCTTATGATAATGGAATTTAACACTTTTATTTGCTACCAAGTGTATAGATATATATGTCTTGAAATAAATATCTTATATATAGTTATTAAATGGGAAAAATGTCAAAAACTCTGAACTTTCAAATGAAGACGTTTAAAATCTAAACTTTCAAAATACTATTTAAATATTCAAGGTTTTTGTTGACTCGTAATTAAATAACAAACTTCATTGATTAGGTCATTTGAGACACGATATTAAATTGACGTTTACGGCGTTAACGCTTCCGTTAGCAACTTCCGTTTATTCAAAACAAGGTTGTTTCAACTTTGATTTAAAATCATCAACTTTCAAATTGTGGACACTTAAATCCTTAATTTTTTTTAGAAATGTCGTTTAAATGCCCACGTTTTTGTTGACTTCATAATTAAACACATAACTTGTGTTGACTATACCATTTGATGCATCACTTTAACTCAAGTGATGAAGCACGTTTACGGGATCCAATTACCTGTTACTAGCTTTTGTTTAATCAAAATGTTCTGATAACTATTTCTCATTTGTCTTATCTTTCAACTTTTGGTCTCTTCATTGAGATCAACCCATAATCATGGTGTAAAAAATCTTCTCAAATTAAAATTCGCCTTTGAATAAACATAATCCAACAAAGTCTTTGCTACCTGAAATTTCCAGAAAATACCCATGGAATTCTCTAAAACCCCTCAAGAAATTGAATTTCTTAAGCGGTGGTAATAACTAATTAATTAAATTTTAATTTATCAATAACTAATGAAATTTTATTTAATATTCATTGGAACTCAAATAACCGATTCATTTTCTTATACTCACCATTTTAAAAAGTAAATGACTCGGTTATTTGAGTTCTAATGAATATTAAATAAAATTTCATTAGTTATCGACAAATTAAAATTTAATTAGTTAGTTATCACCAACCCTTAAGAAATTCAATCTCTTGAGGGGTTTTAGAGAATTTCATGGAATTTTTCCGCAGATTTCAGGTAGCAAAGATTTATTAGATTATGTTTTTTCAAAGGTAGATTTTAATTTAAGAAAATTTATTACTTCTTAATTATGGTTGGATCTCGATGAAGCGATCAGAAGTAGAAAATGAAGATGAATGATAAATAGTTGTCAGAACATTCGTCGTTTTGATTAAACAGAAGCTGATAACATGCAAGTGTACCCCCTAAACGGGCTCCATCACTTGATTTAAAATCATGCATCAAATGGCATAGTCAACATAAGTTAGGTGTTTAATTATGAAGTCAACAAAAATCTGGGCATTTAAACGACATTTTTTAAAAAGTTTAAGATTTAAACGTCCACAATTTGAAAGTTGATGATTTTAAATCAAATTTGAAACGATGTCGTTTTGATTAAAATGAAGTTGCTAACGGAAGTTTTGACGCCGTTAACGTCGATTTAACGTCGTGTCTCAAATGACCTAGTTATGAAAGTTTGCTATTTAATTATGAGTCAACAAAAAACTTGAACATTTAAATGACATTTTGAAAGTTCAGATTTTAAACGTTCTCATTTTAAAAGTTCAGAGTTTTTTTTTGATATTTTTCCCGTTATTAAATATACAATAAGTTATAGATATTAAATAATTATATGGTTTGAATTATTTCTGAAAGCTTTGCAGTAATTAATAATCTGGCAAAAGATGTATCTTTCTTGAAAAGTCTTAGCGCGTCTTCTTGGCTTTATCTGAGTTTGCACTGGTAAATGGGAAACCCATGCGCGCATCAGCAAATGTCTTTTTGAAACTTTCAAGATTTTAAATACAAAAAATGAAAACTTGGCAAGTTGTGTTATGTCAGTCACATCTATTGATGAAGACGGTGAGGTTAGCTAAATCCAAATGTTTGCATGTTTGTATTAATTTGGAATGTTGGATAAAAATTTTGTATACACGGTAAGAACCAGTCGCAGCTTCTTACCATTAGACGGATCCAAAATTTATTTCTACTTTAGATGGAAATATTTGAAAATGTTAAGATTTTGTTATATAAATTTTAGTTACACAAGAAGCCGATATTTACCAAAATTATATCTCACAAGATTCAGATTACGACATGTGTCTTGTTACGCATCAAATTCATAGCTATAATTATTAAATATAAAAATAAAGAATTTATTAATTTATCCAATCAATAACTAAAATTAAGAAATATTTTCTTAAAAAATAAAAAATCGAAAACAAAATCAATCTTAAGGAAAAAAAGAAAACCCAAATTTGTGAATTTATCTAATCAATAATTAAAATTAAATTAAACTTTAAAACAAACAAATTTTAAAAAATAAAAGAAAAATTCTTTGTAATGGTACTACTTCAAGTTTTTAGACACAAATAGCAAAGAAAAAAAATAATTGGACATGAATAGCATTTTTATTATTAAAAGACAAAAATGCCCTGAATTTAAACTGTGCCATTTTTTTCCCCTCAAGCGATCTTCTCCTTTGGTCATGGCGACGACGGCGAAATCAATATCGTTCATTAGGCATGATTTTGGTTTTTTAGAAAGGGATTTATATATATATCAACTACGGAATTTTTGGAATAAATGCATTTTAAATACATATATTTTTGTTAGGATCTCTTAAATATTCCGCCAATCATGGAAAATTCTTAAAAAATTTAAGTCTTGACTTAGTCATCTATGCTAGTATTATTTTAATTTTTTGAAAGCATTGATTTGTTACTAATTAAAATGTTTACAAATAAATTATAACAATCAAACATAATCTTTGCTAAATTTTTAATTAGTGATTTGATTTTAAAATGTGTGTCTAGCTCTGTAAATTCATGTTCCCTATAAACAAATGGAGAGTATCATCTTGAGTTTTTATCCCAAAATCCCACTTCTCTTAATCCAAAACCTCAAAACACCAACTTCTAAATTGAATTTCATTGTGAATTATTTTTAAAGAGGAAAACTGATATTTTACTTTGTTACCCTAACAAAAATAAAAATATTACATAGCAAACCATTGTTTTATCCACCCAACCATACGAGTTTCTTCTCTACAACTTCTCTGATTCACAATAAAGGGAACCATGAATCCCTCACTCATCACCACCATTAACACTATAATCTCACCTTCCCCTCGGTCTCCTCTTCTCTATCTCTTCTTAACTCCTATACATATCCGTTTCTCGAATTCTGAATATCTAAATCGCCGTTGTTATCAAGTTTTGTACCCTTGTTGCTCAGCTCCTTCCTCTGACCAAGTATCAGTATCTACGCAGGCGAAAATTTATGATGTCCACGGAAATAAGAAGGAGCTCACCTAATAACATCCGATTGTTGAGAAAATGACACCACCGTTGAGAGTAGCGACTTCTGTTGTTGTTTTAGCGTCATCTCTAGCTACTGGTTACGGCCTTGGGCTTCGGTTGGCTGACTCCAGGAATATTGCCTTGGGTTTTGAGAGTTTGGATTCAGTGGTTGTGGGAGTTAAGATAAGCATTTTTCATTTTTCATGTTAATTCCTTACACTTAGATTTTTCAAATTGTTGATTGAGATTTGGGGATTTTGGAATCAATTATACTTAGATTTTATGTGACTCACTGAGATAAAATCGTTGATTAGCTTCATTCATGTGTGTTTTGCTTCAATGAGTACTGGTTAGATTTGGAATTAAAGGTTCATTAGCTTAAGATCAAGTGTAGTAGTGATGGTCCAAGCTGATTAAAAGTCTAAATAGCATTTTATAAGAGTTTGAACCTTCAATGAAGCAACCTACTAAAGCCAACAAAATTTCCTAACAAGAGCTTTGAATATCATGAAGCAAATCACCCATTTAAGTCTATTCTCCACTGGCTAGTGTAACTAAGTCTCTGGAAAAAGATGGATCAAACAATTTCAAACACTGTCATGAAGAAACTATCTAAGATCATTTTCAAGTTGGCCAGAAATGAATAAGCATTAAGAACTCTAACCCATAAAGGATTTCTAGAAACAACGAACTTTAAACACCCAGATTAATCAAGATCCACCCTAATCTAATTCATCCCTAATAACCCTAAAGTAAACTACTCAGAATCCATAAGATCACACAAATGTTCAAACCCAGAAAATTCTAAATCTGACATATGTGATAGATCAGACAGAGATGAGAAGGTTTGTAGAAGAAATTAAATGCAAATACTGATTATATAAAAATATATCAAAATTACGAAGTCTAAAATTCAAGAACAATGAAGAACAAGAGAAAGAAAGTTAAAAGAGGCAGAGGCGTGAGTTTTGACCTACAAGGGGTATTTATAATAAAATGGTCAAAATCCTAAAAGCACAAGAAGTCAAAATAAGTTTCCAGAAAATCCGGAGAGACCCACTCGACCATACTGGTCGAGTGGTGTGGTCGAGCTGGTTCAGGCTCCAGTTTGACATGTCTTCACTCTTCGGGATGCATCTTCCACACGGATAAATGGATTGCTTCGATTCTTATCCCATATGAATTTTGACTCTTCTAGATTTCCAATGGTATAAATAAATCCAAATTCGATCCACAGGAAGGTCTTCAAATGTTGCCAAACTTCTAATGCTCTGAAGCTATCCAATGTCTCCTCATCTCTAAAAAGCTCCAAAAGCTCCAAAAGTACCTAAAATCAAATCCATAATGCAATATGCATGCAATGCTTATATAAAGGACCCTAAAACTCCTAAGTGAATGAAATATGCATATAATGGTATAAACAGAGAGTGAATGCAAACTATAATGATGATAAATACATGCTAAAAACATGTAAAATCCAGTGATATTAACTCCCCCAAACTTATCCTTTGCTTGCCCTCAAGCAAATATAACGAATGAGATGAAATGATTAGTGTGAAAAGAGGGACTCAGAACCTAAGCAGACTAAGAAAACCTCTAACCTCAATGTCATAGCTAACAGGTCTAAAATGCAATACACATAAGTCTTACTTAAAAATCTAGCCATGCTCATCACAACAGAACTTATCAATCATAATCAGCCTCAACAAGCATTCAAAGTAAACTATCCCTTTAACATTAATTAAGTGCAAACAGTGGATCATGCTATGCATGAAGTAAGAACTCATTTGGTTTAAGGACTGGGCTTAAGAGATAAAAAATGATCTCTTCTTCCTCTGGTTTATGTGTTTAGTAACAGGGATCTCTCAGAGAATTGATTGAACTTTAGGAGAATGCTAAAGGTAAAAGCCAACCGATGCATACAAGAATAGATTCCCATCTACCTAAGCACACACACAACTGACTTTTTCTAACTCTATACACTGAACTGATCCTAGCTCTACAGCTTTTTCTTTTCACTAAAGACATTCATTCTTTTCTCATTCTGGGATCAATATTTTCTGATTTTCTTCTAAGGAGAGGATTTACATTCATTTTCTTTTACTTCTTGCAAAATTGGGGATTTTTCTTTACTGCTAGGCTCTAACTCGACCCCTTGATCGAGTGAATTTTCATACACCATATTTTTTCTTTCTTTTCACAGAGCTTTCTCATACCATATATAAACTTCCCAAATCCTTTACTAGACACATATTTTTACTATACTCTCCAAAGAAACGTTTTTAGCACTCTCTTATATTTTTCTTTCTTTTCTCACTCTTTGTTTTCTTTCCCAGACTCAAACTATCGCATATTTCGAATTCCCTAGCTTAGTCTGGTCCAAAAAGCGTGGACCAGAGTCTATATGGGAACCTATGCTTGTCGGCCCAAACCTAACACTAGGCCTTCCACTCAGAATTGATCAGGGTCTGAAAGAAGTAAGGTTTCGTGCTTTGGGGAACTGCTCCAAAGATGGGAGCAGCTATTTGGATCAGCAAGAGTGGTAAAAGGGATAAGGAGATCCAAATATGTATAGGGTATCCATGAGTTCATACTGTAATTATAACATGATAATTTTTAATCAGATTAGGTTAAAATTATTAAGGCTAACATCACAAATCACAATAAGTTTTAACTAAGTAAGAATGCGAAGTCTGATTCCAAACAGGGTTCAGCCTTATGTTTCAAACTTAGGTGCAATCATTAGAGAACTAGAAACTATGGCACTGAAGTTATATGTTTGGTTATTAAGCTTTAATAGGTTTAACTCATCATCATCCCTTTTGCATATGTACAATCCTAAATGACATACTAAGACTCAATCCTAAAATGTATATGCAAGTACATGACACTCTGTTTTTATGAAATAGTTTTCAGAAATTTTTCAAATTTTTATGGGTTTTAAATGCACATAAATGCTGACTCAAGTATGCAAAATTTGAATAAGAAAATAGAAAACATGGTCAAATGAATCTCTCAGACTCTCCCCCAAACTTAAATTACACAGTCCCTTGTATAATAAAAATTCAAAGAAAGGTTTGAGAGATTTAAAAACAAAGCTAAACAAGAAGAAATATGCAGTGGTATATACAGTGAAATGTTTGGAGTTGGTACCTTATTGTGGAGTTAAGAAGGAGGCGACTGATTTCGCAATTCACTTCTGGTGATTTCCCTGGTGCTCCTATAGATAGATCCATGTATCACCAGGATCATACTAATCATAGAACCATCCCCTGAATTCATTCATCCTTATCTTCTCAGAGAGTATCTTCCTTGGTTCAGCAATTCGCAAATCATTGGTAGTTATACCAAGCTTCTTGTCCAGTATTCTGTCAACAACCAAAACACCTTCACAAGGATATTCTAATGCTTTCCCAGCCATACCTACTACTTCCACATTGCTCTTGGTTGCATATCTCAATGTTGTCACAGGTTCAATATTTGCTTCAGACCACAGCACAAGACTTTCATCAACTGTGCATTCAGAAAGAAAATCAAACTCTTGTACAAACTCTTCAGCTTGTTGGAAGATTTCAGCTTTGATCTGAAAAGTCTCCCATGGCAGGTGTACAGTCTCCCATGGCAAGTGTACAGTCTTCTCCAAAATTTCGTCATTGGTGTCTGAGATGAGTAGATATGGGTTGGAAAACTCTGGTGGTTGCACAGTAGAGGGTTTGACTTGATCAGTTGATCAAGTGAAGTGGTCGAGCTCAACCTCCACCTTATGTTTCTCTTCCTGATCCTGCAACTCACAGCTCAATTCACTGCTCAATTTACAGCTCTCCCGACCTCGGATATCACTGTCAACAGTGAATGTTGTATTGCTCTCCATTGACCGAATCTTGTTGGTCTGTGTCTCAATGGTGTTGTTAAGCTTTGAAAATTGCTTTTCTGAATCCAAAGCAAAGTTTTCTTGACCACTTATGATTTTCTGTAGAATGTCTCTGATGTCAAAATCCATTGCATTTATCACCTGAGGTTGATGAGTAACAAAACCTGTAGATGGCTGTTTCTCATGATCCTGTGGGTATCTTCAATAGTGGTGTTGGTGAGGTAGAAAGCTTTGGTGTTGATGGTAAGGGTTGAAAGATTGGTGTTGAGGCTGTTGTTAGTATAGAATTTGAGTCACTGTTCATACCATTTTATGCATTTATCATTCATATAGGTTGTTTAGTGTTTTTGCATGAGTATTGCATGCATTGTGCATATTTGGGGTGATTTCAGGTACTTATGGAGCTCATGGAGTTTTTGGAGCATGAAGTGGAGTGAAGCTGCTGAGCTAGAGTGGATGTGCAGAGAAGCCACTGGTTTGACCACTGGTTCAACCATTGGTTTGACCACTGGTTCGACTAAGGGTTCGACCACAGGCTCGGCCACAGAGCTCGACCAGTCGCTCGACCTCACATCCGAGAGAAGACATGCAGTGAAGCTGCTGAGTTAGAGTGGATGCGCAGAGCACTATAGCGCTTGACCACTCGTTCAACCACCTACTCGAGAGACCACTTGAGAGGCCAACAAGAAAACACTACTCGACTGCTCACTCGAGAGGGTGCTCGACCAAGCCACTTGACTGCTGGGTCGAATGGCACTCTCCGACATTTTTCCCTTAAAACTCGCAATTGTAATAAACACTTTTGTCACTTAGTATAAAAGCACCTCATTAAACCTAATGAGAGAAAAGAAAAGTAGTAGCGCCGCTTAGCTTAGGGATTTTTAGTGTTTTAGCTCTCGTTTTTCTCTCTCTTGTTCTTCACTGTTTTTCATAGTTCTTCATTTTCCAGAATTTTGTAACTTGCATAACTTTTAATAGAATCAATATTTGCGTTTTATTTCTTCTTCAACCTTGCTCATCGGATCATCATCTATCACATATATCAAGCTTAGGATTTTCTGGGTTTGAGACCCAAATGATGATTTTGATGAGTGAGTAGTCCATTTAGGAGTTTTTAGGGGTGGAGTAGGCAGATTTCACTCTGTACTGCTATGGGTTCGATTGATTGATCATCAATTTGGTTTTTATTCCCTCTTGGGTGAGTCTTTTAAATGCTTTTTCTTCTCTGATCAAGAAGAACATGATTTTAGATGATTTCATGAGCACGACCCATGCCTTGAATCATTAGATAGACTTTTTCCAGGGACTAGAATACAATAGCGTTAGGGTGGATGATTCATACGTTGATTTACGTCACGACTCCACTTACTCACTTGCTATGAATCCTTTTTGACTTTAGTAGACTGACGCTTTAAACCTGATCCGATCAACTCACACTATGCTGTCAGGGTTGGATCTTGAGGCTCTCTGCCACGACCCATAGATTTAGCTGGAAAGGACGTCTGTTGTCTAGGGATGTCCTTTGATGAACGTTTTAGTTGATACCCATAGTAGTATAAAGTGTTTGCAAACCTATGACTCCATCTCTGAAATCCCTATAGTTTCTCCATAGTTCATAGTCTCCTTAGTATCATTCACTGTAGTATTTCTCTACTTTTACTGTAGCATTCGACCTCACCACTCGATCAGTGTGGTCGAGCAGCCTCTAGCTCTGTGATTTTGCTTGCTTAGTTCCACGATGTGCTAAAACGTGACAGACTTTGGCACCTCTAGTATAAATTAGGATTTTAGTAGAAGTTTCACTTAAGTTGTTAGACAAATAAAAATCCTTTATATTTGGCTTGAATTTTTTGTTATTGATCACATCCCTTTTTCATAACTCTATTCACCCATTGGTTCAATATTTTCTATACTTACAATTGACTGAAAAACGTGTGTTTTGTCTCTCTGTGCTTAGTTTGATTGCTTGCTGTCTTTCTTTGCATCATAGGCAAAACTACTAGTTTCAATTTGGCGCCGTTGCCATTTGGGTGATCTTAGAGTTACAATTAGGATTTCACTTCACTATCTTGGTATTGACTCTGGAAAATTTTCATTTTTCTCAGGTACTGTTCACTCGACCCTTTAGCTCGAGTAACCTGGTCGAGTCCACCAGATAGTCAATGTCACGAGCAATAGAAGAAAACGAGACTCAATCTCACTATTCACAAAGGCGTGGAATAGTTGCACCAGCTGCAGGTGATGATTTTGAGAAAAAGAATGGCATCATTTCTATGGTCACAGACAACAAGTTTCTTGGTTGGCAAACAAAAGATCCCTTAGAGCATCTTGATTGGTTTGAGAGCATCTGTAGCCTCTCCATGATACAAGGCATCACTGAAGATGGATACAAGTTGAGACTGTTTCCATTCTCTTTAGGAGACAAAGCCAAACTCTGAGAAAACAATCTTCAGCCAGGCTCCATTACAACATGGGTTTCATGCAAGAAAGTATTCCTTACCAAATTCTTTTCTGCCCAAAGAACAGCAATGTTCAGACATAAAATTTCAACTTTTCACCAGAAGCAAGGTGGGACACTATCCGCTGCTTGGGAGAGACTCAACAGCTACACTATGAAGTATCCTCACCATGATTTCTCCAAAGAATCCTTGCTCTGCACACTATACAGAGGTGTCCTGCCTATGATCAAGATGTGTCTTGATTCTGCTAGTGAAAGAAATTTTCTGAACACTAATGTGGAAGATGGATGAGAATTGGTGGAAAACTTAGCTAGGTCAGACAGCATTTCCAATGAGGAACATGAAATGAGTATTAGGGATGCTAGTACATCTGATAAAAGCACCAGGGCAGAAATGAAAAGTCTTAATGAGAAGTTTGACATGATCTTTTTCCAAACTCAGAGAACTCAAGAACAAGCTGCACCTTATCTTGACATCAAGCTACTGTTACAGCAACTCATTCGTAGTCAGGAACAGCTGCTATTGACTTTTGAACCAACGCTCTCGACGTCAAAGATCAAATTCTTGATGTCAAACAGCAGATCAACACCCTCTCCTCAAAAGTTCATTACTTGGAGAACAATCAGATCAATCATACACAACCACCAACAGAGAAAGCTCATGCTATCACACTGGGGAGTGGTAAGCAGTTACCACCAGCAGAACAGTCACTGTGAACAAGAGTCCAATCTATGGGGACATGCCATATAAGTCCTCTTTCAGTTCATCAACAACAGATGCATGCCACTGCCTATGATATCTCAGTGAGGAATGATCAAGAGTAACCATCCAGAGAAGAAAATGCAACATTCACTGTGGACAGTGATATAAAAGGTGTGGAGGTAGTCTTTCAATCTGTTGCTGAAACCCATCGAGTGACTGGTCGAGTCAAGTCACCTACTGAGAAGGAGAAACGAATTTCTGACATACATGCAATGGTCACATGTCCTTTCCCAGTAAGACTTCAGAAACAGATAGAGAAAGGATTTGAAGCTGTTAAGGAAGATGAGCTACTGGATAAGAGAGAGCTAGCTGCAAAGAGCTATGATTGCAAAGCTATAACTGAGAAAGAGCTTATAGTGCAAGAGAAGCTTGAAGATCCTGTATCATTCACTCTCCCATGCTCTCTGAACCAAACAGTCTTCATAAACTCTCTATGTGATTTTGGAGCTTCTGTGATCATTTTGCCTCTGTTTGTAGCAAATAAGTTGGGCAATTGATATATCATGATTTTTATGGTTTTTAGCCATGATATACGTATTGAATTTAGAGTATTTCTGTTATTATTTGAGTCTTATTAGGTACAAATGCGAGATAGAGCTTGTTGATACATTATGGAGCAATTCTGGAGCATTGTAGCTGAAAAGTTGGAAAATTACTGATCATCAAGTTACTGTTCATCAGCACTGTTCATCGAGTTACTGTTCATCAAGTTACTGTTCAACGAGTTAATGTTCATATTTACTGTTCATGTTGACCGACACACATGAACAGTGTCGATCGACATGGTCACTATTCACGCCAAAGATTTATAGTTTTTGTCTAGAAGTTTTCTTTATTTACAAAAGGAGCCCAAATCGTGTTTAGACTTATATATTGTATTTTTAGGTCATTGTTTCGACCTGTGCTTTATTTTCTACAGCCACCCTTTCAGATATATTTTGGAGAAGATTTCAAACTCTTATCTCTTCTTGATTTATTAATGAGTATTATTGAGATTATGAATTGTGTTTCATTGATTATGTTTGAGTAGTCTACTTGTTAGATATAGGGTTTTCAAGGGTTTATAATGAATTGTTGAATATGGCATAACATATTAGGATATTCATAATGTTTTTCATCTAGATTTGAATCTATACTAGTTCTAGGCTAGCCGCTATAATCTAGAATCTTAGGACAATTGGTAGACACGAGAGTGTTATTGATATCCTGACCTAATCATAGATGAGCAAACAACCTTTTCACAGCGAGAGTTGGTTTAGAAAATTTGTGAACATATCATACTTGTTATTCATGCAGACTTTATTTATTTTGATTCACAAAGAGATTTGGTTTTCATTTGTTTAGAGGATAGATATCATCGTAGCGAGAGTTGGATAGATATCATATTAGTGTTATGAGTTTAAGAACCGAACAAAAAATTGCATCCTATATTGAACCGCCCAGTTCACAATTCAGAATATTCCCTAATTGATTTCCCTAGGTCTAGCTTCTTGCCAAATTGAATCTACATCCTTATTTCATTGCTTTCATCTTGTTTTATTTAGTTTACATTCATTGGTTTAGCTTAATTCAAAACTGATAATCTATTGTGTGAACTAGAGTCTCTGTGGAATTCGATCCCTAAGTACTACAGTGATCTTTTAATTTGAGAGAGTAGCTCTAAGGGTTAATTTGAGCATATCAAATTTTGGCGCTGTTGCCGGGGACTCTTTGATTCACCATGAGGTTTAGGTTATAATTTAGTGTAAATTTTTTCTTTTATTTTGTTACTTACGCGTTCTTTCTTTTCTTGTGTGTTTCAGGTGCATGCATAAGCACGGTACCCGGAGCAATAAGGATCTTTCAATTGTGAATTTTTCTACTCCAGAACTAGCAAAGTTAGAGCGAGCTAATTGGAAAGCGCAGAGGTTATCAGAGATGGTTAATCCACTGGTGTTGTTTAGGGATGAGGCTGGAGTGATGCGTGATTCAGAAGGGCATGTGCGCAATGTGTAAGGTCAGAAACTGGATGCTGATGGGAACGCGATACTCAAAGTCGTTGAGCATGTCTACCGACAGGCTGCTGGCCATGTCGGACGACACAGACACAATGTTGGTGGTCTGCAGCATGGGTACAATGGAGGCAAAGTTAAGGAGAGAACACTTGCGGAGTACAACAGGCCTAGTCAGTTCTATGCTAATAGGTCTGCTATCCGACCTCCTACTTTTCAGAGGAATGACTTTGAGCTGAAACCCGCATACTACACTCTTGTGGGACAGCGCCCTTTTCATGGTCTTTCCAATGAACACCCGATGGATCACATTGAGAGGTTTGAGGATTTGGCTTCTAGCATTAAAGCCAATGGAGTGTCAGAGGACTACATTTTCTGCAAGCTCTTCCCATACTCACTTGCTGGGGAAGCAGCTTATTGGCTTAAGCAGTTGATACCAGGATCTTTGACAACTTGGGAAGCAACAAAGACAGCCTTTCTGAACAACTTCTATGATGATGCAAGGTATGAAGATTTGAGAAACATGATCTCCCAGTTTACTCAAGGACCTACTGAGACTTTCAAAGCAACTTGACTAAGATTCAAGGGATATCAGAGAGATTGTCCACATCATTATTTCAGTGAGGTTCAGCTTTTGGTACTTTCTTCAGAGATGTTGATTGGAGGTATCAGATGGCTTTAGATGCTGCTAGCAATGTAAACTTCAAGACCAATACACCAAGGGCTGCGAGTAGGCTGATTGAGAACTTATCTTCTAGTAATAGTACCAAGAATGCAGACCTTGAGAGGACAAGACAAGCAGCTAACACGGATAATGGTCAGATTGCTGAGGTGAATGCAAGGTTGGATATGATACACAGTCTTCTTGTGGGTAAGAAATCAGTTAAGGGTGCTAGAGAGGTTAAAGAAAAGGATGTCAACTACATCAATGGAACTGGATATCAGGAACAAAGACATGGATACACACCAAGGCCTGAGTACCAACCGCTCTATCCGAATAATACTTTTACTAAGAACTATGAATCTTCATCTCACACGACACCTCCTCCAAACATTAAAGAAAATGAGATGAAGTCTATGGTTGAACAAATACTGGAGGGTCAGCAGAAGATCGCAACTGATTTTGATGGGAAGATTAATGCTTTGTACACAGACTTGAATGGAAATTTTGAAGCTTTGGACAGCCATGTGAAGAAGCTAGATATTCGGATTTTCCAAACAGCTAGCTCTTCAAGAGGATCTGATACAAAACAACATCAACCATGCCATGCTGTTACTTTGAGTAGTGGGAAACAACTAGAGCCTGTTGTAAAGAAAGGATTATAATCTGAGGATAACATAGATCTGCAAGAAGTGGAAGATGATGTGATTTTCGAGGAGATTTTGTCCACGTCGACCGACGCGCAATCACCATGTCGGTTGACACGGGCAGTATACAGACGACAGAATCTGCTCACTTTGATCGACACACATCTTGTGTCGGTCGACACGAGGACAGCTACAGTCCGATTTCACCTGAAACAGCTCCACAACCTGCTGAGAGGGTTTACAAACCAATTGTACCACATCCTTATCCAATGCCAAGGAAGTCTAAGCAAGAGATAGAGGAAGCCGAATGCAAGACAGTGATGGATAAGGTTATGATTGAACTCCCTCAAGTTGATGCAATTAAGCTTTCACAGCCACTCACGAGGTATGTTAAGAGAATGGTTATAAATGGTGTGAGTCCTGAGGAAGGAGCTTTGCTAACCATAGACATTAGTGTAATTTTCTTGAACAAAATCCCACATAAGAGGAAAGGAAAGCAAAAGGAAGTGGTAGTCTCTGAACAAGGTAGTGCCATGATTAAGAGTTGGACTATAGAAAAACTATCTGACCCAGGAAGTTTTGTGCTTGATTGCTGCATCTCAACAGAAAGATTTTCTCATTCTCTTTGTGATCTTGGCTCAAATATCAACTTAATACCTCACTCCATTGCTGTTACACTTGGGATGACTGTTTTCAAGCCAAAAAAGATCATTATTGTCTTGGCTGATAGGTCCAAGAGGATTCCAGAAGGTGTTCTAGAAGATGTTCCAATAAGGATTGGAGATTGTTTGATTCCCATGGACTTTGTGGTGTTGAAATATGAGGAAGAACCTGAGGATCCTCTTATTATGGGAAGACCGTTCTTGGCTACAGCTGGTGCTCTCATTGATGTAAGAGGAAGCGAGATAGCTTTGAATTTGGGTGATCAGGTCATGAACTTTGATATGGACAAGCTGAGAAAAACACCAACCACTGATGGTCAGACATTCTCTGTAGAAACCTCCAATGACATTACTGCTGGGTATGTCAAGGAGTTGGGTCCTAATGAGCAAGTGAATAAGCAAGATTTTGAGTTTGAGGATTGGAGTGGCGATCATATCTTCTAGACTAAGTTGAAGGACGAGGTTCTACTCCTTGACAGATTGCTAGAGGATGATGTTTTTCTGATGGAAACAAAGATTGCAGAGATGAATTTCAAAAAAGTGCAGATATCCGAGTTTTGGGTTCGTGTCGATCAACACGGCCTACCTGTGTCGGTCGACACGCTCTGCCACTTGGTCTGCAGTTTTCCAAAACAACTGGTTTTCAGAATGATCTTAATGCTGCAAGTCTCAAAGATGTTGTCAGACATAAACCTCCAGATCCCACAATTCATTCACCCCTGGAAAAGCAAAGGTATGCTCTCTCAAAGCCCAAATCATCTAAGATCATCAATAAGATTTTTCAAGATACAAAGACTGTTTTGCAGTTAACCAAGCCATGAGATTCCCGTAGAGCGCTTGTTTCTTCTGTTTATTCTTTTGAGAGTCAGTCCCAATTTTTCTTTTATTTTTCAAATTTTTGTTTTATATAGTCAAAACCTAGTTAGAAACTATGAGCTATCTCTCGGTCTATTGTTGTTTGTTATGTTTTCTGGTGACCATTGTTGCAGGGCTTATTCAGATTCAACTAATGGAAAAACCTCAAGTCTGACCGGTTAACTTGAGATCCCCATACTTACAACAGATGCCCGCTATAGCCTGAGCTAATTTCTGTCAGTTCCTTTTACCTTATGGACGAAATTGGTATTTGAGAGCTTGACTTTTCATTCATACCTGACCTGATAAAACCAAAGTAAGTTATGATGTCTAGTCTCCCCAAAAGTTGTTCGTAATAATAAAAAGCCTTTAGGTATAGTCTATGAATGACCAAGTGATTTTATGAAGTAGAAGCGGGTAAGAAAAATCTATGCCCCCACATTTCTACTGCTTAAGGGGATGATGAAAGTAGGGTTGCTGTGAGGGTAGGAGAAATCCCGTGACCCACTATTCACTTCTAATAGCCTACCTTCATAGACAAAAAAAAAGAAAATAATAAAAGATCCAAAATAACCAAGGATTTAAGTCTGGAGGAGACAAAAACATCATTGTTGTTGTGAGGTTTGTCTTGTTATCGTATAGGATGACAGCTGAGTCTAGAAGGCTCTTGAACACAGAATTCAGAAATGAGACCCAGCGATGAAATGACTTACTTAAGGGATATGTTGTTAAGTTGTGGTGGGTATTGAGAAGACTGCGAGTGACTACGGTGAATGTACATGGTGGTTAGTCTCTGAATAGTTCTTGTACCATGTGGATTACATGATGACTGGTAAGCACAATGTTCTAAAGAGTAGGTGAGTTTCATGATTTTCAAACTTCTTCCTTGATTCAGTTTTCTGTTTGCTTGAGGGCAAGCAGAAGCTAAGTCTGGGAGAGTTGATATATCATGGTTTTTATGGTTTTTAGCCAGGATATAAGTATTGAATTTAGAGTATTTCTGTTATTATTTGAGTCTTATTAGGTACAAATGCGAGATGAACCTTGTTGATACATTATAGAGCAATTCTGGAGCATTGTAGCTGAAAAGTTGGAAAGTTACTGTTCATCAAGTTACTCTTCATCAGCACTGTTCATCGAGTTAATGTTCATCGATTTACTGTTCATCGAGTTACTGTTCATATCAATCGACACACATAAACAGTATCGATCGACATGGTCACTATTCACGCTGAATATTTACAGTTTTTGCCCATAAGTTTTCCTTATTTACAAAAAGAGCCCAAATCGTGTTTAGACTTATATATTGTATTTTTAGGTCATTGTTTAGACCTGTGCTTTATTTTCTACAACCACCCTTTCAGAAATATTTTGGAGAAGATTTTTAAACTCTTATCTCTTCTCTTGATTTATTATATGAGTATTATTCAGATTATGATTGGTGTTTCATTGATTATGTCTGAGTAGTCTACTTGTTAGATCTAGGGTTTTCAAGGGTTTAGAATGAATTGTTGAATTGGGCATAAACATATTAGGATATTCATAATGTTCTTCATCTAGATTTGAATCTATACTTGTTCTAGGCTAGCCGCCAGAATCTAGAATCTTAGGAAAATTGGTAGACACGAGAATGTTATTGATATCCTGACCTAATCATAGATGAACAAACAGCCTTTTCGCAGCGAGAGTTGGTTTAGGAATTTTGTGAACATATCATACTTGTTATTCATGTAAACTTTATTTATTTGGATTCGCAAAGAGATTTGGTTTTCATTTGTTTAGAGGATAGATGTCGTCGCAGCGAGAGTTGCATAGTTATCATATTAGTGTTATGAGTTTAAGAACCGAACAAACAATTGCATCATATATCGAACTACCCAGTTCGCAATTCAAAGTATTCCCTAATTGATTTCCCTAGGTCTAGCTTCTTGTCATATTGAATCTACATCGTTATTTAATTGCTTTCATCTTGTTTTATTTAATTTACATTCATTGGTTTAGCTTAATTCAAAACTGATAATCTATTGTGTGAACTAGAGTCTCTGTGGAATTCGATCCCTAAGTACTACAGTGATCTCTTAATTTGAGAGAGTAGCTCTAAGGGTTAATTTGAGCATATCAGCTATGATGATTACAAACCAAGTAATCTTTCTTTGATGATAGCTGATAGGACTATGAGACGTCCCTATGGTCTCTTGGAGAATCTCCTTAGCTGAATTGGGCATGTTAAGATGCCTACTGACTTCTTGGTGTTGAAAATTGATGAGGATCCAATAGCTCCTCTAATTCTTGGAAAGCCATTCTTATCATCTGTTGGTGCTGTGAGTGATACCAAGAATGGGAAGATAGATCTTCATCTGGGAAGTGATATTTTGCTGAAGTTTGATTTTGATAGTGCTGCCAAAAAAAAGCCAACCATTTATGGGCAACTTTTCTCCTTTAAACTAGTGGACCATATCTTTGATGCACCGTTCAAGGAGCCTCCTAAGAAGGATCACATTCAGATTTTTTTGAATAAATATGAGGAAGTTGGAGATCCCAACAGTGAGATTTTGAGCCCTGAAGAGGTTTTAGACCCAGAAAAAGTAGGTATTGGAACAGAAGTTGCTGAGGATGCAGTTGGGTCACAAACATAGGACATTACAGTGAATGAAGAAGGTTCAGAGGTTACTCGACTACCTGACTCGACCCCATGGTTGAGCCAAACCCCCATGTGCCAAAAAATGCCTAGTTTGATGTATAAGCTCGACGTTTCCATCAACACAGTCAAAACTGCATCATATGACTACTTAAGAGGACGCACAGGGAAGACATGTGGTTCGACCTCACGTTCAACCATACCACTTGAGTGGATGCGCAGGGAAGACATGTGGTTTGACCTCACGTTCGACCATACCACTCGAGAGGACGCGTAGGAAAGACATGTGGTTTGACCTCACGTTCGTCCATACCACTCGAGCAGAACTATCAAGGCATCAAAACGGGCTGAGAATGAGCTTACAAGGCAACTGGAAGACATTAAGCTTCAGATAATAGAGCTCATGAGTAATGGCAATAGTTCGTCTCCCAAGAATGTCACCAAGGAGTAAAGTGTACCAGGGAAGAGTAGAGCTTAAAAAAATGCAACAACAGCTTCCACACTCCATTACCCACCTAAGCTCTTTTAAATGGAGTCTCTAGTACCACTCTATGACCCACCACCTGATTAAAATGAGCGTTTTTAATGCTTGTTCTTCTCTGATCAAGAAGAACATGATTTTAGATGATTTCATGAGCACGACCCATACCTTGAATCATTTGATAAACTTTTTCCAGGGACTAGGATACAATAGCGTGAGGGTGGATGCATCAGACGTTGATTTACGTCACGACTCCACTTACTCACTTGTTATGAATCCTCTTTGACTTTAATAGACTGACGCTTTAAGCCTGATCCGATCAACTCACACTATTTTGACATGGTTGGATCTTGAGGCTCTCTACCACGACCCATGGATTGAGCTGGAAATGACGTCTGTTGTCTAGGGATGTCTTTTGATGAACGTTCTAGTTGATACCCATAGTAGTATAAAGTGTTTGCAAACCTATGACTCCATCCCTGAAATCCCTATAGTTTCTCCATAGTTCATAGTCTCCTTAGTATCATTTACTGTAGCATTTCTCTACTTTTACTGTAGCGTTTGATATCATCGTATTTTTGCCTATATTTCATATGTTTTTGGCAGGAAAATCATGAAGAAACAAGATATTATGAAATCTATATGGCTACATTCCACATTTTACACTTCCCAAGTACATTTGAGAGTTTTGGAGCAAAAAAGACCCAAAGGCAAGCAAAACACGTTTCAAGGCAGTTTCAGAGCAGCAGAAGTTGGGCAACATTTGAAGACTTTCCCATGGACCAATGTTGGAGTTCTTTATATCCATGGAAAGATAAAAGAGTCAAAATCACCTCAGACAAGAATCGAAGCAATCCTTTGAGCCCTATGGAAGATGCACCCCGAAGAGTGAAGACATGTCCACCTCGGTCACAATCTCCATGACCGAGGTTAGCCCTCTTGAATACCTCGGTCACCACCATTTGTGACCGGTGCGGACCTACTCCAACTCAAGGACCTCAGCCCAAGACCAGTCTCGGCAAATGTCCTCTACACTTATCAAAATGACATACTTTTGATGCCTCTTGACCTAATTTCGTGGGAGAGCCTATATAAACACTTCTTAGGGTTTTGGAAACCCTAAGCGCGGCCACTCACAAGAATAACGCCCAAGGAACGTCTCTAGGAGCTAGAAAAGGAGATCCACGACCTAATACCACTTCACAAGCCGCTGCTTCATCCTCCTTTGTCGTCTCAACCTAGAAAACCATCTCCTTGAAGTTTCATCTTTGTTCTTCATTGTTTCTCTTTTCTACTCTTCGTACTTGCTATTGGGAAGACGAGATCTCTTCTGTGACATCTAGAGAAGTTTACTTTGAACCCGCTTTGTTATATTGATTCGTTATTTGATGTTTTCTATGATGTTTATTGCGTTTCTTTACATCATGAGCGAGTAGTTCTCTTGTTGGGTTTAATGGGGTGATATTTAGGGAAAACATGGTTGCATTCATTTTGGTTGTTAGATCCGATTTTCATCTAGATTATGAGTTCTCTTGGGATATCTTTTACTTAATGCATGTTGCTTGACTTGATCACCAAGCACTGATTTAGGAGAATTGGAGCGCTATCCTCGTAAACCTACTTCTCGGAACTAGTATTACCGAAGCCTCGTGTTATAACCTGCGATAGTTGAGTTATAGGACTTTGTGAACATATCGAACTTGTTTATACGGCTGGTCTAAGCGTGTTGTTACCTGCGGACGTTGAGTACCAGGGTGTGGTGACTTAAGACACCTCTGTCATGAACTATGGCTTGGGTGTGTATCCGTGTTCGTAATTGAGAACCATTAATGAAAACCTATTAGTTAGATCTATCCCGTACTTGTTAAAAACCATGGAATCCCTAGATAATCCCTAGACGCCCAACGCCTTAATCATATAGTTTACAAACAATCATTCACTTTGCTTTCATTAATTTATTTGCATTCACTCATTAGAAAACCCCAAAACCAAACCCTTATTGCATTGTCTTAGTTAGATATCTTTGCTTGAATTCAATCCGCGTACTTGTTACTCTCTGTGGGATCGATACCTTAACTACTACTACTGAATTGCTGTGCACTTGCAGCTCATTCATTGTGTGGATTCTTGAGGAAAACCTGACACACATCAAGTTTTTGGCGCTGCTGCCGGGGAGTCTACAAGCTACCTTTGAATTCGATAAGATCTCTCCTCTAAGATACTTTGAATTTTTCAATTTTATTTTCTTTTACTCTTTTGTTCTCCAAATCTCTGTGATCCTTTCTTGCCTCTATCTCAGGATTAGTGGTGCATGACAAGGAGCCAAAACTCTGAAGCCATTACTCCAATCCAAGACATAGACCGACTTGAACGTGAACTCAGAAAAATCTGGAGACAACAACAACTCATGGCCAAATTAAGGAACCAAGACCAAGGTGATCTTGATATCGACCACCAAGCTGTTGCCAATAATGCTGATAGGCAACAGATGTGAGATGAGGATGATAACCCCATCTACGGACCTGAAGAAGCACCCGTGAATCCTCTGGAGATTCACAACCAAGCTCCTCGTGAAACTAACCATGTAGGCGTGAGAGATAATCTCAATGCTCCTCACCAGCCTCCTGATGTTGTCCATGCACCTCAACATGCCAATGTTGGTGCTAGACATGCTGCTTATGTGCACCCTCTGAGGCGTGTCAATCATAACCGTACCATTTCCGACTTTGACATACCTAATCAGTATCCTCAAGACCGAGCCGCAATACGAGTTCTCAATCTACCAAGGTGTGACTATGAGATTAAACCTTAAATCATTGGTTTGGTGAAGCAAAACCAGTTCCATGGACTCACCAAGGAACACCCTATGGATAACATTGATATTTTTGAAGAAATCTGCAGCAGTACGAGAACAAACGGAGTGCCCGAAGACTATTTGAAGTGTAAGCTTTTTCCTTTCTCTTTAGCCGACAAGGCTCATAGATGGTTGAAGTCTTTACCCCCTGGATCGATAACTACTTGGGAAGGATGCAAGTCAACCTTTCTTAATCACTTATACACAAAGTCGAGATCCAACTCTTTTAGAAACAAACTTTAAAGTTTTCAACAAGGACCTGTCGAGACATTTTATTAAGCATGTGAGCTCTTTAAGGACTATGAACGTGATTTTCCTCACCATGGCTTCAGTGGAGGTAATATTCTAAGTACATTCTATAGAGGATTACATCTAAAGTTCCAGTTATCTCTCGACACGGCCAGCAATGGAGATTTCACTACTAAGACTGTCCTAGAAGGAAGAGCTCTCATTGAGAATCTTGCTGCAAGTAGTAGCAACACTTGCACCAATTTTGATAAAACCATACGTTCTAGTGATTCTGATGCTAAGCAGATCACCGAGCTTAAGAACATGATGAGCCAACTTCTACGGAATCAGAACCGTGCTGTAAATGATTGCGAGGCTATTGGTAATGGAAACAATGATGGTTTCCAAGAGTATGATGATTCATTGGATAAAGAAGAAGATGTTAACTATGTTGGTACTCAAGGTTCATTTCCGAACCGCAGCTACAACAACAACTTCAACAACAACTTCCAGTACAATTCTAACCTATCTTATAGGAATCCTAATATTGAGAACCCTCAAGATCAAACCTATCCACAACAGCAGCAGAGACCGTATCAGAACCGATTTCAGAACAACAACAACAACAACTTTGGTGGCAATTTTCAGCCGCGACCTCCTTTCAACAACAACAACAAGGTGCCCTTTCCTGCCTCACAAGTTCAAGCTCCAATACCTCTAGGTGATAGACTTAAAACTATGATGCGTGAATTGCTTGTTTCTCATCAACAAGCGACAAGGGATAACAACATCAAGGTGGATAACATATATGGCGAGTTGAGTGGTAAGTTCAAAGGCCTTTCCATGTTTGTGAAGAAGCTGGAAACTCAGGTTGCTCACACCGCGAATCAAGCCCCAAGACAAGTTGGTGTACTTCTGGGAAAGCCCGACGAGAATCTTAAAGGTTATTGCAATGTAATCTCCACCATCCCAGCCTCTACAAGGCGTGTGAATGAGCCATGGGTTCCGCTTTTTGATTCTCATGAAGACATGGTGCGTATGACACGTACCATAGAAGATGACGAGCAACAACACTATCCATTGAGAAGAATACCAAAAGTAGAAGATCCTTGACGTTTTGTTTGCTCCATCTCCACAACAGGCATTGAATTCTCTAACTCTCTATGTGATTCTGGTGCTAATGTCAATGTTATGTTGAGAAATGTTGCTGAGAAACTTAGACTTAGAGACTTGTCTCCGTCCAATTTGAGTCTTGTGTTTGGTGATTCATCGCAGAAGATCCCTGATGGACTAGTTCGTGATTTGCAACTTGTTGTAGGAGACTGTATAGTCCCTACAGATTTTCACATTCTTGAGATGGATGAGAAGAATGAGAGACCTTTGATTTTGGGAAGACCGTTTCTCGCCACCATTGGAGCAATCATTGACCACAACAACAAGAGGACAACCTTCACCAATGTCAACAAAAAGGTATTTTATCCAACTCTCTCAACTATGAAGCCGCGAGCTCTACCATACGATGAAGATTCACTAGATCCCAAGGATGATAAGATCAATGTGGGAACTAAGAGTTTCACTAAAGAAAACTCGGAAGCTACCATCAAAGCCTCCCGAGCAGCCCCAGATCTCTAAGATCAAGATCATTGTTCCTTTGGAACTTAGCAAGGAGAGCAAAGACCGGATTGAAGAGATGATAAGGCACACCAAGGAGGTTCTTCTTCAAGCCAAAGTGTTTGAAACCGCATCAAAAGGATAACTTTTGATAGAAGCTGGATCTGACTATCAAGACCTTAAGGAATCTAAGGAGATGCCAATCTCCAAGGCTACACCTTCTCAAGCCTAACCGGCTGTACAAGTCTAGCCAATGACTTTAAACAAGTGTGCTTTGTGGGAGGCAACCCACTTGTAAGTTTTTTTTTACTTTTTTAGATTAGATTTCATTTTGCTTTAGAGCTTTGCATTTTTTATTTCAGATTCTACATAAAAAAGAAAACCAAATCCAAAAGGAGAAAACAAAAAAAACGAAAAAGAAAAGATGTTAGCCTTTGGGTCTTGTTGGAATTGACCAAGGCGACGTGAAGCCTAACCTTGGTCACAAGCCCCATGACCAAGGCCCATAGAAGCCATCACCCTGGTCACAAGATCCATGACCGAGGCCCTGAGAAGGCCACACCCCAGTCACGAGCCCCATGACCGAGGTTTTTGAAGATTTTGGCCAAAATGGTGTTTTTCACACCTTTGATCTAATGTAGCCTTCCTGAACCATCCTTACTACCCCAGGGAGCTATGCAACCTTCCCCAACGACGTCCGTACAATTTTACCAAGTCAAGGCCAAAGTTCATTCTGTTCCCGAGCCGCGACTAGGTCATTCATGACCCATTGAAGGATTTTCATGTTCCACTCGTCCAAATGACCAAGGATCAGGTACTCAACACCATATGGGTATTCTAGGAATAATGGTCGAGTTACTTTTTGGAAAAGAACTCATGGGTAGAAGATCATTCCATCTTAAGCTTCATGGTTGCAAGGAGAGAAGATCATTCCAACTTAAGCTTCACGGTTTCCAAAACCCTAAGAAAGCTAGAAACGTCAAGATTCACCTCGGATAAGAATCGAAGCAATCCATTCAGCCGTTTGGAAGATGCACCCCAAAGAGTGAAGACATGTCCACCTCGGTCACAAGCCCCATGACCGAGGTTAGCCCTCTTGAAGACCTCGGTCACCAGCATTAGTGACCGGTGCCGATCTACTCCAACTCAAGGACCTCAGCCCAAGACCAGGCTCGGCCCATTGCCTCTACACTTATCAAAATGATGTAGTTTTGATGCCTTTTGACCTAATTTCGTGGGAAAGCCTATATAAACACTTCTTAGGGTTTTGGAAACCCTAAGCGCGGCCACTCACAAGAATAACGTCCAAGGAGCATCTCTAGGAGCTAGACAAGGAGATCCACAACATAATACCACTTCACAAGCCGTCGCTTCATCCTCCTTTGTTGTTTCAACCTAGAAGACCATCTCCTTGAAGTTTCATCTTTGTTCTTCATTGTTTCTCTTTTCTACTCTTTGTACTTGCTATTAGAAAGATGAGATCTCTTCTGTGACATCTAGAGAAGTTTTCTTTGAACCCCCTTTGTTATATTGATTCGTTATTTGATGGTTTTCTGTGATGTCTATTACGTTTCTTTACACCATGAGCAAGTAGTTCTCTTGTTGGGTTTAATGGGGTTATATTTAGGGAAAGCATGGTTGCATTCATTTTGGTTGTTAGATCCGATTTTCATCTAGATTATGAGTTCTCTTGGGATATCTTTTACTTAATGCATGTTGCTTGACTTGATCACCAAGCACTGATTTAGGAGAATAGGAGCGCTATCCGAATAAACCTACTTCTCAAAACTAGTATTACCAAAGCCTCGTGTTATAACCTGCGATAGTTTAGTTATAGGACTTTGTGAACATATTGAACTATTTTATACGGCTGGTCTAAGCGTGTTGTTACCTGCAGAAGTTGAGTACCAGGGTGTGGTGACTTAAGACGCCTCTGTCATGAACTATGGCTTGGGTATGTATCCGTGTTCGTAGTTGAGAATCATTGATGAATACCTATTAGTTAGATCTATCCCCTACTTGCTAGAAACCATGGAAAGCCTTGATAATCCCTAGAGGCCCAACGCCTTAATCATATAGTTTACAAACAATCATTCACTTTGCTTTCATTCATTCATTTGCATTCACTCATTAGAAAACCCCAAAACCAAACCCTTATTGCATTGTCTTAGTTAGATATCTTTGCTGAAATTCAATCCGCGTACTTGTTACTCACCGTGGGATCGATACCTTAAGTACTACTATTGATTTGCTGTGCACTTGAAGCTCATTCATTGTGTGGATTCTTGAGGAAAACCTAAAACACATCAGCGTTCGACCTCAGCACTCTATCAGTGTGGTCGAGCAGTCTCTTGTTCTGTGATTTTGCTTGCTTAGTTCCACAATGTGCTAAAGTGTGATAGACTTTGGACGCGGTGCTAAAGTGTTAGATAAAAACCAATCGTTTATATTTTGCTTGAATTGTTTATTATTGATCACATCCTTTTTTCATAATTCTAGTCACCCATTGGTTCAATATTTTTTATACTTACAATTGATTGAAAAAATTGTGTTTTGTCTCTATGCTTAGGATGATTGCTTTTTTGTCTTTCTTTGCTTAGATAGGCTAAAACCCTAGTTTCAATTTGTTCAAACTAAACTATATCTTGGTCATAGTTTCTCATAGGTTCTTAGTTTCAACCCTAGCCATACTCCATTTTTGATGATTGCAACCTCTCACCATATCCATACTGGTTTCCTGGAGCATATTTCCAATCTTGATGATACTCTCTTGGGATGAATGGCTTATAAGCTCCTTGATGGCTTGGGGGGGGGGGGAACCATGCATTACTTTGTTCTTGTGCTTGTGCTTCCAGAATCTGCTTCAGTAAAGAATGCACATCGGTATCCATAAGGTTGACTAGATGGCTTGACTCGAGCAGTGTGGTCGAGCTAAGTGATCGAGTCAATAGGTACCTGATGCAAACAGATCAAGAAAGAAACACAGAATTAGTAATCGAAGTAAATAGAAAAAAAACTTGATCTTAAGAGATCTGAAATCCAAAATGTAACAAACATACACCCAATTGGCAATGGCATCAAATTGATAGTAGTTTTTTTCTGCCCATCTTGAATCTGATACTTCTCCTCTTGACCAACAAAATGTACTGTCTTCTGATTCGCTAACAACAAACGATCAAGCTTTTCATTCAGGAGCTTAATGTCCTTCTTGTGTTTATCGTCACTGTCCACAGATCTCTTGTGGTCCTGTCATATTCCTCAGAATGGTTTCCACCAGGCTGAGCTAGATTCTCAATGAGCTCCTTCCCACTCTCCACATCTCGATTCAAGAAGTTACCATTGCTGGCTATATCAAGAAGAGTTCTGATGGAGGGTAGTGATCCTCTGTAGAGAGTACTAAATAATGATTCCTCTGTGAAGCCATGATGAGGACATTGTGAGATATAACATTTGAACCTTTCCCATGCTTCTGAGAATGTCTCTCCATTCTTCTGGGTGTAGCTTGAGATTTCATTTCTGAGCCTAGTTGTTCCTGAGTTGGAGAAGAATTTATCCAGAAAGGATGATGCAAGATGTTTTATTTCTCCAAAGTTTTCCTCAAGGGAACCATACAATGAATAAGCTGCAAGTGCACAACAATCAATCGTAGTACTTAAGGTATATCGATCCACATAGAGAGAAGATATGTTGCAAATCAAGAGGAACAAGTAAAACTAGTCCTAAACAATAAAAGGGGGGGTTTTGTGTCACGAAAATCACACAAAGCAAATAAAACGAATCTAAATTAATATGAGATGAATGTTGGGCTTTTAAGGGATCTCTGGGGTTCAATGATCAATCAATTCAAGATGAGTTCTACGTAATGCATGTCTACTCTTAAGCCTCGGACTACGAAACACTAATGTTCGGCTAACCTATTGTCATAGATAAAACCGGCTGAAATCCACAAATCTTATTACTCAACTATCGCAGGCAATAACATAGGTTTCAAAGCATTAAAATCAAGTTCAATCCAAATCCTTAAAACTCCATAACTAAGGGGTGTGTGCTTGTTATGACGCGATACTCATCCAATCTAGGTTCCAACAAACTAAGAAAACGGTTCAAATTACTTAGATACCTAAGATCAATAGCTAGGTCATGACTCTAACTATATGCATTAAAAATGAGATAAGATCAAAAGACAATGTAAACGATTATGCAAATACAAAGTAACCTCACCACTTAAAAACAATGATCATCTCGCCCCATTGACTGGCCCTTTAGACCCAACTGGATAGTCTACTCGGCCATGCTCAAGGTTGTCATCGATGATATGAAAGAGTAAAACACAGATCTAATGCAATAAGGTAAAGGTTTAAAAATTACTTCTTTAGGTCCAAAAATAACAGTAAGGACTTCTCCTTTGGAAAAGTTACAAAAGAATAGAGAAAGAGGTGGTGGAACTTCAAAGCTTCTGCGAGATCAGTTGGCTTATGTGGCTCCTTGGAGACGGTGTTTGCTTCTTGAGGTGGAGGATGAACTTCTACAGTTTTTGTGTGAAATTTGGTGGTGGATGAAACTTTGATGAGGCACACAACACCTAACTTCATAAACTTGTATATATATGTAATGACCCGCTCATTAACCTAAGACCTGGGCCAGAAGAAGCGATCGGGAAACAATACCGGAACCAGTCGGGGAGGAAATGTTATTGAGAAAAATAACTCGGAAGCCATTGGGAAGGAAGAAACAAGCCAAGAGAAGCTAAGGGACGAGCCACATTTCACAAAGGAGTTGTGAGAATCAGAAAATTCGACGAAAATATCAAAAGGAAGAAGAAAATTTCTCTAAGGAAGAAATTTGAAAAAAGGGAGAAGAAGACAAGAGTTGGTGACCCAAGGTGTTATTAAGGAGGAGGTTAAATCATTCACATCCAAAGGATTTCGCCCAAGACCAGAAGCGGATTGATCGAGATTTCTCGAAGAGAAGGAATTACCCGGAGAAAGTTCTTGAAACCGAAGGAAGAGTCGAATGACCAAACCAAGAGCCACCCGATGTCCGAGAACCCTTCTGAGTGATCAAGGAACACTTCCGACCCGGATCCGATCCGATTGATGGGATGCGGATCTGATGCCTTGGAGCGCAAGCAATAAATTTAACATGTGTTTAATTGAGATTAAACGTGTCATCAAGCTAAAGACAGCTGTTGGGATGCATGTCTGCTTATTCATGCAAGCACACACCTAAAGAACCAGCTGCCAAGATGCATGATCACATCACCATGCAAGGAGATACCTAATGAAGGAGAGAAGGCTCCCTAAAACTCTATAAAAGGCGGAACCCTTCACCATATTTTCACAAGAAAATAGATCATCTCTCTAGAAATCACCACAAAAGTAACCAAAAATCATCGATCGTGAAGAAGCATTTGACGACACAATCGGTGAACCGAAGAAGCGTTACCCGAACCATAGCGGGAAGTTAGGAAGCGTTCTGAGAATCATTCCGGGAAACATCAAGGATCGTCCCGAGAATCATTCTGGGCATCACTGAGAAGCTGATCCATGAACCGTGAAATTTTGATCTGTAAATCACCAGTTATCATCATACGGATCATTTAACGCGGATTAAGGATCTGGTTAGTGAGGAGAATGAAACTAACCAAGGATCATCTTAGCCAGGCCAAGATCAAGCTCAAAGGTTTCATCTCTCAAATCTCTAGCCGTTGAAGCCTCTCGCCATTTTGCCATCAAAATATCAAGGAGTAACCAGAGCATCAATCAATTCTCAATCAGTTCTGTGGCCCATTCGATCATCATTACACTGTAAGTTGGACTTGTTTGTTTTCTGTGGGATTCTGTGGGTTGTTTACCCAAACAGCTGATGCGAAACTATTTCTTGAGATTCCGAGGTTCTATTGTTGATCTATTTCTCAATAATAGATACATGCAAATCTATTGTGTGGGATCCCATGACTCAGTCCATATGACGTTTCATGCGGATCTATTAATTTTCTGTCAAAACGTAGAATTAGGATAACACCATCAAATCAAATACGGACTAATTAAATCAGGATTATCACCTTAAAACTTAAAAAACATAGAAACCCCTAGGATTGCTTGTTTATTTTATGTGTAGTTTAGATAGACTCTTAGGTTTAGGTTTAGATCGAGTCTTAGGATAGATTGCTTGTTTGATTGCTTGTTTATTTTCGGTCATTGCTTGTTGAGTGTTTATTTTGGGTTTGGGATTTTGGGTAGATTTAATTGCTTAGGATTTTAGTTGGGTGTCCAACTTGCTGAGTTCAATTAGCGTTCTCACCCCCCTTTAGTGTTTTTGCAGCCTTAGAAACCTTAGGAAACCTCAGCCACGCATTGGATACTAGGAAGTCAGAATATGATGTTTTCATTGCATTTGTAAAATAGTTAGTCTTAGATATTATGTAGTTTTAAAGATTGGATCCACATTAAAAAACGTTTTCTTCGTATTTTAGAGTTGAAATAATATACATGGTTAGTTTTATCAAGATTCTTTTATTTAGCAAAACCTTGAGCAATACCTGGTGAACGATCTTGTCCAGGACCGGGCCCAACAATCGATCACTGATAAGGGTTGACAAGCCTAATTCGTGATTTGATTGGGGAGATGTTTAAGTTAAGTTGGCTGAGAGTTTGGATTCGTTCTGAACATTCGGTTGATCATTCTTAGCCTTTCTGGTAGTGAATATGAGTGATTCTGTAACTTGTCCGGTTATAGAGTCGTTCGTGTTTGCTACAAGAGTAGTACTTTATTCTTTTAAGTGGTATCAGAGCATGGTTTATATCATGGTATTGTATTGCTCAAGTGGATTTTCAACTGCTTTTTCGAGTCAAAATGTGTCACAAATGCAACATTACTATTCTGATTCCATGTATCCAATCTAACATTTTTTATTTATTTATAAACCCTTACCCTTTACCCTGGGTGCTGTGAATACAGATGTCGGACAGGATCAGCCAAAGAAGCTACCCGAATGAATCACAACATGGTCATAGCAGATCTAGGCAAGGTGAGGCTGAATACTCGATGGGCACAATGGATGACAGTGGTCGTATAGAATCTCAGTCTACTCTTGAGTTTGGATATGTCGGAGGTATGGAATCCAAAGACTCGTGGAGATCAAGCAACTCAGACTCATTAGAAGGCTACTATGGATCGTCAAGTAGTGGTGGTCTATTTTCGAATGAGGATGAGATCGAAATCATAGAAGGAATTCAGATTGATGGGTATGGTGGAGCTCAAGCACAGTTCAACGAATGGGCAGATGATGATGAGTACAACCGAGTGATTCAAGCAGTATCTTTGTCAAGGAGGGACCAGATGTTGGTGGATCAAAATACAGTTGAAATTCTCAATCCATTTGGACTGGATGAGTCCGAGCCGGCAAGGCTAGTAATGGATGAGCATGGAAACGTTATTGCATTGCCGTTGGAGTATGTGACGTTTGTCCAAGGGGATGTAGTGGCATCAGACAGCGATAGTGAAACGGATGTGGTTGGTGATTTTTGCCACATGCTCGAAGATTTTCTCGAAAATGCCCAACAAGAGTTGGATGCATCGGTGGAAAACATACTTGACCAGCGTGAGGAAATGTTCGGGTATTTGGATGAAATGATGGAGAATAACCGAATGGAAAGGGGAACTTTGATCACAAGTGAAGTTGAAACTGAAGGGGAAGGATCTACGAGTGTATGGGACTTTGGATACAAAACTCGCAGCCGAATTCAAAGCAATTCTCCTAGAAGATCGTCTCCATGAAGCAATGAATCCGGATCAGGCTCCATCTGAGATACAGAGTCAATCTCCATCTCAGGCTCAGTTTCCATCCCAGATTCTGATCATAAGTGGGAAAGAGTCTCTCATCCGAATCGCTCAAGGTCATACTCAGGGAGGAATTATCATCGCTTTAGATGATGAAGCTAACTGTCAATCCTCGTTCAACTCGGTCACCTTTCGCACCAATAGTTATCAATCTGCAGATTCATCCCACCAATGGATGGATTCCCTGTTGAATGTAGGAAGGACATCTCCCATTTCCCAGACCAGTTCTATGAGCTCGGCAACATCGGAAACAAGAGTGTTTCAAGCTGTGAATGCGCTAGAGTATTATGCAATCAACTCCCAAGTTAACCAAGGGACGCATATTGAAGGTATGGGCGAATATGGAAAGTTTGGCCAACAATCCTAGGAGATGAGTTCAGTAATGAAGCCTCTCTCGAACGCTTGAGAAAGATGGATCAAATTCCAAGCAACCTTATGTTTATGATGGTTGAAGAGATGGAGATAATGAAGGAAGCTACACAGAAGTTGGAAGAAGCAACCGCAGAAATAGAAGAGAGGGAAAAGGAAGAACATGCGCATCAGGCTAGGGAAGCAAGAAAAATTGAAAAGGCAAGGAGATCAGGGAAACCACCGAGAATCATGTATAGGGGTCGGGCAACTGCTCACAAATCTGATGGAAGCGCCATCAGCACCCGGGTCAAGAAATTTTCTAAGGATGAAGTTTGTGGTATTTGCGGCCATCAGGGCCATTCAGTAAGTCAGTGTCCATCCAGGGACAACGCTACCAAGAGTAAAGATGAAGCTGGTTCGTCCAAGGCCAAAGACCAAAATGTGAAGGATTCATTCGGGAAGACTTCTAAGGCAAGATCATCCGCACCGAAACCCAAAACTTCTTAGATCCCTTAAGCGCATTAGTAACAAGGATCTCTCAATGAATGGATTGAAATTTGGGAAAATGCTAAAGGTTAAAGCCAACTGATACATACAGGAGCAGACTCTCATCTACCCAAGAACACACATCTAACTCTACCTAAATCTGTACTTAAAAATATATCCTAGCTTTTCAACCTTTCTTTTTCTTTTCTCTCAAGGCAATACATTGTTTTCACTCAACCCAGGATTATTTCTCTCTTTTTATTTTCTAAGGAAAGGATCTTTACTCTTTTATCTCTTCTACAAAACTGGAAATTTCTTTTTCTGCGCTAAGGCATCTACTCGACCACTTGGTCGAGCTGTGTGATCGAGTCACATCTTTTCACTTTGCTTATCTTTGATTCTTCTATTTCCTGAGCCTATTTTCACAATATAATCATCTAGATCCTTTACTAGACACTCATAATTGTGTTTTTGGTGTTTAATCCTTTCCAAAGATTTTATAGCACTCTTTTTCTCTCTTTTTACTACTTAAAACATCAACCAACCCCTAGTTCAAACTTCCTATCCTATTCTGGTCCAGAAATCGTGAACCAGAGTCTACATGAGAAGCTATTCCTGTCGCCTTATACCTAACACTTTCTCCTAAGTTCAATCCGGAAATAGGCCTCAACTCAAGATTAATTCATGGTTTGAAAAGAAGGTAGGTTTGGTGATTATTTGGAACTGTTCCAAAGATGGGAACAGCTACTTGGATAAACAAGAATGGAAAAAGGGAATAAGAGTATCCAAGTATTTTAATGGTAGCCATGAGTTCATAACCAATGCTTAAGTTTGATAATTATACTTTAAGATTAGGTTCTTATAATTAGGGATAGAGTTTCTTATTCACAGTAAGTTTCAACCGAAGTATGAATGGTGAATTTTAATTCCAAACATGGTGCTGCCTTAGTTTTCAGGATCAAATGCAAGCATTGAACAACTAAAAACCATGACATTGAGATTAAATTTTTAATTATGAGGCGGTTTGGTTTAAATTCATCATTATGCCCTATGCAATGCAACAATCCTAGTATGAATGATTCTAGACTCAATCCTAATTATGCAAATGAACTACATGACACTCTGTTTTTAAATTGTTTTTCAGAAAAATTTTCAATTTTTTATGGTTTTTAAATGCACTTAGATGATATGAAATTTGAATAAGAAAATAGAAAACATGATTAGATGAATCTCTCAGAATCTCCTCCAAACTTAAATTACACAGCCACTTGTGTAATAAAAATTCAGAGGATTATCTGAGAGATTTAAAGAAAAATTAAAAACAAACTAATTATGCAAGTGGTATATACAATGGTGTGGGCTTTGTGGTACCTTATGGGGATGGATCCTCAAGATCATGATGGAAAGGATTGTGCTGTCCTGGATGGAGGACTTGTAAGTCTCCTGAGAGGAGGTTGTGGCTTTGCCTTATCCCTTCCAGCAAAGATGAAGCATTAGCTGGTGTTCAGATTCTGTTTCCATTCTCATCATATCTGCGCCTCGATTTAGGGATTTTCTCCTTGGGCTTAACCTCCGCTTCTGGTTGTTTCTCAGGCTTCTTCTCCTTGTCCTCCGTGGCCTTCTTCGTTGAGCTTCTCAAGGTTCTTGAAGAGCTTGACATCTTGTTTGGTCGTAAAAAGGGGCTAAGGATAAGAGCTTAGAGATGTTTTAATCAGAGAGGAGATTGCATGGATAGGTATGAGGATAAGAGAGGAAAATAGGATATTTAAAGGAAGGTTGGATAAGGTTTTTGATAAGAGATCTAGGTGGTCCCTACTTAATGTGCAAGTAGGATAGGAGAAACCTGCGACTCGACCTTGGTGATCGAGTCTAGGGGTCGAGTCCTTTCCCTTTTTCCGGTTCTCATCTTAAACATCAGTAAATCCATATCTCCTTCATCCTTGCTTGATATCTCAGCCCTTTAAAAGAAACAAAAACATCAGCTTATAAAATAAATAGATATTTACAGGGATAGTCATGGGAATTCCTCCCTAGAGAAATTGTTTAAGGGTCCCTTAGCTTGACCAAATGCCTATTCAGTTTCAGGAGGGTTCATTTAGGTCAACTGAGGTTCCTCCAGAGAGTACCCTATCTGCCAAATATGGGTTTACTCATTGACCATTAACTGTAAATCTTGTTCCACTTTCATTCTCCAATGTTATTGCACCATAGGGCAATACCTCCTTCATGATGAAAGGTCCAGACCATCTTGATTTCAGCTTTCCTGAGCCTTGAATTGAATAGAAGCACCTGATCACCAGCTTTGAAGTTCTTTGGTGATATCCTTTTATCATGAAAGGCTTTGGTTCTTTCCTTGTATACCTTGGAGCTTTTAAATGCATCAAGTCTAATCTCCTCTAGCTCATTCAGATTCATTTCTCTTTTCTCCTGAGCACTTTTGAGGTCAAATTTAAGGAGTTTTGTAGCCCAGATAGCTTTATATTCCACCTCCACTGGTAGGTGACATGCTTTTCTGTATAGGAGCTGGAATGGGGTTCTTCCTATAGGGGTCTTCAATGCTGTTCGGTAAGCCCAGAGACTCTCATCCATTTTGGTTGCCCAGTCTCTTTTTGATGTCCCAACCACTCTTGCAAGGATGTCCTTGATTTGTTTGTTTGAGACTTCCACATGACCACTGGTTTGAGGGTGATAAGGTGTTGCCACTATGTGTTTGACCCCATAATTCCTTAAAAGCTTCTCAAATAGTTTATTGATGAAATGTGATCCCCCATCACTTATAACTACTCTTGGAACTCCGAATCTAGGGAATATTATGGTTTTGAACAATTTCAGAACCACTTTAGCATCATTTGTTGGTGCAGCGATTGCTTCCACTCATTTGCTTACATAGTCCACTGCCAAAAGAATATATACCCATATATGTGATGAATGAGCTATGTGATGGTGGATTGAAAGGTCCCATGAAATATATTCCCCATATATCAAACACTTCGACTTCCAAAATAGGGTTCTGAGGCATTGCATTTCGTTTGCTTATGTTCCCCATCCTTTGACATGCATCACACCTTGAGATGAAATTGTTGGTGTCTTTGAACATGTTTGGCCACCAGAGTCCTGCTTGTAGAGTCTTCTGGACTGTTTTAAAAGTTGAGAAGTGTCCTCCGTATGCTGACCCATGACAATGCTCCAAATCTGCCTCGGGTATACACCTCCTAAATAAACCATCTATTCCTCTTTTATAGAGATAAGGTTCATCCCAGAAGGAGTGTGGAACATCCCTGTAGATTTTTTTTTTCCTATATGGATCTAAACCATCAGAATCCTTCCCAACAGCTTTGTAGTTAACCATATCTGCATACCAAGGTGAATCTTCTAACTGCTCGACCCTGAACTCGAGTAGTGTGATCGAGTCTCTTCAACTTCCTTAACTCCTATTGCCATCAACTGTTCTTCTGGCATCGAATCATCAATAGGCATCTTTTCTTTCATTCTCATTCTTTAAAGATGGTCAGCAACACCTTTTCTGTCCCCTTCTTGTCCACTATCTCCATGTCAAATTCTTGAAGTAAAAGAATCCACCTCAATAACCTTGGTTTGGTTTCTTTCTTTGCATATATGTACCTCAAGGCTGCATGATCAGTATACACTATCACCTTTGATCCCACTAAATAGCTTCTGAATTTCTCAAATGCAAAAATCACAGCAAGCATTTCTTTCTCTGTTGTTGCATATCTTCCTTGAGTCTCATCTAGTGTCCTGCTTGCATAGTAGATCACATGGAGCTTCTTGTTTATCTTTTGTCCTAGAACAGCTCCAACAGCATAATCTAATGCATCACACATGATCTTGAATGGGTAATCCCAGTTGGGGGCTTGAACTATTGGTGCTGTGATCAAAGCTTCCTTGATCTGCTGAAAAGCCTTCAGGAATTTTGCATCAAAGTCAAACTCCTTTTCTTTGCATAGTAGCCTGGTCAGTGGTCAGGCAAGCTTAGATAAATCTTTTATAAATCTCTTGTAGAAACCAGCATGCCCTAGGAAGCTTTTTATATCCTTCACAGTGTTTGGTGATAGCAACTGTAGCATCACCTCAATCTTTGCCTGGTCTACTTCTATCCCCTTCTCCAAAATCTTGTGGCCAAGCACAATTCCTTCCTTCACCATAAAGTGACATTTTTCCCAGTTGAGGACAAGATTTGTTTCCTCACACCTTGTTAGAACCCTGCGGATATTAGATAAACAGGAGGAGAAGGAGGATCCATAGACAGAAAAGCCGTCCATGAATACTTCCACCATCTCCTCTATCAGATCCGAAAATATTGAGGTCATACACCTTTGAAAAGTGGCTGGTGCATTGCACATGCCAAAAGGCATTCTCCTATAAGCGAAGGTTCCATAAGGACAAGGAAATATATTTTTTTCTTGGTCATTAGGGTGAATTGGAATTTGAAAAAAACCACTGTATCCATCAAGGAAACAGTAGTAGGTGTGGTTGGCTAGTCTTTCCAACATTTGGTCTATATAGGGTAAAGGGAAGTGATATTTTCTTGATGATGCATTCAACTTCCTCTAATCAATGCACATCCTATGGCATTTTATGGTTCTGGTGGGAATAAGTTCTTCTTTATCATTTTTAATTACAGTTATTCCACCCTTTTTTGGAACACAATGTACAGGAGACACCCAAGTACTATCTGATATGGGGTAAATGATTCCTGCATCTAACAGTTTAAGGATCTCCTTTTTAACAACTTCTTTTAAATTTAGATTCAATCTTCTTTGATGTTCAATACTAGACTGCTCTTCATTTTTGAGATGAATCCTATGCGTGCATAGGTTGTCAGATATACCCTAATATCATCCAGTGAATAACCTATTGCTTTCCTAAAGTTTTTCAGTTCAGCTAGCAATGCATTTAATTCATCAGATCCTAGTTTATCATTTACTATGACAGGGTATGTTGAATTTGGACCTAGAAATGCATACCTTAGCCCATCTGGAAGTGGTTTGAGATTCACCTTTGGTGCTTTAAGTTCCGACCAGTCGTCTGACTCCGTCTCCGTAGACTCGACCTTATGCTCGAGTACTGATGTTGAGTGCATTGAGCTCGACCAATCTGATCGAGTAGTATGGTCGAGTGACATTGCTTCTTCACTTTGATTTATCAAATTTTTGAAATCACCCAGATTTTCAGCCTTTCCCTTGGAGTCCATGGATAATCCATAGTCTGAGGTCTCATTGTAGAGATATCCATCTTTGTCATCTTTAGTTAAAGCTGTTTTCAAAGAATCTTCCTCTAATATCTCTTCCTGGATCTCTGCTGCAAGTACATCTGATTCCTCCATTCTGAACAGCTGCCCTCCAATGGTTGGTTTCTTCAGTGATTTGTTGATGTCAAAGTTCATGATCACATCTTGCCCCAACTTAAGGTCAATCTTTCCATTGTTAACATCAATTAAGGCCCCAGCAGTTGCCAAGAATGGCCTTCCAAGTATCAAGGGATCCTTTGGTTCTTCATCCATCTCTAGCACCACAAAATCTGTAGGAACTTCCACATGTCCAATCCTTATGGGCAGATCCTCCAGAAGACCACGAAGGAGTCTTACTGATCTATCTGCTAGTACTAGAGAGATTTTGCTTGGTTTGAAAATTGTTAAAACTCAACCTTTGTGCTACAGAAAGAGGCATTAGACTAACTGAAGCTCCTAGATCACACATGTAATTCTTGAAAATTAGGGGACCCAATGAGCTAGGTATGGTGAATGAGCCTAGATCTCCCAGTTTTTCTTGTACAACAATGTTCCTTTGAATAGTGGCATTGCATTCATGTGTCAGTACAACCATCCCTTGAACCTCTTTTCGCTTTCTGTAACGAGATCCTTCAAAATCTTCTGAGCAGGTGGTATAAGCATGAATGCATCCAACAATGGCATTTGAACTTCTACGTCTTTTAAATGCTTAGCAAAGAGGGCTTTGTATTTGGCTGCCATGTGTTTTTTACATCTTCCTGGGAAAGGTAGGGGTGGGATGTATGGTGGTGGTTCATAAGCTTTCTCCTTTGTCTGCCCTTGATTCTGTTTAGCTAATGGTGCTACTCGATCGGCTGCTCGAGTAGGTTGGTCGAGTACAACTTCAGGAGTTGTTTGCTCTGTTTTGCTATCAGTATTGATGAACCCCTCCCCATCCTAATCATCACAGTCCACTGTGACTTCAGGGATTCCATCTCTAGTAGGTAATGTGCATCCACTCTTCAGGTTGATAGCATTGGCAAACATGTTTGGGTTTGTCAGTCCCTGTCCTTGAGATCTAGCCTGCTGTAGTGGTGTCATTGATTCCTTGTTGTTTTCCATGGATACAATCTTCTTTTTCAGCTTGTCTATTCTGTTGTGTAGAGCTTGGAGACTGCTGTCCATTTTGTTTTTAACTTCATCAAACATTGTCTTGGCGTCTAAGGCACCTTTTTCCTGTCCCAACAGTACTTTCTGTAGCATGCTCCCGATGTCGATATCTGGAGTGGTGTTTGTTTGGTGGGTTTGTGAGCTGAAAACATTTGATGGGATATTGTATCTGGTGGAAGACATGTGTTGAGTTTGGCTATGTGGGAAGAAACCTCTGTTGAATCCTCAAGCATTCTGTAGGTAATTGATTTCTTCTAGTTCAGTAGTCTCCCCATCCTGACTTCGAATAAGATCCTCTGTGGATGCAACTTGAACTGGTGCTTTTTGAGCTTGCAGAAGCTTGTCCAATTTCTCATTCAACATGTGCAGCTGGTTCTTGTGTGTTTCCTCAGTGGATTTATCTCCTAGAGTGTTCTGTGTGTGTTCTTCCTCATAATTCCCAGTTGACTGAGCTAAATTTTCCACCAATTCCCAGCCTGGATCAACTTCTTTAGTCAAGAAATTCCCATTACTTGCTGTATCAAGTTGTATCCTTATTTGTGGTGAAGATCTTCTATAAAGTGTACTGAGTAGACTCTCAGGAGTGAAAACAAGATGAGGACATTTTATTGTGTACCCTTTTAATTTGTCCCAAGCATTAGAAAATGATTCACCACTCCTTTTTGCAAAACTAGATATCTCGCTTCTGATGCTAATTTTCTTTGATCTGGAGAAGAACTTGTTGATGAAAGCTTGCTTGCATTCTTTCCATGTTGTAATGGATCCTGGAGTGATGTTCTTTTCCCATTGATGTGCTTTATCGCCTAGTGAGAAAGGGAACAATCGCAGTTTGAAACTGTCTTCACTGACTCCAGTGATTTGTGTGAGACTATAGAGTCTATCAAACATGTCTAAATGCTCCAAAGGATCTTCTGCTGGTAGAACATAGTACTTGTTGCCTTGTACCATTGTGATCAAACTTGCCTTTATCTCAAAGTCATTTTGAACAGCCGGAGGTACAATACCCTGTCTTGGTGTATTTGTTGCACATGCATCACTATTTCCGATGGTGTGTTGCATTGTTGAGATGTAGTATCAGAATATCAATGTGTAGATGGACTCGATTAGTATGGTCAAGTAGGTTGATCGAGTAGGGTACCTGGGACAAACAGAGATCAAGAAGTAACCTAAATCAGTGACCAAGTAAAAGTGACAAAAGAACTTAAGCTTAAAAACAATGACATTGTGAATGGAACATAAATAAAACCAAAATGGCAACAGCACCAAATTGAAACAGGTGATTTCTCAGTGATTAGAATGCATGGAGGGTTTCAATTCCTCATATGTAGTTGTAGTATATGAGGTGTCAATCCATAATGGGTTTGGTGCAAGCAATCACAATATGTCAATGCTAATAAATTAAGCAAAATAAGAGATGATAGTGAAACTAACAACCTAATGATTGAAAATGCAAATAACTAATAAGTAAAGCAATGAACACTTGAGATGTCAATTCAAATGCACAAAGAGTAAACAGACCAAGCAGGAAAGCAAAAGTAAAAAAGCCACACGATCGATACGGTTGAGTGGTATGGTCGAGTCGAAATATGAAAACACATAATCACTAATAGAACTTGTAACTGAATGTTTTAATGCAATTATAAAGAGATAGGGATCATAGGGATGAACTAATTCACTAGGGGATCACTTTCATAACCTGGGTACTTAACAAACACAACCTATTTCAAGGCTAATCCTTTGATGATAGATATCTAAGCCAATCACACCCACTGTCGTGTTGAATGATCTCGAATCCAATAACTCAGCATACCCTACCCGATTTTGCCAGAGCCAAGCTATTGGACAAGCTTTAAGAATCAACCTACCTAAGCCAACATAATTTCCTAACAATAGCTTTGAGTATCATGGGTTCCCAAACACCATTGAAGCATAGTCTCTACAGGTTAATATAACTATGTCTCTGGAAAAAGCTAATCAAACAACCTACAAGCACTGTCGTGAAGAGATTATCTAGGATCATATTCAAGTTGATCAGAAATGAATAAGCATTAAGATCTCTCACCCAAAAAGGATTTAAAGCATTTAAGAACATTTAAAACTACCAGATTAATCAAGATCCTCCCTAATCTAATCCATCCCTAATAACCCTAAGGTTAACTACTCACTAAGCATAATGAAAACTAAATTTGCAAACCCAGAAAGTTCAAAATCTGACATATAAGATAGATCAGATTGAGATAAGAGGGTTTGATGAAGAAAATAAATGCAAGTACTGATTTTTTTGAAAAGATAAAAGGTTTACAAAGATCTAAAATGAAGAACAAGAGAGAGAGTAATTAGGAGGCAGAGAGAGATAATATCAGGTCTATAAACAAGCACACCCTTTATTAGGGTTAACACATGTGCTTTTATACTAAAGATAAGGTTTAGGATAAGACAAAATAGAGCTCATACTAATCCGGAAATACTACTCGATCATAGTGGTCGAGTAGCTGGTCGAGTAGCTTCCTCTTCCTTCAATCTCCTTCTTGAGCTGATCCGAAACTCCTATCCAGCTCCTCAGTGCTCCATAGCTTCCTTAGCATCCATTTTTACCTGTAAACAACCCACAATATGCAATATATGTGCAATGCTCATGCAAAGGACCCTAAAACTCAAATGAAGTGAAATATGCATATAATGGTATAAACAGGGGATGATTATGAACTAATATGATGATAAATGTATGCTTAAAATAGGTAAAATACAGTGTTATCAACCGGATCCCACACCGAGGATCCATAACCATTAAGGATATGGAACACGTGTCATCAAGTCATTACGATAGAAAAAAGAGAGAGTCCGGTTGGCAAGAGTAGACCTCGAAATGAAAGGGAGGAGTCAGTGAACTGATGCGGAACCAAAGTAACGAGCCCGAAGAGGTTGGAAGACTATAGGAGGTCGGAAGGGACAAAGAACTCGTAGGAATGTTCTAATCATCAAGTCAAGGAGCAGAGTTATTTCAAAACAATATACGTTACAGCATTCAAGACCAAATCAAAACATACATATTTCATTAGAATCGTGTGATTTTTGTAATTTATTGATAGCATTGATAGTCAAAAATATGTATAAATAGAAAAAGAGGAGCATTGTAAAAAGGATATTTTCTGATTTTAAGAAATATATACATTCTGAGCAAATAGCAACTTTTTCCAATTAACGAATTTTACTAAAATATTGGGTGTGGATTCTGCATCCACATTTTGGCACTAGAAGGAGGGGATTTTCAAGCTAAAGTAGAAATCTTTCACGTACTCAAGCTAGAAGATATTTATATTGAACCATAGGAGACACGGCAGACACATTGGCAAAAATAAGCGAAAACTTAACAAATCTGACTACTAGCTTTGTTACCACGCAGCAAGACATACAACAGCTGAAGACCGGTCAGGAAACTCTTACTGCTCACGTGGATGCTTCAACCACTGGTTCCAGGCTAACCCATCAACAAACCCTGTTTCAAACTCCTATGGCGACTGCTTCCTCAAACCAACCCGTAGATGGAACACCACTACCGGTTGATGGGCAAATCACAGAGAACCAGCAGATAAATGGTGAGGGAGAAGAACCGTTGCTCCAAACTACCGATGACGAGCTTGATTTAGTTCGTCGTGAAATGAAGGAAATGAAGTTCAAATTCCACCGAGCTACCAGCTCGGCTTCGGATATTGACAGGGTCATTGAAGAAACCAGGAGATCCCCGTTCAGTGCACGAATTGCAAGTTTCAAAATCAAAGATGCTCGGAGGGTTAATTTACCAACCTACAATGGAGAAGGGGATCCGAAAAGCCATCTGGCCGCTTCTCAAATTGCAGCAGGACGAATTGACTTGGACCACAGGAAGAAGATGCTGGCTATTGTAAAGTATTCTTTGAAAATTTATCAAGACAGGCGCTGCTATGGTTTACTTGGCTCAGTCCAGGGACAATAAATAGCTTCAACGAGCTATCTTCCTTTGGAAAAAGGAAAATCTGATAGTGACTTGTGGAATTTATCAGAAGGACCACAAGAGCCTCTTCGTAAGCACATCGCTAAATTTAAGGAGTTATTGGCGAAAATTCCAGGGATTTCTCAGGCTGCAGCTCTATCCGTGCTGAAAAACGGACTCTGGCATGAAACAAGGTTCAAGGAGGAGTTAACTGTCAACCGGCCAGAGACGATTCAAGATGTTCTTTTCCGAGCTAATACCTGGATTGAAGCCAAAGAGGAAAAAGCAACCTTCGCAAGGAAGTATTGTTCTCCTAAGCCGGTTGTAAATCAGCAATAAGGAAATTCAAACCAAGAGAGAGTGGCGGAATAAGACGTTTTGGTGCAACACCCAGCAACAATAACGTTGGACAACCTTATTCGCGAGGGGAAAGGCATGGGTATTCATCGAATAATACTTGGGTTCAGAATGAAAATTCTTATTGCGAGATACATCAAATGAACGGTCATGCAACGAAAGAATGCAGCATCCTCAAGCAACGTCTCACTGAGCTTTGGTCCTCTGGTGGACTCGCAAAATTTAATCTGGAAGAATTTGTCCGAAACTATAACAAAGATTGAAAGGATGATCAAGTCTCCGAGCCGATTACTAAAAAGCCAAAATCATCAGATCAGCCCGGACCGTCTAAAGGATAAATATATGTCATCATTGGAGGATCTAAGCTGTGTCATGATTTAATACGAGCGATAAAAAAACATAAACGAGCAGCAGTTATGGCAGTCAACTCGGTAGCTGAGTCCTTCGAATATAACACCGCAATAACATTTGAGGAATCCGAAACTCGCAGTTTGGCCAAACCACACGATGACGCTCTAGTCATAACTCTTGACGTAGCTAATTATGAAGTGACAAGGGTATTAATTGAAACTGGTATCTCGGTTCATTTAATCTTTCTCAATACGCTACACAGGATAGGAATCAATCGGACCGAAATCGTTGGACCACCAACTCCGTCAATAGCCTTTACAAGTGAAACAACCATGTCATTTGGGACCATTAAATTTCATGTGTTCGCATCTGGAGTGTCAAAGATGGTAGAATTCACAGTTTTCAACCGACCAGCTGTGTACAATATAATCCTTGGAACACCATGGATATATCAAATGAAGGCAGTCCCATCACCTTATCACCAATGCATAAAATTCCCAACCCCAACTGGAGTAGAAACAATTAAAGGAGATCAAGGAATCTCAAGGTCCTGTTACTTAACAAATCATAGAATGAAATTGCAATAGCAAATAATGAATTCGATTATAGTAAAGGAGCCAAGTTTTCCAAGTGGACAAAAACCAGATGATGAAACTCAGGAGGTGTCAATTGATGCCGCAAGACCAGATCGGAAAATCAAGATTGGTTTGGGCATAAGTACCGAATTACAGTCCGAACTCATCGAATTTCCCTCAAAAAATAAAGATTCATTTGCTTGGTCAGTGGAAGATATGCCAGGTATTGATCCAAGTATTATATCCCACGAGTTACAAGTGGATGAGAGCTTCAAACCAATTAAACAAAAAAGAAGGAAACTTGGACCAGACCGGGTTAAAGCGGTTAATGATTAAGTGGACAGATTGTTGAAGGCAGGATCCATACGAGAGGTCAAATATCCAGACTGGCTAGTGAAACTAAGATTTTTGGCTACCCTAGGCAAAGAAAGACAGCAATGCAATCAACCTAAGCCTAGAGAGATAAAACACAAAATTTCTAATCAGTTGTAGTATAGTGGTAAGAGTTTAGTAACTTTGTCGAACCAATCAAGAGTGGTCTACAGCAACTAGCAGATTATTAAGGCAAGTTATTCAAGTAATTATCAAAAGGGTGTGGTACTAGCAGTCTAAATGAGAAATCTACTAAAAACCCTAATTGATACTAGACGTACCAAAGTATGTCACACTTCAGCACATCATGGAACTAAGCAAGAAAAATCACAGTACTAGGACGACTCGACCACACTGATCGAGTGGTGAGGTCCAGTACTACAGTAAAAACAGAGAAAAACTACAGTGAATGATTACTAAGCAAGCTGTGAACTATGGCACAAAACAAGGACTCTAGGGATGAAAATCACGGGATCGCAAACACTCTATTCTATTGCAGCTATCAACTAGCAATTTTATCACAGGACTACCCTAGACAACAGACTTCATAACCAGCTCAATCCATGGTTCGTGGTAGAGAGCCTCAAGACCCAACCCAGTCAGCATAGTGTGAGGAGTCGGATCAGGCATGAAGAATTAGCCTATTCAAGTCGAGAAGAGTTCATAACAAGTTAATAGGTGGAGTCGTGACATAAATCAATGTCTGATGCATCCACCCTCACGCTATTGTACTCTAAACTGCGGAAAAAGTCAATCTAATGGCTCAAGGCATGGGTCGTGGTCATGAGACCATCTAAAATCATGTTCTCCTTGATCAGGGGAGAACAAACATTAAAATCACTCACCCAAGAGGGAGTCAAAACTGAGTGATGATCAACCTATCCAAGCAATAACAAAAGAGAGAGAAGCTACCCTAATCCATCCCCAAAAATCCCAACTATACTACTCACACACTATGATCATAGCTGGGGTCCGAAACCCAGAAAAGCCTAAACTAGACATATGTGCTAGCCTATGATCTTGTGAGCAAGGTTGGAGAAGAAATAAAATGCAGGTACTGATTTTATAAAAAGTTATCTAAGTTACCAAGTTGCAGAAAAATGAAAAACTATGAAGAACAGCAAGAACAAGAGACAAAAAAATGAGAGCTAAACCTAAAAATTACTAAGCCAAAACGGTGCTATTTGATTCTTTCTAATTAGGTTTAATGAGGCGCTTTTATACCTAGTCAAAAGTGCTTATTACATTTTGCAAATTTTTAGGAGAAAAAGTCGGAGAGTGCCCACTCGACCCAGCAGTTGAGTGGGGTGGTCGAGTGGTCACTCGGGTAGGCCGGTGGTACTGAAGTCCAGTGACCCTGTGATGCTGAGGTCGAGTAGCCTGTCTTGAGTGCTCACTCGAGTTCCTTGTCGAGTAGCCTGTCTTGAGTGCTCACTCGAGTGTCTGGTCGAGTAGCCTGGTCGAGTGAGCCGTCTGTCTTCTTTGCAATCTTCACTCGAGTCCATAGGGCTTGACTGCACATCTCCACTCCATGAGCCAAAATCCAAGTATGCTCCATATGCTCCATAAGTACCTGATAAGACCCCAAATGTGCAAAATGCATGCAATGCCTATACAGAAATATTAAACATCCTATATGAAGGATAAATGCACGAAATGGTATAAACAATGGATAAAATATACTCTAAGGCATGATAAAAAATGGTAAAAACGTGTAGAAAAGTGGTGTTATCAACTCCCCCAAACTTACCCTTTGCTTGCCCTCAAGCAAATAGAAAGGATAAGATGAAAGGAGTAGTGTGAAAAATGGGGACTCAGAACCTAAGCAAACTAAGCAAACCTCTAATGTCATTCTCACAGTTATTAGTTCTATAATGCAATTCTCAGAAGTTCTACTTAAAAGCTTTAGGCATACTCATCACATCAAACTTAACACTAAGACTCAGCCACAAGCAAACAGTCAAAGCAAACTATCCCTTTAACATTGATTAAGCACGAACTGGTAAATCATTATATGCAATAACTGTAACTCATTTGGTTGAGGGACAAGTTTTAAGAGATAAAAAATATCTCTTATTCCTCTGGTTTTAAGCACATGTATCAGGATCTCTGAATGAAATGGATTGAATTATAAGAGAATGCTAAAGGTAGAGCCAACTGGTGCATACAGGAGCAGACTATCATCTACCCATGAAGAACCAATGACCCTCCTAACTCTGAAATCCCAGAAACTTCATCCTAGTTCTACCCTTATGCTTAAAAGCTTTTCTTTCATTTCTTTGACTCAAGGACCGATTTTCTGTTTTCTTCTAAGGAGCAGATACTTTACTTTTTACTTCTAGCGGATTTGGGATTTTTGAATTTTCACTAAGCTATGACTCGACCACTCACTCGAGTTGTCTTGGTCGAGTGGCTACTGTACGATTTTTTTTTTCTGTTTCTTTTACTGAGCCAACTTTTATCTTTTTCTTCCAAATCCTTTACTAGACTCATTTTTTGAACCTATCCTCTCCAAAGGCTTATGATTTTTAGAAAACTCTTTTTCTCTTTTCATTTCTTTTCCCAGACTCAAACCCCAACTTATTCAAACTCTTAGCCTAAATCTGGTTAAAAAATTGTGAACCAGAGACTACATGAGAGGCTACTCCTGTCAGAAACACCTAACACTTTCTCTCTAATTCAATCCTGAAATAGGCCTCACTTCACTCAAAAATAATGTATGGTCTGAAATGAAGTTTTGAGTTTGGTTTTTGTGGAACTGTCTCAATGGTGGACACATCTACTTGGATTAGCAAGAGTGGTAAAAGGTGAAAGAAAATCCAAGTATTTTAATGTATCCATGAGTTAAAGTTTTAGAGCATATCATGATAATAAGTTTTTTAAATTAGTTTCTAATTCATAGGGATAGTTTGACAAATCACAGTAAGCTTCAACCAAGTGAGAGTGCTAAATCTAAATTCCAAGCAAGGTGCAACCTTAATTTTCAAACTTAGGTGAATGCATTAGACAACATGTAACTGTGGCATTGAAATTATATGTTTGGTTCTTTAGCTTTTTACGGTTTGACTCATCATTATCCCCTATGCATATGTACAATCCTAAGCAAAATTCTAAAACTCAATCCTAACATGATAATGCAACTACATGACACTCTGTTTTTGTAAAATAGTTTTCTGAAAATTTTCAAATTTTTAGGTTTTTTGAATAAGAAAATAAGAAAATATGTCAAATATGTCTCTCAAACCCTCCCCCAAACTTAAATAACACAGTCCCTTGTGGTAAATGAATTCAAGAGATGATTTGAGAGACTAAAACAAAAGAGAGCAAAAAATGCAATGATATAAACAATAATAAGGAAGTGGGATGGTACCTCATGCTCTCGTCAGTTTAGGCTGGAACTTTGGTGGTGAGAGGATCAGCTCCGGGGTGTGACTCGAGTGGTCCACTCGACCCAGCAGACGAGTGGTCTGGCATGTATCGTGCACTCGACCCAGCGTGGTCGAATGGTTTGCTCTGGTAATACCCTGGGTAAGGTGGAAGCTGTGCGCTTGATCATAGTATGGGTAAGGATTGACAGGTGCACTCGGGTCGGCGCGGATATGAGCTCATCTCCAGCAGCCTCTAAAAATGGAGTAACCATCCCTCCCACTGTGAACTCTGCTTTGTTCAGCATCTTGTCATTCTTGATGGCAGTAGCTCTGTAGCTCATGAGGTGTCTCACCAAAACGATGGAGTTCCCTGTGTAGCATCTATCTCCTTGCATCTCAATCCCATTTGCTCGGTTCTCCTCAGATGAGTAGATGAGGTAGTCGCAAAGAGCCTTGTCCAGCATCTTTAGCTTGCTCTTATTCACTGGCCTTGTGGCCTTCTTTGCAAACATTGTTTTTGCGAGAGTCTTGTGGAGGTATCTCACTGCTGGGTGCCTGATCTCACTGCTCTTAGCCCTAGCAGACTGATAGTGCTCCCTTCCTCCAAGCGCTAACCACAACTCATTCAGCTCTTTCTTCTCAAAATCTTGGGCTTGTGGAAGTCAAACAAGATGTCAACCACACTGAGGGGTAGCTGATAGTCTATCCTTCTGTCTCTGAAGCTCACATGCCCCATCTCTGCAGTAGTAGCCATCCCTCTCGTCTCAAAGAGGTAGAGGTCAACTGTTGCCAAGAAATGACAAGTCTCAGTCTTGAAACCATCACGTGGGCTGTGGGTAAGTCCCACGATGTCACCAGACTCATAGAGCTTCACCACCTCTCTGCAAATTCCCAAAGCTTGCATGGTGGGGCGATCTGGGTACCTAGTCCCAAGAAATTTCACCCTCTCCATGATGGAGATGAGCTTACCTTCCTCAGAGATCTCAGCCTGGATATCCTCTGAACTCTTAAAAGCAGGCTCATCCTCACTGTCCCTTCTCACCGATTCTTCTTCTTGAACCCTCTTGCGCTTAGCCTTGTCTTGCCGTGACCCAGATGGTCAAGTGGCTCTTGCTACGGTTTGGCTTCTTGTTGCCCTTGTCCTTGTTGTGCCAGTGCTTCTGAAACGAATTCAAAAATCGAAAATTTAGCAAAAATTTGGACCACTCAACCAAGCCACTCGTGTGGGCCAAAATTTTCCAAATAAAATTTTGCCCGACTTGACCTACTTGAGTGCTTTGATCGAGTAACTAAATTAACAATAATATGCATCCAATTTCAAGCCTAGCAAGGATCTAAACAACTTAAGCTCATAAATTTTTCAAATTCATTAAGTTCCAAAGCGATTTTCGATATGTATGATTTCAAAAATTTCTAAAACTTGTTCACTTTCAACATTGATGATCAATGTGGGTTCTCCAATTATCAAACAATCAATAGCTAAACCGAAATTTGTCTTAAGGTTACAAAATTTGTTCAAAAATTTTCAAGTGCACCACTAAGAACAGAATTTCAATTTCTATCAATTTCAACCATAGAAATCAATGCATACTTTTTCTGATTCCTTATGCTACTCTTTTCAATCGATTTTAACTGCATGCAAGTCAAAAAAAATTCAGAAAATTTCAAAAACTTTTGAACCCGGATTTTTGCAAAAATGGGTTCAAAGGGTTTAAAAACTTACAAGTGAGTTTCGGAATTTCTAGAGTACTGAGACATGATGTAGATTTTATGAAAACTTTGATGATTTTCTTGAAAAATTTTTAGAGAGAAGTTGAGAGGTTTCGCGTTCTAAAGAGATGAAAAAAATTGTGAATAATGGGGAAAAAGAAGGAGGTGGGTCACGTGGGTGTTAAATGTTAAAGTGATTTCAAATGAACGACCTAGATTAAAAGTTGAGATTTCAGACAAAACCTTGCCACTCGACCTGGGGGTCGAGTGGTTTGGTCGAGTGCCTTTTCAAATTTCAGGCTGACCCTTTTGAAACTCCACTTTGACTCATACTCAGCTCTTATCCTCTCCTGAAACTCAAAACACTAAGAAAACACATTAAAAATAACAAAATAAATAAAGACATAAGATCAATCAAAGCTAGTATATACAATGATAAACATGGGAATTCCTCCCAAGTGAGCTTGTTTAAAATCACTTAGCATGACTCTCACTCTGTTTAGGCAGGTGGAAGGTTCTTGAGAGGCTGTGTTGACCCCTCTAAACTCGGCTTCTCCACAATGAAGGTTGATGCCATGATAGCGTGATAAAAGCTATCACCCATTCCTGGTGGATTGGGCCTCCTTCTTCCCATCTCTAGTGGGGATTGTTGAGCTTCCTTGAGCTTGATAGCCTCAGGAACTTGTTGAGCCTCTTTGAGCTTCAGGACTTCCTTCTCAAGCCTGTCCACCTTCTCTGCTAACTCAACAACAACACCTTGTAGAGCAAGGATTGTGCTCTGGTCTGATGCTGGTGTTTGTGAATGGGTATGTTAAGTTGCTCTTCCCTGTAAAAAAATATTCCTGGTCCGAGTACCAAATCAAACCAGGTGGTTTCATAGGGGTCGGCAGTGTTCTCTGGTGATGACTCGAGTGGTCACTCGACCTAGCAGTCGAGTGGACTGGTCGAGTGTGCCTTATGCTGTCTTCATCAGAGTCACCTTCTGCTACAAACACATCAAACTTGTGCACTGCTCCATCAGAGTGATTACCCATGGTGACTGTGAACCCTGGAGGTCTGGATGGTGTCTGAGAGTACTGTTCAAACTTTCCAAAGTTTGTCGTTTCATAGCGCTCAGCTTCTTCCATGTAGAAAAGCTGTCTCTCAAAATCAGGGCTCTTCAAGCCGGAAGAGGTGTCAAAACGCATCACCAAGTCATTACCGGTTCAAAGAACTATTTCACCACTTTTCGTGTCAGTAACAGCTCCAGAGGATGCCAATAATGGTCTGCCTAGTATGAGGGGATCCATTGGCTCTTTTTCCATCTTCATCACTATGAAGTCAGTAGGTATCTCCATGTTTCCTACTCTCACTGGGACATTCTCTAACAAGCCATGCGGAAATCTGATGGTTCTGTCAGCTAGGACTAGAGACCTGGTGCTTGGCAGAAATTTGTGATAGCCCAGCTTTCCTGCCACAGACAATGACATTATGCTGACTGAAGCACCCAGATCAGTGAGAGAATTCTAGAAAATCTGGTTTCTGATGGTGAAGGGAATTATGAAAGATCTAGGATCTGTCAGCTTCTTTTGCACTACCACTTTCTGCTGACTGATCATCTTATACTCATAGGCCTTAGCAGCTGTTGCTCTCTTATCTTAAATTTTCTTCAAGGCTCTTTTTCTCAAACCACTGTCAAAAGGTCCAAGTGACTTCACAGCTTCATCCCAAGTAATTTTAGCTTCAAGCTCTGATAGCTCCTCCTTAAGCATAATAGCATACTCCTTCTCGATCTCAGCCTTGAACCATTCTGGGAAAGGACTTGTCATCATCGCATGCAGGTCCATTATGCGCTTCTCCTTTGCAGTCTCGGGTGTGCCTACTCGGCATGGGGTCTTAGTATAGCCTGATGCATCACTGGACTCAACAAACTTCAGTCTGTCATTGAGAACCTCAATCTTATGGTTCAAATCATCATAAGAGCAATCGATGTGGGTTCTGAGTTCAGTGAACCTCTTTGACGTCTCTTGAGTAGCAGTATTCTGGCCTTGAAGAAGTTGGAGTAGAAGAGGGTTAAGGTCACCATCAGCTGGCTGAGGTGGTCTTGGAGCAAATTCAGGTGGATTGGCTGGAGCTGTTGGCACAAAAGGCTTGTTTTGGCCTGGGTTCTGAGTCTGGTAGACTTGACCTGAGGGTTGGCTACGTTGGGATTCCTATAGGAGAGATTAGGATTGTTCCTATAGTTGATGTACCCTTTATTGAAGACAGCTTGATTCTATATATAAAGGACCTCTTCAACCTGATCATCTTCACCATCCTGAGCCTGAGGAGCAGAAACTTCACTAACAAAGTTCACAGATTTCTGCATAGCCTGAATGAGCTTGTCAAGTTTCTCACTAAGAGACTGAATCTCCTGCTTGGTCTTATCAGAAGACGAAGATGGTCCTCTTACTGATCTGTCGAAGTCTTCACTGTACTTTCCATCAGAGATCACAAGGTTCTGGACTAGCTCCCAGCCAGTGACTATGTCTCTATTGAGGAAATTTCCATTACTGGCTGTATCCAATAGCATTCTGATCTTCGGGCTTTCCCCTCTGTAGAGCGTACTGAGCAAAGAATCCTTGGTGAAACCATGGTGAGGACACTGCGTTGTGTACTCCTTAAACCTCTCCAATGCTTCAGAGAAACTCTCATTGGTCCGCTGAGGGAAGATGGAGATTTCGTTCTTGAACTTGGCAGTCCTTGACATAGAGAAGAAGTTCAGTAGGAAAGCCTTCTTGCAGTCTTCCAAGGTGGTTATAGAACCCTGAGGCAGTGCTCGTTCCCAGTGGGAAGCCTTATCACCGAGAGAAAATGGAAAGAGGCGTAGCTTGAAGCTGTCCTCTGAGATTCCATTGTTCTTGGTGAGCTTGCATAGTCTATCAAGCTGGTCCAAATGAGCAAGCGGGTTTTCCATAGTAAGTCCATGGAATTTGTGGCTCTGGACCATGGAGATCAAACCCGTCTTGATCTCAAAGTTATTGTTGTTGACTGGAGGGGCTACAATTCCCTGTCTCTGAGAGTGAGTGTTTGGAGCGTCTCCTGCTCCAACCACCCTAGGCTGAGGAACTTGTTCTGCCATGACTGCAGGTGTCTCTAGAACTGGTTGTGCATGAATGGTGGTAGCAGGTGCAGGTTTAGCTTGACGAGTGCGTATGTTGATATGGTGAATGTGATCCAAATACTGGATTAGATTTTGGCTGCCTTGAGAATGTGTTTGCATTCAGAGAGTAGTGACTCGATCAAGTACTCGAGTGGTAAGGTCGAGTGCCGGTCGAGTGCTACAGTACCTGATGCAAAACAGACAAAATTTCAAAACCAAATCAGTACCCAGATCTCAAAAGTAACAGACATGATCTAGTAAGCCTTAAACAACTAATTGTGTAGATAAAAACACACAAAACTGGCAACAGCGCCAAATTGAAACTAAGATTTTAGCCTCTCTAAGCAAAGAAAGACAGCCAAGCAACCTACCTAAGCTTAGAGAGGCAGAATACAGAGTTTCTAATTAATTGTAGTATAGTGGTAAGGGTTGAGAACAATGTCGAACCAATCAAGAGTGGTCTACAGCAACTAGCAGATTATTAAGGCAAGCTATTCAAGTAATTATCATAAGGGTGTGGTACTAGCAGTCTAAATGAGAAATCTACTAAAAACCCTAATTGATACTAGAGGTACCAAAGTCTGTCACACTTCAGCACATCATGGAACTAAGCAGGAAAATTCACAGTACTAGGACGACTCGACCACACCGATCGAGTGGTGAGGTCGAGTGCTACAGTAAAAACAGAGAAAAACTACAGTTAACGATTACTAAGCAAGCTGTGAACTATGGGGAAAAAAAAGGACTCTAGGGATGGAAATCGCAGGATCGCAAACACTTTGTTCTATTGCAGCTATCAACTAGCAATTTCATCACAGGACTACCCTAGACAACAGACTTCATAACCAGCTCAATCCATGGTTCGTGGTAGAGAGCCTCAAGACCCAACCCATTCAGCATAGTGTGAGGAGTCGGATCAGGCATGAAGAATCAGCCTATTCAAGTCTAGAAGAGTTCATAACAAGTGAATAGGTAGAGTCGTGACATAAATCAATGTCTGATGCATCCACCCTCACGCTATTGTACTCTAAACCCCAGAAAAAGTCTATATAATGGCTCAAGGCATGGGTAGTGCTCCTGAAACCATCTAAAATCATGTTCTCCTTGATCAGGGGAGTACAAGCATTAAAATTACTCACCCAAGAGGGAGTCAAAACTGAGTGATGATCTACTTATCTAAGCAATAACAAAATAGAGAGAAGCTACCCTAATCCATCCCCAAAAATCCTAACATTACTACTCACACACTATGATCATAGCTGGGGTTCGAACCCCAGAAAAGCCTAAGCTTGACATATGTGATAGCCTATGATCTTGTGAGCAAGGATGGAGAAGAATTAAAATGCAAGTACTGATTTTATAAAAAGTTATCAAAGTTACCAAGTTGCAAAAAAATGAAAAATTATGAAGAACAACAAGAACAAGAGAGAGAAAAACGAGAGGTAAATGTAAAAATTACTTAGCCAAAGCAGCGCTATTCGATTCTTTCTAATTAGGTTTAATGAAGCGCTTTTATAGCTAGTCAAAAGCGCTTATTATATTTTGCAAATTTTAGGCGAAAATGTCAAAGAGGGCCCACTCGACCCATTAGTCGAGTGGGGTGGTCGAGTGGTCACTCAGGTAGGCAGGTGGTGCTGAAGTCCAGTGACCCTGTGATGCTGAGGTCGAGTAGCCTGTCTTGAGTGCTCACTCGAGTGCCTGGTCGAGTAGCCTCGTCAAGTGAGCCATCTGTCTTTTCTGCAATCTTCACTCGAGTCCATAGGGCTTGACTGCACATCTCCACTCCATGAGCAAAAATCCAAGTATGCTCCTTATGCTCCATAAGTACCTGATATGACCCCAAATATGCAAAATGCATGCAATGCCTATACAGAAATATAAAACATCCTATATGAAGGATAAATGCACGAAATGGTATAAACAATGGATAAAATCTACTCTAAGGCATGATAAAAAACTGGTAAAAACGTGTATAAAAGTGGTGTTATCAGCCAGCTAACCCAGTCCTAGTAAAGAAAAAGAATGGAAAATGGAGAGTATGCGTCAATTTCAACGACATCAACAAAGCGTGCCCAAAAGATAGCTTTCCTCTTCCACAAATTGACCGGTTGGTAGAGTCAACTGCTGGTCACGAACTCCTAAGTTTCATGGATGCTTTTTCTGGATACAATTAAATCAAGATGCATCCCGAGGATCAAGAAAAGACTTCTTTCATAACTGACAGAGGTATATATTGTTATATTGTAATACCATTTGGTTTGAAAAATGCAGGTGCCACTTATCAGCGTCTTGTGAATAAGATGTTCGCTGATCATCTTGGAAAAATAGTGGAGATTTATATAGACGATATGCTGGTAAAATCTCTCCAACAGCTGACCATGTAAAGCACCTTGCAGAATGCTTCAAAATTTTAAATTAATTTGGAATGAAACTTAATCCAGCAAAGTGTACCTTTGGAGTACCATCTGAAGAATTTCTAGGGTATATCGCGACAAAAAGAGGAATTGAGGCCAATCCATATCAAATAAACGCCTTTATAATGATGCCTCCCCCGAGAAATCAAAAAGAAGTGCAACGTTTTACAGGACGGATTGCTGCATTAAACAGATTTTTATCTCGTTCGGCAGATAGGTGTCTCCCGTTTTACAAGCTACTAAAGGGCAATAAACATTTTGTGTGGGATGAGAAGGGCAAAGATGCTTTTAAACAGCAGAAATCATATCTCACTTCTCCGCCAGTTCTTTCCAAACCCGAGTCAGGGGAGACTTTGTTTTTATATGTTTCAGTTTTGGAACATGCAGTTAGTGGAGTCATTGTGTGAGAAGATAGAGGAGAACAGCGACCAATCTATTATATAAGCAAGAGCCTAACTAGTCCTGAAACTCGTTATACCATGATAAAAAAGTTGGCTCTTGCAGTAGTGGTTTCAACGCAAAAATTAAGGCCTTATTTCCAATCACATCTTATAGAGGTGTTGACTTTGCAGCTGTTACGAACTATTCTTCATAGTCCAAGTCAGTCCGGACGTTTAGCGATGGCGGTCGAATTGAGCGAATACGATATTGAATACAAAGATCTCACTAGTGCCAAAGCCCATGTGTTAGCCGATTTCCTGACTGAATTACCAACAAGCGGTGCCGAAGCCAACTCCAACGATAGGGTGTGGAAACTAAATGTTGATGGATCATCTTCAAAACAAGGGTCTGGCGTCAGAGTCAGCATAGTAACTCCTACTGGATAAGTCATAGATCAATCATTCCGCCTTGGATTCCCTGCATTAAACAACGAAGCAGAATACAAAGCATTATTAGCCAGACTTTGCCTCGCAAATGAAGTAGGAGCTCGAGAAATAATAGCATATAGTGATTCACAATTAATTGTGAACCAATACAAAGGCAAATATGAAGCAAAAGATTCAAGGATAGATGCATATCTAGAACTTGTCAAAACACTTGCAAAGCAGTTCGATACCTTTGATTTAGTTTGGGCTCCACGTAGTGAAAACACTACAGCTAATGTGTTAGCTGCCTTAGCATCTACATCTGATCCCGCCTTAAAAAGGAACATTCCAGTTAAATGCATTGAGTCTCAAAGGATAAGTAACCCGATCTCGGTCTCGTGCCCTAGTCTCCCCAATTTCTAAAATAGATGATCTAGAATCAGACTACAATCCTCCCAAAAAAAAGTGTGGGCGCCCAAAGATGGTTAAATATCCTATAGTAATAACAGATGAAGACAACTCGCCGGACTCTGAAGTTGTCCCTATCTTAGAAGATCAAAAAAGCATAGACGCTCCATCGCATGTAGTTACGGAGCCTATTAACCTCATGGATGAGCCTGAGGAGGAACTGGAGGAACCATGTGATGAAGAGCCAGTGAATGATACTTTTATTCTTCCAAGTACTCAAGAAGGTATTCCCACTAACGATTTAGGGGGACTGACTGGAAGGACCCTATTAAAGAGTATATCCGAACTCGCACACTTCAAAAAGATAAGTTGGAGGCAAGGAAATTACGAATCGTTAGCGCGAAGTATTGCCTGATTAAGGATTCACTGTTCAAACAAGGTGCCAGCGATCCATATTTATTATGTATTCACGGTTCAGAAGTGGAAGTATTTATGAGCAAAGTTCCCGAAGGGCTTTATGGGAACCATGCGTCAGGTCGGTCAATGGCTTTCAAAATCAAATGATTAGGATATTATTCGCCGACCATGATCCTAGACTGCGTTAAATACTCTCAGCGGTGTGTAAAGTGTCAACGGCATCAATCGCAGCTCCTTATCCGTTTATGCGCTGGTCAATGGATATTGTCGGTCTAATGCATAAATCAACTCGAGGTGTGCAACATCTTCTTGTCCTTATGGATTATTTTTCCAAATGGATCGAAGATGAAGCATACATTACAATCAAGGACTTGGTGGTAAAGACATTCTTGTAGAAAATATTATATGTCGTTATGAAGTCCCTTCCGAGATTGTAATAGATAATGGATCTCAATTTCTATCCAAAGACTTTGAAGACTTTGTTTCAACTTGGGGAATAAAGATGATTTATTCAACCCCGCGATATCCACAAGGAAATGGACAAGCAGAAGCTGCGAACAAAATAGTACTGAGTAATTTAAAGAAGGGACTTGGGTCATACAAAGGAGGATGGTATGACGAGCTTCAGCCGGTTTTATGGGCATATGGAACTACTCCACGAAGAGCTAGTGGAGAAACTCTGTTTTCGTTAGTTTATGGAATGGAGGCCGTAGTTCCTGCCGAACTGAGTGTTCCCGGACTCAGACGAAGCGAACTCCACGATAACGAGTCTTGCAACACAAAAATGATGGAGGATGCACTAGATACCATTGACGAACGACTAGACCAAGCTTTAGTTTGGCTACAAAAATATCAGCAAGCGATCGCATGTTATTATAATTCAAAATAAAAGAATGGACCTCTTTAAGTTGGTGATTTAGTTTTGCGCAAAGTGTTCGAAAATACTAAAGAAGTCAGAGCCGGAAAACTTGGAGTTAACTGGGAAGGCCCTTATCAAATAACCAAAGTAGTCCGCAATGGTGTTTACAAGTTAGCAGATCAGGATGGAGTTCCAGTTTGGAGGCCGTGGAATATTTTGAAGTTAAAACAATTTTATTCATAAATTGTTACAAATAATGTAACGAACTACGATTTGGCTTGATCCCGACATGGGTACGTAGGCAACTCATTCAGAGTGCAGCTATTATTATTTAATATAGATATATATATATATGTGTGTGTGTGTGTGTTCAAAAGATGAAAGAAAATCTTCCTCACTGGGAAGCAACAACAGCAGTTCGCAAGAGAACAAGAAACCAACAAAGAACGATTAGGGAGACGCATGATCGATCTTCTTGCAGAAAATCTCAGCTCCTTGCCCTGCTAGATCATTGATCCCACCCACACTTGGCGGCATGTAATGCCCAAACTCTTCAAAGTTGAGTTTGATCCAATCGATGGATGGGCTTCAAGTACGCACCTTTCTCGGGAAATCTGGAACTGTTTCCTTTCCATTTCCTGAATTTTTGACCTCAGTTCGCTTTGTTCCCGATCAAGGTCTTTATACTTGATGACCAGCTAGTAAGACAAAAATTCAGATTAGATGATCGGAGCAGAAGGAAATTACGGGTGAGGACTAGTTACCTTTTCCAAAAATCTCATTGCTGTTTTTTGGCCATGAGGAGGAAGCTGCTTCATCCAACCACAAGGGATGCTCATCACAGTTCCCCATCCTAAAGGACGTTTGAAAGAACCATCCTCAGAGTTAAGAGCCGCGGTGGGATCGTCATGAAAACAAATGACATTCTCGATGGACATACCGGCGTGTTTAGGACAACGGCATTCATAAACCATTTGGAAGTAAGTAAAGAATAAAGAAAAAAAGTGCAGTAGCCAAAGAGCAGAAAGAGTGAAGAATTTAAAGTTTGTGATTTGTTATATATAGTAATTTTTAATCAGATCATGCCGGATTGCACGCCTAGAAATCACCATCACGGATTTAATTCACAAAAATAACGCAAATCAAGACTCAGCATGACGATTTGAGAGATTCGAGAAGTACGGGATAAGCAATTAAATGAAACCGGATTGCGAAAATCAAAATAACATGTCCAGGTGAAAGCGGTGATGGGCCTGGGCCCATCATAATATAGACAAACTTGTTATTATTACATTCATGATTTAGGCTCAAGGACAATTCCCGTCATAGTCCCTTCTATTGTCCGGGGAAAGATCTTCTTCCAGTTTGGATGATGAACCCTCTGCTGGAACAGATCTCAAAGCATCTTCACGTTTGATTATTGTCTTCCTCTCCATTAAATCTTTGAGGTAGGAGCGAAACACCTCAGGAATAGGTACGATAGAATTAATACCATTCTTATCCCAGGAAAAAGGGTTACTTTCCAAGCGTAGAACCTTCTTCTCCAACCTCCGATTTTTTCTCTCCATAGATTTTCTCTTTTTTCCAAAACGCTGACGGTCATTGCATGTACGAGAGTGTTCGGCTGTAAGCTGAAAAATGAGTGTAAATCCATTAGGAGACGAAATGTTGCTAATTATATTTAAGGATTAGTAGGGGCAAACCATTTCCATTAAGGTTTCAGCTTCTTGTTTCTCTTTTCCAACAAGGGAGTCGATGAAATTAGGGTAACGAACCGGATTCAGGGAGAAGCCGTCACCAGAAGCAGGTGGGGGTCTTGATGTAGAACTTGAAGAAGGAGTATGGCGAGGGTAGTATCCAAAAGTATCCATGGTATAGAAAAAGAAGATAAAAGAAACTATAGAAAGAATGGAACAAAAATAATGGGAGCGTCAGAAGAATAAAGCAGGGAAAGGAAATCCCAAACGATGGATATTTAATGAGAGTAATAATTGTTTCTTTAAAAGCACACGCAAATTGCAGAAGTCGAAGCAAGGTTTAAATAGGCACACGTTAAAGTGAGTCATTAAGACCTAGGCTAATACCCTAAAAAGTAAAGAAGAGAGAAGTCAAAATCGGCCCAGACAGAGAAGTTTAGAAGGAGAGGCCAAGTCATTTTTTCCCCCGTTTTTCGATAAGGCGAACTATTAAGTCCAAAAAATTAGATCTCTCATTCCGAGCTACCAAAAAAAAAAAAAAAAGGGAATTATATACATTCATACTCAAATTCCGAACTAACAACGCAATCCACAAGGACTTTTCTTAGAAAGGTGCACCAAATTCAAAGCCGAGCTCAGACCTTGCTTAAAGCCAAGCTCAGACCTCGCTTAAAGCCGAGCTCCATCCTCACATTTTTACCGAGAAAACTGGGAATAGTTTTTCTTTAAGAATCGTAAGGGTCTGATCAACCCACTTTTCTCTTGAAAGCAACTCGACACAGAGTTTTCTGAATAAATCAGACTTTGCAAACCCGATCAGATAATAAGTCTTATCAAAATAAGAGCCTAAAAATCAAATTCCTTAAAAGCAAATGATTAAACCAATATTAGAAAAACCGCTTGGGCAAAAATAAAACAGAGAAACAGAAGTAAATATAATAAGTGTTGGGACATATCACGGGACAGGTGAACGCAGCCACATGGTTAACAAAGTTCAAATAAGGTCAACCCTTGAAGGGTCATCAACCATCATGGGAGTAGGTTCTGAGGAATGAGCAGCTGCAACATCCATTTCCGAAGAACCACCATCAGCACTTTGGTCCAAAGGCGCCTCCTTTGGACAAGCTTCCAGATCGAAAGAAGTAGCTTTGAGAAAAGTGTCATCGGATGCATCCTAATTATTTTAATTATATTTGTTATAAAGAGCACCGCTCCTTAAGCCGAACGAGATGATCATCTGACATAAGGAACAGATTTGACCCAAATTGGTTGAATCGTACCTTATCAGAGGGAGCAAGTGGGGAAATGAGGACTTCAGCGAGAGGTGGTGGGGTCTTGTCATCAGTCAAGTCAAAATTAGGTTCAGGAAGAGGAGGAGAGTCCGCAAAACAGTAGCAAACTGCTCCTGGACTTGAGGCACGATAGCAAAGTTATTCAGCTCGGAGGTCAATTCAGTTAGCAAACTTGTCAGCTCGGCAATCTCCTGATCCGGGTAGATTTTACCTTTTTTTATTGTCTTAAGGAGAGCCAAGTTACTCCTTATTTCATTAACATCAGCCTGAAGGAGAGCATAGGCATTGCATGCATTTTGCATATTTCAGGTCTTATCAAGTGCTTATGGAGCTTACGGAGCATAATTGGGTTTTTGACTTGTGTAGTGAAGCCTTATGGACTCGAGTGAAGATTGCAGAGAAGACAGACTACCCACTCGACCTGCCCCCTCGACTGCCTACTCAAGTCATCACTCCCCACAGGCTCATTCACCACTCGACCACACCACTTGAGTCAACATGCATCACCGCCCACTCGACCAACCCACTCGACTTCTGGGTCGAGTGGCCCCTTTTCTCTCTTTTTCCTTAAAACTCGGATTTTCATTTGATATGAAAGCCCCTGATTAACCTAATTAAGGGGTACGCCGCATTTTATTAGCTTACCTAGTTTTAACTTTCTGTCTCTAGTTCGTCACTTTTGTTCTTGAGACTTATCAGATTTTGTGATTTTGTAACTAGCATAACTTTTTATATAATTTGTATTTGTGTTTGATTCCTTCTACAAAGTTGTTCATCGTCCTTCTCTCTATTTATGTCAATTCCAGAGATTTCTGGAGTTGAGCAATTTTACATGAAATCCGTGTGTGAGTAGTTAGATTAGGGTTATTAGGGGTGGATTAGGCTTGTGATGTTCTTGATCGACTTGGGTGTCTAAGTTTGTTTGCTAATTTGTTATTTTCCCTCTTGGGTGAGTGATTTTAATGCTTGTTCTTTTCTGGCCAGTTAGGGCATGATTTTAGATTATCTCATGAGCAGAACCATGGCTTGAGTCACTAGATAGACTTTTTCCAGGGATTAGGGTACAATAGCGTGAGAGTGGATGCAACAGACATTGATTTATGTCACGACTCCACCTATTCACTTGTTATGAACCCTTCTTAACTTGAATAGACTGATGCTTTTTAAGCCTGATCCGGCCAACTCACATTATGCTAACAAGGTTGGATCTTGAGGCTCTCTACCACGACCCATGGATTGAGCTGGCTATGACGTCTGTTGTTAACGGAATCCCTTATTGTTTGAGCATATTAGCACCTAGGACTTTCTTGAGCATTCACTATCCAGTTGATTCACCCCTATGATCCCTATAGTTATAATATCAGTTGTCTCACCAGTTTAGATCGTTTGAGTAATAGTTCCATAGCTAAATTAGCCCACTCGACCATACCACTCGAGTGGACATGTCGAGTGGCCTTGTCTGTTTTATGTTTTCTGCAGTCTTTTGTGTCTCTGGCTACTTACTAAAGTGTGACAGCCTTTAGTGAGCTTAGTCTTTAGTTTTATCTTTTATTTGCATTCACGTACGTTGTTAGACCTCACCAAACAATTTCCATATTTGGCTTGAATTAACGGTTAATGAACACATCCTTTTTGCTTAGTGCTATTAACCCAATGGATTGACTCATATATATACTATGATTGATTGAAAAACTTGTGCTTTTTCTCTGTGCTTAGATTTGATTGCTTTGATGTCAGTCTTTGCATATAGGCAAAATACCTGTTTCAATTTGGCGTCGTTGCCATTTAGGTGATTTTAGTATTACAATTAGGATATCATTGCTATTGAGATCAAGTTCTTTTAAATTCTTATTTTGCTACTCACTTTGGTACACTTCATTCTTCGCAGGTACCACTCAGCTTGACCACCTACTCGAGCGTACCACCATATCGAATGGCAGGATAGATAGGTGCTCACGAAACCCCAACTCACGAGACACACATAGGATGCATAGTTCCACCATCTGTGAGTGATGACTTCGAGATAAGGAGAGGTGTCATCTCTATGATTCAAGACAATATATTCCTTGGTAAGCCAGCAGATGACCCCATAGCGCATCTTGATACGTTTGAGAGGATATGTAGCCTCACAAAGATTCAAGGAATCACTGAAGATGGATTCAGGTTGAGACTTTTCCCATTCTCATTAGCAGAAATGGCAACCCACTGGGAAGCCAATCTTCAGCCAGGCTCCATAACAACCTGGGATTCTTGGAAGAGGTCCTTCCTTACCAAGTTCTTTTCATACCAAAGAACAACAATGTTTCACCAGGAGATATCCACATTTCACCAAAATCAAGGCGAAACACTATCAGACGCTTGGGACAGATTCACAGGCTATACAAGGCAGTGTCCACACCACGATTTCACAAAAGAGTCCCTACTATGTATTTTATACAGAGGCATTTTACCAATGGTGAGGATATGCCTTGATACTGCAAGCAAAGTAAACTTCCTTAATGCTGCTGTACAAGATGGATGGGAATTGGTAGAGAACCTAGCTAGGTCAGACAGCATTTCCAATGAGGAACATGAGCGGAGTATTAGGGATGCTAGAACATCTGATGAAGGCACCATAGCTGAAATCAAAACCCTTACTGAGAAGTTTTATATGATGTTGATTCACACTCAGAAAATTCAAGAACAAGCTGCACCTGATCTGGATATCAAGCTATTGCTACTACAACTTTTCGTAGTCAGGAACAAACTACTATTGAATTGCGGTCAAACGCTCTAGACATCAAAGACAAATTTCTTGACATCACACAGCAGATCAACACCCTCCACTCAAAAGTTCATTACCTGAAGAACAGCCAGATCAGTCATACACAACCATCAACAGAAAGAGCCCATGCTATCACCTTGAGGAGTGGCAAACAGTTACCACCAAGAGAATCTGTAACGATCACTGAGGACAGTGAAAATCAGGGTGGGGAGGATGTGCACCAGGAGGAGCTGCAATCTGAAGAAGCTGAAGAAGCTATTCGAGAAACATTTTAAAGATGTTGAGCTTCAGATACCCATGTTGGATGCTCTAATGCTTATACCTCCAGCCCAAAGATTTCTGAAGGATACAGTTGTAGAAATGACAAAAGAAGCTCAAAGTATGGTACTCCTGACCCACGAATGCAGTGCTATCATCCAGCATAAGGTGATATGCAGAGAGAAACTCCAAGATCCAGGCTCTTTCACTCTGCCATGTTCAATAGGCCCTTTGAGTTTCAAAAACTGCCTATGTGATTTAGGAGCCTCGGTAAGCCTCATGCCACTATTAGTAGCAAAGAGATTAGGGTTCACAAATTTTCCCCAAGCAGAATCTCTCTAGTTTTAGCTGATAGATCTGTTAGGCAACCACACGGCCTGCTGGAGGATTTGTCAGTTAGGATAGGACACCTAGAAGTCCAAACAGATTTTGTCGTCTTAGAAATGGTGGAAGAACCGAAAGATCCTTTGATCCTAGGAAGACCATTTTTGGTAACTGATGGAGCCTCCATAGACGTCCAGAATGGTACCATCGCTCTGAAGCTAGGGAAGGAAGTTATAAAATTTAACATCAAGTCTTCAATGAAACAGCCCATGATGCAGATATTTGGGGTTGGAGAGATAGATGACTTGACAGAGGAACTTTTTGGAGAGGTAGTTGAGAAAGGTCATCTGAAGACGGCATTGATCAAGCGTGATGAAGGAGGATACGTCCATTCAGAGAAATATGACTTTGAAATAGTGTTAAATGAGAAGCTACTTTTAGGAGTTGATGATGCCTTTGAGAGTTTGGTGCTTCCAGAAAGAGAAGGTGCACTTAAATATACCACTCGACCGAGTCAGTCGAGTGCACCAGTCGAGTCAGCCGATCCTGTGAAAACAAAAACCACACCAGACAACAGGCCCACTCGACCCTGTGGTCGAGTGGTCTGAACTTAAGGCACCCACTGTCGAACTCAAGCCACTTCCAGAAGGGCTAACAATAACATTTACCATGTCATAGTTAATGATAAGCTGAACCCTGATGAATTAAAACTATTGCTAAAAGAGTTAAGAAAATTCAGGAAAGCAATAGGTTACTCTTTAGATGATATCAAAGATATTTCACCCTCTTTATGCACTCATAGGATTCATCTTAAAAATGAAATGCACACTAGTGTAGAGCAGCAAAGGAGACTTAACCTAACTTGAAAGAAGTAGTGAAAAAGGAAATTATTAAACTTCTAGATGCTGGAATAATTTACCCTATTTCTGATAGCACTTGGGTATCCCCTGTGCACTGTGTGCCTAAAAAAGGAGAAATTACTGTGACTAAAACTGATAAGGATGAGTTGATCCCAGCCAGAACTATACTTGGTCATCGAATGTGCATAGACTATAGAAAGTTGAATGCTGCATCTAGGAAATATCACTTCCCACTACCTTTTATAGACCAAATGATTAAAAGGCTTGCCAACCACCCATACTACTGCTTCCTTGATGTATACAGTGGTTTCTTTCAAATCCTAATACACCCTAATGACCAAGAGAAAATGACATTCACCTGTCCTTATGGTACTTTTGCTTATAGAAGAATGCCATTTGGAGTGTGTAATGCCCCTGCAACGTTTCAAAGATGCATGACATCAATTTTTTCAGATTTAATAGAGGAGATGGTAGAGGTATTCATGGACAATTTCTCAGTCTATGGATCCACTTTCTCCTCATGTTTGTCTAATCTTAGCAGGGTACTAACCAGGTGTGAGGAGACAAACTTGGTCCTGAACCGGGAGAAATGTCACTTTATGGTGACAGAAGGGATAGTCCTTGAGCATAAGATTTCTAAGAAGGGAATAGAGGTGGATAGAGCAAAAGTGGAAGTGAAGATGCAGCTGCAGCCTCCAAAAACAGTCAAGGACATTAGAAGTTTCTTAGGCCATGCTGCGTTTTATAAAAGATTCATTAAGGATTTCTCCAAGCTTGCAAGACCTCTCACAAGGCTACTGTGCAAGGAGACTGAATTTGTTTTTGATGCAGAGTGTCTGAAAGCCTTCCACATGATAAAGGAAGCATTGGTGTCAGCTCCAATAGTTCAAGTCCCAGACTGAAAGCACCCTTTTGAAATAATGTGTGATGCTTCAGACTATGCAGTAGGCGCAGTTCTGGGTCAGAGGATAGACAAAAAGCTGCACGTCATCCATTATGCTAGCAGGACCCTGGATGAGGCTCAAAGCAGATATGCAACAACAGATAAAGAAATGCTTGCTATGGTATTTGCTATAGAGAAGTTTAGAAGCTACCTGGTGGATCAAAAGGTGATAGTATACACTGATCATACTGCACTGAGGCACATCTATGCCAAAAAGGACACCAAGACAAGACTTATAAGATGGATCATCCTTATGCAAAAGTATGACTTGACAATAGTAGACAAGAAAGGCATAGAGAATGGAATTGCTGATCATTTATCTAAGATGAGAATTGATGATCCAGCACCAGTGGATGACTCTCTGCCAGAAGAACAGCTAATGTCCATAGGCACTCTCACTCTGCACGCCCACTCGACCCCTCACTCGAGTAAGACAGTCGAGTCGAAGCACTATGAGTCACATTGGTACGGAGATATGGCAAATTACAAAGCGACTGGCCACAAACCTCTGCACCTTGATGCTCACTATAGGAAAAAGCTGTATAGAGATGCAAATCACTATTATGGGACAAGCCCTACCTCTACAAGAGAGGTCCTGACAGTTTGTTCAGACGATGCATCGCAGAGGAAGAGGTAAAGAGAGTGCTTGACCATTGCCATGGTTCTTCCTATGGAGGGCATTTCGCTATGTTCAAAACTACACAGAAGATCCTTTAGTCGGGTCTATGGTGGCCAACAATGTTCAAGGATACAAAGAACTTCATTGCCCAGTGTGATGTTGCCAAAGGATGGGCAACATCAGTAGGAGGAATGAGATGCCGCAGAACCCAATCCTGGAGATGGAAGTTTTTGATTGCTGGGGGATTGACTTCATGGTCCCTTTAATCCACCGTATAATGGGAATAGCTACATTTTATTAGTTGTTGACTATGTCTCCAAATGGGTAGAAGACATAGCATCTCCAACCAATGATGCCAAAGTGATCTTGAAAATGTTCAAAACCATCATATTCACCAGATTTAGAGTACCAAGGGTTGTCATAAGTGACGGTGGTTCCCATTTCATCGATAGGCAGTTTCAGAGCCTTCTGAGAAAGCATGGAGTTTAGGATAAGGTTGCAACACCATATCCCCCTCAGACCAGTGGTCAAGTTGAAGTCTCTAATAAGCAGATTAAAGCCATTTTGGCTAGAGTAGTAGGAATTTCAAAAAGAGACTGGGCAAGTAAACTTGATGACGCTCTGTGGGCATACAGGACTGCGTACAAGACCCCTATAGGCAGAACCCCTTTTCAGCTCCTGTATGAAAAATCCTGCCACCTGCCTGTAGAAATAGAGTACAAAGCTCTATGGGCGACTAAGCTGTTGAACCTTGACCTCCAATCTGCCCAAGAAAAGAGAATGATCACTTTGCATGAGTTGGAAGAGATAAGGCTTGATGCATATGAAAGCTCAAAGGTGTATAAAGATAGAACCAAGGCTTTCTATGACAAAAGGATCACACCAAAAGTTTTCACAGCAAGAGACCAAGTCCTCTTGTTTAACTCCAGACTAAAACTTTTTCCTGGGAAGTTAAAGTCAAGATGGACAGGTCCATTCCGCGTCAAAGAAGTTCTACCCTATGGAGCAATCACTTTGCTTGACCCTGAAGGTAGAGAATTCACATTGAATGGTCAAAGAGTTAAGCCATACATGGCAGATCAAGGTATACAAGGAGACACCTCAATAGATGTGGGTGATCCTAATAAGGCCTAAGGTATGAAAGTCAAGCTAAGGGACTTAAAACAAGCTCACTTGGAATGAAGTTCCATGTTTATCAACGTATATATTTTAATTTTTCTTAATGTTTTGATGTTTTCACGTTTCTATTTAGTGTTTTGATGTTTCAGAGAAGTTAACTAGGCCGAGTCAAGGATTTTCGGAACAGGCACCAAGTCATCCGAAGAATCCCATGCAATCTGAGCTTGTAATCTGGGCCGTCTATCTCATCTTATCCACCCCACCTACGAAGCCTACTCGACCTACAGTACTCGAGTGTTTAAAAATCACACATCTCTTATTCCATCTCTCATCTCTCATCACTCACAAACGATTTTTGCGTTTAGCAATCTTTGATCTTCTTAAAAAATTTCATTGCCTTAAACCTTATTTCTTTTCCACATATCATGTCTAGAAGAGGGCACATTGTTCAGTAAGTACATGATATCAAATTTTTGTTCATTAAAGCTAGGGTTCATCCTTGATTTTTAACAAAACTCATAAGTTTTTCTTTAGATTTACTTTGGATCTTGATTTTATGATTCATTTCAAGATCTTGGTTGTTCTCTAAAAACGTTTTCTTAAAGGCTTCTTATGATTTCACTAATTTTGATAGTTTTTTGAAAAATTGTTAAAGCAATGAAACCCTTGTTTTTAATGCGCAGGATAAATGGTTTTTCCCTTTTGTTCTAGCCAGTTCATATGGATTTCGTAAAAAAATTTGATTTGAGGGTACTGTAGAGATCTATGGTATTGTTCACGCCCACTCGACCTAGGGGGTCGAGTGGCTTACTCGAGTGAGCCTCCTTCCTTACTAAATTTTTAAAACTCATTTTATTCTCAGGTTAGGAGAGCAACCATCAGCTGCTGCGCTAGCACGAAGCATAGCGCGAGCAAGGCGATCCCTACAACACAGAGGAAAGCCTTCTCTGGAAGATGAAGCTCCTGTTAGGCGAGATGACATGATGTGTGAGGAGACTCCACGATTTCAGAGAAGAACAGACCAAAGTTCGCGAGCAGTGATACTGAGTGACAATGAGGAGGAACAACCAATGGAGACAGATGAACTAAGGGAACAGGGTGCCACACGTGCCTGAGAGGAAACAGAAGAAAATATCATCAAAATCTTACACCATGCGCTTTCATGGGACTAGGTACCCTGATCGTGAAATGATGGAAGCATTGGGGATAAGAGAAGAAGTGGAAAGTCTGATTCAGGCAGCAAACCTTCAAGTTATGTTGAAGCAACGATTTCCTACTTATAAAGATGAAGCTTGCCAATTTTTGGCAACAATGAAGGTTTGCCCCTATTGAGAATGACAGCATGGTCTCAGATGGAAGTTTGGGATACATCTACTTCAAGATAGATGGTGTTGATTACACAATGAGATTTCAGCATCTAGACGCTTTGTTTGGGTTTAGAGAAGGATTGGGTCAGAAGCCAGCTTTTGACACAGCTGAACTCATCAGCTTGTGGGAAACCCTAGGAGGAAGATCAACTTTTAAGACGTCTCAGTCTAAGAGCTCTGATATCAGAAACCCTGCTTTGAGATACTTTCACCGTGTAGTTGCAAGCTCCCTTTTCACCAAGAAGAACTTTGGGGCTGTGAACGATCAAGAGTTACAGATGATGGATTCAGCTCTTAGAGAATTCCTTGTGTATGCCTCACCAGAAGATATGGACAGAGGGATTACTATGAAGGGTGACATGGGCAACGAACGGAATACTGCACTCTTGCTAGCAAGTCTTTCATACTGCAAGACTTGTGCATTCACACTCCACAAGACTAACCGCCAGGGTGATATCACTATCGAAGGATTGAAAACACCGATCCTGCTTGCGTGTGGAGGTTATTTGAGCTTGACTGTGGAGATTGATCCGTTATGGCTAGACATCGCTCACTAACAAAGTTCCAAAATTTTGGGAACCCGCATGGTTGGTGATAAGTATGTTTACAACTTTGGACATCCTTTAGTTGGGAGAGCCAAGGTCCTCCTCCCACTTCATAGAATACTAAAAATCACACAGGGAGAAAGTGTCAACTTCGCCCCACCACCAGAGTTGCTCTACATCACTAGGGCTCAAATGGAAGCCTAGCTGACCGAGATAGAAGAGGAGATTGATCACACCATATCTGAGCCGAAGGGTTATGATTTTGGTGACGAAAAGGGTTAAAACTTGAAAGAGGTGAGTAAGAAGTTGAGTCTTTCAAGGAGGTGGTCTAAGTGGCAAGACAAGACGATAAAGAAGCTATCGGCAAAAGTAAAGGAACTCACGACAGCAGTAAAAGACTTGATAATCAGTGTCAAGGAGATTAAGATAAATCACCAAGGTTCCCCACCCTTCGTCCCACCACAGGACCCAAGGAGTTTGACAAGAACGAACTCCCTCTACACGTGTCAAAGGCCGGCACGCCCAAGCCAACCACGGCCACAATCATCAGTTGAGGACACCCAAAGAAGGAGAAGGACTTACATCCAAGCTCTATCCTCAGATGAAGAGGCACAGCCACTCAACCACACCACTCGAGTATACCAGTCGAGTGAGCCATTTGAGTCGACACAGAGGAGAGTCAACATCAGGGCTCCAGACGAAGAGGAAGAAGAGTCTGAGGGAGGACGTCTCATTTGACGTAGGCACACAAGGCAGATCACTCGACCTGGGCACTCAAGCGAACCGGTTGAGCAGACCTATCCGGTCGAGCAGGCCAATCCAGTCAAGCCAGCACCAGTCGATCCAGCCTACACAGCCCCACCTGCCTACACGGCTGAGTCCATGGACGACTACCTCAGTGCTTACTTCTCCTGATACAAATGAGGTACCACCCCACTCCACTATTATTATATATACCATTGCATGTTTTTATTAGCTTTTGTTTTAGTCTCTCAAATCATCTTCTGGATATATTTTATACAAGGGACTGTGTAATTTAAGTTTGGAGGAGGGTTTGAGAGACGTATTTAACATGTTTCTTTGTTTTCTTATTCAAATTTGTATCATATATGTGCATTGAAAACATCTAAAAATTTGAAAATTTTCATAAAAATATTTGACAAAAAACAGAGTGTCATGTAGTTGCATTAGCATCTTAGGATTGAGTTTTTAGTATGTCGCTTAGGATTGTACATATTCATAGGGGATGATGAGTTAAACCGTAAAAAGCTTAAGAACCAGACATATAATTTCAATGCCACAGTTATAAGTTGTCTAATGCATTCACCTAAGTTTGAAACATAAGGCTGCACCTTGCTTGGAATTTAGATTTAGCACTCTCACTTGGTTGAAGCTTGCTGTGACTTGTCAAACTTTCCCTATGAATTTGAACCTAAATTTGAAAACTTAATTATCATGATATGCTCTAAAATTTTAACTCATGGATACCTCAAAACACTTGGGTTTTCTTTAAACTTTCACCACTCTTGCTAATCCAAGTAGCTGTCTCCACCATTGAGACAGTTTCACAAAAACCAAACCCAAAAACTTCATTTCAGACCAATACATCAACTGTGACAGAAGTGAGGCCTATTTGTTTGGATTGAATTAGAGAGAAAGTGTTAGGTTTTCCCGACAGGAGTAGCCTCTCATGTAGTCTCTGGTTTCACACTTTTTGAATCAGATTAGGCTAAGAGATTGAATAAAGTTGGAGTTTGAGTCTGGGAAAATAAAGAAAGAGAAAGAGTTTGCTAAAAATCATAAGCCTTTGGAGAGGATAGTAAAAAAAAAAGTATAAGTCTAGTAAAGGATTTGGAAGAAAAAAATATAAGAGTTGGTTCAGTGAAAGAAAAGAAACAAAATCGTGTAGTACCCACTCGACCACTCGACTCGACCATGTGGTCGAGTCATAGCTTAGTGAAAATTTCAAAAATCCCAAATCAGCTAGAAGTAAAGTGTAAAACATCATCCCCTTAGAAGAAAAACAGAGAATCGATCCTTGAGTCAAAGAAATGAAAAGAAAAGCTTTTAAGCACAAGAGTAGAACTAGGATGAGTTTCTAGGATTTTAGAGTTAGGAGAGTCATTGGTTCTTCATGGGTAGATGACAGTCTACTCCTGTATGCACCAGTTGGCTCTACCTTTAGCATTCTCTTTCAATTCAATCCACTTCATTGAGAGATCTTGTCACATGTGCTTAAACTGGAGGAAGAAGAGATCATTTTTATCTCTTAAAACTTGTTCCTTTAAACCAAATGAGTTACAGTTATTGGATATCATGATTCACCATTTCGTGCTTATAAATGTTAAAGGGATAGTTTGCTTTGAATGTTTGCTTGTGGCTGAGTCTTAGTGTTAAATTTGTTGTGATGAGTATGGCTAATGCTTTTAAGTAGAACTTCTGTGAACTGCATTCTAGAACTATTAACTGTGACATTGACATTAGAGGTTTGTTTTGTTTGCTTAGGTTCTGAGTCCCCGCTTTTCACACTACTCCTTTCATCTTATCCTTTGTATTTGCTTGAGGGCAAGCAAAAGGTAAGTTTGGGGGAGTTGATAACACCACATTATGCACGTCTTGACCACCCTTTCATCATTCCTTAGTATAGATTTTCACCCATTGTTCATACCATTTTATGCATTTATCCTTCATTTAGGATGATTAGTGTTTTTGTATAGGCATTGCATGCATTTTGCATATTTGGGGTCTTATCAGGTGCTTATGGAGCTTACGGAGCATACTTGGGTTTTTGACTTGTGCAATTAAGCCTTATGGACTCGAGTGAAGGTTGCAGAGAAGACAGACTACCCACTCGACCTGCCCCCTCGACTGCCTACTCGAGTCACCACTTCCCACAGGCTCATTCACCACTTGACCACACCACTCAAGTCAGCATGCATCACCGCCCACTCGACTGCTGGGTCGAGTGGGCCATTTTCTCTCTTTTTCCTTAAAACTCGGATTTGTATTTGAGACTTGATATATAAGCCCCTGATTAACCTAATGAAGGGTTACCCTGCATTTTATTAGCTTAACCTAGTTTTAGACTTTCTCTCTCTAGTTCGTCACTTTTGTTCTTGAGACTTATGAGATTTTGTGATTTTGTAACTTGCATAACTTTTTATATAATTTATATTTGTGTTTGATTCCTTATACAAAGTTGTTCATCGTCCTTCTCTCTATTACATATGTCAATTTCAGAGATTTCTGGGTTTGATAAATTTTACATGAAATCCGTGTGTGTGTAGTTAGATTAGGGTTATTAGGGATGGATTATGCTTGTGATGTTCTTGATCAACTTGGGTGTCTAAGTTTGTTTGCCAATTCGTTGTTTTCCCTCTTGGGTGAGTGATTTTAATGCTTGTTCTTTTCTAGCCAGTTAGGGCATGATTTTAGATGATCTCATGAGCACGAACCATGGCTTGAGTCATTAGATAGACTTTTTCCAGGGATTAGGGTACAATAGCGTGAGGTGGATGCAACAGACATTAATTTATGTCACGACTCCACCTATTCACTTGTTATGAACGCTTATTAACTTGAATAAACTCATACTTTAAGCCTGATCCGACCAACTCACATTATGCTGACAGGGTTGGATCTTGAGGCTCTCTAACACGACCATGGATTGAGCTAGCTATGACAACTGTTGTTAAGGGAATCCCTTACTTTTTGAGCATGTTAGCACCTAGGACTTTCTTGAGCATTCACTAGCCAGTTGATTCACCCCTATGATCACTACAGTTTTAATATCACTTATCTCACCAGTTTAGATCGTTTGAGTAACAGTTCCATATTTAAATCAGCCCACTCGACCATACCACTCGAGTGGACCTGTCGAGTGGCCTTGTGTGTTTAATTTTTTCTGCTGTCTTTTGTGTCTCTGGCTACTTACTAAAGTGTGACAGCCTTTAGTGAGCTTAGCTTAGTCTTTAGTTTTATCTTTTATTTGCATTCACGTAGGTTGTTAGACCTCACCAAACAATTTCCATATTTGGCTTGAATTAATGGTTAATGAACACATCATTTTTGCTTAGTGCTATTCACCCAATGGATTGACTCATATCTATACTATGATTGATTGAAAAACTTGTGCTTTTTCTCTGTGCTTAGATTTGATTGCTTTGCTGTCTGTCTTTTGCATATAGGCAAAATACCTGTTTCATAAACTGAGAAGATACAGAACCAGCCAGGGCGGCCCGATTCTGGAGATTCTTCCGGCGTTGGAAGGGAGAATTTGACCTCCTGTGGAACACGACAAAGGGTCTTTAAAGTCTGGAGGTTTTCATCTTCTTTAATTATCGAGTGAGGGTGAAGACCGAATTTGTCGTTTGCTCTTGTAGGATGGGTAACCGAGGATTTTGAACCACTAGCCATTCTCGAAAGAGGTTGAAGAAATTGAAAAGCAGTAAGAAGAGAACTTTTACAAGTGATAGAGTAAAGAGTAAAGTAAGAAGGAGGAAAAAAAGAAATAGCTTATTAAACGAGTGGATGAAAACTGCCTCGAAACTGGTGGGGAAGTGGAGAGGTTTCTCTGATTTTAAAATAAAATTCAGAATTAATGAGAACGCGTGTCAGGGCAATCATGTCGAACAATTCTGAAATCTAAGGGATTTGATGGTTAACAGATAAAGAAAAAAAATCATCAGTACTTATTACTTCAGTTTCCCGAGCTAAGAGTCAGCTCACAATACTTGGGGGGCAAATGTTGATACCGGATCCCACACCAAGGATCCATAACCGTTAAGGATATGGAACACGTGTCATCAAGTCATTACGATAGGAAAAAGAGAGAGTCCGGTTCGCAAGAGTAGACCTCGAGATGAAAGGGAGGAGTCAGCAAACTGATGCGGAACCAAAGTAACGAGCCCAGAGAAGTTAGAAGACTATAGGAGGTCGGAAGGGACAAAGAACTCGTACGAATGATCTAATCATCAAGTCAAGGAGCGAAACTATTTCAAAACGATATATGTTACAGCATTAAGACCAAATCAAAACCGACATATTTAATTAGAATCGTGTGATTTACTATAATTTATTGATATTATTAATAGTCGAAAATATGTATAAATAGAAAAAGAGGAGCATTGTAAATAGGATATTTTTCCGATTTTAAGAAATATATACATTCAGAGAAAATAACAACTTTTTCCAATTAACGAATTTTACTAAAGTATTGGGTGTGGATTCTGCATCCACAAGCTTGTTTATAGTCTCATAGCTTGACTTGCTTACAAATTTTAGATAGGTGGTGGATCAGATTTTTCCCAATCCCCAAAAATCTTTGAAAACCGTTGAAAACCGATTCTATTACTCTACTTCATACACTACCAACTACACTGCCTCCCAGGTCAGGACCTGTCTGACAAATCCACTCTGATACCAAAATATGACGTTCGTCTACTCCTATCTTGAGAATGGTGTGTCACTAACGTTAACTTCTTACTCAAGTTACTCAATAACTAAGGATCAACTTTATTACTTAAATAATCATATCACAAATATCCAATATTCAAATAAATTAATTAAACCGGGTATAAAATCCAAATAAATAAATAAAACAATATTGTAATATAAAAATAATAAAAACTATGTTGATCCCCAAAATAGCACCATAAAGTCTCGCACATCAACTACTCAACATGACCACCTGAAGGGAAAAAGAAAGAGAAAGGGGTAAGTAACAGGGGAGTCACTCTGTGAGGTATGGTGTGCTAGGCCACATAAATCAAACCCGGCTTAACAACACACTATGAGAGTCTAGACCTAAACATGAAACAATCACGGCACCTAAAGCACCCAAGAAAACCAAAAAACAGGTCCTATGTGAATTAAGTGATTGCCCACACCCCTGTAGAGGCTTCATTATGTGATAGTGCCCAATCACACTGCCCGTAGACGCTTTATCGATACACATAGGTCCCGGTTCAGCAATTGACTGACTGACCATACCCAATACACATATACCCCGGCAGTACAGCGGAAACACCGACTCTATACATCCACCGTGTCACCTCATAATCATATACATATAACACAACACTACACCACATTAAGTGAACCAATAAATATGTGAAATCATCTAAACATCCTATGTCCGGTTTAACAAAAATAAGACTGACTCGATCATAGAGACTAATCACATTTAGGTACTATACAATCATTAGGAAAGTTACAGCAAATAAGAAATGTGCGGTTAGCCCTCACCTTAGCAACACGATTGATTTCTTGATGTAAAACTAGCAAAATGGAGGTCCGGCTCAACAACACTTCCTAGTCAGCAATAGTTTAGGTTTATCAATCATTAGTAACTTCCAAATAATAACTACTTAATTGAATTAATTAATTAAATTACTTAGATAAAATCCAAAATTCCCAATCTCGGTTTAACGAGTTAATATTGACTTGATACTCTCTAATTAAATTAATTAGCTCTAATTTAATAATTAAATTAATTAGCTCTAATTTATAATTAAATTAATTAGCTCTAATTTAATAATTAAATCCACCCATGCTAATAATTTAAGGGAGATTTGGAAAAAAGGATCAAAAAATCAAATTTTGTCCATCTATACCTTTTTTCCAATTTATGGTGATCTAATCTTTTGAATTATGACAATCTCACTTTATCCTATGTATCAAAAAAACTAACAAAATCAAAAACTCTTACTCATATAGAGTCTTCAATTATTCATTTATTCTTTTATTCTTTTATTCTTTAAAATATATAGATACAGTATCGATAATAAAAGAAGGGGCATTGTCTAAAATGGACCTTTTCAGAAATTTATTTCCAAACGGAGTCCCCTGGGAAGGATTTTTAAGGCAGTAGGGGTCCCCGTTTGGAAATAAAGTTTCAAAAGGGTCCATTCCAAGTAGTTTTCCCATAAAAGAATCAAAAACTAATCCCTAATCCCCAATTTTCCCCCAAATCAAAAGAAGAACCAAAATCGCTTTTCTAATCTTCATGAATCAAGCACCTCCAACAAATCTCTAATCAGTTTCTAATCGGACCACTGTAACCCATGTCGACTTCAATCACCATTGTCGACTTCCGGCGGAGCTCAAAACTTCAACCGGAGCTCAAAACTTTTTCCGGCGGAGCACAATACTTTAACCGGAGCTCAAAATTTTTTCCGGCGGAGCTCAAAACTTCAACCATCCTTGTCGACTTTGCTCTATTTGTGGTTTTAATCTTCTCATCCTCAATCTTATTTGCTCCAATATAATCTCTAATTCAATCTAACATGCATGTAATTATTAGGTAACATCGGAACACACGTAAACTGTGTTGACTTCAGTCATCATTGTCGACTTCCAGCGGAGCTCAAAACTTTTTCCGGCGGAGCTCAAAACTTCAATCATTCTTGTTGACTTTGATTGTGAGTTTAATGTTCTCATCCTCAATCTAATCTCTAATTAAATCTAACATGCATGTAATTATTAGTTAACATCGATCATTGGTTCCACGATATCGTTGGTGTCTTTGACTTTTGTTTTTGAAAGAGTTTGGATTTGTTTACTTTGTTTTGTAATAATTGACTTTTGTTTTTGAATGGACTAGAACAATTTTATTTCTCATGTCCAATATTGTTTCAAATAACAATTTCCTAGATTGAAATTTAATAATTTCTTTGATTGAAATTTTAGGGTTTATGATATATGATTTTTGGGATTTTGGTTTAATTTTTATAAATTTTGTTTAAATTACAGGTTGAACGTTTTTTTTTGGAATTGGCTTTTGTTGTTCAAGCTTTTTCATTGCAACACACTCTAAGGTAGTTCTCTATTTAATGGTCTTCTCATTGCTTTTAGATTTGTATCTTTAAAGTTGTGTAAATTACCTTCTCATTGTTTCGATTAATCATGAGTTGGATATATAATGTTTGAAAAAAGAGTGACATTGAATATGTGCTAAGAATTTTAAAGGAATCATGCTTCGTTGTTGTATATAATCTAGTTCTTGTTTAGCATTTACTTACTTGATACTTGTTTCTATCATTGGATAAGATTTTTATATGTTTCTTTTTGTTTGTTGTTGAATCAACTAATAATGATTGGTCGATCCCCTTATGAAAACCTAGACATACAAATTGTTTTAATACTTGGATGATTTCAATTCGAACATTGTATAGTATTTGATCCCTTTACTTGGATGATTTCCACTTGGATGATTTCCACTTGGATGATCCCATTCATTTGTTTGTGCAGGTATGGATAACAAATATCCACAGCGTCTTTATAGGATTAGACATGAGCCATGAACAAAACAGATTAACAATGATGAAATGCCTCTAGCTTATTCTAAAGTCCAGAAAGATGCAGTATTTGGACCCGTATTAGCGATTTATGAAAATAATCTGAAGTTTTCTGGTCGGTTGGTACATTGCATGAGTAGGCAGTTGGTTAAAAAGAAAAAACATGAGATGTGGTTTGCTTTTGGGAAAAATCCACTCCGTTTTTTGATGCAAGAATTTCATGCAGTTACTGGGCTCAAGTTCCTTGATGATTTCGATTCTGATATAGAGGAGTGGACAGATGATGGGGGGTTCTGGAGTAATGGTATAAGGAATAACAAAAAGGTTTGGCTACAGAAGATTAAGAAAGACTATATACCAATTGCTCACAGTTGGGAACCAGAAGACAGAGTTAGATTGGTGTATATTAGTTTGATTGCTGCAATTATTTTTGGTTTCAGTGATCAGAAAGTCATCCCAATGGATTACATATAAAAAAAGTATGGTCTTCTCAATTCACTCATATCTTGCATTTCTTACTATTCTTATACTTATCACTATCATACTCTCCTTACAGGCTCACAAGTATCTTTGGGGTCGTCTAGCTTATGACCATCTACTCAAGTACATGAGAAAAAGAAAAGTTGAATTAAAGAACCCCATCAGCTTTTCTCTTGAAGGTTTCTCCTATGCATTTCAAATATGGGCCATGGAAGCAATACCTTTTCTTGGAAAAATTGCTGGATTCAAGATTAGTGATGAATTTAAATTTCCTCGGTGTTCTAATTGGACAGGCAATATGAGACCTAATTTTAATGCCGTTATTACTGTAGAGAAATCACTTGGACGTAAGGTTAGTTTATCATCTATTCTCTTTTGCTCATCTTGTTACATATTTTAATAGTTATATCATTTCAAATGCAATAAATTGTTTATCTTTTAAATGTAGGATCATGTGTATCATACATTTCAGAGACGGGAATTGTGATGTCGTAGACTCTGTTCAATTCTTGAAGGATGATGACATTGAAGATGTTGAGGTTGATAATTTGAAGCATTTCATTAAATCTGGATATGATTTTGAAGACTTCAGTTGGGAATGTGTTGTGAAAGATGATGTGTTGTCTACGGAAAAACATGCTGAAGAAGAGCATGATGATACTGGAGATTATAATGACTGTGCCCAAAAGGACAATGAGGTTAGGAATGCGTCTGAAGATTTGAGTGATGGTTTGGATAGTAGTGAGATGAAACAAGCTCCCAATGCTGTCGGGACAGGGCAGTGAGAAGAAGAAAGGTGCAAATTTCCAAGGCTCTAGTTCAAACAACAGAAAGAAGAAGGTTGGTGATGTTGGTGCTGAGACACGGAAAATTAAATTTTTTGTGTCAGCGAGCAGCTGCATATGGTCAGTCCGCACAAGACACATCGAATGAAGAAATGAAGTCATTCTTCAAAGGTTTGTTTGACTCTTCTTTCATGAGTTTTACGGCACAGCTTGACTTGCGACTGGATGAATTTAAGGGGGAGGTGGTGACGCGACTGGATCAATTACAAGGGGAAGTATCAGAACTAAGGGATTCAATATCAACATCTAGAGTTCCAAATGAACCAACTTCACAAAAGTCTAATCCACCAGAAGCACCTCGTCGCTCAGGGGTATGTAAAAATTAGATTTCTAAGTCTTTCGGGTTATGTAACTGGTTATATGTAGTATGACTCTACTTTCATGTTCTATTTTGGTTGTGTCTATGTAACTGGTAATATGTAGTAAGACTCTACTTGCATGTTCTATTTTATAGATGGTTATGTATTAATTAAGACTTAATCTATTGATTATTTCTTACACATTATTTTCATTCGTTTATTGACAGGATGATGAATTTGAGTTTGATGAGATATTTAGTGGTGACATAGACTTGAATGTGAGCACACACGAATTCCTTAGAGGGAAATTAGGACACTTATCTCCAAAAACAGATGTACCCAATTATGCTACACAAAAGGATTTTGTTGCTGAGTTGAGGGGACAATTTTAGAAAAATTCGGGTAAAGATGATAAAGATGCAGAGTTGGTGTTCTTTTCTGAAGAAAGATTTGAAGTTTTTCTAGAGTGGTCAAAGACTAATTCGTAAGTTCAATGAATTTGTATTTTGTATAGTTCTTATACTTTTGTATTTGAACAATAATTCATATTACTTATGATTTTTCAGGAGTATTCATCTTGGTCCAAGTTTAATTGATAAAAATGTACTTAACCTTGTCTTGGGGCCCAGCGTCTGGCTTAAAAACTTTGTAAGTTTTAACCATTTTAAGGGTTCATTAGCATTGATTAACATATTTATTTGCGATGAAAGACTTTCTAAAATTTGACATTTTTCAGGAAATAGATGCAAAACTGTACAGATTCCGGGAGTTTACTACATTAGGCCGGATGAAATTAGAGTGTGTTGGATTCATGGATTGTATGTTTAGTGCGATTATACAGAACGATTACAAGAACTTTAAGATTTCTAAAAAAACAAAGCACTCGTCGAACACTCAGCTATTAGCTTATGCTAACGGAGAGTTGTCGTGTCATGGAAAGACACGGAAAAAATGGGCTACAGATTTGGACAGAATATATGCTCCGATTTGCATCAATAATACTCATTGGATTGCTATTTGTGTCAACTTCGTGCTTAAATCATTGGAAGTCTTTGACTGTTATGGACACCACAATAGAAGGTACGCAGAGCCTTTCGCCATTATCATCCCTCGCATTGTAAGGGAAGCTCATGCAAAGATTAAAGGGAAAGCTCCACTCATTTCACCTTACAAAATCGAAGAAGCGAAGGTGCTTCCTCATTTAAACAAATTAAACAGTGATTGCAGAGTTTATGTGTTGAAACACATTAAGTGTCATTTTCTTAACAAATCTTTGGATTTGATAAATGACGAGAACATTAATGAAGCATGTTACAGGCTTGGAATTGATCTTTGGGAAGCAGCCATGGATCCGGTGTTAAATGATAGAATGAAGTTGCTTGAGCCTCATATAGGTTCTTCTGATGTTGTAGACATTGAGTGATATTATATTAGTTATTATCTTTCATATATTTTAAATGTAGTATTATTGTTCTTCTTTATTTAGCTAACATATGGATTACGAATTGATCTTACTTTAAGTCCATTTAATTTGCAAAAGTTCTAAATTCATTTTTTCATGAGTGATCGATAACTTTTTTATTTAGTTTTGTTAAATTTTCCAGACAGTGTATGATCGATCGATATGCTTTACTGATCGATCGATCCGTTATTTGCGTTTGTTGTTCAAAGTTCCAGACAGTGTATGATCGACCGATCTGTTAAGGTGATTGATCGATCCGTTATTTGATTCATTTGTTTGAATTTATAGACATTGTATGATCGATCGATCTGTTTAGGTGATCGACCGATTTGGTTTTGTTTTTGGTTAAAATTTACAGACCGTGTATGATCAATCGATCTGTTTTGGGTGATCGATCGATGAGATTTTTTTTACTCTGGTTCTAATTTGCAGACCGTGTATGACCGATTGATCTGTTTTAAGTGATAGATCGGTCATCTTTTTTATTTGGTAGTTTAAATTTACAGACCATGAGTGATCGATTGATCACTTAGACAGATCAATCGATCCGTGTTATTTTCAGTGGTTAAATTTTTTAACCGGCAAAAAATTTAATTTGGACCGAATTAAACCAACTTTATGCAAAAATCGACTACAAGGGTAAAAATCGATATTTATTTGCTGGTAATGGTTCTTTTTTGTCGACATCACCAAGAAATCCCTAAATCTCCATCACTATTCAAATCTTCAATTCTTCATCAATTTCGACTACATAAAGTCCCTTTCACTTGGATTTCCGTCTCTTATTCATTCATAGTCATTTTGTTTCAGATCTGGAAAAAAATTAAGTCTTCATTCCCTTAACTTTGAGGCCAAAATTTGAATACAACTTGGTGTAATTTTTTCAATTTTATATGTCATTGAATATGGGTTCTTGTCTACAACAATAATTGATACTCTTTTACTATTGAAATTGTTTAAATTCTTATGCATTATGTTAGGGATGCGTCAAATTGGTGTTTGTTTTGTCATAAAAAGGAATTCTTTTGTGTTCGGCTTGGTTATAACGAATGAATGTCTGTTATTATTGTTTTCTTAGACAATAACATAGGCATTCTACTGATATTTGTTGATGGTTTATCTTTTTAGGCAATGGGAAGAAAGGGAAAACAAGTTGAAGACAATTGCGAAGGAGAAGAAGAGGGACCAAGAACAAAAATCAAAACCATTGATTGAACTTACTATTACAACAATAGAAAGACGCGATCTTGCGATATTCACTTGAGACCAATCACCAAAAAGTTGGATAAGCACGACAATGAGTTCATTAAAGAAATGGAGCAAGTGAAAATTGAACCTACTTGTTTCGCTTGTGAGGGTTTATTGGATCGGCTTGGATTACTTAACAATGTCGAGTTAGTGTGTACCAACATGGGGTTTGGAAAGTTATATCACCTTTGTCATCATACACACCCTGTCTTGGTTTGGGAGTTTGTGGAAACATGCCTTCTCACTTATGAAGACCCAAAAAAACCGGTGGCGAGCCAAGGGAAACTCACATTCTGCCTCAACAAGAAATTCCGGTCCTTATCTCTTTATGAGTTTTGTCACATATACGGGTTTAGTCATGTGGAAGAACTCACTTTTCCAGAATTTGAAAACCCGACAAAATTCTGGAATTTGATTGGGACAGGGAAGTATACATCAAAAGACAACAATGGATCATTGACTCCCAACTTAAACACAATGCAATGCTACACAAGACATGGGGAGCAATATCTAAGAATAGACCATGCCGTTGTTGCTCTCGTCCGCAGGACATGAAATGATAAACCAAGAGAGGGAAATGCGAAGTAAGCATGCAGAAGATGCCAAACCAATGTGGTGCAGAAGCAAACTCACCTTCTTCCTATCACACGGGTGATAGCCATCTCGGTAGAAGCAGAAAGAAAGCAGGACACAGCAATAGATCGAGCGAGAGCCCACGCAACCGCAATGATTATGTTTTAGTTTATTGTTATGTTTAAGAGGAGAATTTGTACTTTATGGCTTTATTAGACCATTCTTTGACATCGCTTTCGTTATTACTGTGTGATTTTTTTGACATTTCTTAGACATCGCTTTCATTATTACTGTATGGTTTTGTTTGACATCACTTGTAAATAGCTTGAATATAACTGAAACGCTACCATAAGTACTCCAACAACATGAAAAACTTAAACTTGAAAACTCCACCATTTTGGAACACTTCCATCGGATTCAAATATACTACTTTGCTACATCCTATGATTAAGATACATCCAAGAACAACAACAGACCAGAATGCCTTTCTCAAACTTGATGTGGCCTCCGTAATTGAAAGTTTAGTCTTCTCAGTTACCTTCTCTTCTAATTCCATTTTCATCTTCTCAAAGATCTGGTGATTGGAAAATTGTTTCAAGATATTCATCTCTTCTTCAAGTTTAGCAGCTTTGATAGCTAGATATTCAATCTCATAAAGAAAAGACTCATCAACCCATTTGGAAACATGCTTATCATGCGTCAGCTACAACAAATCATAAACCCATTGTTGAATAGTACGAGAATTTTATTACAATACAAGTTTGATATAATATGGTTACCTTCTTATTTGCAGCAAACTCACAATGGTAGAATCTACGATACAGATTAGCAGTGGTTGTAGATGTTAAAACAAGTGGAGGTTTCCCACACCAACACATCTTTGGAACACCAACAACGCACAACTCATGCTCCATATGGTTTTCCAGTAGAACCTGATGATGAGTAGCTCATGTTTCTTCACCGTTAACAATACCCAAATCCCTATAAAAAACAACCATTCATGAAATGTCAGATGGATTACTGTGGAGATCGTAAAATCTCTATGTGTGTATATTGAGATCCAAATACAAGACATACCAAATTTGTTAAGATCTATTGTTTTTCCTTCAATGTCTTCTACCTTCGTTGTCCTCTCAGAAACTGATTGGAGATCTGCTCTCAATCGTAGTGTTCCCTTTGTTTTGTTTTTTTATTGGCTTTTTAGGTCGAAAATTTGATCACTTAAACCCTCTCAACAATCCAAGTCTCCTAAAATTAGACGATATCTTGATTAATAAAGTGATAGACCAATCTTTATTCAACATCGATCGATCATACAGCTTCAGTTAGTTTTACACCATCGACAAAAATAATGGATCGATCAATCCGTAATCAAGATCGATCGATCATACATCTTCTGTTAATTTTACACCTACTACAAAACTATGGATCGATCGATCTGTAATCAAGATCGATCGATCATACAGCTTCTGTTAGTTTTACACCTACTAACAAACTATGGATCGATCAGTCACAATTAAACGATCGATCAACCATCATCTGTTTTTTTTATTTAGAGCCCTTCGCATTCGTTCTTACGTACATATGGATCGATTATTTAATATGGTTAATTGTAAACATCCTAAAATTCCAAAAAAAGACAACATATGCTATAAATCCAATAATCCAACAATAAGAGTTAAAGAAACCATATAAAATTTTCAAAGCAAAACATATTAAAGAAGTAGATGAATAAAAGGAGTGCTTCTTGGGTAGTACTTGTGAGAGTAGCGAGACAAGCCTGAAAAGAGCAAAGATAAACAGTCAATAGGAGGGGCAAAATTAGATAAGCAAACCAAAACATGTAATTGCACTAACCGTACTATATGGGTAGATCACATCTTGTTTTGTTCTTGACCACACCAGCTACACTTGTGTCTCTTTGGTACTTGAGATCCTTGAGACTATTTTATCTTGTCTTCAACTGTTTCATGTCTTCGTTTTTTCGGTCTTCCAAGTTGTCTTCTTGTATTAGGTGCTAAACTTTTACAGCTTCAACATCTTCTGGAACGCGCCATTCTGCTTCAGGAATACCAATTGGATTAATAGATCCTTCATACAACGATCTCCATGTAGTAGTGGTCTACATATCATCAGCATATATATAGAGATTCTTGAATGTATCTAGCGATCCTCTTATAGCATGTCGACAAGGAATTTTTCCAATCTGGAACTTCCCACAAGTACTTGTTTTTCTTTCTAAGTTAACAACGAAGTCTACTATTCCTCCTTTTATCTTTATACGGGATCTACTAATCGGATAACCTTTAAAGATTTCACCTTTCCCAATTCTTCTATCAATCTTTTTCTCCACTGCAATAGTTAAAGGATAACTGTGCTTTGCACTTTTTTCTCTTCGCTTGTAAAACCATCTTGTTAAAAATTCTCTGATGCTGTCTAACAAAGGAATTACTGGATACTCTCTAGGTTGTCTTCAAGCAGAATTGATAGATTATACAGGATTGTTGGTGTTAACATTGTATCTATATCCAGGAAAATGACGTCGAGCCCATTTTGTCACATCAGCATCCTTTAGATAACCTCCAATCGCAGGACTGAAGTTGCAAATGCCCTTGAAAAGTTTCTCAAATTCAGCAACTCCATATGCTTTAGACGCTTTAGCAACCAAACCAGCCAAACCTTTTCCCTTGTAATACATGATGATATTATTGATCAAGTGATGGATGCAAATACCATGTTTAGCCAATGGGTAGACTATTCCAATTGTTTTGCATATCGATAGATGTATATCTGAAACAAATGCTAGACCTTCATCATCCTTTATAACATTCTTTAGCTGCATAAAAAACCACTCCAACGATCTATCATTCTCAGAATCCGCAATTCCAAATGCAATTGGATATAAGTTAGAGTTACCATCTACAGCTGTACCTACTAGTAGAACTCTTTTGTATTTGTTATTCATTAAACATCCCGTCAACTACTATCACTTCCCGAATTTCCTTGTTGAATCTTCTTAATGATTGACCAAATGAAATAAATAGATATTTGAATCTACCATCACTATCAGTTTCATAATTCGTAAAAGTACCAGGGTTCACTTCTTGAACCATATACAAGTATTTTGGTATCTTACCATAACTTTTCTCCAGAATACCTCTAACTTCATTAACTGCATACTCACTAGACTCCCAAACCTGAGAATAAGTTAGTTCACATCCCCAGTTTAACCGAATTGAATCAATGATATCATTTGGTTTAGGTCCTTCCTTGACACCCTCATAATTATGCATAATGAGAATTCCAATTGTTCTTGCTGAAGGTGTCTTACAGAATTTTTGCTTCCTCGAAGGAGCACATGTATGCTCAGTCGCATACTTGTTGATTTTAAAATATGTAGAATGATCTAAACATTCAGCACGAAGACTCCATTTGCAAGAACTATCTACGCAGCGTATAGACCACCATTTTGTATCAGATTTTTTGTAACCCTATAGTCACAGTTATGCTTCATCGCATACATTTCCATAGTTGATTGTAAAAGCTCCTTACTTTTGAAATAGTTTCCATTTACAACCATGGACTCTACCAACGTGGTTACAAGCCGTTCAACAACCTTAGCATCATGATAACTCGTTTTATCAACATTCCTCAAAGCAAGTGAATTTCCACTCACATTGCCATCATCATCAGCACTCCTATGATTATCCCGTCTGTTTTTAACATTAAAACTTGGCTCATTAGCATCATCAGTTCGCCCCTTAACGTCATCACTTCGCCCATTAGCATCATCACTTTGCATGTTTCCATCATGACTTCGACCATTAGCATCATCAGCTCGCCCATTAGCGTCATTACCATCAACTCTACCTTTGAATATCACGCACAACGGTATATTGTTGTTCCTTTTGAAATAGACAACAAAATTCTTGAGTTGTCTATCATTCATCACAACAACAGGAGGAGAGTCTAAGCTAACATATATGGGTAAAACACTGAATTCAACATCAACCTCAATCTGCTTTATTCCATAGTCATCTAAAACAATCAACTTCAACTCTTCAACAGATGTAGTAGATTCCAGACTAATCAATCTTCCACGTTTTTGTTCATCAACAATAAATTCTCAGTTCTTATTGTCATACAATCTCCATCGACCACACGTAACATAAATTTGAAGCATAATTTTCAAAAAGTTGATAACTCTTGAAAAATCACGTAAAAGAGAAGAATAAGGTTGAAGAATATGCTTAATCTAACATCCATAATTAGGTTTGACCTAAATTAACACGAAATTAACACTGATTTTGTTTTCCTTTTTATATATATATTCATTTATTATTCTTCATTATTTTTGGAAGTTTATAATTTTTAGAATAGTGTATTGTAAATGTTTTACAACATGTATTCTAAAATGGTATAATTTTTAGAATACGGGTTCTAAAACATTTAGATCATAGAATACGTATTCTAAAACGCTATAATTTTTAGATTACATAATCTAAAAGTTGTAAAATACGTATTCTAAAAGTTTTAGATTACGTATTTTAAAAATAGTATTCTAAATTTATTTTTTTCATAAGGGATTCAAAATTAATTTTTAGAATATGTAATCTAAAATGTTTAGAACATAGAATACAAAATTTAAAAACTTTAGAACACAGAATTCGAATTCTAAAGTTTTTAGAACAAGTTTAAAACCTCAAAAAATATACTTCAAATTGCTGAAAATGAAAAATTTTATTTTAAAATTTTCTTCAAACAGGTGTTTCTTCATGATCATATGGTTTTTTAAGGAACAAACTTTATTTATCTAGTAGCAATGGTAGACTTGGAAAAATTGACAATTTACAAAATAAAATGTAGAAGACAAAATATGTTTTATTGCTCCGGTTATTCCAAATTTCTCATAATTTAATAATAAGATCCAACCAATGGATTCGTAAACAACTCACGTACATATAAGTACGCTTGGTTTAATGGGTTTAAATGCACATGGACCTGGTTTACTCTTGGTTTGATCTATTTAACCAAATCCTATTATTAAATAAAAGACATCACGAACGTCACGCACAACACCGACCACTAGAGATAAATCAATTGGTTAATGAACTTTAATTGCAATCAGAGTTTTGGTTCAATAATTAACAAAACCAAAATACCGTACAACCATTAACGCGTGAAGAGAGTTCGACCAATTACCTTTTTCCGTGAAATTTTTTCCGGCAACTCAACAGTTCGGTGGTGGTTCAGCGACGGCGGATCTGTAACAAACAAGGTCTCATCGTTCAAACTCATTCCAACATCCATTCACATCAAATCAAAAGCTTGAGCATTAAGAGATTCACGAATACCTATGTTCGGTGAAAATGGTGCATGTGGCGGCTCTGGCTGACTCAGAAGGTGGCTACGGTGATATGGGACAAGACTACAATTCATAAGCAGCCATCGATTAGATCTAATCGCATCACAAGAGCCAAGCCTAAGGATCAACTCTAAGCCATTAGAACTTACCTTAATTTGGCGGTGGCTGATGACGATGAAACAGACTCAACGGCGGCGGCAGCAGCGGCGGGGTTACTGTAAGTCTTTAGGGCGAGCCTCAAAATCTGTACCCTCCTTTTATACACCCGACAAAAGAATAAGGGCTAACTAGAGTTTAACTCATTAATAGGCTCAATATGGGCTTCGGGTCTTGACATTAGGTCAGGTCTGTTACATTTACTTTCTGTAGATTTGATCCCACTATTATATTATTGTGCAGAATCGTGCACTTGCGGAAATTTTTGATTTGGGTAAAACCTGATACCACATCAATAATAATCTTATTAAAACAGGTTCTCATATGAATATCTCAAATATATTTTATTGATATATTTATATAATATAATTAACTTTTAAAAGAAAAAAAAAATTAAACGTCTCATGTGATGACAACTGTTATATGACTCTCTATTAATAAGAAACGTTTCTTCCTACATAAACGTCTCTCTCTCTTTCTTCTTTTATTTTTATTTTTTTCAATTGCTTAATCATTAGAAACTCTTTGAGATATCCTCAATGGGATTGCTCTAAAAGATTTTTGCGTCTAGTCATGATGTCCGTATTATAGTCATCACGTGATTATAAGCTGGCACATGCTATCTTTATATCTTTGTTTGCATACATCCACCTAAAACCATTGTCATCGCCTCTTCGTGAGTTACTGAAGAAATCAAAACCTTATTTATTTTAAGCTCTAAATATAATATGAAAGGTTAATGATTTAATTATGAAATATATCCCAAGACGAGATTTGTTTTTATTTCAACAAGAAATGATATAGAAGAAGTAATGTTGCTCGACCCGAAAAAGGCAGCGCGTGGCCCACATGCGTGCAATATTTTCCTCCTTTTGTTTTCCTCGCGAAACTCACCGGAAATTGTAGATCTGAGGTCGGAGAAGGGTGGCTTCTTCAGCACCGGCTCCGACCTCTGTATTTGTTTAGCTTGCTTTCTGTAATGGTGGTTTGGTGATATATCAGAGGTCTCTTTGCGATTCCGTTCTTCACCTTATCCTCTTATCCAGATCTCGTCATTGATGTGGATGTTTCCGGCAGTAACAACAATGGTCTCTTCTGACTCTGGCGTGTCGCGTTTGATGTCGTTGTTGGGTAGATCTTAGCTTGTCTGGGTCTTTGGTATTTTCCAGAGCTGGTGGTTTCGCGAAAGGTTCTACTACTCCGTTTCTGAGTGTTCGTGTTGGGATAAATGGCTCAAATGTTCTTTAAGATAAGCCCATTTTTTTTTATATCCCTCTTCAATTTTTATTTTCTTTGATAAGTTAGAATTATAATTCTACCCTCCTTTCCTTTCTTATTTAGTTAAATGTTAATATATAAAATAAATGAATAAATGAGATAGAATGGGGGACACGTAGTAGATATTTGATTGGTAAAAATTTAATTAAGCGTATTAAATTTCAACTAATCAAAAAAAGGAAAATAATTAGATCTTCTTCTCTATTTTTTTCTTCACACATCCGTTGCAAACTTCAACCTCCATAGCCAATTTTTTAATTCTTGATTTAAGGTAACTTCTCTCTCTTTTCTTTTGTGATTAAATTATATTAACAAATTATTGTTGTGTTTGAGGGTTTGAGCATCTACATAGGTTGAACTATTCAATTATCATGGGTAATATACAATTAATTATTTTGGCGAATTTGATCTTCTACGTAATTAGAAATATTGATTTTGTGTGTACATTGGATGATTTGTTAATGTCAGACATTCGTAAACATCAATATTTAATGGAGTAATAAACAGAACACGAATTTGTAAGTAGAACACTAAATTACCAGAAAACGAGAAAATTAGTACAACTATATATGAAAAGTGCAACTAGTACAACTATATATGGAAAGTACAACAGGTACAACTTAAGTACAACTTAGTACTGAGAGTACTAATATGCGATATTGTTTTTAAATTATCTTTCAGGGGAAAATGAAGAAGAAGCGATGCATAATCATACATTTTGATTATGGAGGATATTATTCATACAACGAAAGAGGTTATATGGAGTGGATTCAAAAAGAAAATCGAATTTACACTTTAGCTATGAAGACATCTATAGAGGACACAACTTATTATGAGTTGGTTAGTAGAATGTGCAAGAAGATGAAGAGAAATGAAGATGTGACGAAGCTTAAACTGAGTTACACTCCTGATACGGATCAGAAGCAAAGACCATCAATTATCGAGGATGATGAGGAATTGTATGCCTATATTACTTCATGTCTTCATAATACAAAAGCGAGTATTTTGCATGTGGAGGCATTAGAAGATTGTGCAGGAAATCTATAACATGAGGAAAGATCAAGAGTTAATGCACAAAATCTGGAGCATGAGGAAACATCAAGAGATTGTGCACAAAATCTTGTGCGTGAGGAAGTAGCTTGTGTTGATGATGGTGGTATACTTAGTATTTACGGTTCACATGATGATGAATTGTTTAACAACATGGATGAAAATGGTCTACATGATGATGAATATGGACGGGAAAGAGAAGGAGAAGATATACGGGAAAGAGAAGGAGAAGATGAGCGGGAAAGAGAAGGAGAAGATGGACGGAAAAGAGTAGAAGAAGATGGACAGGAAAGTGAAGGAGAAGATGGACGGGAAAGAGTAGGAGAAGATGGACGAGAAATAGTAGGATATGAGGATGTTCGTGTTGCATGGGAAGATGAAATAGATGTTACTTTGGGTCAAAAATTTCGTAGTAAGGGAGAAGTGCAAGATAAAGTTGAAATAGCTGGACATAAAAATGTTTCGAGTTTGATATTATAAAATCGGATTTCGTGAGATACGTGGTCAAATGTCGTGAAGCAAAAAACGGTTGCAAGTGAAATTTACGGGCTGCAGTACTTAAGGGTGCAAGTTGTTTCTCACTAAGGACCCACAACAATATGCATACATGTTCTCAAGCTAGTAGTGTGAGTATTAGGAAAAATAGAAGGAAAGGCACAAAAAGGATAGTTGTATCGCTTTTGCATAAAGAGTATCCTGGTACGTTTGAAACACCAACTCCAAAAACGCTGAAGGGTTCTGTTCATAGACACCTTGGTTTTCAAGTGTCATACTCTACCGCATATAGAGTAAAAATACTAGCTGCTAGTTACGTACGGGGCAGCTCAGAGGAAAGTTTTAGGTCGGTGTATGCATTTATGCACAATTTAGAGGTCGCCAACTATGGTATAGTAACACGTGTGGAGGTTGATGAGCAGCATAGGTTTAAGTACCTGTTTTTTGTGTTGGGAGCTTCCATTGAAGGGTTTAGGGCGATGAGAAAATTTATAGTTATGGATGGAACTTTCCTTAAGCATATATACGGAGGAGTTCTAATTATTGCCACTGCTCAAGATCCCCAGCGCCACCATTACCCACTTGCCTTTGGTGTAGTTGATGGTGAGAAAGATGCTAGTTGGACTTGGTTTCTCGAGATGTTGAAATCAGTTATTCCAGATTCGAAAGATTTGGTGTTTCTATCGGATAGACACCAAAGTATCATCAAGTCAGTGGGTGAAGTGTACCCATTATCTCAACACGGATAATGCATGCAACATTTGTCACAGAATGTGAAAGCAAACGTTCACCATGTGAATACAGAAGTTGTTGGTTCTATGTTCAAAGAATGTGCAAAAGCTTATACACAGGATGAGTTCAAGAAACTGTATGTGGCTTTTAGGAAGAGGTACCCATCAGCAGCTGTATATTTGGATAAAAATACAACTTGTGATAAATGGGCAAGATGTATATTTGTAGAAGATAGGTACAACTTGATGTCAAGCAATTCTATGGAATCGATTAATGGTGTTTTCGTAAAAGCAAGAGAGTACTCACTATTAACAATGCTTGATGCTATAGTATCAAAAATTTCAGAGTGGTTTAACAAGCATCGGAAGAGTTCGGCAGAAGTTCCATCATCACAAATGCTGGTTCCTAAGGTGGAGAATCTGATGAATGAAAGATTACAAGTAGCGAAACGGTTGGAAGTGATTGAGATAAACAGCTTTCGTTTTGAATACACAGTTCTAGGGCTTGATGGGATTACTTATCTAGTGGATTTGGATAGGAAAACATGTGGTTGCAAGCGCTTTGATATAGATAAGTTTCCTTGTGTCCATGCATTGGCCGCAAATAGAGCAAACATAAATGGAGAAGTACCGGTACATGAGTTGTGCTCCAAATATTATTGGATGGAGCAGTGGGCATTGGCATACTGTAGAACGGTTTATCCAGTACCCCATCAGTCTCAATGGGTTATTCCGTCTGATATACAAGAGATGTATGCATTACCTCCAGATTATAAAAAGAAAAAAAGGAGAAATGAAAATGCCAAGCACACATCTGTTGGAGAACATGGGCATGGAAGGTCGAGTGGTAGAGGTCGAGGATCGAGTAGTGCTGGCCAAGGACCGAGTAGTGCTGGCCAAGGACCGGGTAGTGCTAGTCAAGGACCGAGTAGTGCTAGCCAAGGACCGAGAGAATGTGGCGAAGGATCGAGTCAACGGCGAGGATCGAGACAAAATGGCGGAGGAATGGATAAATGGTTTCACTGTAGTGATGGTGGTTATAATGTCCCTTAGTCTCTGCCATGGCCGAGGTTATGTGTTTAAGATATTTGGTTGTTGTTATGTGCTTTGGATATTTGGTTAATTAAAAACTTAACACTATGTTTGTTGTGATGTGGTTTGGATATTAGGCTGTTGTTATGTAGTTTTAAATTAGGTTATTTTAAGAACTTTACATTATGGCTGTTGTTATGTGGTTTTAAATTAGGTTTTTTTTGAAATTCACACTATGGTTGTTGTTATGTGGTTTGGAATAAGTCTCATACCCATCTTTACAGTAAAAGGCTTTATACTCTTAAGGTTTGTTTAGATGTTAAACACTTGAATTTCTGAAATCGGTAAAAACCAATATTTTTACACATTTACTTATATGAAAATATAGTATATGTAGCTTATAGATATTAACTTACAAGTACAACTATAAAATTTAATTTAAATTACGGTACAACTAATTAAACCATAATCCGTAAAAGTACAGCTCTTTACATTGCCAAGTATAACTAATGTATTGGGTACAACTAGGGTATAACTATGTTAAATATATTTACATTATTTAATGTATTATTTTGGCCAATCCCATGTACTTTTTTTGTCGAATCTTAGGTACTTTTTTGGTCGAAGCCTAGGTACTTTTTGCCCAATCCTAGGTAGTTTCAATGATTGGTCTACTTGGATTGTATTTAAATTAGTAATTTTAAAAAGGAATATTAATAATTTTAAAAAGGTACAATTAAATATTAATAATTTTTAAAAAAGTACAATTTAATATTAATAATTTTAGAAAGGTACAATTTAATATTAATGACTCGACCTAGTTGTACCAGTTTAACAAAACAACATAGTTGTACCAGTTTCATAAAACAACATAGTTGTACCAGTTTCACAAAACAAACGAGTTTCCCAAAAACAACCGCAACCAATCACAAACAAAAACAACCACAACCTAATTCTTCTTTTTCTTCAACTTCTTCTCTTTATCCTCTTCCTCCTTCTTATTCTTCTCCTTCTCTTCGTTCTCCTTCTTCTTCTTCTCCTTCTCTTCGTTCTCCTTCTTCTTCTTCTCTTGCGTATATGGTTCGACAATATACTTGGACGGTGCCTTTGATCTCTTTGCCAACTTGGACTTCTCATGCGGTGGCCTTACACTCTTCCTAGCTTTCGTCTTTACCCTATACTTTGGTTGAGCTGGAGTTGGTTGAGCTATGGAAGGCTGAGCTGGAGAAGGCTGAACTGGAGAAGGCTGAACCAGAGAAGGCTGAGCTATGGAAGTCTGAGCTATAGAAAGCTGAGCTATGGAAGTCTGAGCTACAGAAGGCTGATTTGTAGAAGGCTGATCTGGAGAAAGCTAAACTGGAGCCGGACCTTGAGAAGGCTGAAATGGAGAAGCCTGAGGTGTATGCTGAATCGGAGAAGGCTGAAATGGAGAAGCCTGAGGTGGATGCTGAACTGGAGAAGGCTGAAATGGAGAAGCCTGAGGTGGATGCTGAACTGGAGAAGGCTGAAATGGAGAAGCCTGATGTGGATGCTGAACCGGAGAAGGCTGAACCGGATCATCTGCTGCATCACCACCCCTGCCACTACCTTCTCCCATATAGATATCATCATCTCTTAAACCCAAATCATCATCATCTCCTAAACCCATATCATAATCAGCATCCCTAACCTTCTCCTTCCCCTTGTCGTTCTTTTGTAATATCCTAACTCCTTCTTCAACATTTGCCAACCTCCCATCCATGGACATAACCATTTCTTTGATTACTTCCATCGAAGTAATCATTTCCTTCATCTGCTCCTTCAACACTACCACTCAAGTTTCAGCCGTTTCAGCAATTTCAGCCGTTTCAGCCGTTTCTTCTCGTGTAGGTGGAGTTGGAGCCACATTATTTCTCCTAGCTGCAATGTCCTCATCATAATCTCTTTCCAGAAAACCTTCTTGTCAGCCTCTAGGTGAGCCAATATACCTTCAGCGACTGTATTGTCAAAATCTGACCGAAAGTCTCTAACCCAAATCCGATTCATCAAATGCTCCATTTCAGAAGGTGTAGCTTCTAAAATGCTATATATTTCCTGTTGTATAAAAAAAACATTATTATCTGTCACAAAATCATATTGATTGAGTTTACCTTAGTACCACCGACCGTCGCATTTATATCTGCTAACGAATATCCTTTTGTTCCTTCTCTTACAAACTTACGTTTGCACATTCTTGGACACTCAATACTTGCTGGAACCTCTTCACGGTATCTCAACTCAGAGATAGGATAGACTCAAATGCCAAAAGCTACAAGATAATTTTAAATACATTAGTAAACAAAACAATTTAGCCAACATAGGCTGAATGCTAAAATAATAAGCTGAACGCTAAAATAATTTTACCTCCAAAAGGGTCATAAACCCTGAGAACCCCACACTTATTGGAATTTCACCACCCAATTTAGCCAACATAGCACTCAACCCTTCTGAACATTTTTCAAAGGAGTACCTCCCCCACGGAAATTCCTTGCATTGGTCCAAGTTGTCCACAATCCGTAAAAGAAAAGTGTCAATAGCTGCATCTGCCTTAGTCTTCGATATCAAGACCGAACCGAGAAAGTAAAGCACTGCCATCCTCAGCCGATCTTCACATGCTATCATCAACGTCAACTTCTTTTCTACGTCTTTCAAGGTGACATTAGCATCTTTTCCAAAACATCTCTCAGAAAATTTCAGGCTCCCAAGACCTTTATAGTTTAGAAGATATTCACTGCAATCTAGTCCGGATATCAGCCCATGCTCCCACAGTGAATACCAGACTGGAACCCCATTCACAACAAACCACCACACGTTGCGCTTCTTTAGTCGCGCAGTCCTCAAAACAAGCAACCACATGCCCATAGACTTCCGGTTAGGCTCCCTGGGCATGTGGAATAAATGACTGAACTGGTTCTGCTCCCTAAACCACTCCATCTCGAACTCTCCAAGGGTCTTCTCCAACACATTCACTACTTTAGAAAGTGAACACCTTGTCACAATTTTGCATCCCATTTTGTATTTATCTCGGTTGATGTAGAAACTGGCAGGTACATCCGGCTGCTCCTCCTCCTCCTCCTCGACAATATCCTCATCCATTCCCACCTAACAACCCTAAAAGAAAAACAATTAACGTCAGAGTTGTACCAAGATTATAAAGTTGTACTTGTTATTAGTTGTCCCATATTCAAATTTCATCAAAGATGCGGGAAATCTAAACTTTCTTTTACACTCATACAATTCTCTATAAGTTTTACTACAAGTTTTACCTGATTTGATGGTTGACCATTACAATGATCTGAGGATATCTTCCCCGCTTCTGCTTTTGGAGTGTCCGAGGATGCTGGAACTCTTGCTGGCATATCTGAGATGTTTTCTTCTTCTCTACATGTTGAGTCTTCAATTCCTGATGATTCTCTTGCTCCTCTATATGTACCACCGTTTTTGACTTTGCATCGACTATCGGGGTATAAACCGGGTAACGGTGAAAACAAGTATCCTTTACCGCAGATAGATGAGTTGTTGGATCAACTGCGGGGCACTAAGTGGTTTTCTAAAATTGACTTAGCTTCGGGCTATCATCAAATCCCGATAGAACACGGCATTCGGGACATGGTACGAACATTATGAGTTCATGGTGATGCCGTTTGGTTTAACCAATGCTCCGGCAGCCTTTATGAAAATGATGAATAGTGTTTTCTGGGAATTCCTTGATGTATTCCTAATCATCTTCATTGATGATATACTGGTTTACTCAAAGGATCAGGAAACTCATCAAGGGAATTTACGATTAGTCTTGGAAAGACTAAGGGAACAAAAACTCTTTGCTAAGTTCAGCAAGTGTAGTTTTTGGCAAAGGAGTGTCGGATTCTTGGGACACATTGTGTCTGGACAAGGAGTGTCCGTGGATCCGGAGAAGATTAAATCCATTAAGGATTGGCCATGACCCCGGAATGCCTTGGAAGTCCGGAGCTTCCTCGGGTTGGTGGGATATTATAGGAAGTTTGTGAAAGGATTCTCAAGTATGGCACAGCCCATGACTCGTTTGACCGGGAAGGATGTTAAGTACGTCTGGTCAGACGAATGTGAGTCAAGTTTCACGGGTTTAAAGGATACACTTACGAGTGCACCGGTGTTGGTGTTACCGTAACCAGATGAACCTTATGTAGTCTACACTGATGCCTCCATCACGGGTTTAGGGTGTGTGTTAATGCAAAAGGGAAAAGTTATCGCATATGCTTCACGGCAATTGCGGAAACATGAAGGAAATTACCCACCGCATGACTTGGAAATGGCTGCGGTGGTATTTGCATTAAAAACTTGGCCCTCATACTTGTATGGTGCCAAAGTTCAAAATTTACCAATCATAAAAGCCTCAAGTACATATTCACCCAGCCGGATTTAAACCTAAGGCAAAGAAGATGGATGGAGCTGGTGGCCGACTATGATTTGGATATTTTATACCATCCCGGGAAGGCAAACCAAGTTGCCGATGCACTAAGCCGGAGAAGGTACGATATTGACACGGAAAAGGACCGAGAGAGTCTAGTCAATATGATCGAAACTTTGCATTTGAATGCATTGTCCGAGGATGTGGAACCATTGGGGCAAGCAGCAGCAAACCAGGCGGATCTACTCAGTAGAATTCGCATTGCTCAAGGGAAGGATGAGAAATTAATCAACGAGGCTCCGAATGAACACACCGAACACCAGATCTCAAACAATGGTACAATTGTGGTCAAGGATCGGGTGTGTGTTCCGGATGACCAAGAGTTAAGGAAAGAAATCCTTAAGAAAGTCCATCAATCAAAATTCTCCATCCATCCCGGGTTAAATAAGATGTACCACGACATGAAAAGGTACTATCATTGGGTTGGGATGAAGAAAGATGTGGTGGAATGGGTGTCCAAGTGCAATACGTGCCAACTTGTGAAGGCGGAACACCAATCACCGAATGGATTGTTGCAAAGTTTACCCATTCCGGAGTGGAAGTGGAATCATGTTACGATGGACTTCGTGACAGGGTTGCTGATGGGTGGATCAAAACACAATGCCGTGTGGGTAATGGTGGATAGATTAACCAAGTCCGCACATTTCAATGCAATCTCGGAAAAGGACGGAGCCGAAGAAATTGCGGCAAGGTACGTCGAAGAAATAGTAAGGTTGCATGGAATCCCGGTAAGCATTGTGTCGGATCGTGACACTCGTTTCACTTCACATTTCTAGAAAGTTTTCCAGAAAGCCTTGGGTACAAGGGTGAATATGAGTACGGCCTATCACCCCCAAACAGATGGGAAATCCGAACGAACAATCCAAATACTTGAGGACATGTTGCAAGCATGCGTATTGGATTAGGGAGGAAGTTGGGAGAAATACTTGATGCTTGTGGAGTTTGCACACAATAATAGCTACCAAGCTAGTATTGGAATGTCTCCATACAAAGCATTGTACGGATGACCGTGTAGAACACCATTGTATTGGACTCCGGTCGGGGAAAGGAGATTGGTTGGCCCGGACATCGTGGATCAAACGATGGAAAGGATGAAGTTCCTTAAGATTAAGTTAAAAGAAGTGCAAAACTGACAAAAGAGTTATGCGGATAAACGCCGGAAGGAACTAGAGTTCAAAGTCGGAGACTTAGTTTTCCTTAAGGCAGCCACTTACAAGGGCTAAGGGCGTTTTACCAAGAGGAAAAAGCTAAGTCCCAGATTCGTTGGTCCTTATAGGATCATACAAAGAATTGGGGAAGTAGCTTACACACTGGATTTACCACCGGGATTGAAAAAATTTCACAAAGTATTCCATGTTTTGCAACTCCGAAAATGTCTAAGTGAAGAAGACAAGGTGGTAAAAGTTATTCCTTCCGAGTTAAAAACCAACCTGACGGTGGAAGCAGAACCTATTCGGATCATTGATCGAATGGACAAAGGAACTCAGAGTAAAATGATAAGGATGATCAAAGTGGTTTGGAACTGCGGTGATCATGAACAAGAAACTTGGGAAGTCGAGAATCAGATAAAGGCCGATTTTCCCGAGTGGTTTAAAAAGATGGGTAAAGATCAACTTGGATCAGATTCGGGGACGAATCCCAAATCCGTGATCCCAAATACGATCACCGGGAAGGACTTGGTCCGGGTAAGATAGTGGAAACTCGGACAAGTCGTGATAAGGGCTGCCCATCAGCTAGGGAAAGGGGAAAACAAGCTTAAGTCATCACAACCAACGATTAAACAGCTGAAGTGATCGAGCTAACCAGATGGAGTGACAATCCGGAAGCTTAGCAAGCTGCGGAAGACTGATAGTTAGCTGGAACAGCTGGGACAAGTGTGACACTAGCTGGGCAGCTGAGTGGCCAGTTGGGTCAGCTAGTGACGGTTACCGGACAGCTAGTGACGGTTACCAGAAATGTCCAAAGGGACACGAGTAAAGGATGCGAGAAGGCAGTTACCGAGATTCAACGAATCTGCCTGGCAGTTTCCGAAAACGGTTACCCGAGAACATGTATAAATGTCTCGATCCGGACTCGGTTTCAGACAGCAGAATTCTCTGGGAAAACTCAGAAAAACACCAAGAAACACAGAAACTTCCGAAGATCAAGGATCTAAGGAAGAAGAAGGAAAATTCCGATCCCGGTACTGGGTATCAGGGAATCAAGTGTTGCGTGTTTGATCCTACTGTTCCACGCCTTAGAGACAGCATCACGAGTTGGTACCCTTTTACGAGTGAGTATCACTCATCTCCCGAACACCGTCTACCACTCACTCTTCGTAAGTTCACCAAGGCCAAGGCGATCACGTCCTTTGCTTCTTACCACGTCACACGCAACCCTCTGGAGAGTGACACCACTACTCTTGAGGAGGAGAGAGCATTACAGATTACCGCAGAGCAGCAGCTAGCAGAGTACCTCGCAGCCACTACACTTGCGGAGCGAATGACCTCAGATCCTGGACACCATGTTTAGTCCACCACCGAGCACCAGAACCTCCTGAGAAGTTGAAGGTTCACTCGTTCTATCTCTATCCTCCTTTATTTTGACTGTTCACACTGGGGACAGTGTGATTCAAGTCTGGGGGATTTTATCGTCTACTTACGCATTTTTATTTCTCTTGAGTCATTTTGATGTCTTTATATTTGATTTTATGCGGTTTTATTGAGTCAAGTTTGTAGAAAACGATGACCCTATGACATGATAATTTTGACTTAAAGTATGTTTTGATTCATTCTCCGAGGACAAGTTTTGCAGGATTCACTAATAAACGGACAACACCTAGAAGCTCACCGCTGGACCTTTCACCCCGAAGTCTCATCCTACAGAGAATGCAGTTGGAACGGACGTCAACTCTACTCTATTTGAATCATAATCCTGACTTCAATTATTTCTCATGAGCGCATTAGATCGGGGAAATGAGCAGCACATTCAGGACTTCTTATCCCTTTTACCACTCTTTGCTGATCCTGAATTGCCACTCATTTTTAGTGGTTTACCCTTACACCTTATATTTCTTTTCAGACCTCTCACCAATCTATTTTTCGATCTCGTTGGCAGATATGCGTAGAAACGCGAGAGATAAATTTCCGACACAGTTTTCCAACCATTTGCAGATGGAGAGCTTGAAGGAATCAAAGAAGAGATAGAGAGAGAGTCACGATTTGGTCTACACAACCATGCAACTCGGAATCAACAATAAAAGGTACTCATATCTTGTGCTTGAGACTTGTAAATTTATGTACCGTTTCCCCTTTCACCGAAAAAAAAAAAGAAAAAAAAAGAGAAAAAGAAAAGAAAATAAAATAAAAGAAAAGAAACGGTTACAAAATAATCTCATAAGCACAGGAAATCCCGAGAAGAAAGTTATGAAGAAAAGAAGTTATGAAGATGGTGCAAAGAACCCCACAGAAACATCTAAGTCTAGGGGAATCACAAGAAGAAAAGAAGTAAAGGAACATGGTTTTGACATGGAGAAGTGGTTGGAAGCTGTGAACATCAATGGGTTCATACTCTCTTGCGGGTCTGCGACATAGCTACCCTCCGAAATCACGGTACACTCTAAACACTGTAAACTCCACTTACACACGAAAAGCCTTTTTATACCAAGCGCCGTCTACTCCGAATGATGCTCCCTCTTGAGAAATCCACGCCACCTTTAATGAATGTTAAAGAGTTGACTGAAGTGAATTCCAAAGTCTCTGGACGGTTTGCGATGGAAGGATCAGACATTGAGAATGTTGTGAGTCTATAGTGAGAAATTTTTGACTGAGAATCCATGTACTAACACGTCTGCAGGTCATCTATTATGAACATCTTCTCTGATCATAGGAGAGTTTTTGTGATTTTCAAACCTCTCCACCGGTCTTGAAATCCTATTTGCTTGAGGACATGCAAAACCTTAAGTCTGGGGGAGTTGATATACTCATATTTTTGCCTATATTTCATATGTTTTTGGCAGGGAAATCATGAAGAAACAAAAGATTATGGAAGGTTTATGGCCACATTCCACCATTTACACTTCCCAAAGACATTTGGGAGTTTTGGAGCAAAAAGGACCCAAAGGCAAGCAAAACACGATTTAAGACAGTTTCAGAGGATCAAAAATTGGGCAACATTTGAAGATCTTCCCATGAGCCAATTTTGGAGTTCTCTATATCAATGGAAAGCTAGAAGAGTCAAGATTCACCTCGGACAAGAATCAAAGCACTACCCTTAGTGACCCGTGCCGACTTAGTCCGACCTAAGGACCTCAGCCCATGACCAGGCTCGGCCCATTGCCTCCATGCTTATCAAAATGACGTAGTTTTGGATGCCACTTGACCTAATCTAGTGGAGAAGCCTATATAAACCATTCTTAGGGTTTTGAAAACAAGAAGCGCGGCCACTCACAAAAGAAGCGAGCACAGCCACCACCAAGAAACGTCCCTATGAGTTAAACAAGGAGACCCACGACCTAATATCACCTCTACCACTGCCACTTCATCCTCCTTCGTCGCCTCAACCTAGAAGACCATCTCCTTGAAGTTTCATCTATTGTTCTTCATAGTGTCTCTCTTCTACTCTTTGTACTTGCTATTGGGGAGACAAGATCTCATCTGTGACATCTAGAGAAGTTTCCTTTGAACCCCCTTTGATATATTGAATCGTTTATTTGATGTTTTCCATGATGTCTATTGTGTTTCTTTACACCATGAGCGAGTAGTTCTTTTGTTGGGTTTGATGGGGTAATATCTTAGGAAAACATGGTTGCATTCATTTAGGTTGTTAGATCCAATTTTCATCTAGATTATGAGTTCTCTTGGGATATCTTTTACTTAATGCATGTTGCTTGACTTGATCACCAAGCACTGATTTAGGAGATTAAGAGCGATATCCGCGTAAACCTACTTCTCGGAACTAGTATTACCAAAGCCTCGTGTTATAACCTGCTATAATTGAGTTATAGGACTTTGTGAACATATCAAACTTGTTTATACGGCTGGTCTAAGCGTGTTGTTACCTGCGGAAGTTGAGTACCAGGGTGTGGTGACTTAAGATGCCTATGTCATGAACTATGGCTTGGGTGTGTATTTGTGTTCAAGGTTGAGAACCATTGACGAAACCCCATTAGTTAGATCTATCCTCTACTCGTTAGAAACCATGGAAACCTTAGATAAACCCTAGACGCCCAACCTCTTAATCATATAGCTTACAAATCAATCATTCACTTTGCTTTCATTCATTCATTAGAAAACCCAAAACCAAACCCTTTATTGCATTGTCTTAGTTAGATATCTTTGCCTGAATTCAATCCGCGTACTTGTTACTCTCTGTGGAATCGATACCTTAAGTACTACTACTGATTTGATGTGCACTTACAGTTCATTCATTGTGTGATTTCCTTGAGGAAAATTTTACGACACATCATGTACATATTCCTTTTTTTTTATTCATCAAGTTGTATTATTTCCAAGAAATATAAAGATTTTAGTTCAAAGCAAAAGCAGAAAACAACGATAGAAAGCTTAAAACAGAGCACTTCTCTAGATGAACAGAACAGTGAGTCATTGACTTTCTTTAGCTATGCGAGATTGCAACCAAGCCGGACCACCTATGGATAAATAAGATTTCAATCTCCCTTCCCGTGTAACACTCCGGGCAATATCTCTTGCCAAGGAGTTTGCGTTTGGATGGGAAACATAGAATGATAATGAGACAAATTGAGACTTTAATCTTCTGATGTTATCAAGTCTGGACCTGTACTTAGGCCACATGGTAGAGTTTTTCAAGAGCTGCATGGCTTGAGCTGAATCTGACCAGATTTCTATTTCTTGAACTCTCAAATCATAAAGGCTTTTTACAGTCCATTCCACCACACATAGCTCAGCTTCTAACCGTGAATCAGCAGCACCAAAAAGCTTCTCGAGCATGGAAAATATGATCTCCTGTAGAATCACGAACCAACCAGGCAGCCCCTATCATGGAAGATGAATTTGTCCAAGAGGTAAACAAATTACATTTAAAATTTCCTTCCGGTGGTTTTACCCAGTGAGTTACCGACCCTAACCCTATCCCGTTATGTTGCTGATCCGGAATAATAGCAGATTCATTAGCGTTTGCCCATAATTCTGCTTCCTCAATAGCTTGACTTAACACAAAATTCAGGTCTCCTTGTGCTTGTGCATAAACAATTTCATTCCTGTTTTTCCATATGCCCCATAAGATCCATGGTAATGACGTCCTTAAGCCTGTCGGTAAATCAGACTTCTCTATCCAACCCAGCAATAACTCAAAGTTATCATGTATAGAAACAGAGAAACCAAGAGAGGGAATAAGAATACCAAATAATTCCCAAACTCTTTTGGCTGGGTTGCAATGAAACAATACATGTGATATTGTTTCTATATCTAAACCACAAACCAAGCAAACCATATTAGGGTGAAGACCATGAGCTTGGAGACATTCCGAAATAGCCACCGCACCTGAGAGAACCCTCCACATAAATATTTTGATTTTTGGGACAGTCTTTACAAACCAAACTCTTGATTTCAGATCGTTAACTATCTTGACTTCAGGCGTTACAGTTTCACCCCTACATTCATCTCTAGTTATCAGCCAGTTCCCACTTTTAACAGTGTAAGTACCATCTTTGGAAAAAGCCCAATAATAACTATCCATTAAAGATAGATTGGGAGGCGATGCCAAGATCCTTTTGATATCACCAGGGAAAAAATTCTCGTCAAGCAAAACCCTATTCCAACTTCCTTGAGGCGTAATGAGATCTGACATCCTCAAATTCATTTCCTGTTTATTGTAAGGCCTTCTAGGAGAACCATCCATTAACCAATTATCAAACCACACTCTTGTAGATTCTCCATTACCTATTGATTTTACCAACCCTTTCTCCAAGAGTTCTCGTCCATGAAGTATGCTTCTCCATGCATAAGACGGCCTATCTCCCATGCACGCAGACATTATACACTTCCTTTTATAATACATACCCTTGTATATCTTTGCAAGTAAGGAGTTAGGGTACTCTAGCAATCTCCATGCTTGTTTTGCAAGCAATGTTTGGTTAAAGTTTGCAAGGTCTTTGAACCCCATTCCCCCATTACTTTTATGTTTACACATCTTTTTCCAAGACAACCAATGCATTTTTTTCTTATCTTCACAAGCATTCCACCAGAAGTTTGAAACTGCGCTTGTAATTTGAACACATTGATGTTGTGTAAGCTTGAAACAAGACATCGCATAGACAGGGAGGGCCATCGCTATATACTTTAACAACACTTCCTTACCACCTAAGGAGAGAGTTTTCTCATACCAGCCACTTAATCTCGACTTAAGCTTGTCTGTAAAAAAGGCAAGGAGCTCTCTCTTTGAACCACTGAAACTTTCCAGAAGTCCTAAATATTTTCCAGCTCCACCCTCCTTCTCTATACCCATGTATAAACCTAACAAAATCCTCATGTTGGGCTCAATCTTTTCACCAAAGGTAATCGATGATTTATCATAATTACACTACAAGAAAAAATTGTTATTGCAACACATGAATTTGTTGCAATAAGTTAATATATTATTGCAAATATAGATTTACAACGAATTTACGATAAAAATTCTTCTCTTCCTGATTAAGCGTTGCAAATTCATGTTTACTGCAAAAATGTTACAAAATTTGCAATAATTTAATCTACTGCTGTATATATTGCATTAATGCAATAATAATTTGTAGCAAATTTGTCGTAAAAATGCAACAGATATTTGCAATTATATATTCTCGTAAGTAATTGCTATGTAAAATATATAGCAAATATGAAACAAAATTAAGTGATTGTTTTGTAAGAAAAACTCATTGCAAAAAAGTTGTGCTATTGTATAATGATTATGAATTTAGTATTACATTTTTAATTTAAATATACTTATAAAAATTAATATTAAAACCAAACTATCAATTTAAATTTACTTATAAAAATACATGTATACCAGTTACTCTAAACTGTAAAGCATATAAGGATTGATACAAAGAACAAAATTTAATAGAACTGGAAAAATATCAGGCAGAATATTTATTAACTGTTTACATTATTATTTTTAATTCTTAAAAGCATCAAACTATGGATGATAAGTTGATTTGATTCTCCAGTATTGACATCTAATCCAATTCCTCTAGTAAGTCGGATTGAATCTGAAGTTTAGAAAGAAACAAAATTAAAAATTAATATAAACTGAGACTTAAATTTAACCAAACAAAATTACCTAATCATTAACATACTGAAAAGCAAAATATAAACACTTAAATATAGGGTTTATTCTCCATTACCTTTGTTCTCCGAATTTGAATTCGATTAGATGGCGTTGAAGCACTAATCTCTAAAGTGTAACACTTCGGTGATATACGTTTGATCGGTTGTATATAGATCAATATTATAGATTACAAATATTGTTTTCTTTTCTGTGAATATGAATATAGTTGTAATTGGTATTTTCTTTTCTGTGATATAGAGCACTACAGATTTATGAATATGATTCATCATCGTACCTTTATGTATTGGTGAGTTTTTGTTAAAAGTTTGTTTATATAAACAAAACAGGAAGAGAATATCTAATTAGTTGTGGGAATAGTATCGCTTGATTCACGTAGATGGACTTGTAGTTATCTCTTGACATTTTCTTTTTTTTTATAATTTGTTGTTACATGTGTTTACATTACTCCATAAATATTAGAAAAATATTTAAAAGATAACAATATATCTTCAAATTATTATAAACATAAATTTATATACATTTAAAATTAAATGATATGCTTATATATATTTTATGCGATTTAACCTTCACATTGATCTTCAAAAAAAGATAAGTCATGTATTGTTTGCTCATCTTGAAAAAATTCTTTGTCACAAACTACTAAGAGATCATGTGAATATGAGTTTTAGATATGCATTTCAGATATATACTAAACAAAGAATGAAATATAAATCACAATTGTATTGTTATGAAGATTCAAATATAAATCAGTTAAAGTTAGTATTTATTAATTAGTTTCATTACTAAATCTATAATGTTTAATAATAACTTAAATTTTTGAAAAAATTACTTATCAACAAATTCAATTAGATATGCATTTACTAAATTTACTATGTAAATACTTAACTCTTAATTTATGTGTGATTTATAAGTTCTAAACTAAAAATATATAATGAAGTACAATTTAGTACTCATATATGTACATGTATTTTAAGTATTTAAAAAAATTAAATTAAATTTTATTCACAAAAGCATTGAAAAAATCAACCTTCACATGGTTATGCATTGTTCTTACAATATAATAATGGTCCCAATAAAACATTTTTGGCCCAAAAGGAAAGTCTTTTTCCCTCTATCAATAGAAGTAACAAACTCATACTAAGATTAATTATTCAGTGGCCCAAAAACCCTTTACAAACGTAATACATTTTAGTAACAAAACAATTAGAAATAAAATTAGCAACAAAAAATGATTAATCACGAATGTTATAGTCTATGAAAAATATTTAAAAAGCAGAATAATCGTTTTGTTAAAGTGCTAAGAGACAATGTCAAGTTCAGTTTCACATATGTGTTTTAGATCATGTATAATAAATATCAAAAAAGATATTAGTAATGAAAATGAAAATTGGAATGAGAATAAGAATGTATAAAAATGGTAAATCATGATTCATACCATATAATAATAGATCCAATAAAATATTTTCTACCCAAAATAAAAGTCCTTAAATTAAAACATTTTTGACTCAATAAAATAATATAGCTCCTTCCATTGGTTAGGAGCTTACGGTTTCATGTAATTGTAGACCTAATACTTTAAAGTTATATTAACAAAACTATTAATATAAAAAAAAAACATGACGCGTGAAGCGCGTCTTTACCACTAGTAACATTTAAGGATTGCATTTCATTAATATTAAGAGGGTTGGTTACTTGGTTGAATATAGAGGTTGTTAAGTGTTGTATTCCTACCACAGATTTTAAAAATGATAAATTTTATAGCCATTGATCTCAGTGCAAAATGTAGATCCTCTTGATTTAAAATAAATTAGTTGATAAGATAAAACTATAAAAATCAAAAAATGTATTTTTTTTTTCTCATCTTGAAATGTTCAAAATACAAGACGAACGTAAAAGAAAATGTAACTACAAAACATAAAATAAAAATAAATAGAGGTAACAAAACTCAACCAAAATCTTCCATGTATATGGAAAATTGATTTATGCCGGTTGGTTGGTTTGATTACTTGTGATTTGGTCTGTTCCTTAAATATTATATTTGATGTCTCATCGTCTAGGATGGCGTTACATATATAGGAAACTAAGCAACTGGAAAGTAGGAAATAAAACAGAATCCAGTAAAAACAACAAGACAACAACAGAGTATCCTAAAAATAGACGCATAAAACAGACATGCATGGTAGATTTATAGATATCCTAAACATAGACAGAGCGTTAACTTCACATTCATGACAGAGCGTTAGACGCATAAAACATAATCATGGTAGATAACTAGAGATCCTAAACACAGATAGAGCGTTAACTTCACATCAAATTATACGCATAAAACAAAGTAGTCCTAGAGAAGAAATAGAGTAGTCCTAGAGTGTAGAGTAGTAGAGCTAAACAGATATCCTAAAAAAAAGGATGGTTTTTGATGGCGTTAACAACATTACATTCGATCTCCACATTCAACGTATCTTCTATCAAGCAAGAGACACCAACTCAATCAGAGGATTTGACAAAACAGGTTGTGGTCAAAGGGCAAAACGGCAGAGTATTGTTAAGTGAAGAAAGTGCTATGGGCCAGACGCAACACAAGCCCATTCAGCAATTGAAAGAGGAAAAGCCTGTTACAACACAAGCTCTGCAACGATCGGATCTTTCAAGTCAAGACAAAGGAGGAAGACGACAGAGTTGCAGTCCGGATTTCACGATTAGAACGGAGAACTGATTCCAATCTTTAACAGCTATTGCCGTTTAATAAAGTAGATGTTACAGCTGTGTGCTTATCCGATTAGGGTTTTGTATCAAGTCTATATAAAGGCTGAAACATTGTAATCGGTTTCTTAAGCGTTAATGAAATAACAAAAGAGCATTGCTCATCTTATCCTTCCGTTTTCTTTAAATCTCTTCATGGTATCAGAGCTATGGCTCTTGAAACCTATTCCACTCCTTCTCTAAACATTTCTAATTGTGTTACTATCAAGTTAACGGAAAGAAATTACATCCTATGGAAATCTCAGTTTGAGACTTTTCTCTCCGGTCAAGGTTTACTCAGCTTCATCAATGGTTCATCTACAACTCCGCTGCCAATCATTCATGTTCATGCCATCGATGGCACAAAGACAGAAACAGCAAATCCAGACTATCAGTCTTGGGTCCGAACTGATCAAGTGGTGAAATCGTGGTAGCTCGGTTCCTTCTCAGAGGATATTCTCAGTGTTGTCGTGGAATGTGCTACTTCTAGAGATGTCTGGGTTGCATTAGCAAATCATTTCAATTGAGTTTCATCGTCAAGACTCTTTGAGTTACAACGAAATCTTCAAACAGTCACAAAACATGAAAAAACGATGGCTGCGTATCTTAAGGAGATCAAAGACGTGTGTGACCAATTATCATCTATTGGAAGTCCGGTTATCGAGAAGATGAAGATCTTCGCCGCTCTACATGGTCTAGGACGAGACTACGAACCCATCAAAACAAGCATAGAAGGCTTGATGGATTCAGTTCCTTGTCCCAGCTTTGACCAAATTCTTCCAAGGCTCATGAACTTTGATAATAGGCTTCAAGGATACGAAACTGGTGCTACTGTATCTCCTCATCTTGCTTTCAGTGTTATCAGCTCAAACAACAAATGTTTCTATGAAGCTGTTAACAGAGGACGTGGAGGAAACAGGAGAGCTGGAGGTAATAGAGGAAGAGGATCCTTCTCAACTCGTGGTCGTGGTTTTCATCAGCAGATCTCATCTTCATCCGGTTCTCAAGGTTCGCTCAATGGTGATAACAGGCCTATATGTCAGATTTGTGGAAAAATGGGTCATCCAGCTTTGAAGTGTTGGCATAGATTTGATAATAGCTATCAAAGTGAAGTCTCTCCTGCAGCTATGGCTGCGCTACACATCTCTGAGGTCTCTGAGCAAGATGGAAATGAATGGTATACGGATTCTGGTGCAACGGCTCACATTACTAATACAACTCAGAGGCTTAATCATGCACAACCATACTACGGATCTGATACAGTGTTCATTGGCGATGGTAATTTTCTTCCAATAACACATGTTGGCTCTGCAAACTTAGCATCTTCCTCAGGTAATCTACCTCTAAAAGATGTATTAGTATGTCCAGAAATTGCTAAATCCCTTTTATCTGTGTCAAAGCTTACTACAGACTATCCTTGCACTTTTAAATTTGATTCTGATGAGGTTCGTGTAAAGGAAAAGGTGACAAAGAGGCTCCTGACAAAGGGAAGAAACCATAAGGGGCTGTATGTATTGGAGAATCGGAAGTTTGAAGCTTTACATTCATCTAGAAAAATTGCTGCAAGTTCAGATGTTTGGCATAGAAGATTGGGGCATCCTAATGAGAAGATTCTTCAGTTACTGAGTCGGAATAAAGTTATCAACATCAATAAGCTATCCTCCTCTGTGTGTGAAGCATGTCACTTAGGCAAAAGTAGTAGATTGTCTTTTTCTTCTTCAAGTTTTTCTGCTTCAAGGCCACTAGAACGCATTCACTGTGATCCATGGGGTCCTGCTCCTGTTGCTTCAGCTCAGGGTTTTCGATTCTATGTAATCTTTGTTGACAGTTTTTCAAGATTCACATGGTTGTATCCGTTAAAGTTGAAATCAGAGTTTTATGCTACATTCTTGTTGTTTCAGAAGTTGGTTGAAAATCAGTATAACACAAAGATTAGTATGTTTCAGAGTGATGGAGGTGGAGAGTTTGTAAATCAACGATTCTCAAAACACTTGCAAGACTGTGGTATCAAGCATATAATTTCTTGTCCACATACACCTCAACAAAACGGACTTGCAAAGAGAAAGCATAGGCATGTCACTGAGCTTGGTTTGTCAATGCTCTTTCAAAGCAAGTTACCTCAAAAGTTCTGGGTAGAAGCATTCTATACATCAAACTTCTTGATCAATCTACTACCATCTACTGCCACTGAAGAAAAGAAAAGTCCTTTTGAGATTCTGAATGGCAAAGCACCAAATTACTCAGTATTAAGGACTTTTGGGCGTGTGTGTTATCCAACATTGCGAGATTATGGTTCAAACAAGTTTGATCCAAAGTCACTTAGATGTGTCTTTCTAGGATACAATGATAAATACAAAGGCTACAGATGCATGTATCCGTCAACAGGGAGAGTATATATCAGCAGACACGTTATCTTTAATGAAGAAAGGTTTCCATATTCAGAGATCAAAGGAGCACAAGGCTACAATATGACAACCTTGACTAAAGCTTGGCAGATGAGTTTCTCTCCAGAAGTTGAAGGAAATAAGCAGACAACTGAACAGAATCAGGTAGAATTTCAGATACCTGTTGTTAGTATTGCAAGCTCAGAGGTACAAATGCAGGAAAATCAAGTTTCAGAAGAAAATTCACAATCACAAAACAGTGAACGTCAACAACAAGAAAATGAAGCCATAACACTAGTCATTAATGAAGTAGAGAGTCATGAGTGTACGACAAGCATTGATCTTGATTCTATTGGCAACAACTCTTTACTATCATTAAATGATACTGGTGAAAATGGTGCAGTGAATGATACAATCACAGAAAATGCAGAAACTACAACAAGTCATCCTATGGTAACAAGATCCAAGTTTGGAATAAGAAAACCAAATCCGAGCTATGCATTGCTAACCTTGAAAGTCCCATATACACAACCAAAGACAGTAACAGAAGCACTGAAAGATGTTGGGTGGACAAATGCAATGGAAGAAGAAATGGGAAACTGTGATGAAACCAAAACTTGGTCTATAGTTCCCTATTCTCCAGATATGAACGTCCTAGGAAGTAATTGGGTCTTCAGAATGAAGCTAAATGCTGATAGTACATTGGACAAGTTAAAGGCAAGGATTGTTGCTCAAGGGTTTAATCAAGAAGAAGGAATAGACTACTTGGAGACTTACAGTCCTGTAGTAAGATCTGTAACAGTAAGGTTGGTGCTACATGTTGCTACAATCATGAAATGGGATGTTAAGCAAATGGATATAAGAAACGCATTCTTACATGGTGACTTAACAGAAACAGTATACATGAAGCAGCCAGCTGGGTTCATTGACAAGTCAAGACCGGATCATGTTTGTCTGCTACATAAATCTCTGTATGGTCTGAAACAGTCACCAAGAGCGTGGTTTGACAAATTCAGTAATTTTTTGCTTGAATTTGACTTCATATACAGTTTATCAGATCCACCATTGTTTGTTTACAGTCACAACAACGATTTGATCCTGTTACTACTATATGTGGATGACATGGCTATTACAGGAAATAACTCTCAAGCTTTGGAAAGATTGTATCAGGAATTACACAAACAGTTTCGAATGAAAGATATGGGGAAATTTCACTACTTCTTGGGAATGCAGGCTCAGTATCATGCAGATGGGTTATTTTTGTCACAACAGAAGTATGCTGAAGATCTCTTAACAGTAGCAGCTATGACAGATTGTCAACCCATGCCAACTCCTCTGCCACTCCAGTTGACAAAAGCACCGGTTGAAGGAGAAGAACAGAAAGAAGAAGATCTATTCCCGGATCCAACGTATTTCAGAAGTCTTGCAGGAAAGTTACAATACTTAACTCTGACAAGGCCGGATCTTCAATTTTCAATAAACTATGTGTGTCAGAAAATGCATGCTCCATCAGTGTCTGATTTCAACTTCTGAAACGCATCTTGAGGTATGTAAAAGGAACGGTCACAATGAGGATCACTTTCAGTAATAAAACGAGTAATATACTTAGTGTATACAGCTATAGTGATTATGCGGGATGTCTATTCACAAGGAAGTCAACAGGTGGCTTCTGTACTTATCTGGGAGATAATCTGATATCTTGGCAATCAAGGAAACATCCTACAGTCTCTAAAAGCTCAACAGAAGCTGAGTATAGGACGTTGTCTGAAGTGGCATCTGAACTGAAGTGGATAGGTTATGCGCTGAGAAACATTGGTATTCCTCTGACAACAACACCTACACTATATTGTGATAATCTGTCTGCAGTATACCTTACTGCAAACCTGGCATTTCACGCAAGGACAATACACTTTGATACTGATTACCATTATGTGAGAGAAAGGGTTACATTGGGGACTCTGGTTGTTAAACACATTCCAGCGTACCACCAGATTGCAGATATCTTCACAAAGTCACTTCCAGCATCTGCCTTTTGTCGTCTGAGATTCAAACTTGGTGTTGCTGTTCCACCTATACAAAGTTTGAGGGGGGGTTATCAAGCAAGAGACACCAATCAATCAGAGGATTTGACAAAACAGGCTGTGGTCAAAGGGCAAAACGGCAGAGTATTGTTAAGTGAAGAAAGTGTTATGGGCCAGACGCAACACAAGCCCATTCAGCAATTGAAAGAGGAAAAGCTTGTTACAACACAAGCTCTGCAATGGTTGGATCTTTCAAGTCAAGACAAAGGAGGAAGACGACAGAGTTGCAGTCCGGATTTCACGATTAGAACGGAGAACCGATTCCAAGCTTTAACAGCTATTGCCGTTTAATAAAGTAGATATTACAGCTGTGTGCTTCTCTGATTAGGGTTTTGTATCAAGTCTATATAAAGGCTAAAACATTGTAATAAGTTTCTTAAGTGATAAGGAAATAACAAAAGAGCATTGCTCATCTTATCCTTCCTTTTTCTTTAAATCTCTTCATCTTCAAGGTCCAAGTAATCCTCCTGAATTTTAGCTAAAGTCATGGTTTGACGGATACCATATGCTTTGGTAGACGCCATGACCCAACTTTTAACTACAAGAACAAGGAAAAGTATGTAAAACACATTAGTTATCTAATCTTATCTCAGACAATAAACATTGTGAAATCGTAATAACATGAATAGTTTTAGACTTACGCCAACATTTTAGGTGATTGGATCCGCGAGGGTCTAGAACCTACACATGTACTCGCACAAAAATCAGCTCACCCTTCAGTAGAGTTTCACCGTCCGCTAAATGCAAATACGTGGATAACTAGCCTTCTGCTCTAGAGTCTCCCTTTGGATACAAAGTTAGAGTCATGTAAACACAGGACTTGTTAGCAAGTTACCACTACTAATGCACACACATATCAGAAAACTTTTGATAGACTCACCAGTTTTTTTCTCCCATATGTGAAAGGTTTTGGATACGCAATCATTCAGTTTCAGAGCAGAGAAATCCCGAATACTCCAAGAGAATTTGTGAAGAGGGAGAGTCCAATCAACAGAGACGACGTGTGATGAAGTAATCTTGTATTAATTACTTCTTTCTCACGATCTGGTGTTTCCTTGTTCTCTAGTCTTTAGGAAGCAAATGGTGTTTTTGACCTGGTTCTAACCATCTTGGTCTGATCATCAATGCTAGTTCACTCGGATATGCCAAGGCAAGTCAATTTTTTCCCTTATACACTAAGCAAGCTAGAATACAGTTTTTCATGAAAGTGATGCTAGAAATGTTTTGATTATTGCAGTTTGCATTCAAGGATTTTACATTTGAGAATAACATTAAGGTCATCAAGTTAAACTGAAAGATGCTTTGTAACAAGGAAGGATGTGGCTCAGGCTCATGTGAGAAACAAAGCTATGTTCAACAAACTTTTTTTTTTGTTTTTTCTCAATTGGTAAGCCTGTGATAGGCTATGAATTTAATTGGTTAGTGGACATTTTTAAGTTACTCTGATATCTAAGACTTCTTAACCTGAGTGAGGGTTTTTGGTGACTGTGAGAGTGTTGTCAGCATTTTTGGAATGCAGAATATTCTCACCTGAGATATCCGCGTTCAAAACAAAAGCTATATTCTCCGGGTGACAGAGATTATTTTTGTTTTTATATTTTAACAAAAAAAACAACCTACCTACCGAGCTCAAGGCCACTGACCTCCGTGAAAATATTCGGTCAAGAATCTTGTAATTTGGGTTGGGGCTGATAAGAGAGAACGGTCTAATAACCTCGGCCTTTTCAGGCCCAATAATTTCATCAATTATATAAAAGATAATTCTCTTAAATACCAGTAAATTATGTTTTTTTTTTAAATACCATTAATTTTAAAAACTTTCACTTATGCTATAAAATATCCACAAATTTCCATGTAAATATTTTTAGGGTTTAGGATTTACGAATTAGGGTTTAAAACCCTAAATCAAAATTAGTGAACCCTAAACCTTAAACTCTAAACCTTAAACCCTTACTCCCACCCCATAAAAACTATACTTTAAATCTAAATTAGTGAACTCAAACTTAAAAAATTTACTCATCCCATAAAAACTATACCCTAAATCTAAATTAGTGAACCCAAACTCAAAATTTTTAATTATAAACTTTATACAATTAATTTTTTTGTTTGTGATATTTTTGAAAACTAGAATTTTAGTGGTATTTTTGGAACATTCAATTAATGGTGGTATATTTGGCAACAACACATAAAAATGTGGTATTTTAGGGAATTTCTCTTATATGAAATAGGGAAATTTGGATATAAATGAAAATTTTCAATAAATGATTTAATATTTTTGAAATATGAAATTCTAATTTAACCTCTAAATCCAAAAATACCAAACAAAATTAGAAAAAAAAACAAATACTCTTGTTGATGTAGTCTTTAATTTAATTATATTGATTTTAATTGTATTGATTTTAGTTCTATTTTTTAGTAAATTAAGAACAAAAAAACTCTAATTCCTTTTGTCCCAAATCGGGTAATTTTTTCCATAAATCAGACTTGCGGATAAGAAATCGGCTTCTGAACAAGAAATCAGAAACCTTCCGGCTGTGGCAATCACACTCCTCGTCGTCGATTTTTCTGTTTGCAACTCTTTGGGCGATCTACTATTTCTGATGGTGGCTCTCATTTTCCTTTATTTTGTCAAACATCACTTTTGACTAATTTCAACACTTTGTACTTGTTTAATATTCTCTTCCTCAATATCCTTTGCTCAAATTGTGTCTTATTTGATTCAATGTATTCTCTCACTCAATCTTTTATCTGTTTCAATCTTGTTTTTTACTTAATTTCTAGGGGTTTGATAAATGAATTTGGAGATTTATGTTGATAATGTATATTGATAATAGTTAATAATTTATTGTTGAAAGTTTGAAGCAGAGAGAAAGTGTTAGAATTTAGAGGAAACTTCAAGCTTAGCTTCTTGGTCAATGTGTTGAAGTGTTTAAGTGTTTCTCTGTTCTAATCGGTAATGTTTCTGTGATTTTATTAATGGTCTTAGAGTTGCTTTGATGTTTTCATGTGCTCACAATAATATTATTATTCAACAATAAAATCCATATTTCTTATTGTCATACAATTTACATTGGCTATATGTAACATAAATTTGAAGCATAATTTCTAAACCTTATCAGAAAAAAAAAAAAAGAATTAAGAAAGCGTCGAAAAAAAAAAAAGCATAGAGGAACACTAATTTTTACTTATTCAATAATAACCTAACTAGGTTAAACATAATTAATTATAGGTATCCAAAATTAACTTATTCAAAATTTTAAAAGATTTAGTTTTCTTTATTTTTATATTCAATTACTAAAAATTTCACAAGTTCTAAAAATTGAAAATTTTAGAATACGAGTTCTAATCTTTTCATAATACGAACTCTAAAACTTTTAAAACATAGAATACGAATTTTATAACTTTTAAAACATAAACAACTTTTATAATACGTATTCTGAAAATTTCATTATTCGTATTTACATTATTAGAATACGTATTCTAAATTTTCAATTCTAATTTTTTTAGAACATGAATATTTTCAGAACAAGTCTTAAAATACAAATTGTAAAATTTTTAGAACATGTACAATTTTTAGAATTTAAATTCTAAAACTTCCAGAATAGTAGAACATGGATTCTAAATTTTTAAGAACAATTTTCAAACTTCAAAAAACATATTTAAAATTTTCCAAAATTAAATATTTTGTTCTTCAAATCTTTTTCAAACATATGTTTCTACGTGGTTAGCTAATTTATTTTATAGAAATGTTATTAATCTAATAACAGAAGTAAATTACAAAAAAAGATAATTTACAAAATAAAATATAAATGAACAAATGTTTTTTAGAATTCCTTTATATCCAATTTTTCCAATAAAATAATAACTAAGCCGCAATAAGATTTCTATTTTTATGGGGAAATCTGGATAAATATAGTATGCGAAGTCGTACCATAATTTCCATGAGTATACCAATGAAAACACTCCACTCGTCAGTAAATAAAAAGATCAACAAAGAACCGTAAGATATAATAATCCCACTAAAATCAACGGTGGTACACTCTGTCTCTTTATTATTTGATTTCACGTTGGCTGGACCCAAAACAACTAACCTATATTGGTGATTTGTTTCGTCAAGTTTCTCTCTTCTTCTTCTTCAAGTCACCAAAGCTTATTTCATCTCTCTCTCTCTTTCTGTGAATTAATGGCGAGTAGTTGCGAGCTTTGCTGTGAGATCATCATCGCGATCCTTCTTCCTCCCGTTGGAGTTTGCCTTAGACATGGCTGTTGCACTGTAAGTTCCAACTCTTTCTCTCGATCTCTCTCAAATTCATCGAATTGATCATTTCAGATCTCAAATCACAGAAGTAGAGATTGATTTAATTACGGTTATTGCGTTACGGTTTACGGTTATTGCGCTCCGGTTTACGGTAACCAACCAATAAGATGATTGATGGAGATAAACTACTAAAAATATATTTTTGGTGATTTTCTGAAAATAAACACTAATGAAGGGACTAGAAAATAAATTCAACACTAATGAAGGGACTAGAAAATAAATTCATTTGAAAGTTGTTTTTCCCCAACTGATGATTGATTATTGTTTAATTTGTAGGTTGAGTTCTTCATTTGTTTGGTTCTCACTTGCTTAGGCTATCTCCCGGGAATAATATATGCGATTTACGCGATTTTGTTCCTTCATCGTGATGAGTACTTTGATGAATACAGACGACCAATCTACTATGTTGCTTGACGTCGTGATTTCATTGTTCTTGAGGAAACATATATTGTTCTTTTGAGTGTCATTTACTTGTATCTTATAACATGGAGATAATTCAGTTTTTTTAAGAAATCGAAAATATTTTATTGCGGTTTATATAGTTTGGTACACTTTGATGGATGCAGAACACTCTCTATTTTGTTGCTTGATTGCAAACCTTTTCAAGGTGTTTGTATATTTAGTTTTTTATAGTCTGGAGAATCTTAGTCCGGAACTTGTAACAAAAAAATGGATTATTTTTCCCACTTGGTGGCCTCAAAAAACCTAACAGAGATCGGTTGATTAGAGAACGAATGCAAAATAAAGAAAAAATATGTAAGCCATATTACTCGCACTATAAAAACATATATACATTTGTAAGAATATTGGTTCGTGCAGCAATGTGGTTTTTGTCATTCGGCGCGTGTGCTCCTTGAGCATCTCCGAAAAATGATAGAATCCTAGAGACGGAGTAAATACGTTTTTGAGAAAATTGTAGAGTAAAATAGATAAAATGTTTCGGAGAATCAATCGGAAGGACACTCGAACGGTGACAAGTCGGCAATTTCTTCCTCGACCACTACATCCAGTTCCATGCCGAGTTCATCACCATATTGTCCAAGGTATATGTTTCGGTTTAGCCTTCCGCGTAAAACTCTTAACAATTATTACTTCCATTTTAATTTATTTGTCGATTTAGAATGTTTTGTTCCATAGAGAACTTTTTAAAAAGGTTTCAATGCACAAGTTAAACTTCTTAAAAATATTTTACGTTTTTGAATGGAGTTTCTACAAGCTTGAGTTACTAGTTTCCTTGTACCGGAAACATGAAGATTTTTTACAAGCTTTATTGTCAAATTATTGCACACAAACATAGATTACCAATGCAAGCATTATGAGTTACATAATATAAACCACAAGATTAAACTAGTGCAAGAAAGAAGAAAATATTTTGGCAATATATAGTATTTAGAACAAGTAAAAAATCAATAGCACGGAACTAAGAAAAGCAGTTCCAATGCTACATGAGCTCAATAGAGGAGATCGACGGTTGAATAACTCTATTCTCTAACAACCATGATTTCCCACTTGATTTCCTAAAAATGATTTAAGAATTTCATTACAACACATTTAATTTAATGACTTTGCTTAATTTAATTTATTTTAAAATTTAAAAACTTGTCTCAGCCTAGTCACAACCTAGTGTTTTATAAGATTATGAACTTTCCTTTTTCTAATAGAAATTGAGTTGTTTAGTTTTTATTTTAAAATTTTTTTTAAGTATAGTTATCGGTGGCCTCTCCGAATAAGAAGACTTGCAATTTTGTTTGCTTTGTCGTCATTCTCTGCTATGCTCAGTCGTCGTTCTCTGCTTCTTGCCACAAAAGAAAGACTGATAAGGTATGTGCTCGATCTTTTTGTGTAGTTAAGATCAGCTATATGTGTAGTTAATTAGGGTTTCTTAATTTTATGTGTAATTAGACCATTTCTAATGTATTTCTTTATTTATTTTCTCTAAAATAGAATAACTCATTATATAATGTAATAATGCAATTTCATTATCATATTGTGTGAAATTATACATTTAGTCATTATATCATGTAATATATTTTTTCCCAAAAATGAATTGGTCTTTTCACAATGGCAAAACACGATAGGAGAACTTCTCTATATCTTTTCTACAAACTTCTTGTTGTGTAGCAAATTTTTTTTTTTTTGACTCGTGAATAGTTTGTACTATCTTTGATCATTTTAGATAAATATCATAGGCCAAGTAATATCCCATATTATACTCTTTTTCTTGAATGATATAATGTTTAGGAGAAAAGCAATATTTATTCTTTATTTCCTATTATACTCTTTTCTTGATTGAATGAGTTTCGAAGTAATTTACCGAATTATTAGGTCACTACTCTTTATTTTCTTAATTTTATTTTATGTTGCTTATTTTTAATTTTATTTTATGTTGCTGTTTTTAATTTGTATGGCTTGTTTTTGTTTTATTCTATGTTTCTTTTTTTAAATTTATGTTGCTTGTTTTGAATTTAATTTTATGTTATTTAATTCTTTTTTTAATTAAGTGAGTGACATTATGACATAAAATAAAATATTAAAAATATAAATGATTAAAGTATATATATAAAAAAAACTTAACTCTAAAATAGACAAAAAAATAGAATTACTCCAAATATGGAATAATCTTCCACTTTACTTTATTAAATTGGAAAAGATTTTACCCAATAATAAAATAAAATATAGAATTAGATTGAAAATGCCGTTATGCTAAGATTTATGTGTAGTTAATTTGAAAAGATTTTACGCAAAAATAAAATAAAATATAGATTTAGATTGAAGATGTCGTTAGGATAAAATTAATGTGTAGTTAATTAGTGTTTATAAATTTATATATTTATTTTACCAGAATATGGTAAATTTTCTAGCCATTTATCTCAGTCCAAAATGTAGATCCTCTTGATTCAAAATAAAAATCAACAAATGTATTTTTCTTTCTCATCCTGAAATGTTCAAAACTCAAGACGAACGAAACAAAAAATTGTAATTCCAATTAAAAAAAAAAAAAACCAGAAATAGAGGTGACAAAACTCAACCAAAATATCCAACTATATGATATTTAACTCAAAAACTTCTATAGAAAAATTGATTTAAACTACTCAAGAAAACGTTTGCGAGTTTTCAAAATTCGCAGGTGAGAACCAATACACTTTTAGAGCAAACTCCGGCAAGCCTCCACTCCCGCTGCCTGCGAATCCAACAAAGACTGCCCCGACGGACTCTCACTAACGCTTTTTATCACCGCATCAAGAACCGTTTTTCTGAACCATTCATCTTCCATAGTCTTCAAAACATCTCTTACCAGCTCAAAATCCAAGACTTTAGCTGAAACCAACTTCCCTAAAATCTCTCCAAAGCTGTGCGGTGCTTTTGGCAGATCGATTGCTATGTCATCTAACATAGAACCGTATAGTAAACAACCCGACCCTAACTCCTTACACGTCACAACATTCTTGGAGATCAAATGTTTGAAGAGATTAGTCACTGGTTCAACGCACGGAAGGTTTTTCTCTAAACCGAGTGAGATGGTTTGGTTAACGAACTCTGGATGGTAAGATGGAGATTTTAACTCCTCAACGCATTGCAATGCCTCATCCAATAACAGAACATTGAAATACTCTTCAAGAAGCGACTTAGTTTTTCTTCCGAGCTCCACTTCACTCAGGGTATTAGCCAAAGGAGCCGCTTGTGGCTGTGACTGTGGCCGAGGCTGCGGCTTCTCAGCAGTTGGAACGGGTTTAGGAGCTGAGCTAGAACTGTTACCTTGCAAAAGAGGGCTTGGCTTACTACCACCATTGAAGAAGCTTCCATTGCCCTGAGGAAGAACAAGCCTTGAGTTGACTGAGAATGACTTGTTGATAGCGGGAGGAGGTTGGACACGCGGCTGCTGCTGCACTGTTTGTCTATTGCCTCTAGGCATGGACCGAGTCCGTTGAATTTCCCAGCCGCCTTCATCATCAATAGGCATCTTCCTAGTTCCAGGCATGCCAGGCATCATTCCTCCAGAACCAGGACGGCCAAAGAGGCTTCCAGATCCAACACTGTCCGCTGCACCAGAAACAGCACTTCGATTGTTGTTGTTGTTGTTTCTCATACTTGCCATTGCACCTGGACGCATCCCAAGATTCCTCTCAGCCTCTGAATGAATCTCAGTGATTTTCTTCGCTTTCACCTATAGTAAGACAACAAACACGTAAGCACGGATCGAAAAACATTAAAGAACTGAGACGGAAAAAAAGATATCTTTACCTCCTCTCGCCTTGGTACCCAATTGTTAGAACGAAGATCAATAACGCTTTCGACCAAAAACCTGAGACGAAGCTCTAGCTGAGGATGCACTGCTAGTTCCTTGAGTCGGAGGAAGTACATGTCGTTTAAACTTCGAAATTTTTTGTTCTCGTAAAGTTGCTTCCCAACAGTCATGAAAATCTGGCACAGAGCTTCCACATCATCCTCTGCTGAGCAAGCTTTACTGTCTGCTCCTAAAAACTCCTGTGTTCACGAGATTTTAAAAGATCAATAAACGTAAACACTGTGTAACAAAACAAGAAACATGGGGTCAATACATTTACACATACCTGGATAATAAAATGAACTATCTTCTCGGTAACCATCTTTTGCTTCAGAAGTTCACCAATCAGACGGATATTTCCCAGTGTTCTACGTTTCGCCGCTTTCTCTTTATCAATTCGATCCATTTCTTGGTCTGGACTTGTCATCTGTCTGATTTCAGTGTTTAGTTCGCGAGCGCCTTCGAACGCCTCTTGGCAAAAGTTCAAAAGGACTCGTTTGAAAGTTATTTCTTTCCCGTCGGGTTCCTCGGATGGAAACGAAGGGAGCTTCCCGTTAATATCAAAACAAAGAAGAGCATACATCTCGCAGAATGTTGGCTGGAGAACAGCATTCTCGAAGATTAGCTGTATCACTCCCTGCAACAACCAAATGTATATAAGAGCAAAATCAATACCATGAAGAAGAGAACAACAACAGAAAACAGAAAACAATGAAGAAACAAACCTTTAGAATATCCGCACAAGTGATTCCAGCGTCAATCAATTGGCCTTTAAGAAGATCGTACTTCTCCGGGGTAAGCTTGTTTAGAATACTGCAGAGAGAATCATAGTTGTAACGAATTAGTCACAATAACTAACTCAAGCACAAAAGGTAAAAGGATTAGCTGTGGACAATACCCTTTCACGCTCTTGAGGACTTTGTCTTTATCTGAAAGAGATCCTCTTTTAGCTGACCATGGGACTTCTGCTTTAAGCAGCGCAGGGGTAGGACCAGACTGTTTTTTTTCACAAGATCATGTTAGCAACAAGAGAAAAAGTTGTAATTAAAAAAATTATGTCACAGTTGGATGAATACTTACCCCTTGGTTAGACCATTCTTTATGCGATGAATTTCTAGCTTCACGGGAATCGTCTCTTAACCATTCTTTACCAGTGGTTTGAACCTGAGTACGACTATGCCAGTCGCGGTTATCAGGCTGGGAATAACGAATCTGAGTCTGAGGTTGATTTGTTGGCTGATAAGAACAAACAAAGAATGTGATTTAAACACACAGAATCTTAAGAAGTATGAAACAAGGATTACACACACAGAGAAACTCACTTTATTCTCAGCTGCACGATTTCCCCAACTCTGCTCTTCACCAAAAAGCTCAGCTGCGATTTCCTTAGCACGTCTTAGAATGTCCACAGAGAGTTGGACTGACTGTTATTAAGAAACACAATGATTAGTGACTTTGGTTACATAAACAGGACTCAGAAGACAAAAGCAAAAGACAGAAATTAGAATTAAGTTTAATACCTGTCCGAACTGAAGTAACTCTTCTCGGGTGAAACGTATACGTTCACCAGAATCTTCTCTCTACATAAACCATTAAATTTCAAGATACTATTAGATTCAATTACAGACAAGGGAGAAAAAAACAGGGTTAAAGATCAATAAGACAAAACAAACATAAATCTATGTTCTTTGCACAAGTAACAATCTTTGTCCGTGTTGAAATTAACAATCTGAACTTAAAAAGATCCAAACTTTCTTCAAAATTTTATTCAAAATCACGGAAACGAATCAAACCCTTTAATTATATCGAAATAACGAGACAATTACGGAAAAAAACCATGAAATCAAATTGGACAGAAACAGAGAAGAAGAAAACAGAGGATTGATTTGGTGAATTTTCAAAGCTTTTACCTTGACGACAGAAGGAGTTTCTCCGGCACTACCATTGGTAAGATCAAAAGAAGAAGAAGAGCTAAAGCGTGGGGTAAAAAACCTGCCTCTTCCGCCACCACCGCCACCGCCACCGCCGGGTCTCAAACTTATCACCGATTGTTCACCTTGTTGTTGCATTACTCGATTTCTTGTTTTCACGATTAGGTAAAATTTAGCAGATGATTATAAAGCAGTCTGCGTTGTTGGTATGTGACTATGTGACTATGTGTAATGTAATATATAGTTTTAGGAGATTGACCGTCCAAAAGATAAACACCTTCGATTCCTTTTTTCTTTTCCCTTAGGATTTGCAGTGTGTTTTTGGCATTTAGCCCAATATCTTCTATTTATCTCCGAAATTACTTTTTACTTTTGGAAAATATTTAATGGAAAATCTTAGTAGTTACTTATTTGACTTATGACCAAAACAATATTAATCTAGTAATATTTTACTAGTATTGCTTTACTCTCTTCGTTTTTTTTTGTTTTTTTTATTTATAGTTTTATGATTCAAAATTTATTTCAATATAAGTATTATTTTGTATTTCTAATATATTTTTTAATCAAAATTTATATTATTATCCTTACTATTTTAGTCTACTAACCAATGAAAATTTATTTACAATACATTAATGAAGGATAAAATAGACAAATACATATTTTTCTTAAATAGTGTGCAAAAACCTTAAACTACACATAAAAAGAAACGGAAAGAGTATTAAATAACTATTTAATATGTTATTATTTAAATTTAAATCTGGATAATTTATGTATTTTATGCCATTTAAAATATTGTGTTTATTACATAAATTTATTTATATATTCCTACATAATAATAGGTAATTTATTAAAATAATTTATTAAGATGTGTGAATTTAAAATGTTATAAAAATGTATGAATATACTCTCACCAAAAAGAAATATATCAATATATTTTTGAAAGATTTATAATTTTTCAAAAATAGATTAAAGATCCAGTATTTTTTTCAAAAATTAAGGATCTTCAGCATTGATAATTTTTTAAAATTCAGAGAGTTTTATTTGTATATTCGATTTTTATCATTTTTTTCCTTGATAACTAGTGGTTTTGGTTTCCAGTGGTCTTGGTAAAGGTTAAAAGTTTGGCATCTCCGATGACGAATAAATATATTAGAAGACCAAAAAGATCCTTCAAAGTAAGGTAATCGTGAAACTGTCAAAGTATATTCTTCTTTCTCATAAAAGAACTGTTCATGAAGGTTAGTAATATTCACCACTACACTCTGCTTTATTTCTTTATCAAGCAATGACATAAACGAAATTGGATAGAAAAGATTCCTCTTGATGTACGAAAACCTTGGATTCCTCTTGATGTACGAAAACCTTGGATTCCTTACTAGTTGATACCATTGACGAAACTTCTTAGTGTTGGGAGCATACTAAGTCTTGGGATGAGAATAAAACACAAGGCAATAATGAATTACCTAAAATGGTTAGATCACTTTCTAGAAAAAGAATAAAAGGTTTGAGCTATTATAGTAGAGGTTGTGTTGATATTGATGATGCTAAAAACATTCTCATGATGTAAAAGGTATAAATCATTTACATTTTTAAATGCACTTTTTTGTTAACTTTTTGTTGGTATATATTTATTGTTGACTTATTCTTTTTTTTTTTGTGTATCTTGTGTTAGGCTCTGCCTCCAAGATTTCACTCATCTCCCACTTCTTAGTTTAAACTACAAATCTGCGTCCCATCTTTTAGATCTTATAAGATTGAGGGTAATTAATTTTTTTTGAATTGTGGTCCGTGGCTATCGTATTGTGGTAAAAACCATTAGAGATCTAGAGACATTTCACTACTACAATAAAATTATCTATTTTCTATGATTTATATCGTAGGAAATTTTCCTACGAAATCGAGAATGTTAGAAAATTCAAATTTAATTTTGAAATGAAATAAAGAATCAAAAAGTCAATTAGCTAAACTTTGGGAATTTTGATGATCGCAAAATTCATAAATTTTAAATAAGATTACAATTTTAATTTTTAAACTCTATCTTATTTAAAAATGTATATATAGGTTTCCGAAAAAATAGATTTGAATCACGACATATATAAAAAATAAACTTTTATAAATTAAATGCATTATGTAATATTTCAAAATAGTCTAATAATAAGATCAAATAAAGCTGAAATGTGAATTATAACTATTTTTCCAGTACATTGATTTAAAATAGGTAGATAGATCTATACTATTAAAAGGGAAGCACATTTTAAAAGTAACATTTAAGTTCTAAAATAATTACATGTAATGCCATTAAAATAAAGAACAAAAACAAAATCTCATTAATGGTAAAATTGTCTTTATGTTTTATATGATATACATGTATCTATACAAAATTAAAAGATCTTTAAAATATTAATTAATAAATAAAAATTAAATTCATTCCCTCTGTTATTAAATATGGACGAAAATTAATTTTTAGAAAAATTAGTTAACCAATCAAAATTCAAATACTAAGATTTGATATCTATCTATATCATATTACTTATTTTAGTTTATTTCATTTGAAAGATTTTGTTAAGATTTTAAATTATGATTCTTCTACCATATTTGTCTGATATATATCAAATTATTTTGAATTATCATATAATATATATATATATATATTATCATATAATACATAATAATTTTACCGAATAAAATAAAGAAAACTATTTTAAATACTTAATTTCAAATACTATAAACAAAAATGCCCTTTTTTTTGACTAAAAACATAAATTCCCCAAGAAAAATAACATTCAATCTATGTTCATATGTATATAATTTGGTTTTTCTAAATTATATCATTTTCAAAATAATTTGTTTTACTAACTACATATACTACCAAAAAACATAACTAAATTTTGATTACTCTAAAGTCTTTATTCGATGGAATTAATATGTTATTATAATATCAATATATCATTATAAATATCAGTATATTTCTGGTTTGAGACGGAAAATAGTGGGTATGAGACAAAACCAAATAATTCGAGTAACAAAAAAATATTACTCAAACAAAGTTTTTTAGAAAATAGAGCAATTTTTTTTGTTACGATACATGATAAAAAAATTTGAGTAAACAAATTAAGTCACCAAAATTTTACTAATTTTATTTTGATAAAAGCTGCCTATGAGACGGGTTAGAATCCACATCAAGATGGATATTTTAAGAATTTTGCCTAATTTAAAAAAAACAAATTAGAGTAATGTTTAGAATTATTATTTTTTGATAATTTTCATTAGTTTTATAAAAATTAAATATTCAAACTGAAAATACATGTTTCCTTTCTAAAATTCTTAACTCTATTTCTAATAATAAACATTATCAAACGGGTAATCTTTTGGGTCAAAATTATCGAATGGGTACTCATTTAAAAAGAAACAGATATGAGATATATTTTTTTTATAGATACAGATTTCCGTTTCAAAGTAGGTATACCTATATTATATACTGGAATAATTCAAATTAAAACTGAATCCAAATCCGATTTAACATCTCCTAATAAAATTTTTATAAATTTTTTGATTAGTTTAGAACATTTAAATATCTTAAATTTAAATATTATATAAGTTAATTTTACAAAAATAATCTTGCACGTATGTGCGGGTTCGATTCTAATTTTGGATAAATTATAATCAATGTTAGTTTCTATAGTATTGATGTTTTAATTAAAAAAAGAGGTTTAGATTTATCATTTGTAGTCTTTAGAATATATTTATGGTGTAGTAACTCGTAAATTTGCTCTGTCAATTACTCTCGCTATTGTTTTCCAAAATGTTCATCTCAAGTTATAGTTTAATACTGTATTATATAATACGTATTTGCGTGATTGTTTTGGTCATACCAAGACTCCAAGACTTAACAAAACCTACTAAAGAAAAAAACAAGACTTTTTTTTATAACATATGAAAAGTGCCTAATTAGTTTCAACAACCATTTCTGAAATATGCTAATAATGCTATCATATTATTGAAAATAACATAATTTAATACTTAATTAATTATTTATTAACCATTGTTTAACTCCAATGATAAAGATGTTAGCCTTAAGGGTTATTTGTAGAAAAATAATCCTCGTATTATCATATTGAAAACCTCCATTAACATTTTCGGCATAGTCATCGTTTCCTAATTTTCTATTACTAAATCCATGAGATTTTGTAGATCGTTTCCTAATTTTCTATTACTAAATCCATGAGATTTTGTAGAAAATACTAAATTGTATGCTTACTTCGGCAGCTCCCAATTCGAAGAAAATATAGACCATTGTTAAATGTTTCTACATACATATATGCATTTTTTGGTTGGGTGATTTTGTTTTCAAATGTACTACATTTATTTTCCTTCTTTTTTTTTCTCAAGTAAATAAGTTTTAATAAAATTATAAATTTTGAAAACTATAACATTGATGTGGTGATAATAATTGAATGAGTGATCAAGAGAAAGTAAATAATCTTAAGTATGTATGATCAGGAGATTTTTATTTGTGTCCTTCCTCACAATAATTTATTGTCACAATTAAGTTCTGAAATGATTGTATATCTAAAGATCTCTGTGTATACCAAATCTACGAGAAACTCACAACATTTACACCTTGCCGGACATGCGGTAATAACAGAATCTCTATTTTGAACAAAAATGGTAAAACTCTATTATAACCTTAAATTGTTCACATGTGGCTTAAAAAAGCCACCACCAATGTTCTCAGCCCTCAAAACACTAACTAAGTAGCTTCATACGTAGCTGGGTTTAACAGAGTGGTATACCTTCTTGATATTATAGTAACCATACAACACATCTTCTACCAAAACTGCATGCCAAAAGCAATTTGATTCTTTCCAATTCAATTCCTTCTATTTATGAAGATGATTTTCTACAGTTAAGTGCACACTGCCACAAATCAATAAACTTTTCATCAGCCACAAAGAAAGAAAAGCTATGGTATACAAATGGTTTTGTGCGCGTTAAAAGAGCTATAAGAGTTTAAAAATCATAAACACTTTAAAAATCATAAACATTTATAAACACTTTAAAACCCATAAACATTTATGGCTTAAATCTATATTATTTACTTATATTTTGCTTATGTTTTGTTTATGTTTTGCTCATATTTAACATGTTTTATTTGTTGTCAATTCAATTTTTTATAGTAAAAAGAACTTAACCATATATTACATAAACTTAAAATTATGTTGATAAAATTAGTTACAAAATTTTCAGTTATATGTTATATTATTCTTAGCTTTATTGTATATATCTTTTGTGTTTTAAAATTAACTATGAAATTAATTGATTTTATTTTTTATACATTTATAAATTTTAAATTATTTAATTTCAAGTTAATGATTATATGTTTTTTTTTCTTTTCTCTAATAAAAAGTTTTATAAAATTTTGTTTTCCTTTATCACAATATTCTCCTGATAGAGAAATAAAAGAAAAAAGAAAAGTGGAGAAGCATGAAAACATAGGTTAGTTAAAATGTATACCTGAGGGCATAAAAATACAAGAGGAAGATTCTCTCATTTTTATTATTATTTGGGTTCCAATTCATGAGTTTACTCCCAATTTAAAACGATGATGACAACCACAAAGAACGACAAAACAAAAAATAAATTTGTTGAGAACCAGCATGGTCAGATTTCTTATAAAGGCTGTGACTTACATGTATCTATTCTGAATATCTGCAAAGATATCAAACACATGGGAAAACAAGTTTGAAGAAATATGTTTCACATATGTATTAAGAAACAACAATGAAACTGTACATCTTCTTGCCAAAAATGGACCATCAAGTTGCATTTTTTTTTCTAATTGTATTTATCCACCTGTTTGGTTAACTAGTTTGTTGTATCATGACATTATTTATTCTCATTAATATATTTATTTGCCGCTAAAAAAATACTAGTACATAAAACTACAGTAAAACCTCTTAAATTAATAATGTTGGGACCAGAAAATTTTATTTATTTATAGAGATTATTAATTAATTGATAGAGAGTTTTGTCGAATTAAAAAAATATTTTATAAAAAGTAGAAAATGAAGACAATACTTCGATATGTTTTAATGTATTTACACATTAGAAAATAATCATTTGCATATATAAATTTTTTATAAATTTAATTGCAATTTGAAAAGATAATATTATATATTTTTGATATTTTAAGAAAAAATAGAGATAAAGTCTAACAAAATTTTCAAATTTATGAATAAATAAACAACATTATAATCATAATTTACTAAAATATCTTATATATATACAATAATTATGAATTTTTATTATTAATGAAATCATATTACTTAGAGATTTCAAAAAAATATTATCTCGTTATAAAAATAACAAATATATTTTAATACGTTTGCCGTAGTATCCCGGGATTGTGTCTTATTGCCTCAACAAATTGGGCCATTTGTAATAAGTCAGCCTATTACCAAAACGCGTTCGTTTCGATTTTCAGCAACAAGTTTTTAAACGACGTAGCTTAATCTCCTTGCGTTTAAATCCTGGATAAGAGCTTCGTTTAGATGCCAAGGTTTTGAAAGCTCTCAGTGAAGAAGAAGAGCCATGGCTGGGATAACCAGCACCATTGGATTCAACGCCGTTTTCACCGGAATCACCAAATCTGCGTCGTCGCATTCACTATTTTCTGTCGATTCCAAACTCTGTGGTCTTCGTCTCTCCAATCCCGAACTATCATTTGCTAACCTCTCACCTTCTCCTCGCCGTAGCCTCTCCGTCAATTGCCGTTTCGGTGGTGGTGGAGGCGGTGGAGGTGGCGGAGGAGGTTATCGTTTCTCTGGAGATTCAAGACGAGGTAGGCAGAAAGACTCCGAAGTTGATGATGCGCTTGATATCTCCTCAATTAGGTGAGGTTTCATAGTCGAATTTGAAGTTTTCTGTGTAATTTGAAATTTCGTACTGATTCGAAATGTTGATGATATTGTAGGTCAGCTACTGTCAGGCTTATCGATGGACAACAGAACATGGTGAAAGTTAAACTCAATTTCTTTGATTTCAGTAAAGAAAATTACAGCTTTGATTCTGCAAAATAGAACCATAAATTTCCAGTTTTTATGCTTTCTGTATAGCTTGGGTTAGTCTCTAAAGACGAAGCAGTTCGAATGGCGGAAGATGCTGAGCTTGATTTGGTATGTGTTTCCCATTAGAACATGCCAAATGGCAGAAAATGCTTTATCTTGTGAATACATTATGCAATGTTCATTGTAAATTTCATTTTCAGGTGATACTATCGCCTGATGCAGATCCTCCGGTTGTGAAAATGATGGATTACAGGTGAGTTATCTAAAGTATGTTAATGAAATGGTTCCTTATAGACCAAACCAGGCACAAGTTTCAGTGATAATGATTCTGTTTTGTGTTATCAGTAAATACAGATACGAACAGCAAAAGAGGAAAAAAGATCAGCAAAAGAAAAGTATTTTGACTGCTCCTCTCCTCTTAGTTTTAGAGTTGGAGATGAAATGCTAATGTATAGTACTTGTGTTTCTTCGTATCAGCCACTCGCATGGACTTAAAGGAGCTTAAAATGGGGTATGGCTCTCAGTTTTTTTGTTTGTGATGTTGCAAATGACTTCTTTGGAACTAAATCTTCTCAATGGTTACTACGGTTTTTATTTTTTCGACAGTTATAACATTGATCAGCATGATTATTCAGTACGTCTGAGGGCTGCCCAAAAGTTCTTGCAAGAGGGTGACAAGGTTGTTCCCATATTCTTCATAAGCTGTGAAAGTTTCGTTCCATCCGATTAAGTTTTGTTTAAGTACCTTCTTGTAATGTATTCAGGTTAAGGTGATTGTGAGCATGAAAGGACGAGAAAACGAGTTTAGAAATATCGCTATTGAACTCCTTAGACGTTTTCAAACCGAAATAGGGGAGGTAACATGTTCTTTCTCCACTCTTTCCTATGCATATCAGATTTAAATGTGAAATGATTGGATCACTTAAACTTGTCCCGAATCTGTAGCTTGCGACTGAAGAGAGCAAAAACTTCAGGGACAGAAACTTGTTCATTATCATGGTGCCAAACAAGGAAATGATTCGGAAACCACAAGAACCAACACCGAGAAAGAAGAAAAAGCAAGCGGATAACGAAGTTTCAACGGCAGAAGTAACGGCTGAGCCTCTGCAAATCGAGTCTGGAGTTTAAACCATATGGTAAGGAGAGCTAAAGTAAAGTTTTGTATATTTACTTTTCTTCCATGTCTCAAGAGCTGTATAACAAATAGAATTAGTCCTATTTGAATAATGTTCTTCTTCATTTGTAGATCTTTTCTATAAACTATTTTTTTGTAACTTCTCAGCTTAGTTGAATCTTACAGATTTGTATTTTTATGTAACAGACCAAGCTTATAACTTATGCTTCCATGTCAGAAACTAGATAAATTCTGATTACTGTTTTGTGTAAAAAATGTAAACTACTTGATGCTATAACGTTTTTGACCATTTTACAATTTGATAGCCAATTGTTTCCTTTTTACACTGATCACTAAACTAATTGAGATTACATGTGCACAATTAAGTTGCATTTTCCTCATTGATTTTTGCTGAAACCCTCTAATTTTCACATCTTTTTCCTATAAGCATAACACAAAATGGAAAAAGATAATGGCAGACGAAAATGCAAGCCAAAAGAGAGCAATTTTATGGCCATGGAAACTTGCTTAATGGCAACAATTTAGACTCTGCATATCTCGTACTTGTTCTTCTTGCTTCTTCTGTATCAAATGAGTCATGAGACTACTCTCTTCAATCTGTTTCACACCATGAAAAAAACTCGGTTAAACGTGTTTGAATGTTGGATTTGTGTTTAGATTTCCTTTAATGCTTACTTCCATGATTGCAGTTGATGCCAATAGATCTTCACATTTGTCAAGCAAAAAGTTCTCTTTTGTAGCAATAACAGCGAGATCCGAAACAAGTTTATTCATCTCCTCCATCTGCGAGTTTACAGAAGAAATGGATGATCCCATACTCTGCATTACATCAAGAGCTGAAGACATAGCTAACTCCAAAGAACCAAGGTCCGCCTGTGATCATCACCAAAAGCTCTTTACAAAATCATAACTCGATTCTTGGTTCTTTGAAAAGGTATAAAACCATACCTTAGTTCTTCCTGTAAGTGGAAGCCGAAGAGTATTTGCTTCCAAGTCTCCAATAGCACCAGCTAAAGAACTCACGTGTTCTCTCTCGAGTATAGCCCAATCTTCAAGGCAACTCATCTGCGGAAACACATTAGCATTTACATCACGTCGATGAACACATATACAAGCGAGTCAAGACAATATATATACCTGATCATTTAAGATAGATTCAAGCTTCATTTCTAGCTTCAACTCTTGGAGACAAATCCTTTGGTTAGTCACAATATCTCGTAGCTCTGATGTCGCACGCCACACATTGTACAGAGTTTCCTGTAAACAAACCTCAAGATTGTTAAAAAAAACATAGAAACTGACACCTACTACAATATTGTCACATAAGTATTTTACCTCAGCTATTAAGCTTTGAATATAGCTAACTCCTTCAGCTCGAGCATTCGCAAACCGCCATTGCGTATATCTATTATATAGCAAACGAAGTTTATGAACATCTTCTATATAACTTGCTTTTTTCCCTTTCTTAACATCAGCAAAGAAGCTAAGAACCGAAGTTGTTTGTCTTGTCCGCGAAGGACTTACACCTCTAGGTGGAGGTGTAGATGATCTAACACAAGAAGGACTCAATCCTCTCAAGGGACTAACTCCTCTTGAAGGACTCATACCTCGAGAATTAGACGATGATGAAGAAAACGAAGATCTGCTAGGCGAAGCAGTACGCGATCCAGGAGCAGACAATGGATGCAATCTAGTAGATAAAAGCTTAAGAGACTCAGAAGAACTACTACCATCTTCCGATGTGTCACTAGAAGACTTCTCTAATGGTTTAGAAAAAGGCAATGACATTCTCCTGACCGCTTTATCTCCAAGATCCAAGCTTCTATTCATAGCATTCGAACTTATCTTCCCGCTTATTCGACTAGGCCATAACCTACTATGAGAAGAACTATCCAAAGGTTTTGAATTCTCTGATGTCACATTCTTGCCTTTCAATGGACTTCTTTTCCTCAACATAGTGTTCGAAGAAGGTCTCAATGTTCGATCATTCGAACAAGTAACAAGCGGTTTCTCCTTCTTACTAACAGGAACTGAGACTGAATCAGACTGAAATGAAACACTAAGACTTCTTCTCATAGTTGAAGGCCATAAGCTTTCAGATAATCTCCTAGAAGAAACCGGTACCTCACTAACCGGTGTACAAGGAGTAGTACTTGGCGTTGAAGGAACGCGTTTTCTTTCAGCTGAAACCGCTCTTTTCGATTGAGAGGGTAAAGAAGGAACAGTCCTCATGACGTTAGGTGAAGGACATCTCCTAGTTTTAGTAGGAGTTGGTGATCTATATCTTGAACTAACTTCCATTGTTTTAGCACGGCGTGTGATTACAGTAGCTACATTGTTCTTCTCAGCTGGAACAAGAGGTGGTCTTGTAGTAGTAGTAGTAGTAGTAGTATCTTCTATTCTTGATTGTTGTTGTTTCGCCATTGTTGCTTTCTTGAAACCATATAAAACTTCTATTCAAGCTTTATCAAAAACCAAACTTGCTCATTGTAGACACTTTTATTTCTGTCAAAAAAGTAAGATACCTTCCAGATAAGCAAGATGGAGCAAAAGCAGAGAATATTTTAGACAACCCATATGATAAAGATTATATCTTTACAACAGAGACACAGATCAAGAATCAGTTAAAGGCTAATTCAAGTCTAAAAAGAGAAAAAAAAAAAAAAAAAAAAAGGTAAGATCTTTAGGTGTTATTTTTTTTATCAAGAAACCAAACAGATCAAGACACAGAGATTGAAAAAGACAAGCCTTGGTCCATGGGACAAGCTGACTAATTTCAAATCACAATAAAGTTGAGTTAGGTCCCAAAAGAAAAAGTGACAAGAAGAAGAAGCTTGAGACCTATGTAATGAAAGAGATAAGAAAAAAAGTTATGCCTAGTACTATAGAACTAGTAGTTTAATTACTGCAACTTTCACAATTTCAGAGATATTCTTAATTTCATCAATCAATGACTTTATATTAAAAACTTCTAAGCGAACAAAAATCTTTTTTTGTTAACAGTGTGTCATTGTCACGGGTCTGCCATGGTCGGATGGGCTGGAGATATTAATGGAGATTTTGAGATTCCACAGACTCACCTTTCATTCTTCAGAACCAAAACCATCAAAGAGAAACAAAACCTCAAAGTTAACAAAAAGAAGTTTCCTTTATTAGCTCAAGAAATTAAATAATTCATAATAATGTTATGAGTTATTTAACAATTAGCAAAATTGGAGATTTTTTGCAGATTCATGTGTTTCTTAATGGGAAGAGACAAAGAGAACCACGTGTATAGAAGAATCTGTGTCAATGGTTAAATATTTTTGCAGTAGTAGTTACAATAATGCAGCTAAAACTGAGTAAAATATATTTTATGTTTTGACCATTTGAGTAAACAAAAAAAAAAACTCCAATTTTTCTCGGGAAAATAAAGGTTGAGAGGGGAAAAAATCGATTAAGCTCGTGAAACAATGAAATGTGGGATGCAAAAACAATTTATTTTTGTTTATTAGTGGAAAATGTGAAGAATCAAAAAATCCAAAAATTGTCTGTTACTAGGCACGACTTGTGTCTATCATGAAGCAGACAAGTTTTATCGATCGAAACTATTTTTGGAATTTTATTACATAATTAATTCTGCAAATCTTAAACTGTGTTCTTCGTCTCCTTCATTAAAACCCATAAATGGAAACAAGAATAGACATTTTTTTGTTTTCTAATTTTGAATCAAATTAAAAATCTCAGATCGTTGTTATCAGATTGGAAAATTAGGGTTTATAATTTTGATCAAAATTAAAACGGAGTTGACAGAAATAACCAAAAATAAAACAAATGCTAAACCTTGATAATCTCACCTGGGGATTGAAAGACTGATGAAGAATCCTTGTTCCACAAGTAATCACACCGGAGAAAAATTTTGCCTCGTCTGCACCGGAAGAGAAATTAATTGGGAATTTTTTGTTTTTTTTTTGTTTTTGAATTTGAGACCACCACTATAGAACAGAGGAAGAAAATTTGAATTTTCTTGTTACTGCTGCATTTTTATTTTGATCGTTGACAAGACTTTTCTCTTTTTCAAAAATTCAACTATGTTTATTATTTTGGGTTACCGTGAAGAGAAAAATGTTAGATTTTTATATTAAATCATTGTTGACCCTACAAAACATCGTATTATGATAGTGATGGTCACTTTACTTATGTGTTAATATCCATATTGAAGTTATTACCTTTTTCTGTTTTGAAAGTGTTTTATACTACAAGGTGATTTAAAAAGAAAATCGGTGATACTTATGAAAAAGTGATAAGCAATATTTTCGTAATGGAGCAATGTTGCATATATACTAGATTAGGACCTTCCGATGGACGGATTTGTTAATATAATTAAATTAAATATATGATATTAATGATATATTTTAAATATTTAAAATACAATTATATATTCAAAAATAGTAACGATAGTTTGAATAAATATAACACATTTGACCAACAATTATAAACCTGAAAATATAAATTATTTTTATATCAAAATAACTGAAAGTTCTTAGTTAAATTTATGAAAGTTTAACCAAATGTAACCAAACTTTTATATGTATTTGTTCTGATATTTCATGTACCCGAATCTGACTTGAATTCAGATAGAATTTATGATCATAAACTTTGTAATTCTTATTGCAGCCTTGCAAATTGAAATTACAAGATTTACAAATTTCAATAAGATTTATTCACATAAATGATCTCCAAACTTTTCTAGAAGAGAATTGTGTACAAAATCTTGAATAGTATTTTCTTTTATAAGGGAAAAAAACCTGAATTATGGTTAGATAATAAGTAGGAAAACATAGATAATAATTTAACCACATAAAACTAACTTTCTCATCAAGTAAAAAAAAATTAATTCCTATGAACTCATTGCTTTTTAAAAGATTTATTGCCTCCCAGGTATAGGTGCTTAGAGATCAATAAAACTTATACTAATTTGCTTGTATAGGTTTATCGATTAGAGATTTCTAACTATCAATAAATTTTTTGATTGTACTAAATAGATGTTCTCTAACCCTAAAATATTAATGGTAATAAAATAGATATGAATGGAGTAGATATTGATGTAAAATTACCTTAAGTTTATGAAGTTTATAGAGCTGTGATTTTTCTGGTTTTGAATTTGAAGAGATGTCAAACATGTTTTATATAGGTTGGAAAGTATAACTCTTTTCCCTTTTTAAATTGTATTTTTTTAATATATTTTTTAATCTAAGATGTTTATTTTACTTTTTTAAATAGGTATTTTTACTTATTCATATAATAAGATATGTTAAGTAAAAAAATAGAATTCATTTTTTTATAATTGTATTCCTAGTTTAAATTTCTTTTTGTTTTTCTGATAATTTATGATTTTGTTTATTTTCCTTGCTTAAATAGGTATTTTAACTTTTTTGTTTTTTAGTTAAATAACTTTTACTTTATTTTTATATTGGCGTTCCAAAAGTACTTTTTCGAAGTCATGGAGAAGGAGATAATTACATTAATAATTTTCTTTTTTATTTTTACTTCTTTGTTGTAATTTTTATGTTAAGTTAAATAAAATAGATTTTTTTCCTTCTATAATTGTTTTCCTGTTTTAAATTTCCTTTTATTTTTCTGATAATCTATGGTTTTATTTATTTATGGTATTTTAAATTTTTCGTTTTTTTAATTAAATGAAATTTTACTTTACTTTTATAAAATTACATTAATAATTTTCTTTTCTAATTTCTTTTTTTATAAAATAGAATTTTTTTCTTTTTACAATTGCATTCCATTTTTAAAACATGTCAAAATCTAATGTTTTTTTCTATTTTTACTTCTTTTTTGTAGTTTTTATGTTAAGTTAAACAAAATAGATTTTTTTTCCTTTTATAATTGTATTTCTATTTTAAGTTTCCTTTTATTTTTCTGATAATTTAAGGTTTTGCTTATTTTTTTTCTTTTCTTAAATAGGTATTTTAAATTTTTCGTATTTTAATTAATTTTTTTTCCTTTTATAATTGCATTCCATTTTTAAAACATGTCAAAATCTGATCGTTTAAATTGACACGTGTCATGATCTGGTGAATTACTAACTTTGAATCATTCATCTTTATATAATAAGATTTAGTTAATTAATGAGAGAGGGATGAATTAAGGAGCGAATGAGGAGAGCTTGAGAATATTTTATAGATTATGTGGTATATTTGGAAGGCGGGATAGGAAAATATTTGAGAATACTAGCGAATATCTCCAAGAAACTCTTGAAGTCGTCATTCAAAAAGAAACATAAAAAAATAAATATGAAAAAAAAAATATCCGAAGAGATGCGTATTAAAAAGAGTGTGGAGAGTTTACCACATAATATCCTGATATGTTATACAGTCGGATCATGGCTCGGATCGAATGCTAAGAGTGGATAAATATGGATAGTTGCTAGAGAAGGTGATACACTGTATGTAAAAATGAAAGGATTGTGATGTGCCTTTTTCCCCTTCACGCAGAATTGGAGGCTTGGTGTGGGTTATACAGAGTCTAGCTTCGTTATCCTTGACAAACGTCCTCTATTCTATGGATTGCTTATACCTGATTACCATGACTTCCAATCCGGAGGATTGGTCTCTTTTTTTTGCCTAAAAGTTTTAGAGATTTCATGTTTTTTAGAGATTTATTTAGATCTTTTAAGATTAAATATATTTCGTGCAATGAGAATGTTTGTGTAGTTCATCTTGCAAAATGTGCAAAAACACGTAATTTTTTGTTTTCTTATGTAAACAAATCAGATCCCGATTGGCTTTCCTTAGATGATAATCACTAACTGATATGTATGACAGTAAGGTTTGATGACCAATATATATATATATATATATTATAATATTTTATTATATATAGATATATGATTCAAAATTAGTAATTCACTAGATTATGATACGTGTCAATTTAAACGATCAGATTTTGACATATTTTAAAAATGGAATGCAATTATAAAAGGAAAAAAAATTCTTTTAGTTAAAAAATGAAAAGTTAAAATACCTATTAAAAAAAAATAAACAAAACCATAGATTATTAGAAAAATAAAAGGAAATTTAAAATAGGAATACAATTTATAAACGGAAAAAAATCTATTTTATTTAACTTAACATAAAACTACAAAAACGAAGTAAAAGTAGAAAATAAAATCAGATTTTGACATGTTTTAGAAATGGAATGCAATTATAAAAGGAAAAAAAAAATTCTATTTTAGAAAAAGGAAGTAAAGGTAGAAAACAAAATTATTAATGTAATTTTATAAAATAAAGTAAAAGCTCATTTAATTAAAAAAATGAAAAAGATAAAATATCTATTTAAAAAAAACCATAGATTATCAGAAAAATAAAAGGAAATTTAAAATAGAAATACAATTATATAAAAAAATAAAATTCTATGACTGCGCATATCTTATTATATGAATAAGTAAAAAATACTTATTTAGAAAAGTAAATAAACAAAATCTTAGATTAAAATATATATTTTTTAGAAAGGAATACAATTTAAAAAGGATAGTTATACTTCCCTACCTATATAAACCCTGTTTGACATCTTTTCAAATTCAAAACAAGAAAATTACAACTCTATAAACTTCATAAACGTAAGGTAATTTTACATCGATTCTACTCCATTCATATATATTTTATTACTATTAATATTTTAGGTTTAGAGCACCTCTATTTAGTACAATCAATAAACTTATTGATTTAGAGCACATCTACGTGTGTATCGGTTTAGAACACCTCTACGGTTTAGAACAATCAATACAATTTAGAGCACCTCTACGTGTGTTAATTAATATATGCTTCAGTAAATTTTATTTATCTAAATTTTATTTGATTGTTTTCAGGATTATCAAATATCAAGACAAATTCAATGGGTGCTGAAATTTTAAACAACAACAAAAAGTATTTCACATTGGATCAGTTAAACAGAAAACGCCCATACCGATATACCATAGTTCGTCTAATCAGAAAGTGAGAGACAAAAACTCTTTAAAAGAATAATGAGCTCATAGGAATTAATTTCCTTTTGCTTGATAAGAAGGTTAGTTTTATGTGGTTAAATTAATATCTATGTTTTTATACTTATTATAATCCTAATCTAATTTTTTTCCCTTATAAAAAAAATACTGTTCAAGATTCTGTACTCCATTTCCTTTTGGAATAATTTGGAGATCAATTACGTGAATGAAATCTTATTAAATTTTATAATTTTAATTTGCAAAACTGCAGTAAGAATTACAAACTCTCTGATCATAAATTCTATCTGAATTTGAGTCAGATTCGGGTACACGAAATATCAGAACAAATACATATAAAAATTTAGTTACATTTGGTTAAATTTTCATAAATTTAACTATCAACTTTCAGTTATTTTGATACAAAATTAATTTATATTTTCGGGTTTATAATTGTTGGATAATATATTATATTTATTCAAACTATCATTAATATTTTGAGTATAATTATATTTAAAATATTTAAAATATATCATAAATATCATATATTTAATTTAATTATAATAAATTTATATTTTACAAACTCACTCATCGGGCGGGTCCTAATCTAGTATATAATACACTACTAGATTTAATGTATATTGGAATTTGTTGGGGTTAATCTTTTTGGCTGCCTAAATTATATATTGTAAATTTATAAAATATGATTAAATAAAATAATAAAATATTATCACAAGTCTACAAGATATAGTTTATTTAGATGTTAATAAGTAAACAAAACCAACTAACCAAGACACTAATTACATTATTATTAATTCCGGCCCGTAACAAACAGGTGTGTAACTAAACCACAAGCTTACCTAACCGCATTCACGAATTTGGATAAGAGTGTTAATGACGATATATAATGTAACAAAGTAATATATGTATTTTGCCAAAATGACAAAGTACTGTATATGAGATAATTATTACAAATATTATTGTAACAATTAAAAATTTAAAATGCCGAAAGTGCAAGATAATTTGGATTACTCTTCTTTGTTTTTTTGGCGTTAGGTGTTGTTAAGTATATAAGCAAAGACCAAATGATGAGCATTCATGTGCTTAGCATGATTATATTGTGACCACTATTTATTTATTGCATATGCCATGCTTCTCTTATGTCTCCATCCCTTTTCTCTTAAGTTATTGGATCTAGTTTGTGTCATTCATAATATTATTCAAAATTAGATCATACAATAATCTTTTACATCATATTTCATTCACTTTCTTCATTTATATTGAAGTGACAAAACACACACACACACACACATGTATATATATATATATATATATATATATATATATATACCAAACTATCCTTTTGTCGACTCGGACATGAATATCTCTTTATTTATTAACATGCTTATCTGTTAGAAAACCAAATTTCTAGCAAAACTTGCAAAGGCAAAACAATACATAAATGGTGTGTTTTAGCGTGTGATTAAAGCCTTGAGCATGATATTGTGTAAAATAGTGTGTGAGCGAGATAATGTAAAACACATGTGATAGTTGTTAAACCAACTTATTAACAATTTTCCATCTATATATATATTTGCAAATAAGAGGGTAAATTTTTTAGCTATCTAGCTAGTGCATTTTCTCATGATTCAGTGATCAAGTTTAATAATATCTTAATTAAAATGGATCTAATGGGATTCTATCACCATTCAAAAGTTAGGGTTGTGCCTAGTGCCTATAAAATGAATAAAACTCAAATATATGGTATAAATTGTTTTTCATAACTAAAAGAAGTTGGGACTGAGACCATCTTTAAGTCTATATAAGATGAAAACTTAGCAAAGATTTGTCCTTTGATCAAGAGAAATATGAAATATAAGTCTAGGATTAGTCCTTGTCAAATTGTTTTGTATTGTTAGTTCCTTATTAAAAAATTTGGTTGCAATATAGTTTTAAGAATCTAAGTGAACTGTGCAGAGACTATATGCTACTTCACAAAAAATAGTAGAAATTTATGAGTTTAGTAATGTGAACAAAAATAGTACAAGAGATCCATGTTTCAATATGAGGAGAAAAAAAACTGTCCTTTTATTACTTAAAAATAAAAACTGAAGTTGACATAGGATGCCATCTAAGCAAATCCTCAATCAGAACTCACAAGGAAACACTAGGCATTAGATATTACAAACGAGACTTATCAGAGGATCTGATGTGATGCTGAGTGATCTAGTCTCCGCAAAAGAGTTAATTAAATGAAAATGGGAAAACAAGCCTGAATCCAAAAACTATCCATAGTTGCAATTAAGCAATCATTTTAATGTATCAAAAGACAACAATTTTTTTTTTTTGAATTTCCATGGTGATTTGGGGTGTTTTAATAACTAAAATACACTCTGTTTTGGCATATGATTTTTAGAAATAACTTAAATGAAACAACTTATATTTTGAGCATTGTTGTCCACCTTCATAAGCCTTCGAGACCTTTTAGATCGTTTCCCTTGAATAGTGATGAGATACTATGCTGATTAAACTACCAACATAAGATCTTTGACTATAACCTTCCTCACTATTTCACAAGTCAAGAATTCTGAGCTTTAAGCAACACATAATCATTTGCCTATGGCTTCTGTGGCTTTATTGCTCACCTCTATTCAAGAGTAACATATGATGTGCACATTTATTTCCTATTCTATCCACAAGCGTTTTCAATATATTTCCACATTTAAAATGTTTTTACTTTACTATGGCGTGGTTTCGTTAGAAACAAATAAACTTAACATTAATGTCAATAACTTATATTGTTTACTATTAAATTTTATATTCTAATAGGTTTATAATTTGATGTGGGCAACCAATTTTAGAGTGAATTTCTATTAATTTAAATATTTGGTTGGAAGAAAAAAAATAGGTTCATAATTTGATTCCAGTCATTCATAATGTTTCCTTGATATTATCGTTACTGTCTAACGCTTTTATCTTATAAGTTTAGAGTTAGAGTCCATTCACGGCTACTTTTATTGAATTATAGTATTATAAAATGAATGAAGACAACAAATGAAAAGTTAGTAAATAAGCATTTCTAGTACTCTTTCAAAGTAACACATCGACTATCAGACGAGGGTAGAGACCAACGGACTGTGAAAAGGTAAGGAATTACCGGCCCGAAAAATATGTAGTCGGAGCATTACAAAATTACAATTGATATATATATATATATATATATATATATCAGTTGTATATATATCACATGTCACTTAGTCAATTAAATTCGTCACATAGATTTTCTTTTTTTTAAATCTGCCATATAGATATTTATATTAAATTTAAATCTCATTAAAAAAGAACACAAAAAAACTGCAAAATTAAAAAAAAATACACAAAACACACTATGACTTCTCCTTGACTAAAGGATAATCAATGTTTAGCAAACTTTTAAATTATTTTTTCTTTTCTTTTTATCTTTCAAAATCCTAAAATATTTTTATTACACCACATCCTTTATATTATAAAGTACAAGTCACTTAGAGAATAAAAAATCTGCCACATAATATTTGTTTCAAAAATTAATTAAGGAAATTAAATATATCAAATAGAAAGACACAACTTCTTCATAATTTATATTTTTACGTATTTAAAAATATAAAATTTAACAAAAAGAAAATTAGGGAAAAAAACAACTTATCATAAAAAGAAGGGAAAATTAGGAAGAATGTCATTATATGGTCCACGGCAAAAACATATGCCATTTTTGAAAACACCCTCGAACCATGCCAATTTCCGTGTTTGCAAATACCATTATATCTCTAGCAAAGGGCCGCGACGGTTTGATGTTGGTGAGGCCACATGTCAAAAACGTCTCAGTTAGTGGGCATGTGACAGACGCGCGTGTGATAGGTGAAGAGATGTGATAGTCTGAATTGCATCGTTTAAAGTGAAAAACTTAAACTTTCCTCCTTTCATTTTTCTCTACCTTCATCTTGAGAACAAAAAATTTCTCTGAACTTCAGTGAAGATATTTCCAAAAATAACAAGAATTTTCCGAAAGGTAACTTTTAACTCTGTAGTTAAACCAATCGTTTCTGATTTCATATGAATCAATTTACTTAAAATGTGGCAAATTATGCATGTGTGATGGATTTATAGATTAGCGTTGGTTGTGTACAAGTCGCTGCAAAATCAACTAGTTTTAATTTTGTCTACAGATTTAATTTTGTGGTTAAATTGATGTATTTAACATATTTTCCTTATTATGTCTATCTCCCAGATCCATTAATGGCAACTAGGAATGCAAAAGGCGAATCCTCCCGTAAGAAAAGCAGATGAAAAGGCCAACAGTACCGCCACTGTCCCCAACGCAGATAGAAGATGGCATGGATATTCCTCCACGAATTTTTGCAACAAATCGTTACCCTCCGGATGGCCGGATAAATTGCTATTCGAAACCGGAGTATTTGCTGGACTTGGTGAAATTACTTGAAGGCACCCTCGAGTGGGATAAGATGCTTCAATCTCCTTTTGGTTGCCTGTTCGAACTCCCACTCCGGAAATGTTCTATATCCGGGAAACTGGTTCACAACTTTCTGTGTCGTGGCCTAGATACGACAAAGGAGCATGAGCTTTGGTTTGCCTTCGGGAAAAGTCCTATTAAGCTTTCCCTTAGGGAGTTTGCAATTGTAACAGGCCTCCCCTGTGGTCCATTCCCATATGTGGAAGAAATTAAGAAGATGCAAACACCCCCTGAACCGTTATTGGGATACGTTGATATGTTCTAAGCACGCGATGACAGTTCAAGAAATTGTGAACATGTTGAAAAGAGACAAACAGAAAACAGAGGACAAACAAATGGCTGGGTGGAGGAGATTTAGGCTCGCTTTGGTAGTAATTGTCGAAGGCATTTTGACTTGTGGTTCTCAGCCGGTGAGAGCATCGCTTGAAGTGGTTGAAATGGTGCGGGACTTGAAGTCATTCATGGCATATCCATGGGGTCGTGAGTCATTTGAGTTAACTCTCTGTATGATCAAAGTTGGCAGCAAAGTGAAGACAATGGAAAAACTCATTGACAAACTCCTACAGTCTCACACATTATGCCATGGATTCCCGCTAGCCATCCAGCTTTTCATATTCAAGTCGTGTCCTTTTCTGGAATAGTATCTACCAATTGATGATGACGACGAGACATTTGCTGAAATAGAGAAACAACAGCTGAGGCAGTTGAAAAGCTTCCACAACAAAAACATACTCCAAACGGAATTTGACCCAAATGTAGTTTTTCTTTAAATTGCATAATATATTATGGAATCAATATAAAACCTATCGTAATGTTGCATTTTTCATTTGACACAGGGCAATGTTGAAATGATGCTTGAGAGTGACTTAGCATTGGATGAAGCTGAACTGTCTTGGGCTACGAATGTGGAAGACCCTGCCGTGGACAACCTAGAGAGCCTTATTGAACAAGGACACAAATTTAAGGTGGAAGATTGGCAAGGAGGGTATAGTGGATGCAAACTAATGACCCCTTCTCAACCACCTAGGCATGCAGTTCGTCAGCTTAGACCTTGTAAACATCAGGTAAGGGCAGCAACGACCCCAAATCATGATGAAGGCGATGATGATGACCTTCTCTCTCAGATAAAAGTGATTAATTATTCCCACAAAGTGCAGTTGTTGGAAATGTGGGATGCAGAGAGGGGTAAGCTGAAAGAGGTGTTAAAGCGTGAAATATTAGAGGAATTTTCGCATTCTATGTCAGGAATAGGTGGGAATGTGGTGGACAGTCTAACCCCGTATGGCAATATCTCTCCCGCGGGGACTACCTACTTGGAAAATACTGCAACTTCAGAAGATGAGAATGAACAAAGGGACACTTCTGATATTTTAAACCTCGAAAAACAAGGTAAAACAACTTCTGAGCTAAAGGGAAGTGGAGTCCAGAGGCAATGGACAAAGTCAACTGTGTTCTTCGAGACTTACATGATTCCGGGACTCTGAATGTAACATCTGAGCCAAGTTTTAATGAGGTATACGTTGAATATATAATAACTTATCATTCATATAAGTGTTTTAATTTTACAACTTCAACATAGGGAGAAAATTGGCGATGTGGTGGTGCCAACTCCTAGGGAACAATCTGAAAGAGCCAAGGTACGTTGTTGAGAAAGAATATTTATCTGTTATAGAATATTTATCCATATTAATGCTCTGCGACTTAATTCTTAAGGAACCATCTGTGGAAGAGGAAGAAGTAGGCGAAGAGGAAAATAAGGATGAATCCAAACTCGTGGAAACCAACGACGACGAACCCAATTATTCTACTGAAAAGATGGACGACAAACATGTATTTTAGCTGTCTAATGATTAGAAATAACGATTTCAATATTTATGAAACTTATATAGCCCAAATGTGTCATTAGGATCACATCAATGTTGATGCGTTAGGGGACGAATCTGATGGGTCTTATGCCAAATCAGATGAAGAAGAGGTAAGGAAGTTGCATGTATGTATGATGTAAAGTATGTTATATTTCATACTAATTAATGGAATATTAACCGCAATCCATGTAGGATGAAGAGGACGAAAGCGGTGCCGATGGACAAGAACCAAATAATGATGGACAAAAAAATAAAGATGATGGACAGGAAACTAAAGGCGATGAAAAAATAATCATATATGATACAGGGGACGATGGTGGTAATGGAGGACTATCAAAACGTGGTGAGAAGCGTTTGAATGAGCCTGATGACGTAGAAAACTTAGACGTTTATCTAACAAGGCCGAAAAGGGGAAGGAGGAGATACCGTTCATTGACCCCAGCTAAGATAGGCACTTCAGAAATTGATCCTGCTGCATACACACTGTTTGGAGGTGTGGATAGACAAACGAGGAAAAAGTTTTTGGCAAATCTTGCTGGCAGCCGTAACAAGTAATATTATCTCTATTTTCTATAATCCTATTTTATAAATATTTCACGTGGGTTATATTTGTGGTTCCCCTATTTAGACAATTCAAATCCTCAGGGAATACATAATTAATGGGCACGTCGTGAAGAAAACGTTCTTTAAAGGCATACATACTCCAAAGAACTGGGTAGATACGCAGGTGAAGAACTTTTTGAACAAGTGCTATTGTTTTGTCCAACATTATCGTAGGAAACAGTGAATGTAGTAGTCAACAATTCTTACGTATCTAATGTTGTTATAATATTCCAAATTTAACAGCAAATGGAAGCCATGCTGAGCTTAGTGTGGCGTAAGCAAGGGGAGTCGTTTCTTGAGTCAAGGATTGGCGTACTTGACACATGGTCTATTCACACACTTGTGAATGAATTCACCTCTTTTAAGAGACACAAAGCAAGTAAACCATTCCCTTGGCATAGCCTAGTTAACAATGATGTGCGTGGCATTTTACACAGTAGATCGCCAAAGATGATGTGGTACCGTGATGTCGATGTTGTGTACGCCCCAATGAACTGTGGTGGCAAGGGGCAGTGTGTGGCCTTAGCAATAGAGCTCAATGGTGGTAAAATTCACATTATGGATCCTCTCATAGACGGAAACGATGAGAGGAAAATTAAGAAGGCGATGGCACCCATTCTGTCCATGTTACCTGCACTCATCGAAGATCATTTATTATTGTCTACCAATGTTTAACTTTTAAGTAACATTATCATATATGACATTCATATTTGTCCAACACTACTGAAGTTTGTTCTTCATTTGTCCAATACCCCTAATTCTTAGAACTTTGTTTGTTGTAAGTTCAGATTTTCAAAATTTCCATCCATCATCCAATCTTAAAAGCGGGTTATTTGCGATATTAACATAAAATATAAAGGACGGAATTGATATTGTTGTCTACGAGATTATGATGAGGAAAATTTTAAAACTTAAATAAGAGAAATAATATAGCATTTTTGTCCACACGAGGATCATAAATAAGCCAATCAAACTTTAAACGGTTTGGTCCCCGCTATAACAATTAAAACAGCAAATATATCCCTCGATATGGTATCTCGAGATATCAAAATAATCAGACCACGACGTTTGAAATCATCAAAATGACTTCGCCATATGGGGTTTTTGTAAATTTTCATATTGTGTCCTCTACCACAACAACTTGAAAATTTGTAGAATGTCTTCCCTCCCTGCAAAGTAAAAATAAACTGTTATGTTCCAAATAACATGGAAAACTATAACTGTTAGGCTCCAAATAACACTAACCATTTGTTCTCCTTGTGACAAAATCCTTTTCTTTTTAGGCCTCCTAGACGACCTTTTATTTTTAGGCGGCTTTACAGAATTATCCGCAATGTCCTCTGGCACGTCGATGTCATTTTCTTTTGACACTGGGAGAATAACTTCTTCATACAATTTCCCCCATTGTTTTACACTGTAATAATCTCCAACTAGGGAATGCATGTCTACACCATTCACTCCGACTGCAGCAATAGCGTGACAACATGGTATCATAAGCACATCGAACACTCTATAGCTACATATTCGTTTCTCCAAGTCAACTTTGAAAACACACCCTGACCCATCATTGACTTGATATATCCATGAACTTGCTGATATAACACCGGAATCAGTGGATTCTGATAAATGCTCAATTAGTTGGTCTTCTACTTCTGGTGTACATTTGCTATATGCCTTAGACGCAACCTTCCTACGCTTACAAAACCATGTCATCAACATCCCTCTGATAAATTCTACCAACACCGCAATGGGATAGTCTACAGCTTTCTTCATGGCGTTGTTTAGAGATTCCGATATGTTACTGGACATAATGTTGTAACGTTTTCCTTTGAAATGTGCTAAGGACCAATGCTCAAAACCTATATCTGTGAGATACTTAGCGCAAGCAGGACGACATTTTTTAGCCTCATCAAACCAGTACCCAAAATCCCCTATAGTGAATGCCCTTGCTGCATTATCCACTATTTTCGTTAGCCCCTCACTTTTGTATCTATGTTTCACATTTCGTAGCAAATGTACCGTGCATGATCCATGAAGTGCATGCGGGTAAACATTTGCTAGACCAGAGTATATAGCTGTGTGTTTATCGGATACAAAAACAAGGTCTTCTTCACCCGGAACAAAAGAAATGAGTAGTTGAAAAAACCATTCCCACCCTTTCTCGTTTTCGACGTCTATGACACCAAAACCCAAAGGGAAAATCTAAGCATTGTCATCTTGTCCATTAGCACCCACCAAAAATCCCTTGTATTTTCCTTTCATTTGCGTTCCATCTATCACTATTACTTTCCTCAAATATTTATACCCAGCTATTGACACACCTAAAGCAAAGAACAAGTATTTAAATGTTGTGGCACCATCTTTCTCTACCGTTGTATAGACCTTTGATAATGTCCCCGGATTTGAAGTCTTCAGTAGGTGTAGATATGTAGAAAAGAACTGGTAGCTATCTTCTTCTGTCCCTCTAGCCCCTGATACTGCTAGCTCCTTAGCATGCCAAGCCTTCATATAAGATATTGTAACATTGCATTCACGCAAGACTAATTCTAGGATTCACATGTCCTAGGACCCTTCTTTCCATTAGCAAATTTTGTTTTCATTATGCCAGCTAATATTTTTGAAGATGCGTTATTCGCATACTTTGAACGTGTCGAAACATAACATCTATGTTTAAGACAAACAGTATGTATCTTAACACTCCTCGAATTTTTATGTGTTGTAGCATATACCCGTCACTGACAATTTTGATCCGCACATTTGGCTATTGCCCTTGTTTTGTTGGATTTCAACATCTTAAAATGAAACAACTGCCGCATAGCATACATCGACAACGCTGTATGCAGCTCGTCTTTGTCTTTATAGACTTTCCCCACATATATTGCATCTCCAGCCCTTCTCAAATCCATGTTCGCTATATCACTAGGCAGTCTTCTCATATTATCTTGCACATGGGGGACATCATGGTATATAAAAGATTTTTCTTGAAACACATCATCATCCTCCAAAAAAGTACGTATGACTTCCTTACTCCCACTACCTTGACTGACATTCATACTGGTGGACAAAACTCCCGCAGATAATTTTTTGTTAAGTTGTTGATCAATAGACATTACTGTCCCTTCCATATCTTTAGGGGCGCAGCCAATCAACATCATAGTAGACAATACATTTGTTTCCATTTACTTGCTTCTACTACCATCGCCAATCAACATCATTGTGGACAATTCTCGCGGTTCTATTTATTTGCTGCCATTATCTTCGCCAACCAACATGTTCGTGGACAATACACACTCGCCTTCACTTCTACCGACACTACCATTGCGGGACAACCTCCTCATGGACAATACACTTTCTTCCAATTCCTTACTGGCACTACCATCACCAATCAACATTCCCATGGACAGAAACATGTTGTCAACTTCATCAACATCATTGTCCACATGCCGGAGGGTTACTCTGATTCTACATTCATTTATCTTCTGCTTACCACCAATATTGCCACTTTCTTTGAAACCGAGATTAAAACCTATTGGAGAAAGGTTTCGCACATAACCTACAGAAGGTTCATTCCTGGGGGCCACAACAACTAATGCCATTGTTTCATCCACCTCCGGGACATCAGAGACCAGTGACCTATTTCGTCTATCACCACTTACCTGGCATTCTTCAGTAACATATTTAGCACCGCTATTGTCACTACATCCAACTAACGTCTCCCTTTTTTGTTGTTGCCGCTCTGCTTCTTCATATGGGTCCCAATTAGGTGGGTAATCCTTGTTGATCAAGACAGTCCATTCATCACACTCGTAATCCTCTTCTGACATACCAACACTTCCACCATTTTCCTCAGCTTGTCCACGAACTTGACTATTTGTTATGTCTACCATGTGTTCTCGACCTCTTTTACCAGAAACCGTCCGTCTATCATTGTCCACTCTTCCATTTGACTTTAACTCTGCCTCTACTTCCTCCATATGAGCAAGAAGTTCTTCGTCAGAAATAGTATATTCGCCTGACTGGAGAGTTACACTTCCATTGGGATCTTTCCGTACACTCTTTCCCAATCCAAAATTACTTTTCAACGTCAGCACCATATTCAAATCACTTTTCCCTACCCTCGATTTCTTAAACTGGCAGAGCCCAACATCGGACGTAACAGACACATGCGGCATTTTTGCCTGAGTGAAAGCAGCTGTCTCTGGTGCATACAAATAACTCAGACTCGGTTTGGTTCGACTTTCATCAACGTTGAAGGCATCAACAACATTAGCAACAAAAGTTTTATAACTCGTAGCTTCCGTCAATAACACAAAAGTAGCCATTACTTCACGGGTCACCTTGAAACGCCATTTCCCTAATTCTCCACATTCCAATTCACCAACAACGACCAAAACGGATTCATCCATTCAAATGATTTGGTATTCTCACCAACAACAAATCTGTAAAATCAAAAATTTCTCACATTTAAATACTTTTCCACTCATGACAAACAAACATCATTAAATGCAAGTTTGTCCAACAACCAACAATAAATTCGAAACAATACCTGAGATATTTGCTTCGATTATTCGTAATATTGTATTTGAATTGTCTTCTATTCCACCAACATATGTTCTCGTTCTAATGACATTAATTATTGTCCACAACTTGGAGCCGCAGACATTAAATGCAACCTATCCCATCTTCATTTAACTTTTTTTCGTTTCCCGCTTAATGTGCACGTCTCGAAGTCGGCATCTTCCAACTAGGGCATTCTTATCGTTGACCATCTGATAATGCCACTGGTTTGTGGCATAATTTTAAGCTTCGTGGGCATGTGGCAAAAACTTAATGTTCGGCCCATATAATGGCATTCTTCCTAATTTTCCCAAAAAAATCCATAAATTTTCTCACACACCACACCATAATTAATACATGATCATTGAAGTTTAAAACCATCTAAAAAATCAAACTGTTTTATTTTCCTATAAAATCTGTCACATAAACTCATATCCATCTCTTGCTCTTTTCTGTTTTCCATCATTTTAATATTTATTCATTTGAAGATTCAAGAACTCTTCAATATCATTGTCATGTAAGTTATCATTTTTCAAATTTCTATCTGATTAAAAAAATAATGAGAGAAAACTCAATGTATACCACATTTCATATCATTATTGATAATACATGTAAATTAATAATACTCTAATGTTTGCTTAATTTTTATTTATTGATATTAGCTTTGATTATAAAAGATAATATATCAATATTTAGAAGAATTATCAGTTTTTAATGTGTTTGTTCATTTGTATATATATTATATTGTTTAGTGATATATCCACTATGTTTATTTTTATTTTTGATATTATTCTTCAATAAAATTTTTGGTTGTTGCTTTAAACATATAAGAATTTTAAAATCACTATAATTTAATTTTTTGATTAAACTGTCATATTTTAGTTTTATGAGAAAAAATATCAAACTAATATAAAAAAGTTTTTTTCGTCTGTAAGACAGGTCATAATACTAGTATATATATATTACCTACAGGTCATAATACTAGTATATATATATTACATACATTTTAAATGAACTTTCATTTTACTAGTTAAATTTGGAAAACAAATGTATGATGAAGGAGACAAAACATGCGAGTCTAAAGCTTTTACATATAAGCAACAACTTGGAACTTGGGTAAAACTAGATCCTTTTAATTCAGAATTTAAAGTTATACATGGCTTAAATTAGATGTTTGAATGTAAGATGCATTTTTTTTTTTGGTTTAAGAGATGCATCTAATTTATTATAAATATAACTATACTTTGTCTTTCTTTTCAATTTTCAGACACAATAAATTTGTTTTTGTATTTTACGATGAGGAAACACTTTCGACTCTTGCCTACCATTTTAATTATCTTCACTATTTTCGTGTTAGGTTTGTATTTCAATTTAAATATTTTTAAATACATTGCATATAATCATTGCAGCATAATCTAGAATTAAGAAAATTATTAAATTTATTATTTTACCCTTAATTATTACACTCTATAATTTTTGTTATTGGTCAATATACTAAAACAATAGGGATAAAACTGGAAAATGTATCAAATATTTGCATTGAAACTCGAAAACGATACTTAATCTTAAACAAAATTTTAATCCTACAGCGTCACTTTTTTATAAATGGAGGGAGTATATTCTATGTAAATATATATATATATATATATGATACTTTCAGCATGATCTTAATATAGTTATACTTGTATGTTTTAAAAAATAATGAATTAGAAAAAAATGTGATTGATGTTTTTTGTATTATTGATATACGTAATACTACCCTTCCAAATATATGTATTCTAGAAAACAGATTTAAATAGTATTTTTCATTTTAAGTATATAAACTAAGTTGTTATTTTTTGAACATATAACAGGAGTGGTGGGAAATGTGAAGCAAAGAAAACGCATTTGTTGGGACACTCTGGAAGTAGATGTTTGTCCTCGCAATGAGTGTTTGTCCACTTGTTTGAAGAAGTATCCGCATGTAAAGGCTATTTGTGCACCTGCAACCCTAAAACATCCGCAGTGTTTATGTGGGCATCCTTGCCCTTAATTGTTTTGATCTATAAGAAATCTTGAATCATATTTATGATAAGAGCCTTATAATAAAGTAATTCATTTAGTATGTGACATGGGTTTCTAGCCTATAAAAGTCTTATAATCCAATATCTTGTTCTGCTCCTAAAGTTGGAAGGTCAATCGAATGAATTCCATGTAGTTCTCTTTGATATTAAATATCTTTTATAAATATTTTTTCTTGAGTTTCTTCTTTCCATCACTTTCCCTAATCAGCAAATGTAGGGGCTGACTCTCTAACAAAATCAACGTTTAAAATGTTGTATATATTGTCTCCTCTATTATGGGAGTTTAAGTGCCCTCTATCTATATAATCTAATTAATGTTCGTCCAGCAAAAAATAGTTTGCATCGATCCTATACATTTTAGTAATGTCAGGTTTAAATTGAAAATATATACAAACGAAATGTGATGATATAAAGACATGAACCTATTAACTATTTTATATAATTGTTAGGGGTAGAAGTGAAAATGTACAAATATAGGTGATATATAAATATAATTGACCTTCTAAAACATTTGTATAATTATAAATACTGTACGATATTATTTTGTATTAGGTTTGGGGTTTTGAAATTTATTTATAATTGTTGAAAAAAATATGGTGAAATTTAGAAGAAAGTGATTGTCTATAGCGAGACTAGAGTATATGTTAAGATGTTTTGTCATTAACATCAAAAAAATAAAAAAATAAAAAAAATTTGGCCAAGTATTTCAATTTGAGCAAAACCAACTATCCCGGTTTTCACAATAATCGAATTCTCTAAACCGCATAAACCGGAAAAAACCAAGTTTGAGGTCGACGATAATCCGCAAATTTCTTATTTCCTCATCCAAAAAAGCTTATCCTCTTCATTCATCTCTTCCTCAATCGGAGTGACTGCAAAAAAGATCAAAACTTGCCGAGAGCACAAAACCCTAATGGCGTCTCTCTCCATAGCTTCCGTTAACGTTAGCTTCTGTCATCATTCACAGTCTTCTTCTCCAAGAGTTTCCCTTCGCGGTTCCGTTAAATTCGCGACGAGTCTTGCCTCAACTCACTCCATTTCTGGTCTTCGCGCGGTTTTTCCTCAGAAGATTTCCACAGTTGTTTCTCCCCATTCTCAAAGGCTTCAGTCATTTACCGTTTTCGCTCATAAGGGCTACAAGATGAAGACTCACAAGGTCCTTTTCCTCTCTCTGTCTCTGTCTGGTCTAGTTGAGCTGAAATTGAAGTGAAATGCTTCGAAAGTTTAGTTTTTTTGAGAATTAATGGCGAATTTGGAACCAATTATTGTTTAATAGCTTCGAAAGTTCAGATTTTGCGACATTTTTCTAAATTTTGCTATGCGATTGTAATCTATTGGTGTCATAGTGATATATCTGATGAAATTTGGGATTTCTGAAACTGTGAACTTTATGTTTACTTCAGAAGTTTCAATTGTTACTGCAAAGTTTTTTGCTTTTATTGATTGGTGTTAGTCTTTGTTGTTGTAATGTATATGTTGATAGGCCTCAGCGAAGCGGTTCAGGGTGACTGGTAGAGGAAAGATAGTGAGGAGAAGATCAGGAAAGCAGCATTTGTTAGCTAAGAAGAATAACAAGAGGAAATTGCGTCTATCCAAAATGGTTCGTTTTCTTTATTGTTGATTCTGCATAATTGTGATGGGATTATATATAGTCTTGTGTGTGTAAAATGCAATCATCTCTTTCAAGCTTTAGTGATTAGTTGATGAAGTGTGATTATGGTTGGAAGAAAACGAGCTCTTAGCATAGAATGATGATAAGGCAGATGCAAAAACTCATAAGCTAGTTATGAAGTTTTTGAGACTTGGCTGTTAGTGGTTTGATAGTAAATGCACGGTGCACTTTTGTTGAACTTCAAACTGTGTTTTCATTGTGCATTTGACTCCTTGCACCTCTATTGAAGCTAATAGAGGAATAATAGTGCTATATGAAAACCATGACATTGAGATTCAGTGCATTTGGCTTCCATCAGGAAAATGTGATTAGGAAGAAGTCTTATTACTTGTTTTGGCTTTGTTTCATTAGCTGCTCTCTTCTTTTCACTCTTTGTTCTTACATGTTTGGCTTTCTACTCTGTCTTCTGTAATGCAGACCGAAGTAAACCGGAGCGACTATGACAATGTGATCGGTGCTCTGCCTTACTTGAAAGTCAATCGAAAGGCGACTTAAGCAGCTTGATCCTTTTCTTACCTGCATTTCTCATTTTGTATAATCTAAAAAGTTGTATCAATATCCTTTTGTATTGTGATAATTTGTCAATGAGTTGATTTTTGTTTCATATTTATCTTTCTTTTTCTCGTCTCGCATGACAAAAATCTATTCTAGGTGTAACAGATACCTCAGCTTGGTCATGGATAACCATTTTTTTTTGTGCCACTAAATTTAGAGGAACTTGGAATCGAACTTTAGTATAGTGGTTTCGGGGTTCACTAAATTTGCAACCATTTGCACTAAAATTTTATGAAAATTATTTTAGTGACTGAAATAATCATAAAATATTAACTACTGAGACAAAAAAAATATACAACTAAAATTTTTAAAATACTCTTTTTGTGAGATAAATTATTGTAATGACTAAAATGTAAAAACAAAAACATGAAACCTTAAATTTTACTGGTGATCTCAGTAATCTTACCGGTGATCTCAGTATTGTTTTCATCAGATTCGATAAACCCCATCTCCGGCTCACAAATTAAGCAAAAGATTCAGTGATTGATTCCATCAACGACAATCTCTGAATTTGCAGAAGGCACACGGTATTTTCACTTCAAATGGTGTCGTATTTGTTTTAGTTTTGTATTCATATGAATTTAGATACTACTAGACCTAGTATCGGCCCATAAAATATGTGAATTAATTAGTATATAAAAAATAGGTTTTACTTTTAAGTCTGCTCGACAAGATTCATATTAGAAATCAGATCTTATTCATTCTTTTTCGTTTTTCCCATTCGGAAATTCAAAATCCATTTTAATTCTAGGAAAAACTAACCCAAATTCTCCAAAAATGACAACTAAGCTCCTCATTGTTCTAAAAATTTCTAGGGAAAACTAAACATGCATGTATAATACATTTATACTACTATTTTGACTTAGGTGTGAAAAATGTGTACATACTCAATTAATTAATAAAAAATTCTTATAAATGAACTCTCTTAACATTTATTTTTACAATATAACTTCCATCAGTTCTCATCCTATTAATATTGATTCTCTTATCTTACTCATCTCTCTCAAAACTTAAAATTTACTTTCTTGCATGAGTTGAAAACCAATTGAGATAAAATGATGGTAAGAATTTGATTCTAAATTTTAATTTCACATAAGAAATATTTGAATCAAAATTATACTATAACAAAGATTTGAATGGCTACTAATAATTTTTTACAGATTCATCGGTAAAGTTTCAAAAGCTATCAAGTTATTACAACATGTTTATTTTATTTAGTTTTTAATAATATTACATTGAAACAAATATATCTTATGCTTTTCATTTATAGAGGTATATTTATTTACAATTTGTTTTCCATGATTTAGCATAAACATTTAACATTAAGTTAATTTATAATAAATCAGGTTAAAAAACTGAAAAGATGTTATCTTTCTCCTCATTTTAAATAAAAAGTTATCGAAATAAATGTTTAGTTTTTGAGATTATATATACATTACATGGTATAAAGTATAAACTACAAAACTTTGTAAAATAAAATATAAAAGATAATCAACTTAAAGTAAAAGTAAATATATTCTATTTCATATATATTTAGTTTCTTCCCAGATATCAATTTATCTTTGGTAAAAATCTTATTCCTCAGTCTTCCGATGTGTTAATTTGAGAGTTTTCTTTTTGGGTATTGAAATTAGTCATCAGTAATAAATAATTTTTTGACTTAATTGCTTGATATTAGGGTTTTTAAGGTATCCGAAGATGATCCTTGAATCTCTTAAGCTTCAACGACGAGCCTTGATTTATGTATGTTTTGCATTGTTTTCTTGTGTTTCGGTTGCTTGCTATTCTCAATTGAGCATGAGTTTAATATTATATATATAAATATGTTTTGTTGATTGGAGAAATTAGGGGACTGTAATTTGATTTGTGTTTCAATTTGTGTATACCATTTTTAGGGACACAAGCTGATCATTTTGCATAGGGTGACTGCAATTCTTGTTTCTCAATTTATGTTCTCATTATCTGGTCTAGAAGATATTGAGTCATTATAGTTTCATTCAACTAGTTCTTTCTTGCATAAAATATAGAGTCATATACTAATTCAATGTGTGGTTCTTAGTTTCTGTTTTGATTCTTAGTGTGGTTGAGCTAGAAAATGATACATGTGTTTTTCATCTGTAATTCAATCCAACCTCATTTGATTCCTGCCTATGCCATAAGCTCATGAGACAGAATCATAAGAACTGAAGGGCATTCATATAATGATCAAGAAACAATGATCACTTCCAAGTTTACTTTTCTATTATTTTTGTACCTTCACATTCCAATTGAATTTACATAGTTTTGACATGGATGTCTCTGTTTCAGATTATAGCTTTTCAGAAATGTCAAGGCCAGGAGCAAGGGATCGGAACACATGATTTTTTCACACTATGGCACAATTTTAAATTCCATGGTTATGACTTGTGTGTAACTGATTCAGCAAAAGATCGTAAAGATACAGCAAAAAAGAACTTGAAAGAAGAGATATGTCATATGCTTTTTCATAAAGACAAGAAGCAACATAGCAGTAAAATCCAAGATTTTAAAAATAAAACAGAGTCTGCTTCACAAAAAATCAGATCCACAAGATAATAAAGATAAAAATCAACCTAAGAAGAAGGATCCTCACTTATTTTCCTATTTCTCACCCTCAGCAGCTCTCTTGACACAGAATAATTTTGCGTAAAGAGCTATACTAATCTGCTTTCTTTAATTTCTTTGTACTATTTCTACTAATTATTGCAAGTGTTCTTGTAGCTCTGATTAAGGAGAATGTGTCGTGGAGATGGTGGAATCATTGAAGACTTAAAGTCGGAGGAATAGTTGGTTGTTCTCAATAATCGAAGTTATGAGTCTTTTGGGAATTTTATTATCAAAGTCGTCCAAGATATATAAGGAGGGGGTAAAAAGTTCATTCTTCTTGGATGATTCAAGTAGTCTAATTTTATTACAAAATTTATGTATTAGCACCAAATTCTTACCAAATTCTTAGTAAAATTAAGAAATTTTAAATTTATTACTACTAACCTTAAGATGTGATTGCAAACACATAACACGATAGTACGTTGTTGAAAACGTTTTAGGTACAATTTCATAGTTAGGAAGCAAGGGATGTAGGTAAATTTGAAATTTCATAAACAAACAGGCTGGAAAGCCATTAATCTCACTGGACTTATTTGATGTCATGCATTGTTTACGAGACTACCTAGACTTTCTTCAAAAAATAGAATGTAATGCAAACATGAAATCGGATATGCATATAGTTCAGTAAGTTGTAAATTTCAACACATTATGTATGAATATATAATAGACCGATTAAGATGGTTTGGAATAGCAAAGTTTCAAAAAGTGTTCAGCAAAGTTTCTCATTTTAAGGTTTTTTAAAATTTCGTTTTGAAGGATAATATTGGAATATATACTAAAATTACTAACAAATAAATAAAATAAAACTTTGAAACTAGAAATTATCGAATTCTCTATGCCTCCAGAAATTATGAAGTTATTCACATTCTAAACTATTTTCTCAAATTTACAAATTTTGGGAAAATCTATATAACAGTAAAACAAAGGAACACATCTTGAAAAATTTAATTTTTAATTATCCCTAGTATATGAAAACTAATTCATTTATTTTCAATTGATAGAGTAATTAAAATCAGTATGAAACGGTGTGGATCGATCGATCCAAGGTTGGATCGATCGATCTGGGGTCGGCAAGGTCGATCTGGAGGTGCTCGATCGATCTGAAACGATCCGCAAATTCTTCAGGGGCGTGGATCAATCGATCCAAGTATGGATCAATCAATCTGAAGTAGAAACGATCGATCCGCCTGTTGTTGGTCGATCTGACTGGACTGCTTTCACGAATATCGCCATAACTTTTGATCTCACCGTTGGATTGACTTCAAACCACATCCAAATGAAAGCTAACTCCCGTGGCTATCTTGTGTCACAAATTAATTGACATCGGTGCATGGGAAGTCTTTCATGAGATGGTAAACTTCTGAGTATTCAGCATGATCATTCATCTCCAAATCCGTGTTTTCATCCCAAAACAGCTTAAAACCTGTAAAGACTCGATAGAGGACTAAAACACTCTGAAAAAGCATGTAAATAAGTAAAAGACTCTAAAAATCATAGTTAGAATGTGTAAAAACCGGAATATATCATTTATCTAGTAATGTTCCAAGATGATAAATTCACCTATATGCCTAAACTCTTGTAGCTCTTCTGGAAAGTGATGGCACATCTTTGTGCAACACTTCTTGGGATCAAGGCTCGAGCAAGGTTAAAAACTCTAATATCTGGGGCATAATGATATACATAATTCAATGATCTGTATATTGATGGAGGAGAAAAATATATAAACTTCAGTTTCTGCGTATTGAAAAGAGATATTAAACTTCTGATTCTGCATATTAAAAGGAGATAAATTAAACCAATTCTAAATTGGGGGAATATGGTCTGATGTTGCCTAAGTAAGACTTGTCATGGTTGGATAATTAAAACTCTGATGAATAACTGGTTCATCTTGCTCGTTGGGCATTGATGATATATAAACTTCAAATTTCTACATAGATTTGCCTTTATTAAGGCTTATCTAGTAATGTCACAAGATGATAAATTCACCTTTATGCCTAAACTCTTGTAGCTCTTCTTGAAAGTGATGGCACATCTGTGTGCAACACTTCTTGGGATCGAGGCTCGAGCAAAGTTAAAAACTCTAATATCTGGGGCATAATGATATACAAAATTCAGTGATCTGCATATTGATGGTGGAGAAAAATATATAAACTTCATTTTATGTTTACTGAAAGGAGATAAAAATTTAGATTCTGCATATTGAAAGGAGATAAATTAAATTAATTCTAAATTGGGGGAATGGGGTCCGATGTGGCCTAAGTAAGACTTGTCGTATTAAGGTTGGATAATTGAAACTCTGATGAGTGACTGGTTCATCTTGCTGGCTGGGCAGACATGATATATAAACTTCAAATTTCTGCCTAGATTTGCCTTTATTAAAGCTTATCTATTAATGTCCCAATGTGATAAATTCACCTCTATGCCTAAACTCTTGTAGCTCTTCTGGAAATTGATGACACATCTTTGTGTAACACTTCTTGGGATCGAGGCTTGAGCAAGTTAGAAACTCTAATATCTGGGCACAATGATAAACATAATTCATTGATCTGCATATTGATGGAGGAGAAAAATATATAAACTTCAGTTTTTGCTTATTGAGAGGAGATAAAAATTTCAGTTTCTGCTTATTGAAAGGAGATAAATTAAATAGCTGGTATAAAGCTTGTTTAAGAATGTCTGATGTTGCCCAAGTAAGACTATTTGCCTAACTCTTGTAGCTCTTCTGATCAGTGAAGGCACATCTTTGTGCAACAGTTGATAGGATCGAGGCTCGAGCAAAGCACTAAAGTTTTCGGGTTTTTTGAAACCCTAAAGAAAGGGACAGCTCAATATATGATTATGTATGTTCGGTTTCTAAATTGGAAAAATGGGGTCCGATGTTGCCTAAGTAAGACTTCTCATATTAAGGTTGGATAATTGAAACTCTGATGATTAACTGGTTCATCTTGCTGGCTGGGCAGACATGATATATAAACTTCAAATTTCTGCCTAGATTTGTCCTTAGTAAGGCTTCAGTTTTTGCTTATTGAAAGGAGATATAAAACTTTAGTTTCTACTTATTAGATCTCAGTAGTTTATAGAATATTCAAGGTGAAAAATATATTGAAAGAAGATCTAAGTAGCATCTATAATTAGATATGGTTCTTAAATATATAGTTTATAGAATATTCAAGATTATACTCTAGGGTGATCATTCTAATCTTGAAAATTCAAGATTATATTCTAAAGTGATCATTCTAAATATGCAGAATGACATCCTCATAATCATATAGTTAAATTTGGTTGTTGTTTGACCATTCATACTGATGATTTGTGTGTGTGTTAAATTATATAAACTGTGTTGACTTGAGTTTTTACAGTAGATTGATTGAAAATATCTCTGTTATGTGTAAGTCCTTTGATATCTTAGTTTTTCAGAGTTGAGATAGCTTAAAATCTATCGAATTCTCTTATCTTCTCTTCTCTTTACAGATATACATATCTAGATTAATATAATAGCTTACAAATATATATATCTTAGATTAATAGAATAACTTAGTTTTTTAGATTTGAGATAGCTTAATATAGGATTAAATACAAAAAAATGGATCTCTTTGAAAATATATTTCCAAATGGAGATTTCTACTGCTTTAAAAATCCTTCATACGGGACCTTGTTTGCAAATAAATTTTTAAAAGGGTTCATTTTAGACAATGCCTCCTTAATATAATAGCTTAGATTCTCTTATATTCTCTTCTCTTTGCAAAAATAAATAAAAAACAGGTGATCATTCTAAATATGCAGAATGACATATCCTCATAATCTAACATTTAAATTTGGTTGTTGTTTGACTATATTTCATAATGATGATTCTTGTTTGTGTTAAATTATATAAACTCTACCCGTTGACTTGAGTTTTTACAGTACTGTGATTGAAAATATATATATATATGTGTATGTCCTTTGGTATCTTTGTCTCTCAGAGTCGATATAGTTTAATATCTATTGAATAACTTGTGTATTTGCTTCGGATGTGTATGTTCTTATGGATATTTTTTGATGTTTCTGCTTTTTGTTTCTATCATTGATTCCAAAACTAAGAAGTTACATGTCTGCACTTCAGGTCGACTAAATGTATCTTGTTAAACAATGTTTACTGTATCTTTTTAGCTTTGAGTTAGATTATAGAATCAGTCATATGTCTACATAGTTATTGCATTTTGGCTAGTTGTCCAATTTTTCTATTGGTCATTCTTTGTTAAGATCTATTGAGATGTTTGAATATGCAGTTCCATTGAGTTGTCCAATTTTTCTATTGGTCATTCTTTGTTAAGATCTATTTGAATGTTTCAAATGCAAATTTACTTATGCTTAACACTCATGACTTGATTTGTCTGTTTAATACTGCATGGTATTTCTATTAACCATTGCTTATTGCTTGTATGCATCATAAGATCTCTTAACTTTGAGTTTTCTTTGAATGCATATTTCCTAGAGATTATTGTACAACAAGATTTTCCTTGAATCTTGAATTTATTTGTTTTGTCCATAAATATGTGTTCTGTTATGTCTCGTGTTAGCTTTAGTGGGTTAGATTATAGTATTATTCATGTGTAAAACTTCTTGCATTTTGGCACTGGTTTTTTGCTTATTCATTCTTGCACGAGTTAGTATGGGAAATTGATTCATCTTTCTTGTTCTTGTGAATAGTATTTTTGTATGTTTGATCGAAAACTACACCCAATTACAGTAGTTGAAAATATCTCTGTTCTGTGTATTATGTATGTCCATTGGTATCTTAGTCTTTCAGAGTTGATGTAGCTTAGTATCTATTGAATATTTGAATCGTTGGTGTATTTGTTTAGGATGTGAAACCGTTTATTTTCTTATGGATCTTTATTGATGTTTCAGCTTTTTGTTTCAATAAAAATGTTTCTATCATTGATTTCAGAACAAAGAATTGACATCTCTGCCCTTCAGGTCGACTAAATGTATTATATATCCAATATTCTCTTTGTTATAATACTTGTTGACAATAAGCTCCAGGTTCTAAATCCTAAGAAGACTTCTGGGGTTCCATCACCAAAGAAGAACCAATCTCGCGGAAACCCGCCTATCCGCAAAGCTATCTTCCCTCGACATGAGGTGTTCCCGTCAGCTACAAATAAAAAATCTGTGCCAGGTTTGGAGGATTCCCAGAAACCTCCCAATTCTCATAGATGAAGATTCTCAGTTGGAATTGTCGGGGAGCAGGTTCTTACCTGGCAATTCGTTGGTTACGGGAAATTCGTAGAAGAATTTTTCCAGATTTTCTTTTTCTTTGTGAAACTAAAAACTCTCGTCCATCTTTAGAAGATTTTCAGCTTTCGTTTGGTTATGATCATTTGTTCACTGTGGATCCCGATGGGAGAAATGGTGGCTTAGCACTTTTTTATTTTGATTATTTTAAGGTTACTATTTCTTTTTCGAATAATCGTATGATCGATATTAAAGCCACATTTGAAGGAAATAAAATGTTTATGACTTTTGTGTATGGAGACCCTGTTGTTAAATTCCGTGAGCAGGTTTGGGATCAACTAGCAGCAATTGGGCTTCTTTGTGAGGGAGCCTGGTTCATGATAGGAGATTTTAACGGGCTCACAAGTAATTCCAAAAAAAACGGTGGAAGACGTCGATCTGAAGCATCTTTTCTGCCTTTCAAACTAATGATTGATAATTGTGGTATGCACGAGTTCCATTACCGAGGCAACCCCCCTATCATGGGTGGGACACCGCTGGGGAAATCTCATCAAATGTAGACTGGACCGTGCACTAGGAAATGAAGATTGGCATTCAGCCTTTTCCCACACTTATGTGGAGTATATGTCTTTATGTGGTTCGGATCATCGGCCCCTCATGGCCCATAAAAATATTAAGCCGGAGAAATTCAGCAAATCCTTTAAATTTGGCAAAAGATGGATTAAAAAGGAAGGACTTTTGGATGTTGTAGCCGAAGGATGGGGTAATACTCAAGACGCCGATACAGAACCTTTACCTGATAAGGTATCACGTTCCCGAAGAGAAATATCTGAATGGAAGAGATCCAACCCATCCAAATTTGAGAAAATCATTGAAGCACTTCAATCTGATTTGAATAGAACAGCCAATTCAGATCTTAGTACAACAGCTGAAGTGAATAGAATAGAATCCCTCTTATGTGAGGCGTATAAAGAGGAAGAAAATTTTTGGCACCAAAAAATCCGGGTTACATGGTTAGCAGAAGGAGATCAAAATTCAAATTTTTTTCATGCAACCACTAAACAAAAGAGAGCTCGAAATAGGATTATTGGTCTGAAGAATAAACAAGGTGAATGGATTGAAACATCTGAAGGCATAGAAAATATTTTTACAGAATATTTTGCGGATTTAATTTCTCCACAAGCCAACAGAAACATTGAAGAATCACTTAAATATCTTCAGACAATGATAACGTCTGAGTTAAATAATTCTCTTCTTTGTCCTGCTACGGAACAAGAGGTGAAAAAAGCTCTGTTTAGTATGCATCCGGAAAAAGCTCCTGGACCGGACGGGATGACGGCCTTGTTCTACCAAAAAATTTGGAATGTGGTCAAAAATGACTTGGTAAACATGGTCCAAAAATTTCAAGAATATGGATATTTTGATCCAAGGTTAAATGCAACAAATATCTGCCTCATTCCCAAGAAAGAGAGACCAACAGAGATGCAAGAATTCAGGCCCATAAACCTGTGTAATGTTAGCTACAAGATTATCTCCAAGGTCTTAATTTCAGAGACCCAGTCAGCCTTTGTGGCTGGACGTCTAATCACAGATAATATTTTGATAGCCCAAGAAAATTTTCATGCTCTTAGGACACATCAGACCCGAAGAAGGGATTATATAGCGATTAAGACAGATATGAGCAAGGCTTACGATAGAGTGAATGGAGTTTTCTTGAAGGCTTATTATTAAAATTGGGATTTTCGCCCCAGTAGGTGAATTGGGTAATGTCGTGTGTTCAGTCAGTATCATATAGTGTCCTTATTAATGGACAAGCCAAAGGAGAAGTCAACCAGGTAGGGGTTTACGACAGGGAGACCCTCTTTCACCCTACATTTTCATTCTTTGTACGGAAGTGCTGATTTCCCATCTCAAGAACGCAGAGAGTGAAAAGAAAATTTCAGGGCTAAAAAGTGCATTATCCAGCCCATCTATCTCCCATTTACTTTTTGCAGATGATAGTCTATTTTTCTGCAAAGCTAATCCGGTGGAGTGCCGAGAAATTCTAAATATCTTTCAACTTTATGGCAGAGCTTCAGGACAACAAATAAATTTTCAAAAACCCTCTATTATTTTTGGAGATAAAGTGGATGAATCCAAGAGGCTGGAGTTGAAAAGTATCGTTGGTATACATCAAGAAGGGGGAGCCGGAAGTTATCTAGGACTCCCGAAACAGATTTGTGGTTCTAAAGCCAAAGTCTTTGCTTTTGTACAAGACTGTCTACAAAACCGCATTAACAACTGAACATGTAAATTACTTTCCAAAGGCGGTAGAGAAGTTTTGATCAAGTCAGTTGCGCTGACTCTTCCGACATATGTTAAGTCATGTTACCTTCTCCCTTAGGTTCTTTGTTCTAAGCTTAGCAGTGCTGTATCACGTTTCTGGTGGAATGCTAAAGAAAATAGCTGAGGCATGCATTGGATGGCATGAAAGAAGATATGCAGACCCCAATCTTTGGGAGGCCTAGGGTTCTGGTCCTTTATGGAATTTAATAAGGCGTTTCTAGCGAAACAACTTTGGCGACTTATAAAATTTCTGGAAACTTTGATAGCAAGGGTGCTTAAAGGGAGATACTATAGATATGGCTCACCTATTCAAAATTTGAAAGCTAGGTCCCCATCTTTTGGGTGGAGAAGTATGTCTGCGGCCCGTCCTCTCCTAGAGGCTGGTATCCGGAGAACAATAGGGTCAGGTATTCTTACCTCTGTCTGGAAGGACCCATGGCTGCCCACGGTTCCAGCTAGACCGGCTTAGAGTTTAAATATCAATCGGTTTGAACAACTCTCGGTCTCGTATTTAATTCTGAAGGAAACAAAAGAATGGAATTTACCACTTATAAGAGAGACAATTGTCAAGGAAGATATACCTTTAGTGACGAGTATTAGACCGAGCAAGTTGTTCAGTGAAGACTCTTACTGCTGGTCTTATACAAACAATGGAAAATACGGCTAAATCCGGGTATTGGTTAGCCAAGAATTATGGCAGCACCAATGGGCAAGCACCGGTATCTGAACCAAGTATAACCCCACTATTAGCTCAAGTTTGGAAGGTAAGACATCACGTAAAATCAAGCATTTTATGTGGCAGGCCCTATCAGGTTGCATCGCTACAAAGCAAAATCTTCTCAACAGACATATAGGGATTGATGGACTCTGTCCTCCTTGTGAAATGAAGCCAGAAAGCATAAACCATCTTTTGTTCACATGCCCATTTTCTCAACATGTCTGGGATTTAACACCAATAAGATTAAGCTTTGATCTCTTTCCTATGGATGCCCTTTACACAAATTTTGATTTGCTGATGAAGAGAATAAGAGCAGAACATCTGGAGCTTGAACATGTCAGATGCTTTCCATGGATTCTATGGATGATTTGGAAAGTAAGAAACGATAAGGTTTTCAATGGGGTGTGTAAATCCCCAGATGAAATTTTAAACCTAGCTGTAAGGGAATGCAAAGAGTGGCATGAAGCAAATAAGAGAGAAGAACAAGTGGAAGGATAGGTCCCGTCCTTGAAAACTCTTTCAACTTCCGGTTTAATGCCGAGTAATACTTCTTTTATTTTTAGAATTGACGCGGCTTGGAAGATTACGGATGATACATGTGGACTAGGCTGGTGCCTTTTTGATGCTTCAAATAAACCAATCTACATTGGAATGCGAGGATTACGGAGATGTCTATCGGCAACACATGCAGAGCTATTGGGCTTTTTCTGGGCTATGCAATGTATGAGTGATATCCAACCGCTTTGTGTTTCTTTTGCAACTGATTGTAAGGATCTTCTTGCTATCACAGAATCTCCGATTGGCCAATCTTTTCGGCGGAACTTGCAGATTTCGTATTTTTGAAAGGAAAATTTGCTTCTTTCGCTCTTTATCATGCTCCTAGAGAAACCAATGTTCATGCTGATTTTTTTGCCCGTGAGGCAAGAACCCGCGGTCTTTCTTTTTCATTTGTAAACTCTACTGTGCCAATGTGGCTACCTAGTGTAGCCTCACCTTTTGCGCATGGTTTTTAATAAAATGGGTTGTATTGACGTCAAAAAAAAAAAAATACTTGTTGACTCTCTAATACAGATGTTTCTGTAGTGGTGTATCAACAAATTTAAGTTTTATGTTTGTTACTATTATAGTTAATTACTATTATAGTTAATTACTATTATAGTTAACTGTAACCGTAAGTTTTCTGTTGTTGTTTTGAATAAACGACTTCACTACAAAAAAAATGGTCATTTTACATCACTTAAATCATATCATTTAACTAAATGATACTATTTTAAATCACTTATTTATAAATGATACAAATATATATGATTTAGAATCAATTATAATAAGTGATGTTATCATTAACTAGTTTTACATCAATTAAGTTAAATTGATTCAATTTCTATTAATTTGTATCATTTGATCTTAATTGATATAAAATATAAATTTACATCATTTACATAATTGATGTATATATTAATTTTTGATAACATCACTTTTTAAAATGATACTAAATTTACATCAATAATAACTGATATTAAATCTGATAACCTAGAAACTTCCCCTTTATTACGTTTACCTGTACTATTCTTCTTTTTTTTCATTTTACAGCCACCAACATCATTAAGTCTGAAACTCTCCCAAAGTGATTTCCGCTTTTCCTGAGTTCAACCACCGTTCATCTTTAATTCTTTACTAAGGTTAGCTTTCAGCCTCTCTTTCTCTTTTAGTATCTTTCTGTCCCTTAACCGTTATTTTTTATGATTGAGGAGTGTCTATGGATCTATTTTTTTCCTACAAATGAATCTCATCTCCTTGATCTTTAGTTTCTCTTTGTTTGTTTTTCTCAATTTTAGCATAATAACCATGATAATTATTTCTCAATTTTGTTCGTGTTGGATCTTCTTGAGAGTCTTCTTAGTCAGATGCACATATCTGGTTTCATTGAGGCTCTTGTTTCAGCTGTGATCTCTTGTGATGGAAATGAGGTTTTTTGTGTGTTTAAATTATTTAGAAGCAATAAATGGAGGAGGTGAAGAATGTGTGTGCAAGGTGTTGGAGATAGGGGCAGAAGGATTGTGTATGGAGACAATTAAGGACAATATAATTAATCAGGTTGTAGAGGAGGCGAAGAATATGGTGAAAGTGTGGGTTTCAAGAAAATTCTGTTTTTTTTGTTTGTATTTAAATTTTATGTTGATATTTGTTTCAAATATATCTTGTAGTTTGTTTGAAAGCCACAAATTAAGCGAGGAATATGGAAGATTTTTTTCTGAACATGCTTATCTCAATTGCAAAAATAAAATTGTCATCGATTTATTATTATAATTTTCATAAATATAATATCAATTAAGTAAACATAATATAATACTACATAAATTATAGAACTACTAAAATCACTTATCAAAATTGATACTAGTTTTAATATCAATTATTTATAAGTGATGGAAATATTAGCATCAATTATTATAAATGTTGCAAATACTTACATCATTTATATATTTGATGTAAAAGATATCATCATTTTTGGTAACTGACACAAATTAATATCACTTAAAACAACCGATGCAAATATTATATACAACAACATCAGTTGTTAATAAATGATTTAAATTATTTGCATCAAACAAAAATAAATTATTTATTGAAGTGATGTAAAAGTCTGTTACATCATTTATAACTAATACAAATATTAAAAATAAATGATGTAAAATGACCCTTTTTTGTAGTGCTTGTTAGTTTTTGTCAATAAACAACGTTTTTCTCTATCTTTTAGCTTTGTGTTAGATTATAGAATTAGTCATATGTCTACACAGTTGTTGCATTTGAACTTGGACCTAACTAGGTTTTGAATGTTTCAATCGCAAGTTTACTTATGCTTAATACTCATGACTTGACTTATTTGTTTAATATCTACTGAATAACCTGTGTATCTGCTTAGGATAGGTATTCTCTTATGGATTTTTCTTGATGTTTCTTCTTTTTGTTTCTATCTAATGTTTTGAAAACCGGATCAGACATCGACTCGGTATCATCACTGGATGGCTAGTTAGACCGGTTCAACCAATCGAACCGGGTTTTAGAATATTGTTTTTAAATTTTTTTTATATATATATATATATATATATTAACATTAAACTTAAATTAAAAGAAATATGAATTATCATTAAAATAAATTATTATTATTTAATCATTTAAACTTATAAAAAAAATAACAAAAAATCAAATATGATTTTTTTCTCTAAAATTCAATATAACCCAATATTTTAGAGGAGAAAAACGCTACAAAAATTATAGATATCAAAATTTATAATCAATTTATTTCTATTAAAATTATAAAGTATAATTAAAATTGAAAATTAAAATAATGACTTTAAATTATGGTTTGAATTTTAGCTCAACATAATTAGAACAAATGATTTAATTTTTGTGAACCGGGTTTTAGTATTGAACCGGGTCACCGGTTTTGTCAAATCCGAATTTTGCTTCTAACCGGATTCGGCTAGGTGGCTGGTTCCCAGTTTAACCGATCTGACCCGTCGGTCAGGTCCGGTTTCCAAAACCATGTTTTTATCATTGATTTCAAAACTAAGAATTCATATGTCTGGACTTCAGATAGACTAAATGTATATTTTTAAACAATGTTTTCTGTATCTTTTTAGCTTTGAGTTGCATTTTGGCTTGTTGTCCAATTTTATATTGGTCATTCTTTGTTAAGATCTATTGAGACGTTTCATTATACAGTTTTAATTCGTTGTTGATGACTTGGACCTAGCTAGGTCTTCAATGTTTCATACGCAAATTTACTAATGCTTAACACTCATGACTCGATTTTTTTTGTTTAATGTTGCATGGTGTTTGTTTTAACCAACAGCTTCACCATTGGTTATTGTTTGTATGTGTCATGAGATCGATTTCTTAACTTGGAGTTTTTATTTCCTAGTGATTATTGTACTAGTTTTCTTGAATCTTAAATTTATTTGTTTGTGTTATGCTCTAATTAAACCATCGGTGATCATTCTAAGCATTCCTCACAATCATTAGGGAGAAATCTTTATATGGCATCGATTTCATTATATGAATCCTCCTAGTGTATGATCACAGGTTGAAGTTGTTACTTGTTTTGGCTTTGTTTCATTAGCAACTTCATTGCTCTGTTCTTTTCCCTCGTATTTCTTACATGTTTGTCTTTGTGTTGTCCTTCTGTATTGTGATAATTTGGTCAGTGAGTTGATGTTTGTATCATATCTGTGTCTGCTGTTTCTTTTCTCGCATGAGAAAAACTATTGTAGGTATAATAGATACCTCAGCTAAGAGTTTGGTGATGGATGAATGATTGTGTTGAAAATTCAGAGACATAGATATCTTAGGAGACTACAAAATATTTCTATAATCGAACAAAGCTCACTTATAACTCTCTTTTCAACTAGTAAATCTCAACCCAATCCACTGTTTTGTCAAAAGCATTACAGATATAATTGCGGCTGAGATAGTGACTGACTAGCTAACTAAATGCTTTGACAATGAGAGTTCACTAGGAGATTTAAAATAAAATATAATGGTAGTGTAATGTTTTAATAGTCTGGTGTAGTAGATATCAGCGCACATGTGGTTCACTGAATTTAATTAGAACCAATTGCTCTAAATTTTTATGCAAAGTCAACACAAGTAATAGTGCAGTGATGTCTCTCAATAAATAACATCTAAGCTTTTTAGAGAATTCTGGAGCTTTCATGTCGATAAATGAAAAAATTTGAACTACTAACCATTTTATTTCATTTTTACACCTTAGTTGAACTACCAATCATTTTATTTTATTTTTTCACCTCAACTTTAATATATCAGTTTCTCTCTCTCGACAAAAACAAGTCAAATTGATTCTCTCTTTTTTTAAAACATAACTTAATCGACAAACAAAATTGATTCTTTTTTTATTCCCTCTCTCTCTCTCTCTCTCTCTCTCTCTCTCTGATTCACAGTATCATGGGGATCAGTTTGAGCCGCAATGGGACATCCAGAGCCTTTTGACCTGATATATGTTGCAGCCGGTAATGAAGATTGTGATAAGCCATACTACAGAGGTTTTTGCTTTTCTCTCTGTTAATTGTTAACCATTTTAAAAGAAACCAAAACAAGAGATTTGGTTATACTAAAATCAGATACACAACTTCTTTCAGGAAACTATTTTGGTTCTATGATGCTATATGAAAAGAGACATGTTAGTTCAGATATTACTAATGTAATAGTTAAGGGAAAACTTGAATAATTCTTTCAACCAGATATTAAATTTCGGTGTATTTGTCGAAGCGCTGGAAGCTCACTAGCGACAGAGTCAATGATACATGTAAGTCTGTGACAACATATTATTCTCAATTTCTTTTTGAGTTAGCAGTATCTTTTGGTGATACCTTCTGATTGCAAACATGATTTTTTAAATTTTAGTGCAAGGATCCGAGATGCCATGTCTGGGAGCATGTCTGTTGTGTCATTGTCCTGTAGATGTTTAATGCAGGAAATCCACCGGTTCCTGAATCATTTTACTGTGAAATATGCCATCTTACCCGAGCTGACATGTAAGTTAATCATGGATTTCTCAGATTTGTTGCAAAAATTAAATGTTATCTTTAGGTTAATAATGTAATGATTATTTTATTAGCAACTGTCTTACATGATCTTTCGTGTGCAGATTTTGGGTTACAATAGCACATCCATTGTATCCGGTGAGGTTGACTATAACGACGATCCCAACTGATGGGTAAGTATACCAAGTCTTTTGTTGTAATTGTTGTATTTAGATTTGTGTACTTCTTAGGTTGGAAAGCTGAAGCACTTCCCGCGGAAGTTCATTTACATTACTTTTCATCATGCAGTTAAATTAGTTTTGGTGCATGCACTCAGTAAATAATCTTTCTTCTTTGTGTCATCTTTTTTTTCCCGACAAGTGTTAAGAGTTAAGTCTTACAGGTCTGCATATTGTTTGTGAATCTGGGGTTGATTTCAATTGAGGGATGAGGTGAACCGTAGTCTCTTAGCTTTTTGTGCTGGGATTTATGTTTCATTTTAGTATTTAGAGAAAAAGAATCATGGCTGTTTCCTAACCAAATTAACAACACCTACTTAAATATTATAAACTAACTGATTTGTGTGTTATTCTAATACTGCGGCACAATTTTCAGTTCAAACCTAATGCAGAGTGTGGACAGAACTATTGGTGAAACAAGAGTACAATGTTCAGGTTGTTGGTTTTATAATTTGGTTAGAGATATATACACTATATTCGTGTGTATATTTTCTAATTGGCATTTCAATTGTTTTGTTTTCAGGCTTGGTGTATCCTCTTGAATGGCAAAGTTCTGTTTAGATGCAGTGGCCTCAATCTGCTGATCTACGGGTCAATGGTATGTGAGTCAACTCATAGTGAAGGTCTGATTTGTAAACAAAGTTAGTGTTACTAGCATGTCCTTACAAATATGAAGGGCATTTGGTTTATATGTAACTGATGAAAAGATGAAAAGAGAAGATGTAAACAATAAACCGGGTGATGCAGAAAAGGATCGCAAGAAGATACGTCTTTTATGATGGACATTGAAATCTGAATTTCAAATGATTTATTGTTTCCACATCTCCATCTATTTCTTTAATCATAAGCCTTTTTCATGATACAATTTAAGAATTAAAGAGTTCTCCAACTTTTTCTTAATTTCTTTGATTTTTCTTATGATCATTTTCAATAATAAAAATTGTAGTTCTTTCTTTCTATGTCTTCTCTTATGATTAGTTTGAATAATAAAAATTTAACTGCCTTAATACTACTAAACTATTTACTAAGATAGTATTATTATGTATAAGTCAAACTGTTTGGGTCTTGAAGTTGTGTTTTCAGGTTTAACTAGAAAAAATTGCAGGTCTTTTAATTGTCTTCGTTGACCTTCATAGATTAAAGAAAAAACATATTAAAAATGGATTCCTTAATCGATATCTCATAACTCAAATCTAGCCAAATAGATCCGGTCTAATATATCTTTAAAAAGAATATAATCATTTGTGACATTACTCTTTCGTCTAATCATGTATGAATTTCTATTTTATATAATATTAATAAAAATTTGTGAAATCAAATTTTATAAGTCAAATTGCAAATATATATATATATATATATATACAAAAAAAAAATCCCCCGCTACGTAGCGCGGGTATAACCTAGTATATTATAATTTTAAAGGTTCAGAATTTATAAAAATATATGTTGAATATTTATGAAACATAAATTTATGAGATAAAATGATAAGCAAAACAAGTTAAGAAAATTATTTAGAAAATATATTGTTGTAACTTTGTAAGGGTTAAAAAATTAAAATGCAAAATAAAGAGACAAAAAACCCTCAAATTCTGAGATTTTGAATATTGAAAACATAAATTTTGAGTTTTTGAATATTAAAACCTCATATTTTTTGAAAGTTTAGGATAATTTTATGATGTTAGTCATCCCATTTCTTATATCATAATTCGATAAGCATTAACAAAGTCTTTCAAAAAAGGTTCAACGAACAACAAACATGAACATGAGGTTTTGAGATTGTTTTCAGAATGCATAAACAAAAAATGAGGTTTTGAAGTTTTGAAGATTTGTTTTTGAGATGCTATTGATCCATGTGTAGTGTTGAAAGTAATGTGTTAATGAGGGTGTATTGAAATGAGTATTTGGATAAATTTGAGTTTAAATGACATGTGTTATTGAAACATGAATATAAAATATTTTTTAACAAATTAAATCTAGTAAAACTAACGACACATAGTTTAATAGAAACTTAAAGTCGAACCCGCGGTACCCCTCAAATGTTTTTTTAATCATTGTAATGAATGTTTATATTTTACCGTTTAATATTTTTGGGTCAAATTTCCATATAATTTATTAAATTTTAGATTTTGTTTGTTTAGTTTTTATATATAATTTTAATTTCATTAAATTATAAAATGTGAGTGTTGTTGGTTAGATAGTTTGTGGCCGACCCATCAATTTGTGGACAAAGTCCGATGTATCTGCGGTCCACTATGGGCTTGGTCATGATGTCCGCATTTTAATGTTCATACAATTTTATGTCTATACCCGCCCTGTATCGGATTTACTTGTACATATTATGAAAGTCACCGATCCGATTGAAATCTTTACCAATATGAGATATTGAAAACATATTTTTTCCTTATTGATTGAGTTGATATATATATATGTTTATAAAAATTCAAATCACAACATATGCATTAAAAATCTATAACTTTATTAATCATATCTACTATATAATAATTTAAAATAATATGAAACAAAAAATGATTAGAGAATAGTAATTCATACTATTAAAAACACAATATGATATAAAGAAAGAATTATAGAGAAATATTAGACAAGGAAAGGATTGTAGAGAATTAATTGATCATTTATTTAGAAAGAAGAAAAATAATAACTAATAATTAATAATAAAAGAATAATTAGTTTAAACTTGTTTGGATATAGGATTAAGATATAATGTGTTTATTAAAATTAGGTAGTTTGCGGCCAACCACCAATTTGCGGACAAAATCTGATATATATGTGGTCCACTATAGGCTTGTTCATGATGCCCGCTTTTTAATGTGCATAAAATTTTATGTATATACCCGCTCTATGTCCGATTTACTTGTAAGTCACTGATCCGATTGAAATCTCTGTTAGTTTATGGGCCTTAGTCATTTATTCCTCTGGCCCAAATCCGAGTCTAGCAATAGCAACATGTTACATATATGGGCTTAGAACAAAAGCTGGCCCATTGTATGGAGATATCATTATGTCGGCAAAAAAATTTATTGGCTATAAATAAAACAGAGGGTACAGACGTGGAACCCTAACACAAAAAGACGTAACACAAAAAGACGTAACACACAATACGTGAGAAAGAGAGTAGAGCCGCAAGAGTTTACACAGAGAGACACAAAGAGAAGTAGAGAGAGACACACAAAGAGATTTCAAGTCTTTGTCTTTGTGTTCTTTGTGAGTGCTTCTTTGATTGTAAGCTCCTTCTAGTTTTCTTCTTTGTGTGTGAGTCCAAACCTGTAACAAGGAGAAAGAGAAACTCCATTAGTGCTTGTAATATCTTTGCTTGATAGTGAAAGTTGTGGGAGACGGTTCCCACCCGAGACGTACCCGTTAGAGGCCGGGAACTCGGTTATCAATCTCTTGTGTCTAAATTCTAGCTAAGCAATAATCTTTTCCGCAAGTTAGAATACCCAACAAGTGGTATCAGAGCAATCCAGGTTTGATTGTAAGTGCTAGAAAAGTTTGAACAGAGATTCAAGGCAAGGTTTACAAATAGAGAAACTAAATGACTAACAATCGGATTAAAGTAGACAGATTTGATGGAAGTGGTGATTTTTCTCTATGGAGAGTTCGCATGATGGCTCACTTTGGTGTTCTAGGGCTGAAGTTGATTTTGACAGATGACAAGCTATTGAAAAATCCAGCGCCTACCAAAGAAGAAGTAGAAGCTGCCAAGAAGGATCCACATATGGGAACAGATGGTGTGTCCGAATTAGATCCAAACATTGATCCAGAAAAGTTTGAGAAATCAGAAAAGGCTAAGGATTTGATTGTCTTAAACGTGGGGAATCAAGTGTTATGGAAGATTAGTAACTTTGAGACAGCAGCAGCTATGTGGTCTACTTTAAACAGGTTGTACATGGAGACCTTCCTGCCTAACCGCATTTACTTACAGCTTAAGTTATATACCTTTAAGATGAATGATTCGAAGAGTATAGATGTGAATGTTGATGACTTCCTAAAGCTAGTTGCAGACCTAAACAACCTAGGAGTGGAAGTGTCAGAAGAAGTACAAGCTATACTTCTATTGAGTTTGCTAACTTATAAGTATGATCAACTCAAGGAAACTCTCAAGTATGGCAGAGACATACTCAGATTGAATGAAGTCACAGGGGCTGCCAAGTCTAATGAGAGAGAGTTGTCAAAGAGCGAGACAGCTTCAAGCTCACACGGTTCACAAGAAGAAGTGTTGTATGTTGGAGCTAGAGGCAGAAGAACAATAGAGGTAACAAGACATGTAAGGAAAAGGCTAACAAGAAAGGAAGATCTCAGTCAAGGCCTAGGAACAACAACAGTGACACATGATGTTTCATATGTGGAAGTGAGGATCACTGGAAGAGGGATTGTCCAGAAAGAAAAACAAAGAAACCCACAGAATCTGCAAATCTTGTAGCTGAGCATAAGGAAGCGCTGATGTTGACGGCTAGCGCGCAAGATACAGAGAAGGAATGGTTTATGGATTCTGGTAGTACATTCCACAGTACACCAGATAAGGAAGTCTTGTTTGACTTCAAAGAGCTCAATGGTGGAAGAGTGTTAATGGCTAACAACACTCAAGGATACATCAAGGGAACTGGGAAGATCAGAATTCAAAATTCATATGGTTCTGAAGTGATACTCAAGGATGTTAATTACATCCTAGAAGTGAGTAGAAATATGATTTCCTATGGGATGTTAGAAAAATCAGGATGCACATATGAAGGAAGAGATCTTATGGTTCACTTCTACAAAGATAATAAGAATGTGATATCGAGAACATATCACGAAGGGCTCTATTATCTACAAGGAGCAGTTGCTAAGGTTGAGAACAGTGTTTCTACGGCTGAGAAGATGAGTAAAGAAACTAAGGAGGCTGAACAAGGATTGAGAAAGAAGAAGTCTAAGAAAGTGACTTTTAGTGACAGTCTAGTTCAGGGACCTACGCTACATGGTTTTGAAGCAAGAGGTTCATCAAATCAAGGTGGATAATCTTACAATGTTGAAGTTAAAGATTCTGGTAGTGTAGCTTGTGATTTAGCTGCTACAGATATTGATACAGAAGAATCTAAAACCTATGAACAAGCGATGAAAGTCAAGAAAGAGAAGTTTGGGGAAAATACTACAGAAGAGCAGAAGGTTGCTGGAAGTAAAAGGTTTGTTAAATCAAAACTAGGACTACTAGGAGCAGTTGAAGAGCAAGGGTTTAATGCTAAGGTAGTAGTAAAGGGTTTTCCACATATTGGTTTCATTAAAGACGTAAGTACCAAAGATGTTATCTTAAGCAAGAATTTAACAAGCAACAACCAAGCAGTTCTTCGAAAGGAAGCAATACCTGAACAGAAGCTTCAGGTTTGCTGCGATCTTTTCAACACTGTCTGAAGGACAGTGCAGCTCCAGCCTCCAGGTAACTCCATCATCGACATTATACTCTCGCAGGAAAAAGAACAAGGAAACAGGTCAGTTTCAAGTTGGTTCTTGTGTCGATAAGAGGAAAAATCAGAGGATTGATAAATGGGTTTAGGGAGTTACCTGTAGGAATCTGGAATTGCAATAAGGAGTATTGATTCCAGGTGGAGCTGTTGAAAGAATTCAAGGAAAATTTAGTTCAGTTTGTCACTGAAAGTTCTTGAATTTTGGAGGATAAGTCGAGATTAATACTTCAGAAGAAAAGAGATTACCTGAAGTTACAGGAAGCATGTTATAAGCAGCTAACAAGGAAGTGAAAGGAGAGAGGTAATGCTGAATCTTTCTTTCTTATTATTCTCTCTTAATGTTTACAATGACATTCTCGACCTTTATATAATAGCTCTTACACTCTTAATCTTATGACAAGTGTCTCAATCAGGTGCATTGTAAATTGTTGAGAGGATAAAATTGGTTTCTGGTCTTTGTCGGCATAGTCGTACCGCAGCTCAGGCGACAGCTCATTGAATCTTTTCCTCTAACGGTATTATTCGATGATATCCTCTTATCTTCATTATTAGTTTCATTCCTGATTTGCTGAGCAGGCTTTGCTTTGATGGGCTGCATCATCTGGTTGTTGGGCCTTGACGGATTGGGCCTGTCTTGGTTTGAGTTCTCTTGCCATGGTTGTTTCACAGTTACTGTAGCTGACTTTAGAGCTGGAGAGTCATTCAACTGGTTCTCTCTAATAGCCCCCCCCCCTTAATCTTATGACAAGTGTCTCAATCAGGTGCATTGTAAATTGTTGAGAGGATAAAATTGGATTCTGGTCTTTGTCGGCATAGTCGTACCGCAGCTCAGGCGACAGCTCATCGAATCTTTTCCTCTAACGGTATTATTCGATGATATCCTCTTATCTTCATTATTAGTTTCATTCCTGATTTGCTGAGCAGACTTTGCTTTGATGGGCTGCATCATCTGGTTGTTGGGCCTTGACGGATTGGGCCTGTCTTGGTTTGAGTTCTCTTGCCATGGTTGTTTCACAATTACTGTAGCTGACTTTGGAGCTGAAGAGTCATTCGACTCGTTCTCTCTAATAGCCCCTCCCCCCTTAATCTTATGACAAGTGTCTCAATCAGGTGCATTGTAAATTGTTGAGAGGATAAAATTGGTTTCTGGTCTTTGTCGGCATAGTCGTACCGCAGCTCAGGCGACAGCTCATTGAATCTTTTCCTCTAACGGTATTATTCCATGATATCCTCTTATCTTCATTATTAGTTTCATTCCTGATTTGCTGAGCAGGCTTTGCTTTGATGGGCTGCATCATCTGGTTGTTGGGCCTTGACGGATTGGGCTTGTCTTGGTTTGAGTTCTCTTGCCATGGTTGTTTCACAGATACTGTAGCTGACTTTGGAGCTGGAGAGTCATTCAACTGGTTCTCTCTAATAGCCCCCCCCCCTTAATCTTATGACAAGTGTCTCAATCAGGTGCATTGTAAATTGTTGAGAGGATAAAATTGGTTTCTGGTCTTTGTCGGCATAGTCGTACCGCAGCTCAGGCGACAGCTCATTGAATCTTTTCCTCTAACGGTATTATTCGATGATATCCTCTTATCTTCATTATTAGTTTCATTCCTGATTTGCTGAGCAGGCTTTGCTTTGATGGGCTGCATCATCTGGTTGTTGGGCCTTGACGGATTGGGCCTGTCTTGGTTTGAGTTCTCTTGCCATGGTTGTTTCACAGTTACTGTAGCTGACTTTGGAGCTAGAGAGTCATTCGACTCGTTCTCTCTAATAGCCCCCCCCCCTTAATCTTATGACAAGTGTCTCAATCAGGTGCATTGTAAATTGTTGAGAGGATAAAATTGGTTTCTGGTCTTTGTCGGCATAGTCGTACCGCAGCTCAGGCGACAGCTCATCGAATCTTTTCCTCTAACGGTATTATTCGATGATATCCTCTTATCTTCATTATTAGTTTCATTCCTGATTTGCTGAGCAGGCTTTGCTTTGATGGGCTGCATCATCTGGTTGTTGGGCCTTGACGGATTGGGCCTGTCTTGGTTTGAGTTCTCTTGCCATGGTTGTTTCACAGTTACTGTAGCTGACTTTGGAGCTGGAGAGTCATTCGACTGGTTCTCTCTAATAGCCCCCCCCCTTAATCTTATGACAAGTGTCTCAATCAGGTGCATTGTAAATTGTTGAGAGGATAAAATTGGTTTCTTGTCTTTGTCGGCATAGTCGTACCGCAGCTCAGGCGACAGCTCATTGAATCTTTTCCTCTAACGGTATTATTCGATGATATCCTCTTATCTTCATTTTTAGTTTCATTCCTGATTTGCTGAGCAGGCTTTGCTTTGATGGGCTGCATCATCTGGTTGTTGGGCCTTGACGGATTGGGCCTGTCTTGGTTTGAGTTCTCTTGCCATGGTTGTTTCACAGTTACTGTAGCTGACTTTGGAGCTGGAGAGTCATTCGACTCGTTCTCTCTAATAGCCCCCCCCCCTTAATCTTATGACAAGTGTCTCAATCAGGTGCATTGTAAATTGTTGAGAGGATAAAATTGGTTTCTGGTCTTTGTCGGCATAGTCGTACCGCAGCTCAGGCGACAGCTCATCGAATCTTTTCCTCTAACGGTATTATTCGATGATATCCTCTTATCTTCATTATTAGTTTCATTCCTGATTTGCTGAGCAGGCTTTGCTTTGATGGGCTGCATCAACTGGTTGTTGGGCCTTGACGGATTGGGCTTGTCTTGGTTTGAGTTCTTTTGCCATGGTTGTTTCACAGTTACTGTAGCTGACTTTGGAGCTGGAGAGTCATTCGACTGGTTCTCTCTAATAGCCCCCCCCCCCCTTAATCTTATGACAAGTGTCTCAATCAGGTGCATTGTAAATTGTTGAGAGGATAAAATTGGTTTCTGGTCTTTGTCGGCATAGTCGTACCGCAGCTCAGGCGACAGCTCATCGAATCTTTTCCTCTAACGGTATTATTCGATGATATCCTCTTATCTTCATTATTAGTTTCACTCCTGATTTGCTGAGCAGGCTTTGCTTTGATGGGCTGCATCATCTGGTTGTTGGGCCTTGACGGATTGGGCCTGTCTTGGTTTGAGTTCTCTTGCCATGGTAGTTTCACAGTTACTGTAGCTGACTTTGGAGCTGGAGAGTCATTCGACTGGTTCTCTAATAGCCCCCCCCCCCCCTTAATCTTATGACAAGTGTCTCAATCAGGTGCATTGTAAATTATTGAGAGGATAAAATTGGTTTCTGGTCTTTGTCGGCAGCAGCTCAAGCGACAGCTCATCGAATCTTTTCCTCTAACGGTATTATTCGATGATATCCTCTTATCTTCATTATTAGTTTCATTCCTGATTTGCTGAGCAGGCTTTGCTTTGATGGGCTGCATCATCTGGTTGTTGGGCCTTGACGGATTGGGCCTGTCTTGGTTTGAGTTCTCTTGCCATGGTTGTTTCATAGTTACTGTAGCTGACTTTGGAGCAGGAGAGTCATTCGACTCGTTCTCTCTAATAGCCCCCCCCTTAATCTTATGACAAGTGTCTCAATCAGGTGCATTGTAAATTATTGAGAGGATAAAATTGGTTTCTGGTCTTTGTCGGCATAGTCGTACCGCAGCTCAGGCGACAGCTCATCGAATATTTTCCTCTAACGGTATTATTCGATGATATCCTCTTATCTTCATTATTAGTTTCATTCCTGATTTGCTGAGCAGGCTTTGCTTTGATGGGCTGCATCATCTGGTTGTTGGGCCTTGACGGATTGGGCCTGTCTTGGTTTGAGTTCTCTTGCCATGGTTGTTTCACAGTTACTGTAGCTGACTTTGGAGCTGGAGAGTCATTCGACTGGTTCTCTCTAATAGCCCCTCCCCCCTTAATCTTATGACAAGTGTCTCAATCAGGTGCATTGTAAATTGTTGAGAGGATAAAATTGGTTTCTGGTCTTTGTCGGCATAGTCGTACCGCAGCTCAAGCGACAGCTCATCGAATCTTTTCCTCTAACGGTATTATTCGATGATATCCTCTTATCTTCATTATTAGTTTCATTCCTGATTTGCTGAGCAGGCTTTGCTTTGATGGGCTGCATCATCTGGTTGTTGGGCCTTGACGGATTGGGCCTGTCTTGGTTTGAGTTCTCTTGCCATGGTTGTTTCATAGTTACTGTAGCTGACTTTGGAGCAGGAGAGTCATTCGACTCGTTCTCTCTAATAGCCCCCCCCCCCTTAATCTTATGACAAGTGTCTCAATCAGGTGCATTGTAAATTATTGAGAGGATAAAATTGGTTTCTGGTCTTTGTCGGCATAGTCGTACCGCAGCTCAGGCGACAGCTCATCGAATATTTTCCTCTAACGGTATTATTCGATGATATCCTCTTATCTTCATTATTAGTTTCATTCCTGATTTGCTGAGCAGGCTTTGCTTTGATGGGCTGCATCATCTGGTTGTTGGGCCTTGACGGATTGGGCCTGTCTTGGTTTGAGTTCTCTTGCCATGGTTGTTTCACAGTTACTGTAGCTGACTTTGGAGCTGGAGAGTCATTCGACTGGTTCTCTCTAATAGCCCCTCCCCCCTTAATCTTATGACAAGTGTCTCAATCAGGTGCATTGTAAATTGTTGAGAGGATAAAATTGGTTTCTGGTCTTTGTCGGCATAGTCGTACCGCAGCTCAGGCGACAGCACATTGAATCTTTTCCTCTAACGGTATTATTCGATGATATCCTCTTATCTTCATTATTAGTTTCATTCCTGATTTGCTGAGCAGGCTTTGCTTTGATGGGCTGCATCATCTGGTTGTTGGGCCTTGACGGATTGGGCTTGTCTTGGTTTGAGTTCTCTTGCCATGGTTGTTTCACAGATACTGTAGCTGACTTTGGAGCTGGAGAGTCATTCAACTGGTTCTCTCTAATAGCCCCCCCCCCTTAATATTATGACAAGTGTCTCAATCAGGTGCATTGTAAATTGTTGAGAGGATAAAATTGGTTTCTGGTCTTTGTCGGCATAGTCGTACCGCAGCTCAGGCGACAGCTCATTGAATCTTTTCCTCTAACGGTATTATTCGATGATATCCTCTTATCTTCATTATTAGTTTCATTCCTGATTTGCTGAGCAGGCTTTGCTTTGATGGGCTGCATCATCTGGTTGTTGGGCCTTGACGGATTGGGCCTGTCTTGGTTTGAGTTCTCTTGCCATGGTTGTTTCACAGTTACTGTAGCTGACTTTGGAGCTGGAGAGTCATTCGACTGGTTCTCTCTAATAGCCCCCCCCCCCTTTAATCTTATGACAAGTGTCTCAATCAGGTGCATTGTAAATTGTTGAGAGGATAAAATTGGTTTCTGGTCTTTGTCGGCATAGTCGTACCGCAGCTCAGGCGACAGCTCATTGAATCTTTTCCTCTAACGGTATTATTCGATGATATCCTCTTATCTTCATTATTAGTTTCATTCCTGATTTGCTGAGCAGGCTTTGCTTTGATGGGCTGCATCATCTGGTTGTTGGGCCTTGACGGATTGGGCCTGTCTTGGTTTGAGTTCTCTTGCCATGGTTGTTTCACAGTTACTGTAGCTGACTTTGGAGCTGGAGAGTCATTCGACTGGTTCTCTCTAATAGCCCCCCCCCCTTAATCTTATGACAAGTATCTCAATCAGGTGCATTGTAAATTGTTGAGAGGATAAAATTGGTTTCTGGTCTTTGTCGGCATAGTCGTACCGCAGCTCAGGCGACAGCTCATTGAATCTTTTCCTCTAACGGTATTATTCGATGATATCCTCTTATCTTCATTATTAGTTTCATTCCTGATTTGCTGAGCAGGCTTTGCTTTGATGGGCTGCATCATCTGGTTGTTGGGCCTTGACGGATTGGGCCTGTCTTGGTTTGAGTTCTCTTGCCATGGTTGTTTCACAGTTACTGTAGCTGACTTTGGAGCTGGAGAGTCATTCGACTCGTTCTCTCTAATAGCCCCCCCCCCCTTAATCTTATGACAAGTGTCTCAATCAGGTGCATTGTAAATTGTTGAGAGGATAAAATTGGTTTCTGGTCTTTGTCGGCATAGTCGTACCGCAGCTCAGGCGACAGCTCATCGAATCTTTTCCTCTAACGGTATTATTCGATGATATCCTCTTATCTTCATTATTAGTTTCATTCCTGATTTGCTGAGCAGGCTTTGCTTTGATGGGCTGCATCATTTGGTTGTTGGGCCTTGACGGATTGGGCCTGTCTTGGTTTGAGTTCTCTTGCCATGGTTGTTTCACAGTTACTGTAGCTGACTTTGGAGCTGGAGAGTCATTCGACTGGTTCTCTCTAATAGCCCCCCCCCCCCTTAATCTTATGACAAGTGTCTCAATCAGGTGCATTGTAAATTGTTGAGAGGATAAAATTGGTTTCTGGTCTTTGTCGGCATAGTCGTACCGCAGCTCAGGCGACAGCTCATCGAATCTTTTCCTCTAACGGTATTATTCGATGATATCCTCTTATCTTCATTATTAGTTTCATTCCTGATTTGCTGAGCAGGCTTTGCTTTGATGGGCTGCATCATCTGGTTGTTGGGCCTTGACGGATTGGGCCTGTCTTGGTTTGAGTTCTCTTGCCATGGTTGTTTCACAGTTACTGTAGCTGACTTTGGAGCTGGAGAGTCATTCGACTCGTTCTCTCTAATAGCCCCCCCCCTTAATCTTATGACAAGTGTCTCAATCAGGTGCATTGTAAATTGTTGAGAGGATAAAATTGGTTTCTGGTCTTTGTCGGCATAGTCGTACCGCAGCTCAGGCGACAGCTCATTGAATCTTTTCCTCTAACGGTATTATTCGATGATATCCTCTTATCTTCATTTTTAGTTTCATTCCTGATTTGCTGAGCAGGCTTTGCTTTGATGGGCTGCATCATCTGGTTGTTGGGCCTTGACGGATTGGGCCTGTCTTGGTTTGAGTTCTCTTGCCATGGTTGTTTCACAGTTACTGTAGCTGACTTTGGAGCTGGAGAGTCATTCGACTGGTTCTCTCTAATAGCCCCCCCCCCCCCCTTAATCTTATGACAAGTGTCTCAATCAGGTGCATTGTAAATTGTTGAGAGGATAAAATTGGTTTCTGGTCTTTGTCGGCATAGTCGTACCGCAGCTCAGGCGACAGCTCATCGAATCTTTTCCTCTAACGGTATTATTCGATGATATCCTCTTATCTTCATTATTAGTTTCATTCCTGATTTGCTGAGCAGGCTTTGCTTTGATGGGCTGCATCATTTGGTTGTTGGGCCTTGACGGATTGGGCCTGTCTTGGTTTGAGTTCTCTTGCCATGGTTGTTTCACAGTTACTGTAGCTGACTTTGGAGCTGGAGAGTCATTCGACTGGTTCTCTCTAATAGCCCCCCCCCCTTAATCTTATGACAAGTGTCTCAATCAGGTGCATTGTAAATTGTTGAGAGGATAAAATTGGTTTCTGGTCTTTGTCGGCATAGTCGTACCGCAGCTCAGGCGACAGCTCATCGAATCTTTTCCTCTAACGGTATTATTCGATGATATCCTCTTATCTTCATTATTAGTTTCATTCCTGATTTGCTGAGCAGGCTTTGCTTTGATGGGCTGCATCATCTGGTTGTTGGGCCTTGACGGATTGGGCCTGTCTTGGTTTGAGTTCTCTTGCCATGGTTGTTTCACAGTTACTGTAGCTGACTTTGGAGCTGGAGAGTCATTCGACTCGTTCTCTCTAATAGCCCCCCCCCCCCCCTCAAACTTGGTGTGGGTGGTAGATCTACACCGTGTTTGAATCGTAATGTGCAGAAGGCTTTTGTCGGCAGAGACTTAGTGAAGATATCCGCAATTTGAAGTTGGGATGGGATATGATTCACTTCCAGTGCTCCAAGCGCTACTCTTTCTCAGACATAGTGGTGATCCAGCTCAAAGTGTTTTGTTCTTGCATGGAGGGCGGGATTCACGGACAGGAAAACCGCCGACAAATTATCACACAACATTTCCGGAGTCGACAGAAGAGGAATACCCAGTTCTTTAAGGAGAAAGCTTATCCAGGTAATCTCCGATGCCGTTTCAGATAGTGTTATATATTCTGCTTCTGTTGAGCTTTTAGATATAATGTCGTGTTTTCTTGAGCTCCAGGAGATTAGATTGCTTCCTAGGAATGTGCAATAGCCTCCTGTGGATCGTCTAGTGGTCTTACAACCTGCCCAGTCACTATCGCTGTAGGCTCGTAGCGTACAATTTGCTGAGGGTTATACCCATTGTTGATGTGTCTTTTATGTACCACAGGACACGCTTCAGAAGATCAAAATCTGTCACAGAAGGAGCATGCATCTTCTGACAGACAAAGTTTACAGCAAATTGAATGTCCGCTTCTCGTAAGAGTGAGGTATTGTAGTTTACCTGCTAAGCTTTGAAAATATGTTGGATTACTGAAGAGTTCTTCTTCGTCCTCTTATATTTCTACTGTTTCTTCATCTGTTTCTTTGTAATCTTTGTAGATTTTCAAAGGCAGTGGAGTAGAAACATACGTGCATTAATTCATACCAGCTACACTTAGTAAGTCTTCAGCATATTTTTGTTGAGATAGAAAAAGCCCCTTTGAATGATACTGCGCTTGTATTCCGAGAAAATAGTCAAATTTTCCTAAATCTTTCATTCGAAACTGCTGATTTAGACCTTCAAGAAGTCTTGATAATGCTACTGAACTGTTCGCAGTAATAGCCATATCGTCTACATACAGTAGAAGTAGTTTAACGTCTTTGTTTTTGATGTAGATGAATAGCGAAGGATCTCTGTTGCTGCAGACAAACCCAAACTCCAAAAGGTAACTGCTAAACTTATCAAACCACGCTCTGGGTGATTGTTTTAGACCGTATAACGACTTCTGTAGATGGCAGACATGGTTAGGATAGTCCTTGTCTATGAACCCGGCTGGTTGCTTCATATAGACCGTCTCAGTTAGATCCCCATGTAGAAATGCATTTTGTACATCCATTTGTTTTATGTCCCATTGCATTATGGTTGCAACATGTAAAACTAATCTTATAGTAGCTGTTATTACCACCGAACTGTACGTTTCCAGGTAGTCAATACCTTCTTCTTGATCATAGCCTTTTGCAACCAGCCTAACTTTTATTGATGGAATGTATTATATAATAGTTCAAAATAATTTGAAAATAATATCAAACCAAAATAATAGGAGAATCATAATTCATAATATATGGAAAGGATTATAAAGAAATATTAGATAAGAAAAAGATTGTAGATAATTAATTCATTATTTATTTAGAAAAAAAAAATTAATAATTAATAATAAAGGAATAATTAGTTTAAACTTGTTTGGATATAGGATTAAGATACAGTGTGTTTATTAAAATTAGGTAGTTTACGGCCAACCATCAATTTGCGGACAAATTTTGATATATATGTGGTAAACTATAAGCTTGACATGATGCCCGCTTTTTAATATGCATAAAATTTTATGTTTATATCTGTCATATGTCGGATTTACTTGTACATATTCCATAAGTCACCGATCCGATTGAAATCTCTACCAATATGAGATATTGAACACACATTTTTTCCTTATTGATTGAGTTAATATATGTCATTTTATAAAAATTCAAATAATAACATATGCATTAAAAATCTATAATTTTATTAATGGAATGCATTATATAATAATTCAAAATAATTTGAAAACAATATATATAAAAAATGACAAGAGAATCATAATTCATAGTATTAAAATCACAATATTAGATAAGGAAAAGATTATAGAGAAATGTTAGATAAGAAAAGGATTATAGAGAATTAACTAATTATTTATTTAAAAAAAGAAAATTAATAATTAATAATAAAATAATAATTAGTTTAAACTTATTTGGATGTAAGATTAAGATATATAGTTTTTGGTTACTCCCAAATTTATGCTTCACTTTTAATTTAATAGTAATATAAGATATAGTAACAACACATAGTTAAAACCTTAACATAACATTTAAAATCATTTATTAAAGTGTAATGAATTACGATTGGATCCAAATGTTAAATCTATGATTGATTAACTTCTTCGAAAACCTTTCCTATTAGAGGACAAAAAAAAAACTGAAGTGTAAACACATTATTAAAATAAAAAGAAGTTGGGTAAACTTGGCACTTTCAACCATTCCATCATTAAGTCAAGAGAGAAAAGAAGAAAAAAGAGCCATTTTTCAAATGACAGCTATAAACTTTTACATATATGTTATCATATGTTATCGGTTGAATTAATTTTGATATATTTTGTTTTAAGATTGTGTGATAGTGATCCGATGTTTTGAATAAGTTTTTATAGATGTTTATTTTTCTCACTTTGTCAGTTTTTTCTTTTTATTTTTAACTAATCGATTTACAATTTTCTATTTTTATGATGATAGGTGAAGCGGTTGTGCAACTTTTCACGTTTCCATTAATATATGTAAATTTTACCAAAAAATGAATACTTCTGAATCAACATTTAAGATGAAAAAAAAAACCATTATTAAACTAAGTTATGAAATAATGTGTAAAAGATCTTTGTTATTGTATTTTATTTTTGTCGTCCTCTTTGTTATTTTGTTTAGAAATCTGATTTATATAATAAAGATGCCAAATGCTAATGGTTGTTGATAAAAATATTGGAAACATATGTACTGTATGTCACGACAAAAACAGAGGAAAAAAAAAAGAAGCTAAAGAGAGACCATTAGATAAGGAAGCTACCGTCCAAAACCCAAACAACGTGACACGTGGCAAGTTTTCCATCTATAGCCGTCATAAAAAAAGCATACGGACCCAAAAACAGCCAATCAACTAAACTAAAGTATATTGAAATGATGGAAATGACAACAATAGCCTCCTAAGTAAAGAACACAATAATGGGCCAATTTGGGAATTTTCTAGAAACTCAACTTTTTTTCTTATTTTTAATAATTCTAGAGAGCGCGTGTCTCTACAATCGCGTAAATTTCGCGTTTTTTTTAGATCTTCAAATCAAAATTCGTTACTCTTCTTCTTATTTTCAGGAGGTTTTTATTGATTTCACATATAAACTCTTAGATTTTGTAGTCAATATTGTGAATTTGTGTGTTTGGATGGTGGAAATGATGAATTCAAGGAACCTAAGAGCAGCTTCAAAGTTTCCGGTAAAGTTAGAGATCGTTGAAGATTCTCTTGAAGAAGAACATGGTCCTCTCAACAAACGAACCAAGGTTTGTGAAAAACAAAAGTTTTGATTTAACTATCTTAGATTACATTTTTAAGTAATTGATTCCAAAGTTTTGATTTTTATTTCTGGGTTTGGAATGATTTCAGCTATGGAGCAATGGAACAAGTGTGTCTAAGTTTAATTTACTTGAAGAGCCAAGTCCTTTGGGACTGAGCTTAAGAAAAAGCCAATCTTTTCAAGAACTGATTGAGATGAGAATTTCTCAAAGCGCTGATACAAACTCAGAGTCTATGGGTTTTGTTAAGAAAGAAGAAACTATGGGTTTTGCTTCTTCTGTTGTAGGATCTGTTGAGAAGCTTAAAGCTTCTAATTTTCCTGCTATGGTTATCAGGATTGGCCACTGGGAGGTAAAAGTCCTCAACTTTTGTATTTTTCTTCGAGTTTTTTTTGTTATGATTCTAAGTTAATGACTTTGGTTTTGTAGTATAAATCGAGGTATGAAGGTGATTTGGTGGCGAAATGTTACTTTGCAAAACATAAACTTGTATGGGAAGTGTTGGAAAAAGGTCTTAAGAGCAAAATCGAGATTCAATGGTCTGATATTATGGGTTTGAAGGCTAATTTATCAGAAGATGAACCTGGAACAATGACTATAGTGGTAGAAAATATATTTCATTTGCTTATACTTGTTTGGTAGACCTTAAAATGTTTTTGATTTTGTTATCTTGTTTTGTTTCAGCTGGCAAGGCGACCATTGTTTTTCAGGGAAACTAATCCGCAGCCTAGAAAGCATACTTTGTGGCAAGCCTCATCAGATTTTACTAATGGCCAAGCCAGCACCAATAGGTAAAGAACATGTCTTGCGTCCTTTGTAATCTAAAATATGTTGCAACTCCAATTGTTAATGGTTTCTATTTTTGTTGTTGGTGATATGGTAGGGAACATTTTCTGCAATGTCCACCAGGGATATTGAATAAGCATTTCGAGAAGCTTATCCAATGCGACCATCGCTTGTTCTGTTTAAGCAGACAGCCAGAGATGAATTTGGACTTGCCTTTCTTTGATGTAAGACAATCTATATTCGAGGATCCTTCAGTGTCTGGATCTCAGAATATGGCAGCATCATCTCCTGTTGGAGCTCAGTCATCATCAGAACATATGTCTTTGTCTCACGACACACTCTCGCCTAGCTCAGGTAATTGTCATTTTTTGTGTCCACTAATCTTTTTAACATTCATTTGCTTATAGGTGTCTTTTGTTTACATGTAGTGATGGTCGATAGTGTTGGTGCTTCTGTTGATTCAAGAAATACAAATGGTTGGAGTCAGATAAAAGTGCCTGGACTACACCAATCTATCTCGATGAGCGATTTCCTCGCGCTTTTGTCAGATCAAGCTAGTGGAGGAGATAACCAACAAGAGATTGAGGAAATGAAACAGTTGCTTCTAAGTGATACTCAGCCCGATACATCATCGGATGAGAAGTCTGTCATGTCAAAGGTTAATTCTTTCTGCAACCTCTTGCAAACCGCTGCAAACACGCAGCTCAATCTCGATATTTCTGATGCTGGTCAAGAGATTGGAGTCAATATCAATAATAGAGATGTTGTTGATCATGCTTCAAGCAGCAAGCCATTACAAGGCATGTCGAGGAAAGACTCGTTTAGTGATTTGCTTGCACACCTTCCTCGGATCGCATCTCTACCAAAGTTCTTGTTCAACATTTCAGAAGAATAGCGAGAAGGAGACAAGATTGGTCAAAGATAATTATTATCAAGAATGTGGCCAGTTTTTAGGAAATCTTGAACATTTAGCTGTAAAGTAAATTCATATTTGTGGTTTTGTTTGTAAGTTGGAAACTTTAAGAACCCAACTCAAGGATTTGGAAGAACTTTGTGTTTGATGATGAATCCTTGTAAGGAAAATGCGTTTGTAATGGCGTTTTCTAAAAGCCATTTCGTTTGAAAAAAAGTAATAAACATGTTTGATAACGTTGGTCTATTAAATGTAAGAAACCGAAAAGACATGAGAGACTTCTTTACTTCTCCTAAAAACCGTTTCTTCTTAGAAACATTTCATCTCCTTTAAAAACTGAAATGGAGAAGGCAATTTCAGATACTTACTACAAGGACTCATCAACAAGGCTTTACTTTTCTCATTGCATGAAGATTTGTTTAGTCAGAATCATAAAGATTTGTTGATTGATTGATACCTTGTGGTAATGAAGATACACTGCGTCAATGTAAAAAAGTGCTACAAGTGGAGATTCATAGAGCCTTGAGAAGAGTATGAAGAGGTTAGAACTGAAGAACCAAACAAGTGTTTTGAATGCAAGAATGTGGTTCAAATCGGGTTTGGTGTTTCACTTCTGACCTCCTCATACTCTTCTTGGGATTCTATGATTCTCTACTTTCAACACTTTCCATAACATGATGTTTACCAAAAACCTCTTCAAGAGGATTTTGGTTGTCAGAGAAAGCTACGATCAAGCGTATGTTTATCAATCTCCCAACTCCCTCAAGCGGAAAAAGGCGAAGGAGTTGCAAGTAAGTCGCTGGTACAAACATTGAAGAAGTGCCTGTTGGTGCTCCACTAGTGATGAAGAAGACAGAGTCTTAAGGATCTATGAAATTGAGTTTGGTTTTTTACTATAACCATGTTGATTGCCTCGAAGTGCCCTGAAACACATTTCTCTCGGCCTTTTCAGTTCCTATTTTGATTCTCTGTTTTGAAACCACAATTTACGTTTCATTTTTGCTGTGTTCTGATCCCAAAAACTGTTTTTTTTTTTAACAGAACACAAGATATTCACCTTTAATATTCTGAATCTAATTCGTTGAAAAGAAAAATGAGAAACATACTGAAAGAAATGAAATTTGATCAGAGAATCATTCTTATAAAATGGTTATTCATTCATAAGAGATGACGTTTTTGAAACATAGTGTCGCAGCTAACACGGACGAAAAAGAGAGGATATAACATATGAAAGCCAAATACTCTCTAGTCAGATCAATTCCAACAACTTAAGAAGTCTCCTCTACATTCCAGTGAATGCTTTTTTCCCTATAGCAGAACTCCCAGCTGGAATAACCTTTAGAACATTAAACCTCACCGTCTTTGACAATGGTCTGAAACAACAATAAACCCGATGTTATCTCTATTACCACATAGATTTCTAATGAAATCAAGATAAGACATTAGTGTCATCCTCACCTGCATTGTCCAATGATCACATGATCTCCTTCTTTGACACGGAAACACGGTGAGACATGAGCAGGAATGTTCGAATGCCTTTTCTCATACCTAATGATAAAACATCCATTTTAAAGACTCTCAAACATGGTGGAATGAATTCAGTATACACACAAAAGTAAACATCTTTCTGCTTTACCTTTGATACTTTTTAACAAAATGAAGATAGTTTCTCCGAACAATGATCGTTCTCTGCATTTTCGCACTGTGACAAGTTCCTGCTAAGATACGACCTCTAATCGAAACCGTACCAGTAAATGGACATTTCTTATCAATGTAAGCACCTACAAAATTTCGCAAACAAAAAACATTATTATATCATCACATTCTTATAAACTAACTAAAGCCTTAGATCATAGCATTACATCAGTCATTCCAATTTCACAAACCATGTTATCAAAATTATGACCTTTAATCTAAATTGGGGATATTCAGTAATATAATCTAAAAATGAGAACAATGTAAATAGCAAAAACGAATACCTTCAATAGCATCTCTGGGAGTTTTGAAACCAAGACCAACGTTCTTCCAGAAGCGATTACCTCCTTTTCCAGGTCTCTTGCCTTTACCAGATTTCTTCGAGCTGAGATAACAATAATGATGAATTTTAGAAGAGAAGATACTCTAAAAAACAGTAGAAAATGAGAAAACAAAATTTGTTTTTTTTAACCTTAAGAAGACCTTTGGTTGCTTAAGAAACGCCTTCTCCGTCTGCAATACATGAATTCAACATTTATAATCGAAATTATAGAACTTTTTGAGATTTTTTTTAAATTCTGTTAAAAACAGTTATAGAAAATAGAAGAGGAAGAAACCTGCTCCGCCATGGTTGATTTTGCTAGCTAGAGACTAGAGAGTGTCGAGAGAGATCCTTAAGTGTTTGTGGCAGGACAAGAAAAAAAACCCTAATCATGATTATAATAAATGGGCTGTTTTCATTTTTTTGTTTGGGCCCAAATAGGTCTTTGTAAGGGGTTCACTGTTTACTGTTCGCTGTTTAGGCCTAATGGTTTACTGTTTGGTCTTATATTGATTTTAATGAAAACTAGGTGATTTACCCGCGTATTCAAGCGGGAATAAATAGATTCTAAACAATCTAACAAATAAAATAAAAAGGACAAACAATGATACATATGAGAAATTAAAGATTTGAGCTACATAGGGGATGGTTATAAATAAGATTTTCAGTGCTTTGTACGAAGACGGGATTGAATTAGACAGTGGTAGAGTAATTAGAATACTGTAGTATAGTTTGCAGTGCTTATGAACACACTGTAAAATACGATAGTAAATTATGATCAATGTTTAAAATAAAATGTGTAATACATTAAAACTAATGAATATAAAAAAAACTCCAAACAAGTAAAACTATTATATATTATGAAAGATTTCCCTTGTAAACCATATTTAAAATAGATTTCTTTGGCTTTCCACAATCATCAAGAATTAAGATTTTCAAATCACTTTTATTAGAAGTCATCCTTGAAAGCGCAACATACACTTGTCCATAAGAGAAAACATGTCTTAGCAGGAACAAACCAATTTTAGATAACATTTGACGTTGAAACTTGTTTATGGTAATGGCAAAAGCAACACTAACTGGGAACTGCTTACGTCTCATTCGAAAGGGAAACTTCCCCTCAGGTGGTGTTACGAACATTTTAGGGATCAGAACTATATTACCAACATTTTTACCAGTTATAATCTTGGCTTGAATAACATGGTCGGCTAGATGGACAACTTGCAGTCTGGTACCATTACAAAAATCACCTTTATGATCAATAATTTAAAGCACCATAATAGTCCCTATCTTTAGAACCAATCTATGATTAGGCAAACCTGACACCTTGAAACTGTTTAAAAACTCTGGAGAGTACATAATAACATCACATGGGTTTGCAGCAGAAACCTCAATACTATTAGAACTTAAGTATACCTTCTCCTCAGCTGACAGAATTTAAAACAGAACCCATTAATTAACAGTTATGAATACACATATAACCTTTATGATCGAGAAGAGTATATAAATATTTACTATAGAAAGACATACATACCTTCTATATTAGACATCATGTATTCATGATTTTACCAACATCATTATTTGTGGGGATAAGAATGGCTATTTGCTCGAAAAATTCCGACTTGGTCTGAGAAGTCAACGAATCACCATAGGCACTAGTTATTAAGGGTTTGACAGGATTATCACAATCGCTTATAAGAAGATCTTCAGGAATATATATCTCAACACTCTCCATCATTGGGCGCATTAACTGTTCCATCACCAACAAAAAGTACCCATTTTGAAAAGGCCTCACGTTCACAAAATTTCAGTATTTTTACTTACCTGAAGTGTCATATTATTTGTAACCTTTAATACATCACAAGTTTTTCAGAGTCGTGAAGAATTTAAAGTAGACAATAGAGTCTGATCTCGTTCAGCACCAGGTATTACAAGCAATACTTGTCTAAAATCTCCTCCAAATAGTAAGACATTTCCACCAAAAGGTATAGAATTATGACGTTTCATAACATAAGAAATACTTTGTTCTAAAGTTTCAAAGCAATATATGTTCATCATCGGTGCCTCATCCCACACAATAAGATCACAGTTCCTCACTAACTCACCAAGATCATAGCCAGGTGTCATAGTACACATAGTATAATCGTCCACATGAATAGGTATCCCAAACCTTGAATGAGCGGTCCTACATCCGAGCATTAACATAGATACAATTACACTCGATGCAACGTTAAGTACTATAAGACCGTGTGACCTACTAGAAGCAGATAAAGCAGACTAAAGAACTACCACATACATGCATAATTGTTTCTATTTCAGCAAGTGTATAATTTTGTAACTGACTGATTAACAGAGTTAATCCTACTTAAAATATCCAAACAGTTATATAAATCAACAACTAACAACTAAATATATATCAATCAAACAAAACTTTAATAAAAGACTATGAGAGATGAATTACTTATGTTCTTGGTAATCCATCTCCACAAATCAAGCTTTCCAGACTCTAAAAGGATCAACAACGGTCTTTAGATAGCAGAAGCATAACAAAAAGTCTTCTCAAATACGGACATGTAACCCAATTACTTGCTTCTTTTATAGCGTCAATATATTCCTTATCATCAGCAAGTAAACCCATAGCATCACATACATAGTGGAACTTATCATAAATGACACTTTTCCATGTTTGGATATCAGCATAACATGTAGGACCTTTTATAGTATTTAACAGAAATCTTGGATAATACTTCTCCCCAATAGCTGGACTAACATACATGATTTTCCCGATCGTAAGACCAATTTTCTTCCTTTAACTTTAGTCCATGTTCGTTTTTTTTAATTCAAAATATATTGTGAAGGAAAATCTGCGAAGGTAAGCGTCCTGGCCTCGGGGTGATGTTTATTATAATCCATCCAAGCGAGGAACATTGACCTTCCAATAGTTGACCGACTAATAACATCATTGACCACATCGTTATCATCATATACAAGAATTCCTCATGCTCAAGAAGAAACGTAAGTATCTGAACCGGTGTAGTTCGACAATGAGTATGGTATGCCAAAATTTGCCATGTAGTAACAAAATACAGAACTATACTGTAACTAATTTTGTTATGATATTATAGTTGACGTCTTGAAACATATCTGCAAGTATAATAATGCTTACTCTCATCATGTACTTCCACACCACCAGTATCCTTTACTATAGTCGCACAAACATAATCATGACTTTTATTAATGTACTTGAACATGTACTTGATCGATCTTAATTGGTTACACCATTGAACATTAATATGAGCACGGTAATGCCTGGATAGATCATGATTATACAGTACAGTGTAATGGTTATCACAACGTAACCCTCTTTTCTCTATATACCCACCGTCGTCCCTACGTCTATAAATTGGATACCGCTCATCATCAATTATTGTTTTAACAAAGAAAGGCCTGAGATAGTATTTGAAACACTTTCCATCTTTCTTATACGGACAATATTTATTAACAATCCCACACAGACCATGCATCATCACATCACCAACGACCTCATACAAGAATGATTCCATATAGCAATCAGGAATTTCAGCACTGATAACTTTGTCGATATCATCACTCCTTGGTAATTTCAACACTGATAACTTTGTCGATCTTCTGTCTTCAGATTATGCTTATGAAGAAATCTCGTAATCCAAAAGATTACAAGTAATAGTAATAAAAAGATCAGGGAATCCAAAATATCTACATGTGGCCATTGCATCTAGATAATGCTTCATCATGTATCTCGAACCACCAGTGAAAGATGAAGAAATCATAATCGGACGGCCAGGCTGAGAAAGATTAGATTTACCAATTCAGCATACTTCAAAATGTTAGAATAACTATCCATCTGAAGTTTCTTCTGGTTATGATAAATAAAGTTTAGAGGACTGCTTTCTATCATTGCGTAAACATTAACCAGAAATTGTGGAAACAATCTACCAGCCATCACAATAGTAGAGCCTCATTAATTCTGAACTGAATACCATACGTAAAAATTTCCCGAATGGTAATCTTTTTCCACTTTTTTCCTTCATCATCAACATACCCAATATATATCCCTAACCTAAACCCATCCTCTCTATAGGGAAACAACAACTGATATTGCAGAGGTAAATATACATGATGCAACTCACTTATACGATGAAAACCACCAGATCTATTCTCAATAACAACGTCACGTAAAATCTTCTCCGAACCAAAATTATTGACCACAAGAGCAGAAACTTCATCAGCTGATGGAAGATTTTGGCACATACCATCATAACCACGATAACTGGATATAACCATTTTCATACCAGCATTGTTATCCGAAGAATTTATTTTCTCAGCGGCATTCCGTAAAGACTTAACGTGTGGATTATGAGCATCCAATTTTTTTTCAACAGCTTGACTATCTGTTCCCTCAGTTTATTACTGCAACTACCCTTCCTGCATACATATAATAAAGTGATTGAAAAAAATAATAACAAGGCCAATTATAATAGAAGAAAAAGGCAAATGAAAATAATGATTACCCATACGCAGCCATCCTATTCCCGTCCTCATTCAAAGTATCTGAAATGTACAGTTGTAAAAAGAAGGAGCCTGGCCTTCTGCTGGTAAAATGTCACCAATACGATGATAATTTTCACCGCTTAACTAAAAGACATACAGTCCTTTTTCGTCGTTCACGGAATGATCAGCTTTTCCACCTAGAGATGTGAAAGAAACATCATATTATAGGGTCTTAAAACTCACGGAAATGCTTACTAAGTGCATCTCCATTGTATAAAAAAGCCATTGACGTATTGGAGGAGCTTTCATACGCCGTAAATACTGATTTATAACGCAATCGTCTCTTATTTATCTGTTCTCCATACCACATTTAAGCACCACAATAATCATATGTATAAGTTGGATCACCATTGTCATAGTATCCTACATAAAATTTATATAGTCACAATATATTAGCCCCCTAGACAAAAATAAGAGCAACCCCAATATATATCAGAATTTATATAGGTAAAATACAATATAAAGGATAAAGAAGTAAGGAACATATATTTTTATGAAACCTGTATGAGAAATTTGAGTACTAAATCATTTAAAATTTAATAATTATATGAATAAATGGTTACTTAGAATAAAATTTCTATATAGATGAGAAACTCAACATAGTTTAGAAAATAATACCATTTAATTTCAATCCTGGCAATATAGATATAGATGCTCCAGTATCTTCACTCGAAAATGATGAGGTTCCTAGTAAGAGTTCATAAGCAGGCTCATTATCAAAATATTCATAATCTATGTCAACATCATCTATGGTATGTAATCCAATATCCGCCAGTACATTTAAGAGATTCATATCGTCTTCATCCTCGGACTCAGAATCGGTCTCCATAAAATGAAAAAAATCCTCTTCATTATTAGAAAACAAAAACTTTGCTGCACGTTATAAAAAAAAGATTATTTATTCGTTACCGTAAATTCAATTTTGTAGAAACTAAAACAAAAAAAGATGAGGTTAAAACATCAACTTGGCTTATCGACTTTCGGTTGCAATCTTCTTTGTTTTATAATCTCCATACGTATTTGTCTCGCGTAATCTGTTTCCCCATGCACTCTATTTTTGCTGATTATGTCGGAAATATCCTTGTCCAAACGATACAATGAAGTATGATCAACAACGTCAGAACAGCTGTTTCTTAGAGAACATGGAAAGATACAGTATTTACCAAAGAATTTACAAAATAAACAACCAAAACTAACAACACTAAAGTCTAACATACTTTTATTAGGGATTGAATTAATCAGAATAGTTCGTGTGGTCTCCGTACATGCAACTTGTTCGGCCTCATGCTTTCAAGCTAAACAACAACGTAGTTTGAGCTATCTATATCAAAAATAGTTCGAAAAAAATAATTATATAAGAGGTTTAGTCTCAATAAGCACAATAGAATATTTCCATATTACATTATATTTTATAGTTTTATAAAAACTATAAACACTGGCATGAATATTCCAATAACTGTTTTTATGTGGAATATATACATTTATATATCTGTACACTAGTAAGAAATATAGTATTCTTATGAACCCTATTGACCTACATGTTTCCATATATTTATGTATGTCGGTATTGACACAGGATCTATACCTATAAATTTAGAACTAAAGTTATAAAAAACATTTCATATACTAAATTAAATTATTCTAACAATTATATTATACATACTTATAATAATCACGCTAAATAGACATGTCTTTTAGAATAGTAGTAATATCTCATATATACTATATAAAAGTTGAAGCTATAACGCTCTTAGTCCATCCACATAGGATTTTAAAAATCTGATATGATTGGTCCACATCATCGTTTAACATAAATTGTGATGATAATTTGCTAAAAATTACAAAAAAAAAGAAAATTTGGTTTCTGCCAAAAACTAAAAGAGGATAAATTTATTTCTCCCAAAAACTTAAAAGGAAAAGTATCACAAAAATAAGTAACTAAATAATAGAAATTACTCAAAATCATGAAGTTCATATATAATGGAATGAATTAATTCCTTATTAATAAATAATAAATAAATATCTATATATATATATTCATAACTTCATATTTTCCTAATAATTAATCAAGATATTAGTTACTAATGTTTTTAAATCGATATTCAAAATAAAGAAAATTGATCGTATAATATTTCTGAATCCCTATTTATACAGTATAGATTTTTACTAAAACAATTACTTAATTATTGCAACTGTAATTCTTTATCATGACTTTTTTTCATTTTCTAAATGAGATTTAGCATAAAATTGATATATACCAATTTCAAGGGACTGGATAGTCCGGGTTACTCACATTTACAGGGAAGCTAATCGTCTAGCAGATGGGTTGGCTAATCATGCTTTCTCTTTACCACTTGGTCTTCATTCTTTTGATTCTTGTCCTGATGTAGTGCATATGCCTATGTCGGAAGATGTTAGGGGGATTAAATTCCCACGACATATTCTTTTGTAGTTATTATATTTATAGTTAATAAAATGTGGGAGGCAATTGTCTCCCATCGCCCACCAAAAAAAAAAACTTAAAAAGAAAATCATCACCCAAATAAAAAATTAAATAATATAAATTACTCAAAATAATGATTTTAGTATGTAAAGAATCTATACTAATAAAAAGTTGAAGTTGTAGTGCTTTTAAGCCGTCCACATATGATTTAGAAAACCTGATACTATTAGTCCATGCCAGTATTTAACATAAATTGTGTCGAAAATTTTACTAAAACTACAAAAGAAAAAAAAAATTTGGTTCCTGCCAAAAACTAAAAGAGGAAAAATTTATTTTTGCCAAAAAATGAAAGGAAAATCATCACCAAAATAAGAAACAAAAATTTTATATTACTGAAAACTTTGAACCTAAAACCGTTTACTTTCATAATTCTATATCTCATTTATTATGTTTGCTTTCTGTGTTGCTTCTTGATTTGATTAGCTTTGTGTTTAGTTGTTTGATTAGTTTGTTCTATAATTGTTTTGAAACAAATAATTTATTAGTATGTATTTAACAGTGTGTTATATTTCTTTATGGATATCGTTTTATGCTCATCATCTTAATTTTGCAGCAAACTAAGTAGCTCTGCAACTTAGACACATCATCTCATTCCGCTGACGTTGCCCCTTGCTAACAACAATTGGTATTTATTTACTTATTTTGTTGCTCTTAACAATTTTGTTATAGTTGTATTAGACAATGTTTACGGAGAGACCAACTATTAAAATTTTCTGTTGACATATCACCCACCTCTCTTTTTCATCCCAGTTCATCCAAACATGTATTCAATCACGCTGCCGATAGATTGATGAGTGGAGTTGTGTTTTTCTCTACTTCCACAAGAGATTAATGCACTTTTTGGTTATTTCTCCATTATCCCATTGGTAAGAAACTTGCTGGAAATGCATAGTCAACGTAGATATAAATCTTTCTGAAAATATTTAAATTTTAATGCATCTTTTGGTTATTTCTCAATTGTGTCATTGGTAAGAAATCTGCTGGAGAGATTGAGAGAGCAAAATGAATCTCACCGGAAAAACAAAAATGCAGTAAAACCAAAATTTGGTGTGATTATAGTGAAGCAAATTAGTAGAATCAATGTTGTTAATTAGTTCTCTGTTATCGTTTAAAAATGGCTATTCAATGATTATGTTATTTGATATATTATTCATCATCTATACTAAATAACGATATCTAATTTACTGAATAACATAATCAATGTGTTTCTTTGATTTGTAGATCTAATTTTAAACTTTGTGGAAGAAATAAGAAACAGAAGAAACTATTATACACATCACATTGCATAAGTAGCTCTTACTAACAAACAGAGGAGGTTAAACCAAGATATTCACAGAGCGTGTCCAAGTTAGCAGAAGAATTAAAGACAACCAAATCTGAAATTGAAGGTTTGTGTAAATAGTTAATTGATAAGAATAAATAAGATGACTTCGCAAAGCTTGATTCAGATTTAATAGAGGTGAGAGTGAATTTAGTGGAGAAGGAAATTAAGCTTCATAGGCTAAGAGTGAAACAGATAAAATAGTAGAAATCACAAGGTGAATGGACCTCATGGAAGCTCAGATTATAAGAGGGAAGGTTCAGTGTGAGCAATGGAAGAAAGTGGGATGTAGAGTTTCACCTACAAAAATAATGTAGAGTTTTGTAACAATGGTGATGATGTGGATATTTGAATAATACAATCATACTTGTGGGATACTTGCAAAGTTTTTGCTTTAAAACAAAATATAAGACAGAAAGATTCAGAATGAAGTTTTGCAGCATGGTTGCTAAGTGTTAGACATTAAAATGCATCTGTAAATGGAACAAAATTTGCCTATGAAGATGATTGTCAAATAGTGGTTGTTGATACTAAATTTTTAATGCAATCAAGTGGAAATCAATTACAAGACATATTTCAAGCCATAAAAGTAGAGAACATTTTATCAAAAATTACATATGCAAGAATTACAAAGACAACAATCCTACCTCTATAATAAAAATGATACATCATATTTCAATATGCTTTAAACAAAATTATTCTTCAAATCCTCATTTTATATTAAATTTATTTTTCTACATTTATAAAAAACATATTTAAGTAAAATATAAAAAATGAAATATTACACGAAACTCTAAATATATATAAAATTAATAAATGCAAAATATATTGAACAAATTAATAAAAATAGACCCACGCGTAGCGTGGGTAAAAACCTAGTCTATACTAATAAAATTTTGAAGCTATATTACTCTTAGGCCATACACATACGATTTAGAAAACCCAATACTATTAGTCCACGTCAGCATTTAACATAAATTATGACGATAATTTGCCAAAAACTAAAAATTTCATTCCTGCCAAAAACTAAAAGAGGAAAATTTTGTTTATGCAAAAAAAAAAAGGAAAATCATCACCAAAATAAGAAACAAAATAATAGAATTACTCAAAATCACGAAGAATAATAATTATAAAATAATAAGTATATAAAGAAATTATGAATTATTAACTTATTAAAGAATAATAATTATAAAAAAATTTCAATACCCTAAATCGTTTATATTACTGAAAACTTTGAACCTAAAACTGTTTACTTTCATAATTCTTTATCTCATTTATTATGTTTGATTTCTGTTTTGCTTATTGATTTGCTTAATTTTGTGTATAGTTTTTTGATTAATGTGTTCTATAAATTGTTTGAAACAAATAATTTATTAGTATGTCTCTAACTGTGTGTTATATTTCTTTATGGATGTCGTTTTATGCTCATCATCCTTATGTTGCAGAAAACTAAATAGCTATGTGAGTTAGACACATCATCTCATTCCACTGACGTTGCCCCTTGCTAACAACAATTGGTAGTTATTTACATATTTTGTTGCTCTTAACAGTTTTGTTATAGTTGTATATATTAGACTATGTTTACGGAGAGACCAACTATTAGAGTTTCTGTTGACATATCACCAAACTCTCTTTTTCATCCCAGTTCATCCAAATGTGTATTCAATCACGCTGCCGATAGATTGATGTGTGGAGTTGTGTTTTCCTCTACTTCCACAAGAGATTAATGCATCTTTTGGTTATTCTTCATTATGTCATTGGTAAGAAACTTGTTGGAAAGGCATAGTCAACATAGATATAATATTTTCTGTAAATAATTAAATTTTAATGCATTTTTTGGTTATTTCTCAAATGTGTCATTGGTAAGAAATCTGCTAGAGAGATTGAGAGAACAAAATGATTCTCACCGGTAAAACATAAAATACAGTAAAACCAAAATTTGGTGTGATTATAATGAACCAAATTAGTAAAATCAATGTTGTTACTTAGTTCTTTGTTTCCGTTTAAAGTTAGCTATTCAATGATTCCTTTATTTGATATATTATTCATCCTCTATACTGAATAATAATAACTATTTTACTGAATAACATAATTAATGTGTTTCTTTGATTTATAGATGTTATTTAAACTTTGTGGAAGAAATAAAAAACATAAGAAACTATTATAAAGAGCACATTGCATAAGTAGCTCCTACTAACAAACAGAGGTTAAACCAAGATATTTACAGAGTGTGTCCAAGTTAGCAGAAGAATTAAAGACAACCAAATCTGAAATCGAAGGTTTGTGCAAACAGTTAATTGATAAAAATAAAGAAGTTGATTTCGCGAAACTTGATTCAGATTTAATGGAGGTGAGAGAGATTTCAGTGGAGAAGGAAATTGAGCTTCATAGGTTAAAGAGTGAAACAGAAAAAATAATGGAAACCACAAGGTGCATGGACCTCATGGAAGCTCAAATCAAAAAACCTCATGGAAGCTCAAATAAAAAAGGAAAAGTTTAGTGTAAACAATAGAAGAAAGCAAAATTAGTTTACCTAGAAACTTTTAAAATATGATGATTGTTGTTGTCTCCCATTGTTCCTAATCTACCATAGAATATTAAATACACACAACAAATTTGCTAGTTTCAGACTTGGATAATATTTATAATATAATATTTTAAGAACAATGCATGTATTTTGGTAAGAGTGAAAGAGTCTGCTTCTTTTACGTTTCCAACTCGAAAGACACAATAATATTAAATGAATAAAAAAATTTGATGCATCTAATCAACATTAAAGAACAACTTGTATTAATATTGATTTGGAATTATGAATTGTCTCCAACCACAAACAAAATATCACTTGCATAATCTCCAGATAATTTATACCGGATACGATTATGCATGTGAACCATACACAACATATTTGATAGAATAAGAAAAAAAAAAAACATAACACAATAATCCAATATAAAGAAAAAGGTTACATACTATAGATCCTGAAGTTCAAAACAAAGGACATTCCATACATCATTATAATCATAAACCCTAAGAAATAGATAGCCGATTAAATAGGTAGAAGAAATTATCATAACATCTCGACAACGATAACAACATAATAGCTTAGTAGACTTAAAGAATATCAACCAAATACAGACCATAATGAAAGGAAAAAAAACACCAGTAGAGGTATACCATCATCACCGAGGATTCAAATTAATCAGATTCACCCCCATCATCGTCAGAAGTTCTAGAACACAAAGACTCAAAGGAAACAATCTATTGATAATATATATATATATATATAATTAAAAAAAAAACTAAAAGACTACTCACCCACAAAAATAGTTAGCCAATTCAAAAAATTCAGGATTAAGAAACACCTGACTGACTCTGTTCCAAGACCGAAGAACAACATATATACAAAGAACCAAAACAAACAAGATATCAAATACAAATCGTAAAACTGTCAAAAGAAGGAGAAAATGTATTTAAATATAATAATACAGCATATATATATATATATATATATATTTGTTTCAAATCAACATACATGTAGAATAGTTATTGGTACATAATAATTTTCATTTTTTATTTTTTAAAATTAAATATAGTTTGTTGGATCTTAATTATACATGCTATCAATATGTGGTATATCGAATGAAGTTTTTGCAGGTGAATACTTGTGATATTTGTGGTGATGTAGGATGGGAACGCTTACTTGTGATTTGTGACAAATGCAACGTTGGTGCTCAACACACGTAATATTTTCTTTGTCAACAATACACATAATGTTTTAACTATGTAATATTCAATTAAAATATGTTTGTTTTACCATTTTAATCATATTTTTGTTGGTTATAGTTATTGCATGGTTGAAAAAGTTGATAAGGTTCCCGATGAATGGTCTTGCTATGACTGCACTAAAGATCAAGATCAAATGCGAGAAAGAGAAAGAAATGAAGAAATTAACTCCAGAAAAAGAAAAGCAAAATCTTTTATATTGATAATATTGAGGAAATAATATATGTTGTATTTTATATATTACCTCAATATTATCAATAAAGGATTCTACTTTCTTTTTTATAGAGTTAGTTTCTTTATTTTTTTCTTTTTCTTGCATTTGATCATGATCTTCAGTGCAGTCATAGCGAGACCATTCATCGGGAACCTTATCGACTTTTTCAACCATACAATAATTATAACAAACAAAATATGATTAAAATGGTAAACTAAACATATTTTCATTGACAATTACATAGTTAAAACATTATGTATTTTGTTGATAAAGAAAATATTACGTGTGTTGAGTACCAACGTTGCAGTTTCCACAAATCATAAGTAAGTGTTCCCATCCTACATCACCACAAATTCACAAGTATTCACCTGAAAATACTTCATTCAATATACCACATATTGATAGCATGGATAAATTAAGATCCAACCAACTGTATTTAATCTTAAAAAATAAAATAAAAATGGAAATTATTAAGTACCTATAAACCGTATCTTGATCTGGCTATAGCCCACCACCTTAAAACAACTACGTATACATCCCCATCAACTCTACCATCCCAAGAAGCAAACAAATTTCCAGCTACCTCTCCAAAAGAAATACATTGAAGAACATCACCTCTACACACACATAACATAATTATGAAACTACTTCAACAAAATAATTCAATATCTATGAAGAATGAATTAACAACAATATTAAGAACAGCACGTAGACCACACAAAATCCAACTTACTTCCAGTTACGAATTACAAAGTCGACGGTAGCATATTGTAAATCCTGTCTGGTTGGATCATTTATGTCTAGAGCCCTGACACAAGTTACAGTGCCAATGACATATAAAAAACAAACACATGAGTAGTATGTGAAAACATAAACAAAAAATAGATTACTAATAAGATAACAATAACAAACATATTAACCAATTAGGTACGTGAAATCGATAGATCCATTAAAGATAGGTCTAAAACATCAGGCAGTGAGACTCGACGGAATGTTCGCATCACAAACAGGTCTAACAGAGGTATTTGCCAAGAACATAATCCGGCAACGATTAAGGCAAGGACGATAAAGACCAGAAATCTCTTAAACACGGAAACGATGTATGGACTTATAGTATCGCTCATGCATTCTCGAGTCAAAACGAATTATCAAGTGCTCATTAACGACGACGTGAAGTTGAAAATGAAAATGTTCAAAATCAGCCAAAAGTTAGGGAGAATAAACAAAAGATTAAAAAAATACACTAAAAATTAAAGAAGTTACCTCTTCATCACTCAAAATAAACTCCAAAGTTTGGCTACTAATCGCAGATACGGAAGACCATTTTCGTAGAATCTAAACATGGAGGAACCATATGGTCCTCGAAGTATCCAAACTCATGAGAGAATGGTATCAATTAGCGTCCATAGAGGTAATATCGAGAACAACCTTATTAGCTAAAATCTATTGATATAGAGCATATCAGATAACACACAACATCTTTATAGTTGATAAAAAAAAACACTATATTATTACATATACCGAGCAAATACAATTGATAATACAGATACACCACACATCAGAAGTACCGCAACTCAGAATGACAACAAAATAGACTAATGCAATAACAAACATATAAAAATAAACAACTTTCAATACATGAATACACGTGTATCGATAACATAGAAAATCGACTATTCAAAATAATACTTTTATCTTAATCAGTGTAATGTAAAATAACATATTTTAAAAAAACTATAAATCTGTCAAGACAATGACAGATAATAAAAGAAACCAAATGATTAAATTATAAAAGACAAACAATCCGTATTACTGACCATAGGAATAGATATGCACCTCAAACTAAGCTAATGAAAAACCGAATGATTAATAAACGAAGAAATCTGGAATAGTAGTTACATTACGTCGAAACACCTAAAATATGAGAAACAAAATAAAAATCAGTAACAAAATATAAAGAAGAAAATGGTAAATGCATTGTATCCTTTATATTGTAAAGCATAGGTCACTTCACCAATATAAACATGCCATATATATTTATTTTTAAAAACTTCTACCACATAGATATATTTATTATAAATTTAAATCTTATTTAAAAATATCAAAATAAAACAAGCTGAGCAAAAGACTGAAAAAAACTTTCCACCTATATCCGCGAGACACTAAATTATTTCCACTACACCACATTTCCAATAACTTCAAATTCGGTTTTTTTTTTCCCTATAGAAGATTTAGGCAATATATAATTTATTCAGGTTTCTTTCTTTCTTGTGTATATATATATATATATATATTATTTTTTCTTATTATTCTTACATCATAAAACTGGTTTTTATTATTTTATTCAATAAAGTATCAATTCAACAAGATGATTATTATCATCTTAAATATATAATAATTTAGTAAAAGATAATATATCTAAATAATTCAAAATATATATTTTTTTTGTTGACTATAGATTTTTGGTTAAATCATAATATTTTTTATTTTTATCAAAAACAGAAAAATATTTTAAATAATATAAAAATTAATTTTGATCGTATGTAGGACATGCCATAATACTAGTATATTATACATATTGAGTCAGACTAATAATGAATTGTATAGATGCATTATAGATAACACCAAACAACTTTCAACTATTAAAGTTATTGGACTTCACACATTTTAGAAGACGTAGATGATTTGGGTATAAAAGAATAGAAAATAATAAAAAGAACAGAGAACCGTACAAAAATATTACATTGGATATGTACCTATAGAAACAAATGGAAGAAAATGGTGATCATGAAGTTATAATCATAAATTTATAATAACATGTTATTATAGATTTATGCCAAACTTATAAGTTACATGATTTCATAGTTCCACAAATTATTTAAAGGGGACTAATGTTTCTTTGTGAAAACCGGAGGATCAGTTGTCATTTTTGGTATCAGATGGAGATGCCAATACTAAAGAGTATTGACAATAGGAGTTATCAGCTAGACCGTAATCAGAAAATGTGTAGACGATGCAAAGTTACATTAAAATGCGGTCCGATTAAGAGACTACCTTAAAGCCATGAGAAACAGAGCAAACACAATTGTTTATCCGATTAGCTTCAAAGTGGGAAGAGGGAAAACTATCAAAATTCGAGAACTCAGAACCTCAGAGAGAGTCACTACATTAATTCTAACAAAGATACGGTCAGATATTCGAGAATACCTGAGATTGCGAAGAGTAATGGGGCTAGAAGAATAACCAGAGATGCGACATTCGTGATATAACCTGAAATGAAACACACCTATCTAAGAAACAAAAGCGAAAATTGAGTGCTAAGAGGTTTAAATAATGAGGACTGAAAGCAGCGCTTACCATCAGAGATGAACGCTGTAAAGAGATATATAACCAGAAACAAACATTTCAGATCAAAATCGCATCCACTGGTGACCATCTCGAGAAAAACACGCGAGTGTAAATTTGACCAGAACATCATAGTCGTCGTATTCTAATAGCAATAGGAGATGCGATCTGCTTAACATGTAGAGGTACCAGATCTTGCCTGGCGATGTCATCTCTTTACATAGATTAATGGAATGAAAAGTACAGTGTTCTTACCAAAGAAAAATCGATTCAAGGGTCGCAAACTTCTTCTTACCAAGGCCTTCTTTAGCATACTTTCTCTCTCCTCATTTTAACTGCTTTGATTTATTTGGCCAAACGAAGAGAAGATTCATGTTAGCCGTCATCGGAGTGGAAAGATCTCGAAAGAGGCTGTCTCATATATTTATAGTTTAGGAGACACTTTAAATCTAGGTTAGACCGTCTTAACGAAACTATTAGGCCCTAACCACGATTATTTTTTGGGCTTTCAGATGATATTAAACTTTATAGCTAAACTGATTGATATAAAAATAAAATATTAAATCTATTGTACTATTATGAGGCCTAATTTATTAAAATATGTGGGACATTTAAGGGTTAAATTGTATCGTTAAGAGCATAATTCATTAATAGTATTTTGGTAATCGTGTCTAACTTTTAATGTGTCTGACTTGACTTTAATAAATAGATGAATCATTGCAACTTCAGTTTGGTTCTTGATTTTTTTCTACTTACTTTATTTTATTTTCAAAATGTCAAATCTACCTTACCGAAGATTGTGAAAATAAACCAATAATATACAGGTAGATTTCAATTAAAACATACCAATAGGAGTGTAAGAGATAAATAAATTAAAAAACGTCAAGACCTTGTAAAATGAAATACCGACATAACATAACTATTTTACTAAATGTAATGTGGGAAGCTCATGGGATAATCTTAATCGCAACAGTGGAGCAGCTTGGCTTCTAAGAGATCATCAAGGTAACTCCTTGTTCCATAGTCGTCGAGCATTTACAGACATTCACACCATCACCGAAGCAGATCTGAGAAGTTTGTTGTGGACGATTGAAAGCTTAGGGAATTTGAAGCAAAAGAAAGTTATCTTTGAAACCTCTTCCATATATGCAATGAAAGCTTTTGGATCCTCTGATTGGCCTAACGTCGGTGTAGGAGTGCTAGCCGAAATTCACAATCTCCTACACAAATTTGATGAATGAAGAATTATTTTCTTATCCTAATCTTGTAATCTATTTTTTTTTTGTATGAATGTTAAATTTGTATTCACCAAAAAACCTTGTTTACATAGAATGCATCCATATGAATGTTAAATTTGTATTCACCAAAAATCTTGTTTACATAGAATGCATCCATTGTTTTAACTTAGAAAGAAATAAAAAAACCAGAGAACAATTAATTTAAATGAGAGGATAGAGATCAGCTTCTAGACGCAAACCAGAGTTTGAGTCCTTCACTTGATGCTGTTGAATGTGGATCGCGTAGAGATGATAGACGATTGCGAACAATACGGTTGATGCTCTTTTTTAGACTGCTGGCCGGAACAGGGATTTCTCCATGCCTTCTTCTATTGCGTTCCCTCCAAATGGTGTGAATAGAGACTTGGAAAACATACCTCATTACAAATCTGGCCGTGCCTTTCATAGATGAGTCTGAAAGTGTAGAGAGTATATCTCTGAAACCGCATGTGTATCGGTTTTCAAGTATTCCTCTAGTCAACCATTCCCATACTTGTGAAGAGAAAGAAGAAGCAAAAAAAATGTGATCACGTGATTCAGTTGGATCCTGACAGAACACACATTTTGGGTCAACTCCCACACTCCAAGCCATTATTTTATCCCCAGTTGTTAGACGGTTGTGCGCCGCCAACCAAACAATAAAAGAGTACTTAGGTGTTGTATTAGGAAACCAAACTCCCTTGTACCAATCTTTAGCCTGAACCTCTTCCCTTACTTGATTCCATGTCTCCTTTGATGAGAATTTCTTTTTGAAAAGTCCTCCTTTGCCACGCCATAGTGAAATGTCTACAGCTTGGCTTGATCCTTTGAGTCGTAGAGTTTCCAGTTCAGCTTCAATGAGATTTAGAACCCCCTGTCTATGGCGCCTCCGGCGATGTGTAGCCATAGCGTCAGCAACTGTGGCACATGCATTGATCCCTAAGTTGATATAACCTCGGTCACCCAAAAGGTCATGTATTCTTCCTAAGGAACACCAACAATCAAACCAGAAAGAAGTTTGCATACCACTTTTAATTTCCTTACGATGAAACTCCCTAACATGTGGTCGAAACTTGAGTAGTTTTTTTCACATCCAAGAGCCCATAGATGTAGTATCCCTTACCGACCAAAAAGACTCAGCACGAATAAGAGATCTCTTTATCCAATTCACCCATAAAGAATTTGTACCAGATACAATACGCCATATCAACTTGTAACAGCTAACCTTATTGGCTTCAGCGAGCGATTTCACTCCCAAACCTCCTTCTTTCTTAGGTCGACAGAATTCTCTCCATGAAATTTTTTCTTTTCTCTTATTTAAATCCGGCCCTGACCAGAGAAAAGCAGCGCAAATACTCTCATTCTCCTTTACACAAGCACTCGGAAGGCGAAAAGCGGATATCCAAAAGTTAGTTAGACTTGCAATCACTGAGGTTAACAAGTGTAGCCTGCCTGCATAAGATAGAAACCTGTTTTTCCAAGAGTTTATTCTTGCCCTGATCTTCTCCAACAATGGCATACAATCTGCAAGTGACATTCTCTTTGTCAACAATGGTAAACCCAAATATCTGACCGGTAAAATCCCACTATCAAAAGGAAAATGGCCAAGTACATGCTCCTTAACCTCTTGAGTAATGCCTGTTGTAAACAATGAAGATTTTTCAAGACTAATAGATAAACCTGAACCTGCCGCAAATTCCTTGAAAATTATCCATGATCCCTTCCATAGATTATTCTTTCCCATCAGCGAAAACGATTATGTCATCCGCAAAACATAAATGAGTGAGTTTCAGATTTTTGCACCTTGGATGAAAACCAAACTTGCCTTCCAGTGCTGCTTTGTCCAACATCATAGATAGAACATTCATACATATCACAAAGAGGTATGGTGAAAGTGAACATCCTTGTCTTAGCCCCCGCTTATTTTGGAAAAAACCGGCAAGCTCTCCATTTACTTGTACTGAAAAGGATGGAGTTGAGACGCATAAATGTATCCAGTGTATAAACTGTGTTGGAAAATGCAAAGCTGTGAGGATATTCAGCATAAAATCCCATTGAACAGAGTCAAAAGCCTTTGCTATGTCAATCTTCATGGCACAGCGGGGTGAAACATTTTCCTTATGGTAGTCTTTGACTAATTCTGAGGCAAGCAACAAATTCTCCATCAACAGTCTATCCTCAATGAAAGCAGATTGATTCGGAGCAATGAAACCTGGCAGAAGTTTCTTGAGGCGATTCGCAATAATCTTTGAAATAACCTTGTAGATCACATTACAACACGAGATAGGCCTATAATCCTTCATCTTCTTAGCTCCAGTCGTCTTTGGTATTAAAGCCAAAATAGTTGAGTTCAAACCCTTAGGCAAGAACCCACAGATAAAAAAAGATTGGATTGCCAGAGTAAAATCTGTCCCTATGATTGACCATGCCTCTTTAAAGAACTCTACTGTATAACCGTCCGGCCCCGGTGATTTATTTAGCGGCATTGAGAAAAGAACAGCTTTAACTTCACTCTCCAGAACCTCTGATACTAGGAGAGCACACTCGGCCTCGGAGCAGCGAAAATCAATAATATTACCAATGAAATCCACCGAGAAACTCTCATAATCCCTCGGCTTAGCCGTCAATAACCCCGTGAAGAACTGAACAGCCTCAAGTTTAATATCCTCATGAGTGGATAATTGCTCACCCTTTTGGGTTTCAATCTCCTTGATTGAGTTCCTAGCCTCTCTCTCTTTTACCGCATTGTGAAATAATCGATTATTCTGATCCCCCACATTCAACCAATGAAGCTTTGATTTTTGCCTGAGAAAATTCTCCTCCAAGAAAGAAACTTTTTCCCATCTTCCATAAGCTATGGCTTCCGCAGTCACAGCTTGAGCATCAACACTGGTCAGAGAATTTATTTGACAGGAGCATAAATCTTCGTAAGCCTCAGCTGCTCTACATGATAAATCATATAAATTGTTACGGCTCAGCTGTCGTAGAATTGGCTTTAGTTGTTTTAGCTTCTTAGAAAACCTAAACAATGCTGATGTCGAGTGAAAGAGAGACTGTGATTCACTCCAGAAACTCTCCAGCTTGGGCATAAAATCGGACATGGAGGCTATTACATTTGTAAACTTGAAATGTCCCTTAGGCTTCCAGACTTCTCCGTGTAGGTTAATCTTTCCTTGTAGGTGATCTGAGCATCTGCCCGAGTCAAAAACACAATACGAATGTGGCATAAGCTGCTGCCACTCATCATTTATAAGCGCACGGTCTAGTTTCTTACAAATGAGCCCAGTCTCCCTCTTATTACACCAAGTGAATTGTGGACCATGAGAAACCATGTAATCTAGCGGCTGCAAAAATTGTTTGGAGCATCACATCTGATGGTCGGCTACAATCTTATATTGCTAAAGATGCGCCTTCCTGGATGCTCTCTCTAGTTCTATTGGAGGCTCATCAGGGTCCTCAATAAGAAGAAAGCTGCTCGACGGAATTAATCAAGACTTTGGTTTTATTTCCTTCTGTTTTCCTTCTGTTTTCCGTTGGTTTTATTTTTTTTCTGTTATTTCCAGATCATGTTTTTCTGAGGCTTTAGTTTTTTATACATTTGTAGCTGCTTTCGATGGGCCTTGAGTCCCTTATTAAAGTTGCGTTTTCTGAGGAAAAAAAACATATCTTTTTTAAACTTAGAAAACGTTGTCTACAAGAAGATCACACAGAGAGGTAACTTACTACAAAACCAGTGCCCTTCTGTTTTTATGTTCTTGTTTGTATATATAGTCTCTCTGTGTCTCTGTACAACATTAGGAGTGACAAATACAACACAACTCTAATCCTAATCTCATCACCGACCCCAAAAAGATTTGATGCAATGACTCATGCCTTACATTCGTTATTCAAGACTGTCTCGGACCTACCTGCTCAGCTAGAACTTTAATAATTCCAAAACTTCTCTACGTAGATTTGTCTGAATGCCTCTGCTGCTGCAAGATGATTTGTGTCAAAATCTTAGTTTATTGCAGTCTTTCGTGCACATTTCTGGTTCTTTCCATGTCGTTCTGAGGTGGTGGATGTTTATTTACAGGCCACCAAGAAAGATCCCCGAGTCAAAATTTTGCTCTTTCTCCATATGGTTTCACTCGCAGGACTCAGTTGAAGAAGTACTGTGATTTGAGCACTTCCTTTAAATCGAAATCACCTCTCTTTGGAACCGGAGGAAACACGAGATTTGGGTATGATTCTTGGAAGCTTTGGAGTAACTGTATCAAAGTATATAACAATATCAACAAAAACATACGAGGCTGTTAGTTAACAACAATAGCTTCAATCAAATCCCAAATCTAAATCGCAGAAAGCACTAACAAGAGGAACATCATCATTAATATTGATATTCTAACCAGAGAGTTATCGAAAACTTACATCTTCAAGGATCGGTGTGCTGTAAAGCTCAACAAATTTCTCTCTAAGTATTCTGTTCATTGTGTCAACGTCACATGCATGGGTCCAGTAGGAGTCATGCACACCTGCAAAATCCCAAGCAATGAAATCAGAAGAGATTCCAGATATATTGTTGACAAGCTATTAGTTGGATTAACAAGACTAACCTGCAAAGTTTAGGCCGGCCTCTCGACATGCAACAGCAGTCATCATCATGTGAGTACCGTCCAGCGAGTGCACAAAGTTGGGAGGAAATGCAGTTCTTTGTTTCCTAACATCAACCTGAAAAATAAAAGTCTTTAAGCCTATGGAGATCGTACAAGTGAAATCGTACCCAGTGCTAACAAAGAAAAGAACAAATAGGCTTTACCGTGTTACCCTCTCGCTGCAGAGCTAAAACCTGAAGAGATGTTCTTATCTGCAAAACCATAGTGGCCATATTTAATACCAAGAGTCAAAATTATTGGATATCCCAGTGAAAAGATTCTGAATGGATAACACTTACCAGATGTCTTTCACTTCTGCAGTAGGGTTGCACAACAGGAAGTCCAAGAGGGGTGAGCCATCGTACTGGATGATTATCGGAAGCTATTATCTGTTAAGTTGATAACAAAACACATCTCTATTAGGTCTCTCGCTTATCTACCAAACGTAAAAGAGTAGAGATAATAACATGTTACATGACCGCACCTTTGCACAATCACCAAGCCAACTCATAATGGCACGTGCCGCTTCAAATATCTCTCCAAGGGCTGCTAGTGTCACCTGCGGAGAAAAGTTGTTTATAAAATTAACAAAAAAACTGGAAACCAGAGAAGATTTATACACGTGAATGCTATTACTCTTCTTACTTTTGCAGAATAGCAAGCCGCAGCAAATAACATCCTCTCGTCAGTGATAACACCCTTCTCTTCTAATCTTCTTTTTATTTGTTCACGAGCTCCAACATAGGTTACACCATATACTGACGTCATTACCGTCTGCTTTACCAGCTTCCTATCGACCTGAAATTAGAAGAAAACTTAGCATCACCAGGACGAACTTTTGCTGTGGCATTATATTCAATCAAAAACCAATGAGACTTACTTGATTGATAAGGATCTTTGCCAATGCAGCGGTTGGGTTTGACTCAGGATCCTTACTGCTGTCTCTCTTCATTATTTCATGGACTCTATATTAGCATAAGCAAAGAAGAGACGAGAGAAAGAGAAGCAGAGAGGAAAACCATTAGAAGACAAGCTTGACATGATTCCAAATAGAATAAATGAACTAACAGCCATTCAAAATTGATATGATACCTCCGTGAAATTTCAGAATAGACATCAGCTGGTTTTTCTCCTGCAACTAGATTAACTGCCGCAGCTTCAAACTGAGAGAAGCCAGTTTACAATAAGATAACTATATGACTTCAAATAAGGGAAAAACATCAGATTATAAATGTTCACAAGAGAGCGTACACTATCTCTTCCTAAAGCTGCATAATGCTGTAGACCATTGCATGACCCATCCTGCACATACAAATTATTTAAGAAAAAAAGAGTTGATAAGAACTAACGAATGACTAGAAAAAAGTATACCAGAGTTGATCCATATTTCAATGGAACAGACCAAATCTGGTTAAACTAATTAAAAAACTTTTACAATGAGGAAAATGTCAACAGTCTACTGAATACCCCAACTACAGAAGGCAAGTGTCAAGTAACAAAGAGGAGAATAATTTTGGATACGAGTTCACGATGCTGACCTGATGAATAGGTAAGTGGGAGATGACAGAATAAGGTGAAGGGCTTTTCAAGGCTTGTGTCAGAATAACACAAGCAGCTAAACACTGAAAAGGATCCTCAGCCTTTAACCACCATCGTTTTCCATGAATAGGATTGTCAGCTGAATCTATTATATCATCCAAATGGTTTTCCACAAAAGCCAGACGCGCATCGTGTGAAAGCTTTTCAACACCGCCCGCATAGAGGTTTGCTAAATGTATTTTCAGCCAATACAAGCCTGACTTTCCAAGTGGTCGTCCTTCAGCAAACTCCAGGGTTCCACGGCAAAGATCAGAACTCAGATGATTCAGATGAGGATGCATTGGGTATGCACGGCCCCTGAAGTCAAGATTATGAGGGTAGTAGAATCCTTCCTCACCTTTCATTTTTCTAGCCACCTGAACTAATAATCTTTAGTCCATATCTTTTGCTCATTAAGTGAAGACAGAACAAAATGTTGTAGAACGGATATCTTACGGAAAGCTTGAGTTCAACATCACATCTTAGAGAATGCCTCTCTCTGTTAATTTTGTTGGCCTTTCGAACACTCCATTTCCAGGCTTGGATTTCTTCTGGATCCTCAGAGGACGGTTTCTCTGGTATGGGAACCTAAACAAAACAAAACAAAACAAAAAGAGAATTTGGACTACATCAGACATAACTTTGTAGATGGCTCGAAATGAAACCCTGAAAGATAGAGGTCCAGAAATACAGTATAATATCTAGTTACTTACGTCTTCACGATTAACTAAGCCTGCAATGTTGCCTCCATCAGCCCAGAGCCTTTCCACCACATCAAGAATTTTCTTATTCACCCTCCACTTGGTATTCCCAAGTGTATCCAATGCCTGCTCGAGTTAAATTTCGGAACATTAATGTATAACCTTATCAGACAGAAAGAACAAAACATAAACAACAAGAGCGAAGATATCAATGTACCTCAAATACTCTATGAGCAGTCTTGGAACTAATATCTCTAAGTGCATCTTGCTGCTTTTTGGATCCATGAGTACGCATGATATAGGAAGGCAAAAACAAGTAACCACCCTTGTCATATCTGAAGAAATGTCACCACATTTGCATACATAAGTACGAGAATCACATGGCTAAAAATAATGCGGCAATGAGGTTCACAAAATTAGGGTATGATTCATAGAGTAAAGGATTAAAATCTAGAGCCAAACAAGAAAGAGTTTATCAAAGCATACCCTTTCCATCTCTTTGGTGGTACTAACATCGGAACATAAGGAATTAGCATATGTTTAGCCTGCATAAGACAAGACCAATAAAAGATCACCTAAAAGCTCATGAATGGAACAACTGTTAAATCAAGAAAAGAGATACATTAACTCACAGATTTATCCAGTCCTGCAAGGAGCAGCGAGTCACATTCAATAACTCCATATCTCCTCACCAGCTTTGACCTACAAGAGTCCAAATTTCCAGAGATAAGTAAACTTACCACCATAAGTATATATTCCAGTTAAGAAAAACAACCGACTAGAAAGACAAAGAAAGCAAAGCAATAGGTACTCATCACATTGCACAAAGATGAGTATTCATTTCATGGATTCTTTCTCACCCTGGATACTTGGTCACGGTTTTAAAGTTGTGTCTGAATGCAGGTCGAAACTCGGGTATAGAGTTCCCTGACTGAGTCAGGGGAGGCTGTACATAAGCTGCTTCGATCAATAATTCTAGCAGACGGCTTCCAAGCTGCAATTTGAAACGAGTCCAACAATGAAATACCTAACGCAAAAATTTTCATTTCACTCAAAAGGGTGTAAAAATGCCACAGACCTTAGCTTGTGTAGCTCGCCCCCATGGTTTAGTACCTTCACTTTTCACCACCTTTAGTGCATCAATAATCCTTTTCCTTCGAATCAAACTATTAACACGTTTCCTAAGCAATTGTTTATCCTTCAATTCCTCTTGTGTATCCTCTGCATTGTTCTTCCTAGTTCTCTTCAAGAAATTATGAATCCTCACCTGAGAGATCAACCAAAACCACCACTCAACACATCATTTCTTCAATGAACTAAACTAACAATACATTCATACCTCTTGTTCAATAGCGATGCCAATACTAACAGCAGCTTGAACAACTTGAATACACCCATCTTCATGACCAGACATAACCAAACCCATCATCTTATGCATTACAATAACCGCCATTTTATCAGCAGGCAAAAGCTCAATGTGAGGAGCATAAGCTGCTCTAACTTTCTTACTCTTATTCTTCTGCAACTTCTGCTCTCTCTCAATCACATCTTTCAACGGTTGAAACCATCCTAAGAACATATGTTTCACATAAGGCAAATTCGGAGCTAGATTCTTCTCACACATCTCCTTCTCCAAATCTCTGTACTCATCAACCATCCTCTCCCACGCTTCAGTCTCTTCCTTCACTTGACGTCTCCTCAAGGAATCAAATTTCCTCTTATCTATATCTTGGCGCTCAATTTTCAAAGTCTGATCAACCATTTTACTCAAACCCTTTAGAAACAAAGCAGAGATCCATGGTGGGTCTTGCATAAAAAGCCTCCTCCGACCAGAAATTACATTCCTTTCGACTGGATTTTCAAGTTCCTCAATCAAGCTTGCTCCTTTAATGGCTCCAGCGTATGTAGAGTCATGATTCTCAAAGCTCTCGATGAGATTGCCGTGGAAATGAGCGGAATTCGAAATGGGTTTCTCGCTAACGGAGATAGAAGTAGAAGAGGAAGAGGAAGAAGAAGCCGAAATCGGAAGTGAGTGGCGTTCGGAGAAAGGAAAGGTTTTGCGGCGGAAGAGAGCGGGGGAAGGAGGTTTAAGCCAGGTGATGAGGGAAGTTTGGTGTTGGAAATGAGAGGTTTGGTTTAAGGAGAGAGAAGGAGAAGCCGCCGCAGCGGAAGCCATGGAAGGAAGGAGGAGATAGTAGAAGATAAGGTATTGGTCTTCTTATGAACATTTGAAGAAGAGAAAGATTTTTTTTTTTTGTTAGCAATAGCAACAATCCAACAAACCTCTCTAAAACCTCTACTCTTTTGTTTTTTTTTTGCCCTTTAGATATTTTCTTCAAATAGTAAAAAAAAATGAGTATATAATCTTTTAGTAGTATTTTCTAGAATTATTTAAAAACAATGCGCAAAAACAAACTATTTTTTTGTAGTGGAAATGAAGTTAAATTAATGAAGAAATAACTTTTCTAAAAAAATAATATAACATTTAGGAAAATCAACACTATGAGACTATTTTTGCACGATGTTAGTGTTTTATTTGAGTGAAATTGTTTCTACGTTGTTGGATTTTTCTTTAGATTGTTTCAATGAGAGTGTCTTCTGAATCAGTCAAGAATATAAGTGTGTAGATGTTAATTTTAGGTTATGGTTTGATACAATTGTTTCTGATTTTTTTAGGATTTGATTATTATTGTTTCAATGTGGGTATGTTCTGAATTCAAGAAGCACATGATTATGTAGACGTTAATTGAGTTTATGAAGGGAGATTATCATAGGTATCCTGCTGAGTTTAAGGCTGGTGCTGAGAAGAAAGAAGCTGCTGAGAGTACTTTGGTTGCTTACAAATCTGCTTCGGTTAATGATTCTTTAATTCATTACAACATTTTCAGTGTTATCGTGTTTATGTGGTTTGATTAATTTTGTTACTAATGCAGGACATTGCCACTGCGCTGAGTTAGTTTTCACTCAACCAATTAGGCTTGGTCTTGCTCTGAACTTCTCTGTGTATTACTATGAAATCCTTAATTCACCTGATCGCGCTTGCAGTCTCTGATATCTTGCATATTTAAGTATTTTTAAGCATCATTTAGATCTAAGTTTAATGCATTTACATTCCATTTTAGAGTTTACATGCATATTTTGTATTTTTGCATTTGCATTCATGCTCTATAGGTATTTGTAGTCAAATGGACAAGAAGAGAGATCATTTGGATGCAAATAAGAAAAATGTTGTTCTTGAACCATTTCCAAGTGTATTAAAGATCAACAAAGACAAAGGCACTCCGTTGTGATCTAGATCCTAAGCTCTTCATGAAACTTATATAGAGAATCCTGTTAGATTTCTACTGGAGGTGATTTGGAGCCAATCCGAACTGTGGTTAAAGAGATTTGGAGCCAATCCACGATAGAACTGTGCTATCGACCAGAGCCTGTCGACCAGAGCTTATCGACATCACAAGGTCGTGGTCGATAGGACGTCTATAAGAAGCTGAAAAATGACCATTGGAAATCTATCTACGACGTCCTATCGACCAAGCATGTCTATAGGGTGTATCGACCACATCCTATCGACTAAGCAGGTCGATAGTCACCCCGATTTTTACACTTTTGTTGACTTTCTTATTTCGTGTTGACTTTTTATTTTTCTTTATTTTAGACTATAAATAGTAATACCCTCAAAAACTTAATTAGAAGGGGATGCTTAGTTTATGAGATTTGTATTAGCCTCTTAAGAACCTTTGTATGAGATATCTTGATTCAAAGTATCAAATCTTCTTATCTTCTTAAATTTTTCAACTATTTTTCTTATAATTGTGATTATGCATCAATCAAACCAATTGATTTGTGTTTTCATAATTATGAGTGAGTAGTGTTTTAGATGAGTTAGAGTTTGGTAATTGAGATGATTTATGAATTTTTGGTGATGTTTAGGACTATATTATATGTTATTCTTTCATTTAGGTTGTTCTTAATGCTAGATTACACAAGAGATTGTTAATTTAGATCATTTGCATTTTCATGCTCATAAGGTGTTTATTAAAATGCTTGAATGAAACTTAAATATGCTTTTCATGCCTAGCCTATGATAGTAGTTGATTATGGTGATTAGTGGTTGAATTAGAACTTGTTATTAATGCTCATTAGTCATTTGAATTACCAATGAGAGTTGATGATGATTCAATGGTTAGTGTAGAGACTAACTCCATGGGAATGGATTAGTCTAGTTAATGATTCTTTACCCTCAGACATTGTTCTTCATGTGTTCTTGCTTCATCATACATTCATCATTTCATCTTAATCAATGTTATTTCCTAAACTCATTGCTTTTATCTTATTGATTTAAAATCCGTTTTTAGTATTTCCCGCTTTATTTGAGTTTGAATTTGGTTTCTAAAATACTATCTTATTATAGCTTAGATTGAAACGAAATCTACAATCTTAGTGTTGCTAATCTAGTTTCCTTGAGGATTGATACCCTTTATGCTCAATAGCGTTAAGGTTATTTGATAACCTTGGATTGCAAAATCCTTACTATCAGCCTCACAAAGCAGGTTTGTTTTGTTTATTTTCTTCATTTGAAACTGTTAACTTTTAAGAACTTCATATCACTGAATGGGGTCTTTTGGGTTGTCCAGGATTTTGATAATGCTATTGCTGAATTGAATACATTGGGTGAGGAATCATACAAGGACAATACACTGATTATCTGGTTTCTTAGAGACAATCTCACTCTCTTGACTTCAGACATGACTGTAAGCATCAACACAATATAGACTTATCATTGTTTGCTATGTTCATCTTTCTTTCCCTGAACCAAACTGAACAGTACTTCAAACAACTTTAACCTAATCAAAGTAGGAGTTCTTGATCCGCCATAGTTTGAACCTTCTTAGTTCTAAAACTCAAGAAGAGGAAGTCATTTTATAAAGTTAGCAACTTCGTAGAAGATTAAGCACAATGTGATAATCTGAGTGATGGATAGCCCTATTCTTTGTACAATCGCGGCAACTGCAACTGCGACAAGAAAAATACACTATTATTGAAGAGATTTTGGTCGCTGGGTAGAATACGGAGTCGCAGCGACACAAAACAAAAGAGGAAGAATTGTCGCTGCATTTCTCAGCGACTCCGACGTCGCCAGATTTCTTTAACAATTATGGTCGCTGGTTTCTGTTTCTTATTCTGTTAGCTGGTGGAGGATAAAATTAACAAAAAATGAAGGATTTTTGGTAGCCAGTTGCAGTCGCTGCGACATAACAACAAACAGGGCCGATAATAAAGCTCAAGATTCTTATAAGGAACACAGTTTTATTGTTGTTTCTTTTGTTTGGAAATAATTTGAAAAACTAATTGGGATTGATTCCTTCTTTATGTTTCCTCCAAATTTTTGATGTCATCTTATATGCGATTTATTGGTTCTAGATTTTGTCATTTAAAGAGTATAATGTGCTACTTAACAAGTATGATAATTATGATATGTTTAAAACATGCTTCAATCGCTGAAAGATTATAATGCTCCGTCTAGCATTAAAGTTAGCCACTCCCATAAGGGCCAAAAAAAAAATCTCTCCAAATCAGAATTAAGAAAAATCTCTCCAAATCGGTGAAAGATTTCTAAGGACAAAATCTGCAGTAACGCACATGGTAAAAAGTTTGTGGTAGCATAAAGTCAAAAAATCTACGACATTAAGTTTGCAGCAACTAAATATACAATTCTAGTAAATTTACTCTGCGGTAAAGGAAATTGCACCAAATCTTTTACATAAAAAAGATTTAAAACTCTGCAAAAATTAACAAAAATAAAATACGTGATAACTAAAATGTTAATCTAGTAATTGAACTTGGCAAAAAAATCTACAGTCACTTGAATGTGAAATCAAGCTCTGCTATAACTATATTTAAAAATCTACGGTGAAAAATAAGTCTACAAAATAAATCTACGGTAGAATATTCAATCTATCATACAAATTCTTACAGTTTAAACAAGAAAATCTATTGTCTCTGTCCTAATATTTGTTAAAAATCTATGGAGAGATACAATATATGCAATGAAATTTAAAAATCTATTACCACTAAGATTTAGAAATTTACGGTTAAAAAAAATCTACAATACAAATCTACGGTAAAACGAAAAATATACCAAACCAAAAAAATTGCCATAACTTAGAACCGTAATTTCATTTCGCAGATTTTCCTTCCACAGTGGAAAAGTCGTAAATAATTTTTTTCCTTTTAAAAATCAGAAAAATGATGATGTGGCATTTATTAGGAATGACATTTCTGTAATTATTTTTCCTAACACATGATCTTAAGGGTATTTTTGTAATCAAATTGAACTAGTCCAATACTAATCTTTTCTATGATGGATTACCCATTAAATCTAAATCTAATATTATTATAGTAAATTTCTCTAAATTTTATAATATTGTATATCATCTATCAAAGAAATTTTTTATTTTGACTGTAAAATTTTAGAGTTCTACTAGCTAGATTCTAATTTAACATACCTATCTAGCTTTATGTTTCGAAGATATTGCTGTTTTTGTGGAACATTAATCTTCACTACCAAAGACAATGATATTCAGATTAATGAAAAAACTAGACATAGTTAACTATTTTATGGAAAGACCAAGTCCCTCCATATCATTAGGAATGTCGATGTGCTTAAAAGTATGGATTTCAAAGCATAAAGTTATAAATATTATATTCAAATATATAGCATCAACAACAAATTGTAATAAATTTTAGGGGGGGTTTATTCAATTATATGACTTATGTAGAGTTTTAATAACTATAGTATTTGAGAATTTTGTTAACTCTCACCTACTCTAGAATAGATCTAAAATATTTTATCAAAAGTTTTTCCATATTCTCAAAGATTTTAAAATATATTGTTGAAAGAGTTTTACCAACTTGTAACTATCATAGATACTTATTTGATATTATACCTTTTACTAAAGTGAAGTAATTATTTTCTTCTTCTGTTCTATTTTAAATAAAGAGTGAAGTTATGATATCATCGTTCTCCTATGGAAAAACGAAAAACATTGGTTCTCAAACATTCATGTTCATGTTCTGGAGCCTTCATCACAGTTTATTTGTTGGTTCCTTTTTTATTCCAATTTTGTTTAATAGTTTCAAGTCTGTATTGTCTTTTGTTTAATAGTGGAGCAAGAACACACAAAAATTTACAAATTTTCTTATACAATTTACGAAGAAAAAGTACAAACTATAAAATTTAATAGTTTAATAGTAAAACAAGAACAAAGAAAAAGTTTTAAGAAGAACAAGACATTTGAATCAAAAAAAAAAGATGGCCTTACGAATAAGTTTTTGACATACTATTAAAGAAAAAATATCCTTAAAAGTAATTGAAAATATCATGATAACCTCTAGTATTTTGAAAGAGCCTCTGCATGAACCAAAAACATTTAATTCACTTAATCAATAACACAAGACTTTTATATAAATGTAAAGTCATCTAAAATCATTTTGTTTGAATAACACATGACTTTGATTAAAATTCTAAAATCTTCAATCCAATAACTCATGAGTTTCAATGATTTTAAACAAAGTATTAAAACTACTAATAAAACTAATAACATAATACTTTAATAGAGTTTTGGAAATTCTAGATTGAATAACACTGAAGTTTTAAAAAATTTTAATTTTTTCAAAATCATAGAACCAATAAACCCCCTCCCACCTATTTTTAACTTTTACCTTTTAAAAACTCCGATTTAAAAAAATCCTATTTTTAATAACACTGAAGTTTTAAAAACTCCTATTTTTAATAACACTGAACCAATAAACTTTTAACTTTCAAAAACTCCTATTTTTTCACTGAAGTTTTGAAATTTTTGGAGCAATTTTTTATTTTTCACTAATTTGGATGACATAAATGTTAATAATTAATATTTAAACAAAATATATATCAACTATAATTTATTATCATATTTTTAATCCTACAGAGTTTCAAAATTATCCAAAAATGTATCTATGAAGTTCTATAACCAATTGCAAAAGTAGAAAATATATGAAAATCATTAAAATTATCCAATTAGATAGGTAATAAAATAAAATGGAATAAAAAGAAATGACACCTCCTAACAGTTTAGAAAGAACAAGTCAAAAAGTATAATATCTAATATGTCCAAATGTAATGAATGACATTGCATACAATGAACAGAGGCATGACAAATCTTGTTGACCATCTTAATTAGGGGAAATTTGGTATCTAATAGTTAAACCCATGGAGTAGTAAAATGGTTTGCTAAAATATTATAACCCACTTACCATATATATGATTTGATTATATGCATAAACAAAACATATATTAACCTATAAAATAATATTTATTTTAGAAAAGCTCTTCATTTCCTTAATTTTCTTTTTGAAACCTCTACTTGAAGACTATAATAAAACATTTACTTTGTGGTTGGATATGAAAATTAAATCCTTACCTTCGTTATCTTAAGTAAACTTTTAAAAGATTGGACCATATGTGTGTATAAAAGAAACTGATTAGTTAGTGAAAATGATATCTTTCAGCAATCAATATTTTTTCTTCCAAAATCTCTCCAAATCAGAAATCAATTATGCCACCACCCACCACAGAACAATTACACATTTTCTATGCCCAAGAGAGAAGGATTTTCTCAAAACTGGTCTTACAATTTTCTAGATCTCCAGCTGAATCACTTCTGGTCATGGCCACATGGCTTTGGCTTGAAGATTTTTTCTTTGGAAAAATAATCTCAACCATCTTGGCTTTCACCGATCCGGTCATTGTAGCTCTCGCTAACGAGGCTGTCTTGTGCTTTCAGTGCCTTGATTCTTCCGACTTCCCAAGTGACTTCAATCGGATCCCTCTTATCGAAGAATCACGGAGAAAAATATATCCCTCCAAAAAATCTATAAACACCGATTCAGCGCCATCACAGGAATCAAAAACTTTTTAACCACAATATGTTCTAGAATTTTTTCTGACATTCTCCAACGAGTTTTACCATCTTCTTCATCGTACTCTTTCGTCCCAAAACTCCGCCACTCTCTTATCATCCCCGGTTTCCCGCATCCAACATTTGGGAGCATCAATGTGATGCCTGATGTTGTTGTTGGAGATAATCACTTTCAAAACAACTTATTTCCTTTCCCTTATGGTCTATGCGGTTGGAATGCTAATTGCACCGCAACTGAAAACGGAAAGACCATATTTTGAATGTTTTCTCGTGGGTTTCGCGTGTCACAAGAGGAGGTGAAAGATTTTTTTACTAAGAAGTATGGAGACGACTGTGTTGAAGGTGTTTACATGGAAGATTACTATGGAATCTCTTCCAACACAAATGGGAATACCAATGGCCAACCACAATCACTATATGCAAGGTTGGTATTTGGATTCAGTTGCTACCGTGGATCGTGTACTCGAGGGATATAGCCTCAAAAAGTTTCATAACAATGGAAAACCTATTTGGGCTCGTAAGTTTAAAGAGAGGAGAGACGCTCCATGAAATTAATTAAAGAAGAATGGGATGATTAAGTTTTTCTTTTGTTTCTTGTGTGATGTCAGTCTTTTTATCTTATGTTCTGTTGTAATAATTAGAAAACCTATGTAACGCCCTAATTCCCTAACGAATTGGGATTTTATGCTTTGAAGGGAATATGTTTTCAGTGTTTCACATAATTAGTTTTGAGGTTGAAGATTACTCACTTGGAAAAGTCTTTTCATTTTAGACGACATGCCGAAAGGGTGATTTCCGGTACACAGGAAATATTCTTATCTCTCTTCTCTCAATATATCATTTAGAGAGAGAGAGAGAGAGAGAGAGAGAGATCCCCTGTCGAGAACCAGATATCACTTTTGTTGTTTATAATTTTGACTTATGTCGAGAATAACTCTGGTCTTGTGCCGATTAAACTCCAACTTTATGTCCACTTTGTTTTTTGTTTTATTTTTAGATCATGTCTAAGTGAGTAACATAAATTGATTGGATTACTAGTTGATTTCAATTGATCTTTTTGATTGAATCGGCTTTGATTCAATTGAATATCAACCAAGGCATTAACTTCTCCTCTTTGGTTGGTCATATAAAAATCCTGACAGCTCAAATTCAGTTTTTAAATATTTTTTTATGATTCTTAATATCTTTGATTTAGAGTAATATCTTTGTTCTTCCAATTAGAAGACTTTGTCCATCTATTACAGGGTTTAGATGGTGGATCAGAGCTTCTATTCAAAGGATGTGTTTGATTTCTATCGGAGGAGGAGGAGAGGTTTGAACATGAGCATCAGAAGATAGCTTAAAAGACATGATTTCTTTGTCTCCAGAGCATCAACCGAAGGTGGTGACTTATGGGCTGATCTGAAAGTTTGTGCGATCAGCGATGGAACGGTGGAGAAATGAAGAGGCGGGTCCTTCCAACTTCAACCCTAAAATTGTTGTGTGTCAACACATGTCATTATTTCTTGTATTGGTCCACTAATGTTGGGCCTATTATGGGTTTGGAGTTTATGTTGAAAAAGTTGTACATATGCTAAATTTTTACTTGTATTAAAAATTTATTTGGGGGGGGGGGGGTATTGAAATGGTATTTGGTGAGATTTGAGTTTAAATGACAAATCATGTGTTATTGAAACATGAATTTTAAAATATCTTTTAAAATCTAGTGTTATTAGATTAATAATTTTAAATTATACACTCAAATCCATTGTTATTGAAAACATGATTAGGATTTGATTTAAAAGTTTTATGTGAGATTTGAGGGGATTTCTTAGTTAAAAATACAAAGAACCAAATCCTATGGTTTTAGGTGAGATTTCAGAAAATTTAATAACAAACTTCCTAATTCACCAAAATTTCATCAAATCCTCTAAAAAAACTCACTAAAATTCAAATCTCTTCAAATATTTAGTTCAATACACCCCCCTTGGACTATGAAATGAAAATTTAGCCAAACAAAAAAAAAGATTATTCACTTATTTTTATCCGATATACTTCACAATTCATGATAACCAAATTACTCCGGAAGATTTACTGGTTGAACATCCCTTTCAAGTTGATGTATTATTTTAAATTGTTAACTCCCTTACATTTTACAATTATAGTTTTGAAATAGATATGATATCAAGTTAAACACATTTTGACAAATTCTAATTTCTTAACCATATTTTATGTATGGGAAAAATGTCAAAAAAGGCATGAACTTTCAAAAAGTAGACAAAAAAAACATGAACTTTCAAAATGTCATTTAAATCCTAAAGTTTGGTTTGACTTCTTCATAAAATGGTGAAGTTTTGTTGACTAAGTCATTTTGGACATATCATTAAGTTTCGGTTAACCCTCTTAACGGTCCGTTAGCAATTTCCGTTAAACCAAAAACGACGTTGTTTCTTAAAGAAAAAAAAAAGAAATACCTGAGTGTAGGAGGATTTGAACTGCTATCATGGAGGACAATTAACAACCATACAACCATTGAGCCACAATAAAATTTTGAAATTATTGAACTTATATATATATATAGATATATATATATATATATGTATGTAATTAACTAAAACTAGTTAGGATTTTTTATTTTGGTGGTGATTTTATTTTATTTATATATATACGCAATTGATTAAAAATAACAAAACAAAAAATACGGATTAATTCAAAATTTTAAATATATATTCTTATATATCTATACTATTAATTGGGAAGCACAAATGTAAAGTTATTACAAGAAATTATAAATAACATGTTATGATTTTATTGGATGAAATTGAAAAAAAAAAATATCTCTTCTACCATTTGTTTTAGTAGTACTGTAATTACTAATTAAGACTGATTGTGCATACACACAAAAATCTATAGAAGATAGACAAAATTTTGGTGTTAAAAACAAAGATGATATGACAAAAACTATAACCACCTCGGTTGTGAAGTGAACAATCCTTGCCTTCAATTCCAGTTTCCTACCAACCAAAAGCCATAAGATGTACGATTTCCTAAATTCGTTACATAAACAACTCATAGGAGAAGTATCTAGGGTATCGAGGGAGGTTTAGTTAGAGTTTTGATTTTAATTCTGCTCTTCATGGTTTCGTTTCTTAAGTAAATTTGTGTCCAGGTTTTAACTTTCCTAATTTCTTTTTTATTTGTTATCCAAGAGGTTCTGGGCCTTAGGCCTATAATCCCCTCAAGGTCTGGAGAAAACCATTTGAAAGCCCCAAGCCGAATGGAAATGACTAATGTTTTCATGCTTGAGGGGAATCAATTCTTGGCCTCGACCAACAAGGTCTTCGTCCTCAAGTGGAAACCACTAGACCAAAACCACTTGGTTAAAAGGAAAAAAATGTAAAAAAATTCTAATTTCTTTCAAGTAAGAAGGTGATAAATCATCTCCCTTCCTCCTACGTAAAGAGTATAGAACAGAAAGAATCGGAGATTTGAAATACATAGTTTAAGAGTATCTCTTAACGTACCTCTGTTACTGGTCTCTAACTCTTGCTCTCCCATTGTATCTGTCAAATTCGGAAGCTGGGAAAGACAATGTAATTATATTATGCGAGGGCGATAAATAATAAAAAGGATAACTTTTCTTTTGAAAATTTTGGAGAAGCAAAACCTTGGAAAAATTGGGAGTTGAGAGGAAATCCTCAGGTTATAGTCTTGATTTGATGAAAAAACCAGAGAGTGAGTAAAGAATCATGAAGAAGCAGAGGTACAAGGAGAAACAAAGAATTATAAAGTAATCTGAAGGTCCGACAATTTGGATCCTTGGCCATGTAATCGAGATGGGAAACTTATGGGGAAAAAGGGATTGCAATACGATCGCCGGTCACATATTTAAATAGTGAGCAAGAAAAAATAAAAGTGGCGGCGTTTCAATTTCTTTAGTGAAAGCCGAAATTTTTTCTAAGCATGAAAAAAAGTGACATGTGTTTTTTTTATTTCTTCAAATAAGTTCATTTAAAAACATTTTGAGATCATTTTGATATCTATGTGGCACATCATTAGCTCTTGTGAAGTCTTGTTCTTTTGCTGATGTGGAGTCAAGGAAAAGCCTCAAAATCCCCTTTTATTAAGTGAGATATGTTCAGCTAATACATTCTGAATATTTTAAAATGATGTGAAATGCTGATGTGTTTTCTTTTTATTGTAAAAAAATCTAATTATTGACGTAAAACAGAAAAAAAAAATCATTTCGGCAAAAAAATGTGGTGAGACGGTAGAAGAAATAAAGAGACTGGATATCATTAACTTTTACTGCAGCCACAATCGAAAGGATTTCTGCTAAAAAACCATTAACCTTTATTTTTATACGAGATTGACCTCACCTCAAAATTATGTAAATCAATCCATGAACTTTAAAGTCATCTGCAATACACACCTTGTCTATATCATGGATGTAGCACCGTTTTCAATATGTAAAAGAACCGATGGAATTAACAAAAAGACTACGTTTAAAACCCAAAGTTGACAACATGATCAATCTTGCACTATTCTTTAACAAAAAATCTACATTAAAAGATTACTTTAATCTATCCCAAAACGTGGTGGAGTACAATGGCAAGTAGCAAAACGAAGGTTATAATAAGGCAGCATGTAGCCACCGCAACTGACGTCAGTCGATGAGGGCAACCTCCTTCCTTCCATTTGGCTCCACATGTGTAGCAAAACTTATATCCACATCTATAGCAAATGAAAATTACAATGTTGATTAATTACGCGAAAGCATAATCAAATTCTAAAATTATAAGAATATAAAAAGCTTGGAGAATGTGTGATAATACCTGCAGATTATCATGTCGTATCCTTGGGTACGGTCAATCATGTGTTGGCACTTAATTTCCACATTGACGCTACTTTTTTCTGATTTGCTAAAACTTTTAACTTTATATCATTTGTTGTAGGATTCGGACTCAGTCTCTTGTAATCATTGCATGACAAGTTACTATGCCATGGAACTTTGCAGTTGATGCAAAAGGGTTTACCACGTTTGACACAACAACACCTAACTCTATCTTCTTCTTCCGTAGATGTCGAAACCCCAGTTTTCGACATTATAGCCGAGCACTTCTTGTTAGGGCAATAAACTCTATCCATCACAGGAATCGATTCCTCTTCGATCCTTTGCTCACATATTGTTTTTAGTTTAGGTGTCAAAAGATTGACACAATTTCTAAGAGTTAACTTAGACTCGCATTGATATTGGAGACATGTTTGTTCACTGCCCTCGAGTAGCCTCACTTGTATATGTCGTTTTATGCAATCTGCGCAGAATTGATGACCACACGAAGGAAGAGAAAACAACTTCTCTGCTTCGAAACAGATGCTACAAGTCAGCATGCATATCTATTCTGAAGATATGTTGTGAATTGTATGTGAAGATTCTTCTATATCATAGCAGAGAGAAAACAGAGTATAAATATATATATGTATGCTCGTGAGAATAGGATAAATTTCCAAATCCAGTTAGGGTTATGTCTTCTTGATTCTTTTTTCTGTCACATTTTCTACTTTATAATTATATATCCAAAAATAAAATTAGATATGCATTTCAAAGGGCTTAAAGGCCCAAACGTACAAAGGGAGGTTTTTAAATTAGAATTACAACATCTTGGCTTTGATTGGTAATCCTTACATAATAGCATAATTGCAGAATAAAATTTTGTATGATTGGATACATTTTGCAGAATGAAAAAATATAATATTAAATCATAAATATACATATATACTTATTAAATGAATAATTTAATATATTAAATTTTAATATACTTTTGCAATTTTGATATTATAAATAGTATTTTATTATAGATAGTTAGTTTTTTAATTTGTTAAATTTTAGCATCGGTAAATAAATTTGTTTCACAAATTATTATAAAATAATATAAAATTATAACATATTTTTATTATAAATAATTGTAAATTTAATTTATTTTCAAATAGTTAATTTTAAGCATATGATATACTTATATATATGTGTGTATATATGTGTGTGATATGTGTATAATATATATATATATATATGTGTATATATATGTGTGATACGTGTATGTATATATATATATATATATATATATATTAGGCATGTATATTAATAAATTATAATTTTTTCAGAAAAAATATATAAATAAAAATTCAAATTTTGCCTAATTGCCTAATTGTGTATGATTAGGCAATTTTGTGTAATTGGTAAAAAACTTATATAATTATATTAGAAAAAGCAATTATGTCATTCTGCAAATTACCAATCAAAACCAAGATATTAAGCCCAAAATGACCCAATAAAAATGCAGCAATCATCAGAGCTAGCCACGTATGAGACACGTGTTACCCTAATTTGAGCTGAAGATTTAGAATTAGCATGAAGCATGTTCAAGGATTAATTGAGAAAGTTGATGAGTTAAAATCAAAATGGCTTTGATGAGATATCCTGCTTAGGTGTAAGTGTGATCGTTTACATGGATTCTAATGACTGGTAAAACTATTAAATTTCTAAAAGTCCACACAGTTGGATCAGTTATTGTATTTAGTTTAATCTTTCACTGAAGCTTATGGAGAGAGAGTTGGTGTTTGACTAATCCGGGAGCCGGTTTCACCTCCGCTATCCTTCTCACATTGTTACCTGCAAAATGATAAAGATAGATTCTACAATCGTATGTAGTCAAAATCAAATTTAATAATAAACTTTCATCAATAATTTCACCAAAATCTCTTTCATATTCAGATCCGACCCTTTACATATTCCTATGAAACATGTGTAATTGTTTGTTTAAAACAAAAATTGCAAAATTAGGGTCTCAGTTTTTATTTTTTCATAATTAGAGCCCCCAAAATATGTTTTGTTTTTGTAAACTTAGGGCCTCGAAATTTTATTTTTCATAATTTGGATCCAAAAATTTTGTTTTTTACAATTAGGGTGTCAAATTTTTTTTTGTATTGGGCCTTATATTTTCAAGGTCTGGCACTGATGATATTAGAGGATCTTCTTCTGGTATGATCAATTAGTTTTAATATGTCTTCTTCCAGTATATATGCTTTATTTTATTTTTTCTGTTTTATGTGTTCAAATAGCATGTATGATGATGTTCAATCTAACTAAAGTTTGAAACCTACAAGGATATAATAGTTACATTTGTGGTGAAATATTAATTCATCACATATATTATATAGATCGCAATCACATGTTATAAATGAACACATGTTACATAGAAATATTGATTTCTTGTTTAGCCTCCTTCCTCGTTATGATACATAAGTTACACATGCATAGTTTTTGTTTTTGTGTTTAAAGAGATAACATTTGATACATAGAAGACTGAATAATATCATCATATATTGTATTTTTACTGAGTTTTAATTCTTGCTGACCATAATAATATTTCTTAATTTCACAACCGATTAGATCCATCGAGTCATTCAATACCAATTTCACGATCCTATTTTGTCACGGAAAATTTTGATATCAGGTCTTTCTTGAAGCCCAACGACATCAAAATGTTGACTTTTCACATCAAACCTTTTTTTTTTTCTCATCAAACTTTGTTCTTGATTGTTTTTGTAAAACTGACCGACAAGGTTCTGAAACAAGAGACCTTCAAAAATATGTCGGGGGCAAAAGCTATCATACGAGTGCATCATTTCGGCACGTGTTTCATAATCATGTATGGTTGATTGGTTGGAAAAAACATAACTCACGTCCTCTTTGCTGCCGCAAGATAATATTTTGAATGAAGTCGCGGTCCTCGTGGATGACAATTTTTTACGTATTATTGTAGTCTTTATTGTGAGACAAAAGACATAGTTAGAGATAAAGTCCGATTTTTTCAACGTTTAGATACAATTTTTTTACATGTAAATTGCACCAAATGTTATTTGTTTGTCCGATTTGCGTGAGATTACTACAGTTTGATGGAAATACAACTACATCACAAAATTCTATATATTTTGGATGCATAAAATATGTAGAGTTTGGATTCAGATTTTACATTCAAAGTTGATAAAGGACCAAAAAATTCTTACAAAATTAATTAAAACTATTAGATAAGTTTATTTCAAAATTCACATGTCACATTTAGTCATTTTATAGTCAAACTATAATGAAATCATTAGTTTATGACAAAGTTACAGAGTTGTAATTTGGCGTCGTAACTATATATTTACAGTCTGTGCTAAAGGTGTAAACGATATTTTGTTCCGTTGTCTCTTCTAGTTCTATTTCTAAGTAAACATATTTCTCCTGTCTGTACCGTCCGCGTCCGATACCCTAAGTAGATTTTAGTCAAACTTTAGACTTTAGTTACTAAATAATACACATTTTTTGCGTAAAAAGAATGTCAAACAAAAACAGTCTTAATGGAAAAATGAGATAAATTTGACGGTGTCCGCGTGCGATACGGGGCAGATTGTGATGATTAATAAAATCACGAAAAACTAAAAGTTCAATTTTGGAGCAACAAGTTGTAAATGCAACGACTTATTTAATGTATAAGGTAACACTTAGGATATAGACAAGAAGGTGGTTGCATTATGTGGTGGGCTATGTTGATTAATTTATCTTATATGACCCCTAAACCACAGTGCTCAAGTACCCGATTATAAAACGAACTGAGCCATCTTCGTATTTTCTTAATTTTTGTATGGTCTAATAATCATTATGTTTATACCCAATGGATATATATTATGATTTTTGTTTTATCATTGTGATAGACAGAATTATTATCTTTTTGGTCTTATAGGAACCGATCGGAAAAAGGTATTTGTGGCTGAGTTTCAAGGCGAAGACAAATTTGGTTGAATGACTAAGTAGTTGCTGAAACATGATTTAGGTAGACATCCTAGGATTTTATGCTTTTCGTTATATAATGAGATCGGCTCTTAACTTTTCCAAATACACATACGAGATTCAATGTGAAAACTGAAAAGGCATACATGTGTATGCGACGTCGTCACTATATAAATTCAATTCCCAGTAATGCATATTGTTGACGAAAAAAACCGTATATAGTTGATAATTTTGTTATTAAATTATGAGATTTGACCGTTTTGATATATATTATGATTTTAACCGCAAAAGTTTACCATTGTTCGAGTTAATCTTCTTTTATTTTCGCTTTCTTTAATTCTTCGTCTTTCGAATGTTATAACAGACTGTAATTTTAGATATCTTGTTTGTGAAAAATATGGCCTTGTTTTATTTTTGGTACTTACTCTCATTGGATTGAATTTAACCGAAATTTGATACTAATAATAATCATCACCATAGTTTAAATCCGCCTAATACATGTTATTAAAAAAACGGTATATACAGTAGTGGATAATTTGGTCGACATGGATGCCACATCGGACGTTGATTAGGATACACCACCCCTGTAGATTCAAATTCATTGCTATGATGTTTCCTTAATTTTTTAAGCTATAATCCACTAATCTCATTCTCAAACACAATTCCATAAAAGTGACTATTTACTCTAATCTAATCTAGTAACATAAACAAGTAATTAAAAACCAAAACACACATGATGGAGTTAGGCCTTATGCTAGTTCTTTTTGCTGACATATACACCACTATACACAAATTTAACACACTTCAAAGCAAACAAAAAGTTAACCACACGGCATAATTAAACGAATTAATGACGTGGCGGAGTCAAGTTGCACACGCGTTCACACAACATTGGTTGACTTTGTAAGTCAAACATCATAGGCGCCAAAAGTTAACAAACGTTTCATTTTCTTTAAACGTTAGTTAGGCACAAACTATAAAAGAGATACTGTCTCTCTTCGATTGTATAACTTGTATACATATATTTATATCTGTATAGTCAAACACCATTTTTGATTCTTTCTTGCCTCAAAATAAACACAAAAAGCAAAACAAAAAATGGATTCTTGTTCTTTGTTGTTATTCTCGTTCTTGATTACTTTTACGACCGTTCTTGCTTCTAAAGAGAACGATCATGAGTTAATAAAAAGTGATCAAGTCTCTTTGCTTTCTTTGAAATCATCCATTGTTTTAGATCCTCACAACTCTCTAGCCACTTGGGTTCCGATTTCTTCTTCTTCTTCTTCGCTTGTTGATGTTTGTAAATGGTCTGGTGTGACGTGTAACAATGAGAGCACTCGAGTTATTGAGCTTGACATCAGCGGTCTAGATCTCCACGGTGAAATCTCACCGTCCATCGCTAATCTAACCGCTTTAACGGTTCTTGATCTCTCAAGAAACTTCTTCACTGGAGAAATCCCACATGAGATAGGTTCATTGTATAAAACCTTAAAGCAGCTAAGCCTCTCTGAGAATCTCTTACAAGGAAACATTCCACAAGAGCTCGGTTCGCTTGATAGTCTTGTGTATCTCGATCTTGGAAGCAACCGGTTTATTGGTTCAATCCCGGTTCAGCTCTTTTGCAACGGTTCTTCTTCATCTCTACAATACATAGACCTCTCTAACAATTCTCTAACCGGAGAAATACCTCTAAAGAACCATTGTCACCTCAAAGAACTTCGGTTTCTTCTTCTCTGGTCCAACAATCTCGTCGGGGCAGTCCCGTCTTCTCTCTCAAACTCGACAAATCTCAAATGGCTCGATTTGGAATCAAATCTCTTAACCGGAGAGTTACCTTCTCAAGTCATAAGCAACATGCAACAGCTTCAGTTTCTTTACCTTTCTTATAACCATTTCGTTAGCCACAATAACAACACAAACCTCGAACCTTTTTTCGCCTCTCTCGCTAATTCCGCTGACCTACAAGAGCTAGAGTTAGCTGGTAACAACCTTGGAGGAGAGATAACTTCATCCGTAAGGCACCTCTCTGTAAATCTTGTACAAATCCATCTTGATGAAAACAGTATCCATGGCTCTATACCTCCAGAAATATCAAACCTTCTAAACCTAACTCTTCTAAACTTGTCCAGCAACCTCTTGACCGGTCCAATCCCGCGAGAGCTTTGTAAGCTAAGCAAGCTCGAAAGGGTTTATATCTCGAGTAATCTCTTAACCGGCGAAATCCCGGTAGAACTCGGGGATATTCCTCATCTAGGTCTTCTTGATTTGTCAAGAAACAAGCTCTCTGGTTCAATCCCGGATAGTTTTGCTAACCTTTCTCAGTTGAGAAGACTTCTTCTGCACGGAAACCATCTCTCTGGTACAGTCCCTCAAAGCCTTGGTAAATGCATCAATCTTGAGATTCTTGATCTCTCTCACAACAACCTCTCAGGGAATATTCCTGTTGAAGTTGTCGCCAATCTCAGAAACCTGAAGCTGTATCTTAACCTCTCTAGCAACCACTTAAGCGGAGCAATACCTTTGGAGCTAAGCAAAATGGATATGGTTCTCTCCATTGATCTGTCTTCCAACGAACTCTCAGGAAAGATTCCACCTCAGCTAGGAAGCTGCATTGCATTAGAGCATCTGAATCTTTCAAGAAACGGTTTCTTCGGTCTGCTTCCTTCTTCATTAGGCCAACTGCCATATCTGAAAGAGCTAGATGTTTCTTTAAACAGATTAACCGGAGCTATACCGCCTTGTTTTCAAAAATCTTCCACTCTCAAGAACTTGAATTTCTCCTTCAACTTGTTCTCCGGAAATGTATCTAACAAAGGATCATTCTCTAATCTCACTATAAAGTCTTTTCTTGGAGACTCTCTCTTGTGTGGCTCTGTAAAAGGGATGCAACCTTGCAAGAAGAAACGCAAGTACCCTTCCCTTCTTTTACCGGTTTTGTTATCGTTGATTGCAACTCCTTTTCTGTGTGTTTGTGGGTACCCTTTGGTGCAAAGATCAAGATTTGGAAAGAGTCTAACAGTGTACGACAGAGAAGAGGTGGAAGACGAGGAAAAACAGAACCGAAACGACCCGAAATACCCGAGAATATCGTATCAGCAGCTCATTGCAGCAACAGGAGGTTTCAATGCTTCTAGCTTGATTGGTTCAGGGAGGTTTGGTCATGTTTACAAGGGAGTTCTCAGGAACAATACTAAGATAGCGGTTAAAGTACTCGATCCAAAGACCGCAGTAGAGTTCTCTGGGAGTTTCAGAAGAGAATGCCAAATCTTGAAGAGAACAAGGCACAGGAACTTGATTAGGATCATCACAACTTGCAGCAGACCTGGTTTCAAGGCTCTTGTTCTACCATTAATGCCAAATGGAAGCTTGGAAAACCATTTATATCCCCGAGAGTCTTCGAGCATAAACTTGGATTTGATTCAGTTGGTGAACATCTGCAGCGATGTAGCTGAAGGAATAGCTTACTTGCATCACTATTCACCTGTCAAAGTCGTTCACTGTGATCTCAAGCCTAGCAATATCCTTCTTGACGATGAAATGACTGCTCTGGTGACAGATTTTGGGATTTCAAGATTGCTTCAAGGAATTGAAGGAACGGTTTCTACAGATGATTCAGTGTCATTTGACTCCACAGATGGATTGTTATGCGGATCAGTCGGTTACATTGCACCAGGTAAACAATTTTCACAATATCTTAAAAGTTTCACTAAGTATCTCATTACTAGGGAAGGATTTTTGAAATAGTAGGAGTGACCGTTTGAAAATAAATTTTCAAAAAGAGTCTATATTTTTGTATTTAATCCTTAAACTAAATGGTTGATAATTTTTTTTCATCAGAATATGGAATGGGGAAGCGCGCATCGACACATGGAGATGTATTTAGTTTTGGGGTTCTCTTGCTAGAGATTGTGAGTGGAAGGCGACCAACGGATGTTCTTGTCAATGAAGGTTCAAGCTTACATGAGTTTGTGAAGTCACATTACCCGAATTCTCTAGAGGGAATCATCGAGCAAGCGTTGATAAGATTGAAACCGCAAGGAAAGCCAGAGAGATGTGAGAAGCTATGGAGAGAAGTCATACTGGAAATGATTGAGTTGGGATTGGTATGTACTCAACATAGTCCTTCAACTAGGCCTAACATGCTCGATGTCGCGCACGAGATGGGTCGGCTTAAAGAGTATCTCTTTGCTTGTCCTTTTTCACATCAAGAAACACAAGTAGAAGCTAGTTCTTGAATCAATGTTTTAAGAGAGTTTTGATTATTGTATTCATTCTTTCTTTATTTTTTGTGAATTTTCTTGAATTCTTTAGTTGAATTGAATTGTTAAAAAACTAAAAGTCATATTGTGTGGATTGAAGTCTCTTCCTTTATGCAAACCAATGACTTCATATCAAAAAACCAACCAACCAAAACTTCAATTTCACATACATTTGTTAATTGTTTTAAATGAAAGATTTAGTGGAGGGTTTTCTGTAATCATGATCATATCTTATGTATGTACTATGAATCTAGCAATGAAGCTTCTCCTAATCTTCTATTGCATTATATAATCTTATCAATATCCTTTTATGCCTAACTTTGGATTAATTAACAAAATTTTGCAGCAGAGATTTATGTTACAAGTGGAAGCTGATGTCTGCTTAATGATCTCTCCAATGTTTTGATCATTAGTCCTTTATTAATTACTTTAATATTTCTAAATTGAGTATGAATTAATGGGTAACATCAACATCAAGCAAAGGTAAACACGCCATCGGAACATTAATTGAAGCTTCATAATTGTCTTTTAGCTTGTCGAATGTTGATGTTCTGTGTCTAATAGTAGTTTCAGTAGAAACAAATCTTTGTCTTAACGACATTACTAAGCCAAAAGGAAGATGCTATAGGACAAGCTAGAAGAACTAGAAGTGATGATGAGGTAGGTGCAAAAGAGAAAAAGATTTTTTCCAAGTGTTTTAGCAAATCCGGATGTGCACACAAAGCGGAAGGTATAAAATCGTAAAAGAGAAGATTTTTGCTTCTTGAGAGTGACATCCACCAAGCTAAACATAGAGAAATGATTTTGAAAATATTGCCTCCACTGATAGTGACACAAAATAATTTGTTCTGCCAATGAAGAAAAAAGGTTTTGAGATAGTGAAAGGAATAGTTTATGGATTAGGCTTCAGAATTTGGAACGCTATGCTAATGAATAAGCATGAGAAAAAGATGATTTTAAGACAGAACTAGAAGGGGTTTGGTCTGGTTAATTAACATTGGTTCTAATTTCAGCCAATCAAAACAAAGACAATCTAAGATTTGTGATTGTGACATTTTAGTCTTTCTCTTGTGCATAAATGACAAAGCATCCACAAAACTCTTAAGGTTGGTAAGTTTCACTTTCATGCTTTTATCAAAACCATGAATGATCTAGAAAACATAATAAGTTTTGTTTCTTAAAAGGCTCAAGCACAGAAGATGTGGATCAAAACAAAAAAATATGAAAGTACAATCTTAGTCACAAACTTAAAACTTATCTCATTGAACAATTCAATGCCTTTTACACCTTTGTGAAAAACTATAAGTTTCTCAAAGTTTGTACACTTCTCAATCAAATCAAGATGTTCTTCCTATCTGTAGAAAATATTAGTTGTGTATTCTCACTAAAGCCGTAAAGTCCAGACAAAAACGCGTATCTCATAGCCAGAAGTAAAGCATTGCCTGTTTCAATAGACATGCAAAGATTTGTTAGTACTTAAAAAGTATTATCTAACTTTATCGACAGAAGTTGATTTTACAATACCTCTTGAACAGAAACAATAGCTGAGTCATAACTAAGCATTGCAGATGGCACAGAACTTAACTCTTCTTCTGATTCCCTTTTCTGATTCATCATTTCTTGCTTTACTCCACTAGTGTGAGCTGGCTCAGTGTTGCATCTCTCCCTCTCAAGCCGCTCTATTCTCTCTTTCAACTGCTGCAACTCGGCTTGATACTCTGAATCATTTGTTGAACAACTTCCTCGCGCATGATCTTTCTTAACACTTCTTTCTTTCTTCTGTTTAGATGTTCTCTTAGACATCTTTTTCACCAACAGATCAGGTTTACACAAACCCTTCTCTCCATTCTTAGTTTCAGACTCTTGATTCAGACTCTTGTACTGATCTCTTTGCTCATCTATCTTCTTGATCTGATCTTTTCTTGAATCCAAGCTCTGGTCTATAACTCCCTTCTCCACAGGAACTATATCAATCGGTTCAGGAGAAGGCGTTTGAGATCTATCGCAAAATCCCATATAATCCTCCTCATCAATTCCACTCCATCCCAAGCTCATAAGCTTGCATCTATAGGCATGCAATTTGATTTCAAGATTCTTGATTTTAACTTCTTTTTGGTAATTCAAATCCTCCAAAAGCTCAAGTGACAACTCAACATGATCCATTCTCTCCTCAACAATTCTTTTGTATTGGTTAGCTTCCATAGCAAGCATCGCTTTCTCGCCTTGAAGCCTAAGTATCACAGACATGGCTTCGCTCGCTGATGAGGCAGTAGCTTCTCTCTCAGCATCTAACTCATCCTCTAGTCTCTGCGCATCTTCCTTCATTTCATAAAGTGCTTTTCTAAGATCTGTGGACTCAGCTCCACTCGTATCTAAGCTAAAGCTTCGTCCTGCCATGTCTCTGCAATTGCAAGAAAAACTATATATATATATATATATAAACTTTCAATTATTATATTTCAATTAAATAAATTATTTCATGATACAGCAATACCTAAAATCTGAAGTTTTTCTAAACTTATGGAGAAAAACTCAGTTTTACAGAAGTCTATAAATTACAGAAAACACTTTAAGTTCTCTGAGTAATCATATCCTAGAATCTGAAGTTTTTTCAAAAACTTGTAGAGAACAAGAATCTCATAATACCTGGTAAATTTTACAGGCGAACACTGAGTTTTGTTGACGAGCGAGTCCCCAAGAATGGATCAGAAAGATGTAAAAACAAAATTTCTGGGGAAATTTTTTGTGTATAAAGGACATAGGAAACTAAAATGTTGATTAGACAAAATTATATCTAATAAAGGAAACAAAAAAAAAGGGAAATTTGTCATTCAACACAAGCCACGCTTGACCAAGAACCATTATGATGCTTTGTATACATATCATTAAAAGTAGAAAGTTTCTTAAATTTTGAATGGGCCATTCATGGAAAATTGTTTTCTTTTTTTTCATACCACGAATTATACAACTGTGAACTTATTTCCCAACAGCGTAAAGATTAAATTTCGTACTTTAACTTCTATTTTTGTATGAAATTATACATTTAGTGTAACAGTGAGCAAAATCTCAATAACATGGATTCACGTGTGAAACGATGTCAATTCAGGTTAGTAATTGACCACACCTGAAATTTAAAGGCAGCTTGACATTGAGATTCAATTGGCTTTTCATAAACTCATTAAACCGTGAGAGAGAAAAAGATTTTAATATCATAATCACTAAATATTCCTCTAAACTAATGATGAGATACCAAGAAAAGAGCTGGAACATATATTAATGAAACTCATTGAACTATTAGAAAACAGGGTTAGTATACTATATAGTCAAATATTCCTCTTAAATATTGATAAAACCTTGAAATGATGAAGCTTAATGTGACTTTTTCTTTTGCTGCGTGGGACATGTTTTCTTAGCTTTTCTTACCGCAAAGTGATGATTTTTGAATCTTCTTTTTAGTTGAAATATTGTGTTCCATTTAATATTACAAGACTAGTATTAGCTCCTGAGGGCATAACAAAATTTTATTTTTTGTTGTTGTTGTTGTTGTTATTGATAATTCAGGGATAGATCTCAGACCTATGGAGGGGCCAGATTACTAATCTCTTGGGGGGGGGGGGGGAATACAGCTCACGGATAGACCCTTTTTTCATGTATTCTAATGAGTCGAAAGTAAGGGCCATATCCATGTGGCCAAATGGAATGATTTAGAACTTTTCATGCTTGAGGGGAATCGATCCCTGTCCTAGACCAACATGGCAGCTCTTTCTTAAGTGAGAACCACTAGACTACCACTAGTTGGTTATAACAAATTATTGTCCATTTGGTAACTTTAGATGAAAGTAAACAATAATTTTTTTATTTTTTATATTAGACGAATATCCTTTAGTATTTTGAGTTTCATTCTTTTGTAATTTGTATTTATGTGAAACTCCAAGAATAGATAGTGGAGTCCGCTCAGGGACTATGGTCCGCTCGGGGACTATGGAAGAAGCTAGGATGAGGCGTGCTTGAACTACCGTGGAAGCTTGCTCATTTTCTTTTAGTGGCAGAAATCGGCCACCACAAGTCGCATAGAAGTGTTGGAAGCGAGTCTCATCGGAAGCAAAATAGGTGACTTGTGGCAAAAAAGAGGGAAGCAGGTCACTCACTCCAATCTATGTTCGTCATTGGTGGCTTCTCCATTGACCAATCGTTCATTGAGACACCCCCGGTGTAAAAGAGCATGCCATAATCTAATCGGGAACTTTGCAAAGGGTATAGGACATTCTTGGTGCTTTCCACCAGATCTAGGGTTTGTATGTGTCTCCCGGTTTACAGTTAATATTTTGTTTTTGTTAATATAGGTCCCAAAAACCTGTTATATTTTTGTATAGACCTCGATACGACATTCCTCTAATCATTCGAGTAGGCGATACACGTTGATTTTAAGTCATCTCAAATAACACACAAATCACGGTCTTTCTAGGGAAAGTTCGCTATTTCATCCCTCAAAAATGTTTTTTTTTTGTTCAGTTTATACATGAAGTATATCACGTATGGTAACTAGCTTCAAGCCCATATTAGACCTATGGTAACATAGGCAGTTGCCATAGGCCCATGCAAAAAAAAGAAAACAAATTCTGAAAAGAAGGCCCAAATTTTTTTGTTAAAAGTAGGGGTGGGTATTTCGGTTTAAATTCGGGTTCGGTTTGGATTCGGTTCGGTTAATTCAGATTTAATAAAACTCTAACCAAACTCAACCAAAGATATTTTGGTTCGGTTTGTCTTCGGTTTGGTTTATGTTTGGTTTGGATTAGTTTGGTTTTTGTTTGGTTCGGTTTTAGTTTGGTTTTATTTTAGTTGAGAAAAACAAACCAATTTAAAAATTTAAAAATTCAATATATCAAAGTTCAAAAGTTAAAATTTAAAAATTAAAACACTGTGAATGAACCATATATGATAAGAGAGGATGAAGAAATTGTTTGTCAGAAGAATGTGAGTTGAAGACTTGAAATAATTTATAAGAGGCCTAAGGTTTAGGAAATAGTTTGAAAATTACATATATAATAAATATCTTTAATATTTTAAATTATATAAATAAATAAGCATTGATTTATCGGTTTTGTTTGGTTTAAACCGAATCGAACCGAACCATTCGGGTTATGAGAAAACATAACCAAATGGTTTGGATGTAAACTTTGGTTTGGTTCAGTTTGATTTAAGTTTGGTTGGTTCGATTTGGTTCGCTCGGTTCGGTTAAAATACCCACCCTTAGTTAAAAGGTTCTGTTATTGGTCCATATCAAACAAATGTATAAAGAAAAAAAACACAAAAAGTACAAATTTTGTTAAAAGACCTTGCAAAATAATTTTGTCTAGAGCCCAAAAACATTTTAAGACAGGCCTGTCTAGCTTTATCTTTTAATATGCGGAATTATACATTCTGGTGACTTTGTCAAAACATTATTCCTGTTCTTTTTTTTTAATCTTCTATATGTTTAAAATTTCTACTTTTTTTTGTTTTTTGTTCTTAGTAGTTACACATACAATCATATACTATATATTCAAGTATAAATCCACACATGAACATCTTTATAGCACTGGGCAAAACATTCCTTAGATTCTATTTGATTTGCTATTTGTTTCGATTTGATTCGAGAAAACTGAATATTCGTATTATTATGAAACAAAACAAAAACTAAAAATTAGTATTCGTTAAAATTAAAGTAAATATCAAATATTAAAATTTTAAGATGTGAATATTCGCTTTGCTTCGCTTCGATATATCCACACACATATATATATATATATATATGTGTGTAGATATATAAAATTGCATATTGATTATATTTATATAGAAATTACAAAAATATATTCATCAAACTAATTATAAAAATATTAATATTTAATAAATTAAGAAGAAAATATGTAGTTTTAAATAAAGTATTGCTATTTTGAGATAAACTTTGAATTTTTCTTTATTTTGTTTTATCTTTATAATTATTTTAATATCATTACGAAATGAATTGAATATCCGCTAATATTTAAGATTTTAGCAGATATCCGAATGTCCGAATATTCGGTTAGATCCAAAGTGAATACAAATCGAAAAATTATTGAATAAAAATACCTTAAAAAATCCAAATAGTTGCTTCGTGTCCATTGACGCATAAATTGACCCATTTTCCATGTTTTTTGCCCACATAGGTCAGACAGAGATCAGAAGATAGTCCGGAGACCTCAAATACCACTAGATTGAGATGCAAAAATGATTAGTTTGTGTTTAAGATCTTGTTGTAACTATAAACATCATTGCAACTTGTTTCTTATGGCTCAACGAAGAAAACCATAACATATGATATATACTGTTACATGGTTCATTTTGATACTCAAAGAGTTATGATTTTGTTTGTCCAAAGTAGCCATGAGAAGAGTTCTAATGATACCCATTCTAAGAAAATTTAGGACCATAATAAAATAAAAATGAAACTCAACTAAGAATGGTGAATAAGTTGTTAAAAATACAGACAGAGCCTAAATGTTCTTGGGAGATAATAGAGTGGACAATTCCAAACAGAGTGAATAATCCGAATGAAACAAATGTTATGAATCAAATACTTGATTAAACAGTTCGCCAAATGATGTTCTAGACAGATGAAGAAAACCTCAGATTCTATCACCAATCTTCAAAACCAAAATGTCCTGAAACTAGAACATGACCATTGAACTTAAACCTACACCATACTGACTGCCGTATTCCACACGGTTGATACTTTTCTCTGTATTCCTCTTCTCTCATCCTTCTCATCTTCCAATGAATCGATATAGATATACTCTGCTTAGTAATCAGATTCATTTCAATCGTGAAAACGAAAGAGAACAGAAGGTTTTCTAACAATGCCTGACGGCTAAACCCCACAAGAAGGGGAAGAGCGTCGAAAATCAATAATAAGAAGAGTGGCGACGCAATGAGCAAGAGCACCAAAAACCACAAAAACATGGAATATCTGATGGCTATGTCCTGCAATATCAAACGCTCCAGGCTTCCATCTCTCAGGAACACGGCTAACATAAAACACAGCTCCCAAAGCATAAGAGATGCCCGTGGCAACTTCATAACCGAGAGCTATGAATACGTTAGGGTGACCCCAGTAAAGGAAAAGCACATGTAAAGCAGGTATCACAGCAGATGATCCCATTGCAAGGAAAAGATTTGCTCTGAAATGTCTAAAACGCGGCGCAGAGAGAGCTGGAGATAAGAGAGTGATGATGGCGAGGAGACCGAGGAATGAGATGGAGGATAAGTAGAGTAAACGGAAGAAAGGGTGGCAGGAGAACGCGTAGTAGATTGGTGCGAAGAATGAGGCGACGATCATAAGAGAGATTCCTGCGTAGTCTAAACGCCAGAAGAAGAGGTTGAAACGTTTTGAGTGGCAAGCGAGGAGATGTGAAACAGAGCTGCAGATTAAGCAACCCATTGCTCCAGCTAAGAATACGAGCCATGGCCATTTTGGAAGAGTTTCTGCTTTTGTGTTGAGAAGTGAGATGTGCTGTGTCACGTTCGAATCCTGCAAGAGACAATTTAATTTAGTAATAATGAGAACGAAACAAAGATCATTTTTTTAAACTTGAAAGTCATAAAGTTATGTGATTTTTCAAAGCTCAAAGTACAAGAGAAGAAAAGATCCAAGAAATATATCGAAAACTACAACACATGGTGGGGGTAATTTACCACTACTTTATAGCATCAACATTGTATATTTATATTATATGATCAGAAAATGACAAAGGTGTTGTTCATTTGTTATGTGTGTATAATAATGACATTACTTTACTGCATCATCATCGTTATAATTTTGTTATCGAAACAACATATGCTTATTTTTTTTGGTAAAAGAAACAACATATGTTCCGAGTGTGAATATTGTTCATTTCCAATATACAGAACTAAGATGACTCAATTCCAAATGCTTATTTGCATAAACAATGGATCCTAAAATTGTTAAGTTAGTTCATTTATTACGTGTATATTGTAAATAACATGGATGTTGATGTTGTGCGAGTCTATACCAAATAGTATCATGTTAGATCATTTCTAATCAATTATTTTATTTTTTCTTTAAAACGGAGTAATTTTATTTTGGAGATGGGTTTTTCTCCATCTGATTATTTTATTTGTTATTTTAAAATATAATATTTTAAGTAAATTATTTTTTATTCAATTGTTAATTTTTATTCTAATCTCATAGTTTTAAAGTTTAAAATTCTATCTATTTATTTAAAATTAAACAATAAATAATAAATTATAATATTATTTAAATTTAAAAATTGTTATATAACACTGCTAATTCTTTTTTTTAAAGAGTTAAAAAATTGTTTTTATATGTTTTTGGATTAAAATAAGTTTTTTTTTTAATTGTATTTAAGTACAAAATATAAACTGATTAAATCTAAATAATTGATTTGTAAATAAAAAACTTTACCTCCAAAATGGAAGAGAAAAAATATAGATCTCGAAATATAAAAAAAAAATAGAAATAAGTTGGAAGGGGACTTGAAATGATTTTTTTCCTAAAAGTAAAAATGTAGATAAATTGGAGATGTTTTTACTATATTTAGTTTGATAACATCTTATTTACCTATATTCTTCTATTTATGTTATTCGTAAAAGAGAGTTGATTGGACACATCATATCAATTAATTTTTTTTAAACAAACTAGTAAACACCATCTAATCAATTTAGTAGATCAGTTTAATATTTTAATATTTAAATTCAAAATTATTAGTTTTATTTTTAGATAACTTTTAAAATGATAAAATGAGGTAACGACACATAGGAAAGAAACAAAATCTTCTATCTTGTGTTAGGGGATATGTGTAGCATTTTTGAATTCAGCATGTGACATAAGATAAGATAAGCCCAGCAAATGTAAAAAGAATACAAAAAGCTTACATGTTGAAACACAGTCTGATTGCTCGAGCGGCAAATCCTTGCTCTATCGCCGGGTCCCACACAGACACATACACACAAAAAAAGCCCGTTTTATTTTATTTTAAATATTTTCAAAATAAAGAAAAATACAATTACCAAAAATGACCATTTTGACCTTGGCGTATCTTACTTACCCAGACATGCCGTTGAAAAGGCCGGCGAGACTTAGCTCCGTCGTCTCCAATAAACTCACCACCGTCATCCACACAAATATCATAAATCCAATTAAGTGCCTAACGATAACCAAAATTCACAAACCAACGAATCAAATTCAAATTTCTAAAAAAATAACGAAAAATACCCAATTTGTTTTCAAAATGTAATATGAGAGAACTTGAAATTGGATTAGATTGATGTTTAAACGTACGTCCAAACATTGAGAGTTTCGTTATGCCAAGAGAAAGCACTGAGGATGGTATCTTTGAGAGACCATTGGCATCGATAATGGTTGTGTATAAACTCATTATCCTTCAAATACTCAGGCAAGTCTTCAAACTTCATCAATCTCCTTACGATTCTCGTTTCTTCGCCGGAATCTAAACTCTTACAATCGATAACCGTCACCATCGTTGCAGATTTTCTCGCCGTTCTTCGTCTCCTCATGCTCCAGGTTAGGTTTTCCGGCGAGATTATCTCGCGATTGGAGGTTTATCGGCTCCGGTTAGGTTTTCCGATTAATTCCGTTTCTATCGGAGCTCGCCGGAGAATCTGTGTCCGTCAGTTTCTATCATAAATAGAGATTTGATATTCGGTGGTCATTGTCGCTTCCTCTTCTATTTATATGGAGACGAAACCTCTGTGAATATTATATTCTTGTGGTGGACCCCGTGTGAGATTAAGTCTTACGTGTCAAGATATGATTCGGCAAAGAGATTTGCTTGGTGTGAGGTCGAGTACACCTAATTAATTGTTCCTCCTAATGTGCTAGTTTTTTTAGTCATAAGACAAGTGGGACGATGAGAAATGCATATGGTGTGGTGCGTAAAACTGGGATTGTCTACTAGATTTTTTTTTTTTTTTAATGTGAAGAATTGTCTACTAGATTTGAGATTACAAGACAATGGAATGCTTTATGAAAATTTAGAGGAAATGAGATTCCTAAGTATTATTCTAGTTTCTAAAGAGTTTGAATTTAGTGCTTCATGTCAATATGTCATATTAGGAGTAAGACTAGATGTTATGTAGTTTTGGAGGTTTTCGAAAATATTGATTTCTTATGAACAAATTCATATTATGTGGATGCCCGTTATTGGCCTATTAAAATATTATATATTTAATTGTTCTCCAAATTATACTTATTTTTTAAGTTATTGTATACCTATACTAAATTAGGACCCGTCCATCGGACGGGTTTTAAAATATTAATTCAAAATAAATTTTAAAAAAATTAAACAAAAATTTGTTATAGGTGATATATCTTAATATATACTCTATCAGTTGATTTTTATTCACCACACTATTTTTATTCTCCAATAGAAATCCACTATCTTCCACCATCTCCAATAGAAATCCACCATCTTTCACCATCTCCAATAGAAATCTACCATCTTCCTTTAGATCCATAATTGAACATGAGAAATGGTTATAATGTAATCAACTCTCTCATAGTGGATTTATATCTGTTGTTCGATCTCTTCCTTTGGAGTGATCAATTCCTTTGGCATAAATCATTTTCACAGTCTTTGTTATCTATTCTCTTAGATTTTCTTATATCTAAATATTTCCAAAACCAAAAATACTATGCAGTTTTCAAATAAATTTGTTATCTTGTGTTTATTATATTAAAACTGAGTTAAAGAATCACACATAATTTATTAGTATTTATCTTGAATCTCATTTCAGTACTCCTAACATTTCATACATGAAATCAGCTTTTGACATTCTTGCTCCGACTTGTTTGCGTATTTAGGTCACTAAGATTGACGTTGATGATCCTTATATAACTCAACCAATTAGTATAATAAATTCAGTTTGATTATATTCAATCAGTTTTTTTTTTCGTTTAATTTTTTAAATTTTTTGTGAAAAATATATATTAAAAAGAAAATTTCAAATTTTATTGAAAGCTAAACAATAAGACTTCAAATATTTATTAGAAAAAGTAAAAAATCCATATTTTATAATGTATTTAATATTATTTTTTATTAAGGGAATATAATAACATGATTGTTTTTACACATGACAGAATCTAGTCGATCAACCGACATGTGTTATCATCCTTTTATTTGCTATAATTTTAACAGGATATCTATTGATTATTATATTTCCTTTTACTAATAATAAAAAATAACTTTTACCTTTTTCTTTAATAGAATTGTATTCTTTTTTTTGCAATTTCCTTTATTTTAATAATCTATGCTTTTATATTAAACACATATCAAAATCTGATTGATTTAATTGACACATGTCACGATCATGTGAATTACTAACTTTGAATCATTCATCTTTATCTAATAAGAAAACTAAACCATAAGACTTAAAATAAATATTAGAAAAAGTAAAAAATACATATTTTATAATATATTTAATATTATTATTTTTATTAAGGGAATATAATAACATAATTGTTTTTACACATGTCAGAATCTAGTCGATCAACTGACATGTGTCATCATCCTTTTATTTGCTATAATTTTAATAGGATATATATTGATTATTAATTTCCTTTTACTAATAACAGAAAAGAACTTTTACCCTTTTTATTGTATTCTTTTTTAAAAATTTCATTTATTTTTCTCTAATAATCTATGCTTTTATTTAATTAAACACATGTCAGAATCTGATCGTTTTAATTGACACATGTCACGATCATGCGATGTCCATTATACTTGTTCTCCAAGTCCTTGTATACCTATACATACTGATAGTTTTGGAGGTTTCCAGAAATACTGATTTGTTATGAACAAGTTCATATTATGTGGATACCCATTATTGGCCCATTAGAATATTCTAAATTTAATTGTTCTCCAAATTATACTTGTTCTCCAAATTATACTTGTTCTCCAAGTTCTTGTATACCTTATACTAGAACAGGACCCGTCCGATGGAAAGGTTTAAAATATTAATACAAATTAAATTTTTAAAAAATTAAACAAAAATTTGTTATTGGTGATATATATTAATATATACTCTATCAGTTGATTTTTATCAACCACACTATTTTTAATCTCCAATAAAAATCCACTATCTTCCACTATCTCCAATAGGAATCCACCATCTTCCACCATCTCCAATAGAAATCCACCATCTTCTTTTAGATCCATAATTGAACATGAGAAATGGTTATAATGTAATCAACTCTCTCATAGTGAATTTATATCTGTTGTTCGATCTCTTCTCTTTGGGAGTGATCAATTCCTTTGGAATAAATCATTTTCACAGTCTTTGTTATCTATTTTCTTAGATTTTCTTATATCTAAATATTTCCAAAACTAAAAATACTATGCAGTTTTCAAATAAATTTGTTATCTTGCGTTTATTATATTAAAATTGAGTTAAAGAATCACACATAATTTATTAGTATTTATCTTGAATCTTATTTCATTACTCCTAACATTTCATACATGAAATCAGCTTTTGACATTCTTGCTCCGACTTGTTTGCGTATTTAGTTCACTAAGATTGACGTTGATGCTCCTCATATAACTCAACCAATTAGTATAATAAATTCAGTTTGATTATATTCAATCGGTTTTGTTTTCGTTTAACTTATTAAAAGTTTTGTGAAAAATATATATTAAAAAGAAAAATTCAAATTTTATTAAAAACTAAACAATAAGACTTCAAATATTTATTAGAAAAAGTAAAAAATCCATATTTTTATAATGTGTTTAATATAATTTTTTTATTAAGGGAATATAATAACATAATTATTTTTACACATGTCAGAATTTAGTCAATCAACCGACATGTATCATCATCATTCTTTTATTTGCTATAATTTTAACAGGATATCTATTGATTATTGAATTTTCTTTTACTAGTAATAAAAAATAACTTTTACCTTTTTCTTTTATAGAATTGTATTCCTTTTTCAAAGTTTCCTTTATTTTTCTCTAATAATTTGTGCTTTTATTTAATTAAATGCGTGTCCAAATCTGATCGTTTTAATTGACACATGTCATGATCATGCGAATTAATAACTTTGAATCATTCATCTTTATATAATAAGATATATTCCTTATTATTCATGAAATAAGACACACAATTCTCTCTTATCTTTCTTACTTTAACACGTTATCAACACGATTTTAGCCGTATGAGTAAAAATACCATAGCCGACTGAGTAAATACAAAACCCTAGCCGCCAAGCAAAAAAAAAAGAAAAGAAAAGAAAATTCTTCATCGTCACAATCTCCGATCTAAGATGTCTCAGGTCTCTTCTAGAGAATGAGAAAGTATGTTGGATATGAAACTCCCTTGAAGTAGAGAGGTTATTACAGTGAGTCATTATTTCCAATATAAGGGGAAGAAAATAAACAGCTGGAAAAGAAATAGATTAAAAAGAGTTATCAATGATTAATCCTCGTTGTAATAAAGAATATGAACTACAAAGATAACTATTATACAAAGTGTAGCGTATTGATTGCCATACGCTTACTGACCGGATCTAGTGATAAAGTTACATATTCCAGTTGTGCTCCGATTATAATTAATGTCTCAGACAGACAATATCAACTGCAAATGAGGTCCAAAGATAAAAAATCCTCGGAAGAGAAAAGGAGCAGATATTGAAAAATGGCAGAACAGAGGTAGAAAGGATCTCTATAAGAGATGTTAAGGATCTCTAGAAGAGACCTGAGACATGACTAAGAAAGAAATCTAGGTACCTAGTAATGATGATGGTAAGAGATTTCAATTGGCTGAGTCATGTCAGGAAGGGAACAAATCGACTTTATAATATTTATGCATGCAATATAGCAATTGATGTAAAGATAAAATCGAGGATCATAAACCGCAGTATAGAAAATAAAAAGAAAGAAAGTTGAAAAGTGTACACAAAATGATTTGGCCAATCATTAAAGATAAGTATTTGGACTAGAAGTCTATACACTTGAATGTGTAAAACATGTGGGACATGAGGAATGAAAACTATAAAGTTGTGAGAAACCTGAAACTCTCTTGTGGTGGATGCAACTACTTTAGATTTCTCAAAAGTCTGGCAATAAGAGAAAAATTTTAGTCTCAAGATTAAAAACTGCTAAAAGCAGCCCCACAATGATATAAATTGTTAGAAGCAGGCAAAATGATATTTAATTTTGAACATCATCAAAACTCTTTAAGAGTTCATGTAAGTATTATGATGATAATAATATCAGATAAATAACCTTGTATCATATATTGAACATCTAGTGAAAAGAAATGTTATCTCAAAGATCCTTGAAAGCTTTTACATATATATGCTGAAATATGTTTGGTCTAGAGTATCATACTTAAAATGCTATTTAGCAATTTATTGATCTCTTTCATGAATGAAATATGTGCATCTAGGGGAAGATTTATAAATCTTACAAGAAAAAAGATGAATGTTTGCAAGATCATATGTAAAAGGAAATTTGGCTTGAAGTGCAAAGAGATGAAACATAATATTTTATGTGAAAAGGATGCTATGGATCAAAAATCCAATAACCAGAGAGACTATTTGGCAACAATAATAGTTTGTGCCCAATGTTCTACATATGGAAATTCCTGAAATGGTTATGTATATTAGTAGAATGCATCTCCTAAAATGATGATTACAAAGGGAGAAATATGAATATGCGTGGTTGTACTCTTTTACTTTACTATGGTTTTTGTCCCACTGGGTTTTTGCATGAAAATGTTTTTTATGAGATAACAAAGAACACACAAATGATAACACACATAACGGGAAACGTTGTAATCCAAATGAAGAATTTTTATCATTTTTAAAGAATTCATCATGTATAAATGAGATCGCCTATAGCGAAAAGATAATGATAAAGACGAGTCATCTATGAGACTCATGAACTGCAGAAGGACAACAATGTACATGGACTGAAAATTTGTCCAAGCGAAGATTTTTCAAGCATATTTATCAAGACACTTCAAACTGCTACTTTCAAGAAGTTGTTTCACCAAGATTGGATACAGTCGTCTCGAAGATCAGTGATGTACTCATGAGGGGGAGTAAATGTGTGCTGCAATCTTTTTTTCTTAACTATGGTTTTTCCCATTGGATTTTCCTACTAAGGTTTTTAACGAGGCAGCATGTCAAGTGCATTGGATACAAACTTATTATAATGGTCATCCAAGGGGGAGTGTTATGAACAAGTCCATATTATGTGATTGCCCATTATTGGCTCATTAGAATGTTCTAGACTTACTTGTTCTCCAAGGTATACTTGTTCCCCAAGTCCTTGTATACCTATATATACTCCTTATTATTCATGGAATAAAACACACAATTCTCTCTTCTTTTTCTTACTTTAACATCCACATTATGCGTTTTATAAATTTATAGGCATATCCTAAAATCATATAATTTAATGACTACTCATATATGGATTTTTATGACTTTTGGTAATTAATTATAGAACAATACTTGGGTTTAACTCCTCTTTTGTAATCAATCGAAATATGTCATGTAATATTATTATTAATCACTTTTTCTAAATAAAATCAATAAATTATTAATTAATGTTTCATAATAAAATAATTTGATTAAATCATTAACTAATTTTCCTAAATCTAATAAATAAATTATGTCAATTAAGATTATATTTAAACAGAAATAAAACAAATGAAATAAATAAATAATTTTAGAAAATAAAATAAATTAAGAAAATTAAATTTACTAATATCTCAAAACTAAGAAATAACCTAAACTATTCAATGTTATGTTTTGGTCACTCGTTTTGCTGTTTTCCTTGAGTTCACTGAGTTGTATACCTTAGAGTATATTTTTATATATTTTTCATATTTATTTTCATATTTTTTTATAATAAAAATATACCCTAATGATACAACTCAACGAACTAAAAAAAACAGTGAAACGAGTGGCCGAAACATAACATAAGCTGGTTTAAGTTATGTTGTGATCTCGAGATAGTAGTAGATTTTATTTTCTTAGTTTATTTTATTTTTCTAAATTTATTTTATTTGTTTCATTTTAATTTTAGTTTATTATTTTTTTAAAATATAATCTTAATTGGTATATTTTTAATGATTAGATTTAGAAAGAATGATTAATGATTTAATCTAATTATTTTGTTTAGTTATATTATATGACATATTTTGATTGGTTACAAGAAAAAAAAAACAAAAACAAATATTGTTCTTATTATAAGGGTTTAGAGTTATCTAGCATTTATCCTCAGTTTTATAGCTTCCTATGAAGTTCTGCCTAATTTTAAATCCCTTAATTCATAGCTAACTACTGACTTAAAATTTGTTGGTGAGCTACCAAGAAACATAACATGTAAAAAGAGATACTTTATTTCCTCAGATGAATAGTGGAAAATTGTCTTTAATCCTTCGAAACACCCAGAAATATATCACCATTTCATTCAAGTTAAAGTTAAAGTCGGAAAAAGACTGACACGCAGAACAAACAGTTGCACTAAAAAAACAGTGCAAAACAAGATCATTTTCTCGATGAACAATGTTATGAAACTACATTGCAATTTGAAATTATAGGCTTATAGGTAGATTTTAGACATAAATCGATTACCTATTCTACCAAATCTCATCATAATACAACAGGTCCATAAGAAATCTAAAGTTTGGTACAAAACAACTAAAGAACTTCAGATCTAGGGAAGCCATAATGTAAAAATATTAACGTATCTGAAACAGAGTAGCAAAGGCAGTGAAAAGCCGGAAATTACATATAAGTCATCGATGATATACAATTTGACATGCAATACCTGAATCCTGAATCAAGATTTTTATTTTGCTTGTGTAAAGTTTAGCTCCGCAAAGTAAAACAAATCAAAACATGAGTAACTTGTGCGAGAAGAAAGAGTGTTTGGGGAACATTGTCAGCCTCTATGGTGTAGGAGAAGCAAAATTGCCGTTGGACATTTTTGACTTAGAAAGTCTTCGTAAGGAAGATTCAATGCAGCGTGAATTAAGAGTTTCCATGAATGAGAATTTTTAAAAAAAAAATCAAAATCACAAAAACGTATCAAATTCTTCATTACCCCACACACACCGTAGGATATTAAGGGGAAAATCCTATACATAAAATCACAGGTTGGAAATATTTTTGATGCACATTTTTGAGCCAAAATATATATCAAATACCACCATAGATTTATTACAAAACCATAAAATAGAAAATTACAACACACGCAATATTAGTTTTTGGAGAACACACCATGACAATATATTACAAATACATATGCTTGACAAATGCTTAGGGAGAGGACAAGAGAAAGTGCTCAACGAGTGCTTCTGATGACTACTCTGAGCTTGTTTTTACGAAACTTTCCCATGAACCACTCATGCCATGCTTGTGTGAAATGAAGATATATCCAATCACCAGTCCGCAGAAAACACCAGGTCCATATGCTATTGCTGCTGCTATCCAATGAATCACTTGTTCTTCAGCCAATGCCTCAAGGACCGTCAAATTTGCCAGTGATAGAGGTATATTGCTTGTGAGTGCATTACTTGACAAGTTGAGAAGATGTAACCCCTTTAACGATCCAATGGACTCAGGTATCTTTCCACAAAACCTATTTCCTGAAAAGTCAATGGCGATGAAGTCTGTTCGGATCCTCTCAAATTCTGTAGCTCCTTTATGCACCATTTCCATTGAATTATAATAAGAACTAGAATCGATTTCTACGATGGGGAGATCTTTCATGTATGTCTCAACATGTTCTGCGTTTAATGTAGTCATTTCAGGCCAATAGGAAAAGTAGAAAATAGGCAAAGTTCCACTCAAGTCATTATGTGAGAGATCGATGATTCTTAACATTTGAAACCCAGTGGATATGTGACGGTGATATAACGGCCCGAAGAACTGGTTAGATCTGAGGATGAGAACGTTTAACAACCAATATGGAAACTTGTCCTTAAATTGATTTCCTTCCACATTTAAAAGTTTCATGGCTTTGCAATTGATCAATGATTTTGGTTGCGACTAACGTCAAGTGCCTTTAAATTTGTAGCTTCGGCAAACATATATGGAAGAATCCCACTGAAATTGTTGTTTCGCAGATTAAGCATTTGAAGAGATGTAGTCAAATTCCTTAAACATGGAGGAATTGAGCCATTGAAGCCATTGTTGGACAAATCTAAGAGCACTAACGATCTAAGCTTGCAGATCCAATGGGGAAATGGTCCACGGAATGAATTCGTGCTACATCGAGAACTTCAGATGATTTACCAAAACTGCTAATAAAAGAGTTATGAGAAAGTATCAGCGATGTCAATCTCCATAAGCAACCAGGTACTTTGCCCTGCAACTTATTGTTGGAAAGATCTAACTTGCTGAGATTGATAAATTTAGATATCGATTAAGGGATTGGGCCAGCGAATTTGTTATTAACGAGGAATAGATACTGAAGCCTAGATGATGAAGTTGTTGTATTCCCCAAAATAACGAAGGGATCCTGAACAAGGATGTTGGGAAAGGCCCGAAAAATGAGTTTTCCCTCACGTCAAAATCCTCCAACTTGTGCAGTCGACTCATGTCCGGTAGAAGCTCGGGTTCGAAGTAGTTATAACCGAGATGGAGTGTGAACAATTTCGTTAAATTGGTAAGTGAAACAGAAAGTTTGCCACTTAATTGGTTTACGGTAAGGCTCAGATACCTTAGTTGGATTAAGTTTCCAATTGAAGCTGGAACTTGACCAACCAATTTATTATATGAAAGGTCAAGCTTTGTGAGATGAGAAAGGTTTCCAAATGAAGAAGGAATCTCCCCACAGAGATTGCAATTGGTAAGGGTTAGGTTTTGAAGATATTGGAGTTTGAAAAGACCACTATTTGGTTTCAAAGAGTTATTGAGAGGGACACCTACAAAAGAAAGTGAAATCACCTGGCCAGATTTAGAATTGCACGTAACGCCCTCCCAAAAACAGCAATCACTGCTCTTGTTCCATGGACGCATATGTATATCTCTTATTGGAAACTCGTTTTGGAACTCCAGAAGAGCATCCCTCTGCTCATGACGGCAATAGTGGAGCTTAGGAGAAGCAAGAGTTTGTAGAACCAAGGAAAACAAGAAGAAGAAATACAAGGTTATAACAATACCAGAAAGATAATAAGTTTGGCTTGGAATCATCACTACCCTTTTCTTATTTGGTTTTGTGGTTTGTGATGGGTTATGAGTATGGCTTCTTCATCTCTCTTTAAAAAGAGCAAAAAAATAAAATTCATGTTCGTGTCATCAGCTGTGCCGCTAACTTCTTCACATATACTTTATCCATCACACACTCTATTGACTAGACCTTGTCAATTTCTCAAAATATATGTTCATGAAAAACGTGAGCTAGCTAACTTCATGAATTCAAAGCAAAATTTATCAATTAAAGACAATCATGGAAAACAAGTTTCTAAATGTTAATCTTCCAAAACGTCTTGTTCAATTTGTATTCACCACTCACTCTCTTGACTTGACATTGTCGAGTTCATTATCGTTTTTTAAAGAATATTCTGAAAACATGATGTTGCTAATTTCATGATTTCAAAACATAAGTTATCAATTATAAAAAATCATTCGAAAAATACAAACTGTAAGACCAAGCAAAAGCATCTAGAAACTGTTTTTATTAACGGTTTGCAATTTAAATTACTTAAAGATTTACAAGTATGGCTCGAAACCATACAGTTTCTAGAGAGTTAAGAGGGAGCAGAGTAAGCATACATTTGGTTAAAAACATATGAGAAAATGATAAAAAAATGTCTTAAAAATTCAAGAAACTATACTAAGGAAAAAAATTTAAGGATTTGCCAAAGTTTCCAAGACGGCCTCGGCGATCATGTTTTCCACGTTCTTTGACCATTGTCCATTCATCTCTTGCATTTTTTGTGTGTGTTTGATTGGCCGTGCTCGTAGAGTTCTCAGGTTAGATGCAGATGCTCGCATCTTGCAAATTCTCCATAAAGTCCAATCCTGATCCCTGCGAGTTACAGTCATTCCCAAGCCTAACTTCATTGTCCAAAGTCTTACATACACTCAGATCAACTTTAACATCAGTTGCAGCCTTGGTTACTTCCAATGGTGTGGTAACAATGTATGAAGCCGGTGGGGCTAATTCCCCTACAGCGCTAGTGGAATCAATTTGTGATTCACCTTTTGCCAATTGGGTTTCAGCCTCTGTAATAGATGTAGTTGGGAGAAAGATCTCAATCTTTCCTGAAGTGGAGACATCCTCAACTGAGGATGAGCATAATAGGGCAGTGGAGGCAGTCTTAGTGGATATATCCACAATGTAGATAAGATCAGTACATGCATATATGGGAGCAGTTGCTGAAACATCTTGCACACCATTTGTGGCCTTGGTGGAGATAGGAGTAACCTCTGTATGGGTAGCGACATAATCTTGAGCTCTTGCTACAGAAGCTGAACTCAGAGCTATTATCCCAGAAGCTGAAATACTAGTTGTGGCTAGTGGCTACACTTTTTTTTTTCTTTTTTTCTTGAGCTCTTGCTAATAAGCTTAAACACTTATTAGCAAGATGGAACTTGTGTTAACTGGAACCTGGCAAGACATTGTTCGAAGCAATGTCAGAAGAGATGGATAACTTGTCTTGCTTTTTAGGTCAGAAAAGCAGCTAGAAACTTCGTAGTTTCTAATTTACCCGAAGCTCCTATTCAACTTTTATTCACATCCCAATGTATATTCCCTCACAAAAAACAGAGGACTGAAAACAGAGGTCGATCAAAATGAATAACCATATCAAGCTTGAGATCACGAATATGTTAACTGGATTTAACAAGCAAAAGTTCCGGTGCCAAATCCTGCAGTTTCGAAGGAAGAGGATATTGTAATGAAAATATTGGCTGTGTGTATAAACTCATGTTCCTAAGTGATTTCATCGATGGAATTATTATGATATTCAGAGATTATGCCTAGTGGCTAATCTCACATAATGACTTAAACTTGTTTGTGAGCTACCAAACATTCCCACAGTTCCATACAAATCACCCAAGGTTAGTTACAATAGTCTTGCACTGCAATAAAAGAACATTTATATTATTATAACTGACATGGAACACTCTCAACCTCTATGGTTTAGGAGAAGGAAAAATTTATGTTGGATTTGAAGATGCAGATTCCGGATCAGGTGGCTGTCTGGATCAGGAGGCTGCATCAGATCACATCAGGATGCTGTAAAGCTGATGTGGAAGCAGATGCTGACATGACATACTTGAAGCGGATGATGTGGCGAGCTCAAGGAAGGCGTGGACTTGCTTGAAGCTGAAGATTTAGGATGGACTCAAAGGTACTTTAAGATTCATTGGAGAATATACTTTGTAGCTATTTTAGGAAATTATAAAGTTTGTATCCTTTAGGAAATTTTGTGGAGATTTCCGTCCCTAGGGTTTTACGGTTTAGTATATATAGATTAGAGGCGTTGTAGTAGTCGGCATTACTCCTAAGCTATATTAAGAGATTATAAACTTCAAGGCTAAAGAATAAAGCTAAGAAGGTGAGTGTTGTATCTTGTCTTTGACATCTTCGGGCGGGTATATTCAAAGTTAAGATAGGTGGTGTTGTGACTAGACTCTGTAATCTTTGAGAGGATTGATTAGGAGGATAGTCATAGCTTAGAATTGTTTAGTTGGGGTCAAGTCTATTTAGTAGAACACACAACAATTCATTGCGATTAACAAGCCACTGAAGCTGGAAGCAACGCACTATGGGCATTGGAAGGTGTACATGCAACAACTAATCCAAGGTATCGATCTTGAGGCTTGGATAGCTGTTGAAGAAGGATGGACTCATCCAACGATGACCAATGAAGAAGGGAAGGTAGTACCAAAACCAAAGAAGCAATGGAGTGCTGAAGAAAAACTTGAAGCCAAGTTTAACTCCAAGGCGCTGTCTGCGTTTTTAACCTCCCTTCCCAAGAATCAGTTCACCACGGTTCAAGGGTGCAAGTCAGCCAAAAAGGCTTGGGACATTCTGAATGTCTCGTTTGAGGGAACAAGCAATGTCAAAAGACCTTGAATTGATATGCTTGCATCCGAGTTTGAAAGGTTGACCATGGGTAATGAAGAATCTGTTGAAGAGTTTATCAGCAAACTGAGCTCAATCAGTCAGGAAGCGGTTGTGCTAGGGAAGATCTACAAAGACAAAAAACTTGTCAAGAAATTCCTTTAGAAGTCTGCCAGACAAGTTTCAGTCTCATAAGTCCGCCATCGAGGTTGCTTTAAACTCTGATGATCTCAAGTTTGACCATGTTGTTGGATGATGCAAGCTTAAGAGTTACAACTCAAGAAGAAGGGATAGACAATTGGTAAAGGATTAGCTCTGTTGGCTGATCAGAGTAATAAAATTGAAGACAAAGTCAGTCTGATTGTTAAGAAGTATCTTAAGAAGTTTGAGAAAGGACAACGAGGTGGGGGAAGCTCTTTCCAACCTAGACATGGTGTTGAGAAAGTCAATCACAAATCAGAGAAACAGTGTGCTGAGTGTGAGGGAAAAAGTCATTACAAGTCAGAGTGTCCAACCATCAAGAGGAAAAATTCACAACAATGCTTTGAGTGTAATGGTTATGGTCACACCAAGATCTACTGTCTTACTTCTGCTGGGAAGAAAGAAAAATCCTGCATCACCCTGAGTGAAAGTGATTCAGATGAAGATGATCAGGAAAATGGTGAAATTCTCAATAACTTTGTGGCATATCTGGGTGTTATTGATGAAGGTAAAGATGAAGAGCCTATGAATAAAGTCAACATGGATCAAGAGTCTAAATCAGATGAAGAACAATCTGAGTTCTCAGTAGTCACGGTGCTGATTGATGAGTTAGCAACGTTAAAAGAAGAAAAAAACATGTTGACTGCTGAGAAACAACACTTGGTTGCTCAAGTTAGTAGTCTGGAGAAAGCTCTACTGGGTGAGAAATCTAAGTCACATGAGCTGGAAAAACGTCGTGAGTCATAACTAAAGAACATCAAGATGCTGAGCCGAGAAACCAAAGATCTGGACAACATTCTGTCAACTGGGAGGACCAGCAACACAAACTGAGGTTTAGGCTATCAAGGAAACGAGTCACTTGTTCCCACAAAATTCGTGAAGGCAGGTATGTTACCAATGAAGACCAAGATGCATAATCTAAACAGAAGCGTGCCCAGGATGCTGAGCAAGGTACATATTCAGAATCAAGAAGTGCCCAGAATACTGAGCAGATAAGAAAAGTGGATCAGAAATGGTCACAGTACATTTCAAGACAAGCTGAATGAATGCTCGTATTGCGGTAAACTTGGTCATTACAAAGCTTACTGCTATGGATATGTGTCACGCAGTGCTCAAGCAATGACACACACTCAGGTTTATCCAGATAACAGGAGAAAGAATTATGCATGGATTAGAAAACAAGATTTGTACTGTCATGTTGCGTACACAGCAGAGGGTACCTCTGAAAGTGCTGAGAATGAAGAATGGTATTTTGACAGTGGATGTTCTAGGCACATGAGTGGAACCCATGAAAGGTTAGCCGAGTTTAAACGTATCTCTGCAGGCCGGGTTACTTTTGGAGATGGTGCTAGAGGTAAGATCAGAGGGAAAGGTGTTACTGTAGGAGAAACTCAACCTGACCTAAACAATGTTTACCTGGTTGATGGTCTGAAGGAGAATCTGATCAGTATCAGCCAACTGTGTGATATTGGGTTGAGAGTGGCGTTTACCAAGACAGAATGCAAGGGTGTTGATGATAAGGGCAGTGTGAGGTTGGAAGGATAGAGATCTGACAACAACTGCTTTATGTGGAAGCCTAGGAGTGTATGTCTTAGCACGGTTGCTAAAACTCAAACAGAGATCTGGCAGAGGAAATTGGGACATCTGAACATTTGCACTATGGTGAAACTAGCAAATCAAGAAGTGGTTAGAGGATTACCAAAGCTGCAACCAGAACAGAATTTTGTATGTGGTCCATGTACAAAAGGGAAATAGGTTAAAACTCAAACAGAGATCTGGCAGAGGAAATTGGGACATCTGAACATTTGCACTATGGTGAAACTAGCAAATCAAGAAGTGGTTAGAGGATTACCAAAGCTGCAACCAGAACAGAATTTTGTATGTGGTCCATGTACAAAAGGGAAATAGGTTAAGGTGCAACATCGAGCTGTTTCTGATGTTAAATCAACAAAGGCATTGGAATTGGTGCATATGGATCTTATGAGTCCAATCCAAGTGGAAAACCTGTCTGGTAAGAAGTACATTCTGGTTCTAGTTGATGATTTCACTAGATACACATGGGTAAGATTTTTGAGGGAAAAATCAGAAACTTTGGAAAGTTTCAGAATACTGGCACTTCAATTGGAGAATGAAAAGTGGCATATCAAGAGTATTCGTAGTGATCATGGAGATGAGTTTCAGAATGAGCTATTTGAGTTGTTCTGTAATGGTCATGGGATCGCACATCAATACTTTGCACCAAGGGCACCAGAACAGAATGGTGTGGTTGAACGTAAGAACATAACATTGCAAGAGATGGCTAGAGCAATGATGCATGGAAATGATGTAGCGAAACACTTATGGGCTGAGGCAGTTAACACTGCATGTTATATCATTAACACGGTATATGTGATAAAAGGTACAAACATGACACCATATGAACTATGGAAAGGTAAAACACCAACAATGAGCTATTTTTATATCTTTGGTTGTACCTGCTATATTCTGAATGATAAAGATCAACTTGGAAAGTTTGATGCCAAGAGTGATGAAGGGATGTTTCTGGGGTACTCATGCACCAGCATAGTATTAAGAGTTTTCAATAGAATGTCTTGGATTGTACAAGAAACAATCAATATGATATTTGATGATGCATCTTTTTATAAACAAATGTTACCATCTGAAGAAAGTCAAGACAATCTGGATAATAATGCATATGAGCAAGTGGAACAGACTGTTGAGGATAACACAGAAGGTTGTGCGGAAGCCGATATGACTCCACTCACCCAAGTGCATAGGAATCACTCTAAACAAGATGTTATAGGTGAGATTCAGGGGAGAAGAATTACCAGAAAGAAGCTGACTGATTTTAGGCAGATGGTTGGTAAAAAGAAAGTGGATACTACCAATGATGTTTAGGAGACAAGTGATCAGATCGCTGAGGTGGTACAATTTGCATGTTTTGTGTTAGGTATTGAGCCTAAAAATCACAAAGAAGTGTTAGTTGATAAATATTGAATTGCTGCAATGTAAGAAGAACTGGAGCAGTTTGAGCGAAGTGATGTATGAGATCTAGTACCTAGGCCACAAGAGGCTAACGTTGTTGGCACGAAGTGGATTTTCAAAAATAAGATTGATGGTAGTGGGGTTGTAACCAGGAATAAGACTTGGTTAGTGGCTCAGGGGTATTCTCAGGTAGAAGGTGTTGATTTCGATGAGACATTTGCACATGTTGCTAGACTAGAGTCTATCAGATTTCTGTTTGGAATGGTGTGTGCTTTGAACTTCAGATTGCATCAGATGGATGTTAAGAGTGCTTTTCTAAACGGGATTCTATAGGAAGAAGTGTATGTGGAACAGCCCAAAGGTTTCAAAGTATCAAGTAAAGCAAGTCACGTCTACAAACTGAAGAAGGCCCTGTACGGTTTGAAACAAGCATCAAGAGCATGGTATAAGCGATTGCCAACGTTCCTAATCAAGCAGGGATATGAACGTGGAAGTGTAGACAAGACATTGTTTGTGCTGGCAAACAACAGTGGTATGATCATCGTACAAATCTATGTGGATGACATAGTTTTTGGGTCTACATGTCAGGAACTTGTGGATCAGTTTGTGAAGATTATGACTCAAGAATTTGAGATGAGTATGTGTGGTAAACTCACTTATTTTCTGGGGTTGCAGATTAAACAGACAGATGATGGAGTATTTGTAACTCAAAGTACGTATGCAAGGAATTGTTACAAGGTTTGGAATAGAGAAAAGTAGGGATGTCAAGACTCCAATGGGTGTAAATGAAAAGTTGTCTAAGGATGAGTCTTGTGAAAGTGTTGATAAGAAGCTCTACAGAGGAATTATCAGAAGTCTGTTGTACTTAACGGCAAGTAGACCAGATATCTGTCTAGCTGTGGGAGTTTGTGCAAGATACCAAGCTAATCCAAAAATGTCACATCTTCTAGCTGTGAAGAGGATCATCAAGTATGTTAAGGGGGTAACTAATCTGGGTATCTACTATACCAAGGATACGGCCAAGGAGCTGATGGGATTCTGTGATGCCGATTGGGCCGGTTCTTTGGATGATCATAGAAGTACAAGTGGTGGCTGTTTCTTCATGGGTAATAATCTGATCTCCTGGTATAGTAAGAAGCAAAACAGTGTATCTCTGTCAACTGCTGAGGCGGAATACATTGCACTAGGGAGTTGCTGCATACAACTCATGTGGATGAAACAGATGGCTGTTGACTATGGTATGATTTCTAACTCTCTTTTGATTTATTGTGATAATGACAGTACAATTAACATAGCAAAGAATCATGTTCAACATTCACGTACTAAGCACATTGATATTAGACATCACTTTATTCGTGAATTGGTTGAGGAGAAACTGATAGTAGTAGACCATGTGAGCACTGAATTTTAACTTGCTAATTTTATTCACCAAGCCTTTGGACTTTAACAGATTTGTTGGTCTAAGAATGGCTATTAGTGTTTATGAGGTCTAATATTTTCTTTGCAAGTGGTGTCAGTCTAAGACAGGGACTAATGCTGGAACAGACCATGGAAATCCTACGAATGGATAGAAAATCAGTAGTCTGTGCTATGCAATGGTGTGTGGAAAATAGTTGTCTGTCATGCCGGTCTAAGTGGTCATTGCGTAAAATGGTGTCTTGATGGAAGAGGTCAAAGAGCTGAGGGGAAAAGATCTAGTGCATGTCAATAGGTGTGGATACTAAGAGTAAAAAAAATAAAAATGGGGCTTGGTATTCATATAAAAGACATGCACATGTATCAATGGTTGAGAAGTCAAGTGATATCATTGATACAACAAGTTACAGACGAGTGATGTGTGCAAAAGAAGAATCAAAAGAAGAAACAAAGAAGAGAAACAAAAATTAAGATGAATTCTACATATATCTGAAGTGAAAGTCCTTGCCATCAACATATCAAAGGATGGTGTATACAAAAGAAGAAACAAGAAATCAATACAAGACAAGGTGCGCACACACCTGATCGCTCTCTCCAAAGATTTCTAGCTGCCTACTTCTTGTTGATAATGAACCACTCGGGCTAAAGGCATGCCAGCATGAAAACTATATACTGAACCCAGCTCTGATTTTCGACGATTGAAGAGGTTGTGGTAGTTTCTGGTAGCTGTTCTAAACAAGTTGTTGGTCAAGGAATTCTTTTTAGTGCAAATGGTGATCTTCGCCTTCAGGGTTATTGTGATGCAGATTATTCAGCATGTCCACTTACTCGTCGATCTCTCACAGGTTATGTATTTCTTCTTGGTGGTTCTCTTATCTCGTGGAAGACTAAGAAAAAAGATACGGTGTCATTATCTTCTGCTGAATCTGAATATCGTTCGATGCAAGAAGCCACCAAGGAAATAAAATGGCTTCAGTCTCTTCTAGAATTCTTTGGTGTATCGACTTCTAATCTGATTTCGTTGTTCTGCGATAGTCAAGCGGCAATGCACATTGCTAAAAATCCAGTTTTCATGAGCGTACTAAGCACATAGAAAATGATAGTCATTTTGTCCGGGATGCTGTCATAGATGGAACGATCAAGACAATGTATGTTCACACCAAAGACCAGCTTGCTGATATTCTTACCAAGGCGTTGGGTAGTGTACAATTTCGATACTTAATAGCCAAGTTGGGCATTTGTAATCTGCATGCTCCAACTTGAGGGGGAATATTAAGGGTAGTTTAGGAATTATATATTGTTATTAGCCCTAATCTCTTTGTAACTATATATATATATTAATATGTGTATGAATAAAGGCACTTTTCCACTTACTTTGATTAAAGGATTCCTGAAACAAGGTTTGTGATCTCGACTTAGTGTCGAAGTAAAAGGCAGCGTAAAGAAAGAGGTAAACCGCGGAAGAGCCTGACTTTAAGTACACCATTGATAGTCTTCACTACAGAGCTGAAAATAACAGAGAACTACCGTGATCTCTGCACAAGTGAATATCAAAATAATGAAGACGGTGAAGAGAAACCCGAAGATATAGCAAAATTGGTGTAGCCATATCGAAGTGAGTATGAAGAAGAGCTCAATGAAGACTGTGCCAAATGAGAGAATGACTCCAATCAAAATGGAGAAGATTGGGTTCATGTACCAGGCCTGTGTTGGGATCTGCCTTGGGATCTTATTAGTTTTCACTAGATCTTCCAGTGCAGGTTTTCTGAAACCAATGTAGCCACCGATGAAGACAAGCGGAATAGAGATGCCGAACCAGAGGAAAACCAGAGCGAACATTGTACCGGATGATTTCGGTTCCCATACTATGGCATTAAGGACAAAGAAGGCTACAAAGATGGTAGCCGGGAACATGAATGCGGTTTTCAGAGAGATTTTCGTCCATTCAGTTCCTAACATAAATTAATTAAAATAGTAATTAAAGAAGTTGTTAACGCAGACAGTGGCTAAATGCGCTTGTTGAAGCTACAATGTTTTATATCGTATGAGACAAATGTTATGAGACAAATTTTATGAATCAAAGAGGTCCATTTAAAGCGGTAAAGTCTTTGTTTGGAAATAAATTTTCAAAAGAATTCATTTTTTATATTTAATCCAAGAATCAATGGCTTCACTATTCACCACATCAAAAATGACACTAAAGAATGAAGTTATATACAGATGAACAAAACCTCAGATTCTATCACCAATTTCAGGAAATTGAAGAACAGAACCATTGAACTGAGAACTCACGAGTTCCCTTTGAAGAACCTTCCGTACCTTAAACCTCCACCATTGGCAAATATATTTGATCTCCAAAGAAACAGAGAAATCGTTGAAGGCTGTTGTTTTTCTCTGTATTTATATCGAATGAAACAAATGTTATGATGCCGTTTTCAATAAACTACAGAACCAAAGGCTTCAATTTTACTATTCAGAGTCTTTCAAGTACACAGCACCTCAAATCCCAAAAAATATTTAGCTGAATTTTGCTTTTGGTAAATTTTTAGACTTTTAAGGTTTCTTTATCATTTTTCCCTAACAAAGGTGAACAACTAATGATAACTCGAAATAAATCCACACATTATTAAGAATATGATTACTGGCAATTTCTCGAAATATATATTTACGGCAAAGAAAAGCATGAGTAACGTGTTCCACAAGAAAGAGTGATTGGGGAATGTGACATGGAACTTCTTTTATTAAACTTTTTGACTTAGAAAGTCTACGTAAGGGAGATTCAGCACGGCGTGAATTCAGGGTTTCCATTAATGAGACAAATGATAAAAAGCTAAAAATCAAAATCACAAAAAAACATATCAAATTCTTCATTACCACACACACCGTCGGATAAGAATATATCCCTTACATAAAAATCACAGGTAAATTTGGGTAAAAATTAGTTGTTCAATACATTTTTGAGCCAACATATATCAAATACCACCAAAGACGGTTATTACAAAACCATAAAATATAAAATTACAGCACACATAAGAGTTTTTGGAGAAAACACAGTGACAAATTATTACAAACACATATGCTTGACAAAAGCTTAGAGAGATGAGGACAAGAGAAAGTGTTCAACGAGCACTTCTGATTACTAATCTGGGCTTGTTTCTAGAAAACTTTCCATGAACAACTCTTGCTTGTGTGAAACAAAGATATATCCAATCACCAATCCGCAGAAAACACCAGGTCCATAAGCTATTGCTGCTGCTATCCAATTAATCACTTGTTCTTCTGACTCCGACATTTCTTCTGATTCTTGTGATGTAGGATTCAAGACATGAGTTTTTCCACAAATTTCATCGAGACCGTAAAGTTTGGGGTTGTCCATGAATGAAGTGCATTTTTGTCTTTGAAACTGTGTGCCTCGTGGTATTGAACCTTCGAGATTGTTGTGGGAGAAGTCCATGATTGACAGAGGAGAGAATACCAAGATTTTGAGGAATCTGACCAGACAGTTGATTACGGGATAAGTCCAATGCCTCAAGCGCCGTCAAATTCACCAATGATTGAGGTATATCGCCTTTGAATGCATTATTTGACAAGTTGAGAAGTCGCAATCCCTTCAACAAGCCAATGGATTCAGGTATCTTTCCACAAAACCTATTTCTTGATATGTCAATGGCCATGAAGTCTGTTCCAATCTTCTCAAATTTAGTATCCACTCCTTTGTGCACCATTTCCATTGAATCACGGTAAGGATCAACATAATCCTCATGATATTCTCCCATGTACTCGTCTTTCTAATTTCCTTTTACTGTAGTCATTTCACTCCAATTGGAAAAATAGAAAGCTGGGAAGGTTCCAGTAAAGTCATTATGTGAAACATCAATGACTTATAAATTTTGAAAGCCAATGGATCCATGGCGGTGATATAATGGTCCATAGAATTGATTTGATCGGAGGACGAGGACGTTTAACAATGGTAGAGAAGCCAAGGGGTATGGAAACTTGTCCTTGATTTTGTTGCTTCCCACATTCAGAAGTTGCATAGCTTTGCAATAGATCAAGGATTTTGGAAAATTGCCATCCAACTGGTTGTGCCCAACGTCAAGTTCCTTTAAATGTGTTGCATTGCCAAACACATCTGGAACAATTCCACTGAAAGTATTGTTCCCCAGAATAAGAACTTGAAGAAGATCAGTAGAATTCCTTAAACATGAAGGAATTGAGCCACTGAAGCTATTGTTGGATATATCCAAGAACCGTAACGATCTAAGCTTGCAGATCCAATGGGGAAATAGTCCTCGGAATAAGTTCGAATCAAGACGCAACATACGCATTTGTGCTTGATCCAGAACCGCTAAAAGAGTTTTGAGAAAATTTCAACATCATCAATCTCCACAAGCAACCAGGTACTTTGCCTTCCAAATTATTGTTGGCAAGACCAAGATAAATGAGGTTGACTAACTGTGATACAGATTTGGGGATTTGACCAATGAAATTGTTGTAACTAAGATCTAAAATTTCGAGATTGACAAATTTCGATATAGATTCAGGAATCGTGCCATCAAATTTGTTATGAACAAGTAATAGATACTCAAGATTAGATGATGTATTCCCAAAATCTATAGGCCCCTTGAACTGATTTCCCTCCAATTCAACCCAAAATAACGAAGGAATCTTGAACAATGATGTAGGAAAAGACCCGGAAAAAGAGTTTCCACTCACAAAAAATTGCCCCAAGTTGTGGAATAGACTCATGTCATGTGGAAGCTCGGATTCGAAGTTATTATACCTGAGATCGAGTTTGGCAAATTTTGTTAAATTGGCAAGTAAACACAGGAAATTTGCCACTTTAAGTGGTTATAGCCAAGGTCAGCTGCCTTAGTTGGGTTAAGTTTCGAAATGAAGCTGGAACTTGACCAACGAATTCATTAAGCGTAAGGTCAAGTATTTTGAGATGAGAAAGGTTTCCAAATGAAGAAGGAAACTCTCCATAGAGATGGCAACCCCAAAGAGTTAGGTCTTGAAGATATCGGAGTTTGAAAAGACCACTACTTGATTTCAAAGACTTGTTGAGAGGGGTATTAAAAAGGAAAAGTGAAATCACCTGGCCAGATTTAGCATCACAACTGACACGCTCCCAAGAACAGCAATCACTGCTCTTGTTCCATGAACTCATTTGATTAACATTTCTCGTGTTTGAACTCCAGAAGAGCATCCCTCTGGTCATGGCGGCAGTAGTGGACCTTAAGAGAAGCAAGAGTGTGTAGAACGAAGAAAACCAAGAACAAGGAATACAAGGTAACAACAATACCTTGGCTTCATCATTACCCTTTTTAAAAAATTTAGTTTGTGATTGGTTATGATTATGGCTTCTGCAGCTCTCTTTAAAAAGAACCCAAAAAAATAAAACAATGGTGGAGCACAATTAAAAAAAAACATTCTTCTTGTCGTCATCTGTGCCCCAAACATCTTTACAAAGACCATTGACTTCGTTCTATTTTTGACTATTCTCAAAACATGTTCCTGGAAAACGCGAGATACCTAATTTCATTATTTCCAAAACAAAATCTATCAGTATGAATTAATCATGGAGAGATACAAACTATAAGCATGGCACCGTATGCCGAAATGAAACTGAAATTGCAAAGAAATGGAGTGAGCGTGACAAGTCGCTGTTATTATGAAACCATTGGTGCACTACACTTGAGCTTTATGTATGTTTACATTAAAATAAAGTTCCCGTGTACATATCTAATAATCATCACAAATTCTAAAAGACTAAAAAAATAAACTACGACGAGATTGTGTAGAACAAGAATAAAAGGAAACTCAAGATAAATTGTCTGAGAATGTTTCTCTGTTACTTCCTCTGTTCTGTTACTTTCTGAGGAAGTGATGATCAAAATGCATATAAAGCCTACGATGATGAAGCTCGGTTCTCTTCTCTGTATCACATTAGGCTTCTGTTTGAAAGATTTGTATCACATATCTTCCTCCAGCTTGTAATTATCCGTCATACACTCTATTGACTTGACCATGACGAGTTCATTATCTTTTTGACAATTCTCGAAACATGTTACGGATTAACATGAGCTAACCAATTTTATGAATTCCAAACAAAATTTATCAATTAGAAACAATCATTGAAAATATTGATTATGTTGGGCCTGTTTCTTTTTCTTCTGTTAATGTAGTTGGTCTAATGATTCTGAGACTGTCAAGCCCGTTTCACTTACCAGCTGGTTTGAGCAATGTCAATTTCATGTTTCTTGTAAAACAAGTAATCGAAAGATAGTTTCACACTCTACTTCGGAAGCAGAGTATAGATCAAAATGATGTCGTTGTAGAAGAACAGAGGCGAAATCTATATATAAAAAGGGCATTAAAAAAAAATTAATGTCTTATACCGTGAGTGTCTGAGTGAGATTATTTGATTATAGGTTAAACTGATCATTTGGTTAAGTTGTCGATTAAGTTAAAAGTATATCGTGTAAAAACCGTGTGTTGGAAAATATGATTAAATTCCTAGAGGTTTGGTCACGGTATGACCGGGCAGGTTTTCCTTGGCCGTGGTTAGGAAAACCGGGTTTGGGATTTTCACATGATACTACCTTCAGTTTTCGTAGGAAGAGGTGGGTAATTATGAATACTATAGATAAACTCCTTAGGAAAATGAGATTAGTTTCTAAGAAAATTGATTCCAATGTTCCGAAGTTCTTCTCAGCATCTATATATATTTCCATGTCTAGAACTTGTATATTTCTTCCATGGAGTCAATGTACTAACCATTGACCAACGGATAATTTTTAATCTCTTATCTCAAAGCTAACCACTGACTTAAACTCTGTTGGTGAGCAAGCTAAAAAACATAGCCAAATTCCAATACAAATCCTTCTAGGTTAATAAGAACACCTTATGATTATACTTGCAGTGTAATTACGGTTTAGATAAAAATGTTTGAGTGTGGATGGGATGGATACTGTGAGCACGAAGTCTCTTAGCCAAGTGTGAACATGTGTAAGACAGAATGCTATTAAGGTAAGTCTTCAAACCAGGCTGTCATCAAGACAAAACATCATTAAGGATATGCTCTTCCAGGTATATCAAAGATAAGAAAGGATGTCAAATAAAGTAAGATCTGGCGGCTTAAAGCTCAAACAGTTAAACATCTTATTACTTCGGTAATTAAGAACACAAAAAGTGAATGATGAAGGTCAGCCCACATCCTATGAAGCTAAGTCGTCCGTCTCCAAGCAACCTTGAAACTATGCCACAAAACCTTCTGTATAAAGATCACAAAAGAAATTGATGAAGGTCCGTGCATATCCTATGAAGCAACCTCAAAACTATGCCACAAGACCTTTGATTTACGTATCTGTGTGGTTAATCGAGAAGTATAAAACGACCCATGTTTTAAGGAGGATCAGAAAGTAGGCTCGCAGCTCGTGTAAGGATGCATCATTAAATCTCGAAGATACCATGGAGAAACCGGTGGTTAAAAAGATGCATCAAAGAGAAGATAAATAGACTATATATAAAAGATAATGTTGGATTATGGAATGAAGATTCTCTTTTTCTACGATTTAGAAAGAGAGGGGGGAGAGAGTTTTTTATTTAAGAGATCATAAATGTTAAATAGTATCTTGTTTGTAAGTTGAGTTTGGGGTAGAATTCCCTTCAGCAACAAATAACTATGTGATGTTGTTAACTCTGAGTGTACCTAACCATATTCGAGTGTATGTGAAGTTTATTAAGATTTCTATAAAAGAAAGTTTATTGATTTTGCACCCCTCTAGTTTTTACAGATACAAGAATCTAAACCTTTAAACTTCAAAAATCTCCTAATTACGATTCAACTCTCTTCTCCGGAATCTATACCTGTCCAATTGGTAACCAGTACCACCACCATCGCCAAAGATTTCCTAGTAAGATTCTTCGTCTCTTCATGCAACAGATTGGAGAGGAAATGAGGTTATCGGTTCCGGTAACTTTCAAGTTAGTTCCGTTACTCTAGCAGGAGAAGGAGAAGAAACCTCTTTGATTATAATTTCGGGATCGTAACCGACTGACCGTTATGACTGGATGAAGAGATTTGCGTGTGAGGTTGCGGCAGCATGCGTTACGTGTACAAGAAGAAAGAGTGTTACAAGTGTGACAAAATTTCCATTGGATTTTTAATGCAGCGTGAATTAAGGGTTCTCATGAAACAGGCAAATGAAAAAATCAAAATCACAAAATATATATATATCATATTCTTGATTACCATACTTTCGGCGTATTTGGAAAAGCAAAATTTCCATTGGAATTGTTTTTTTGACTTGGAAAGTCTTCATATGGAATTTAGTTTTTTTTTTTTAAGTCTTCATTCGGAAAATTGAATGCAGCGTGAATTAAGGTTTGAAGAGAGATCCAAATCAAAATCACACCTTATATTACGATGTTGAATTTTTTCGAAAAACAAAAAACAGATTATTACGATGTCCAAAATTCAACCGAAGTTTTAATTACAGGTTGAAATTTTGGTAGAGATAAGTTGTTAAATGCATTTTTGAGCCAACATATATCAAATACCACCAAAGACGTATTGCAAAACCATCTACAATACTATTAACAAAAATCAATTTAAGAGGATGTCTCCAAACACATGGAAACTAACATTGATTTTAAATTTCTTAAAATATATCTACCTAATTTAAATCAAGTTGTATTGAAAAAACAATTATGATTCTTATTTCACTTTTGTTTAATCTTATTTTCGAATAATTTTAAATTATTATATAATCCATATAATTAATAAAGATTTCTTTTTTTCCTATATATGTTCTGATTCGAATACATTTTTGGGCAGGAAAATTACAGATCAATTTTGGATTGAAATTTTTGTTTTGGTGGAAAATTACAGAGTCGAGGTTTTTTCTACATAACAGATCAGTTTTTGACAGAAAAACTAGAGTTGAACCCGCGGTACACCGCGGGTCAATTTTTTCTTAATCAATGTAACAAATATTTATATTTGATTGTTTAATATTTTCTTGTCAGTTTTCCATATAATTTATAATTTTTAAAATTTTGTTCGTTTCGTTTATATATTTATTTTCTTTTACTTATATGTAATTTTAACTTCATTAAATTATAAAATGTTAGTTTTGCTGGTAAGTTAACCTATATTTTCATTTTAATTTTTCTTGTAATTAGCTCTTATGTCCAAATGTGTCCACTACGTTCATATGATAGCGAACTGGCCCGAAGATTTGACTATTTACTTAATTTAAATCTTTTTCTATAAAATAAACAATTTTTTAAATAGAAATTTTTTTAATACCCTCTTTTTCATAAATATTTTAATCATAAAACTCTATATTTTCAAATATATCATATATTATTTTTATCAACTATACACAATTATTAATTTTTATATAAAATTTGGTAGTTTGCAAATCGATCCACTAATTCAAGGAAAAAGTTTGGTGTATATGTGGTCAACAAAGCCTTATGTCGGATTTACTTGCATCTATCTTGCGGGTAACAATCTATTTGACATCTCTACCGATGTGGAACGTTGAATATACATTTTTTTTAATGATTGAGTAATATATGTTCACTTATAAAAAATCAAATCACAATATATGCAGAAAAAACTAAAATTTTATCAATTGTATTGATTATATAATAATTCAAAATAACGTAAAAATATAATCAAACAAAGATTATAGGAGAATAAGAACTCATACTATTAAAATCGTAATATTAGATAATGCAATGATTGCAGAGAGTTAACTTAAGATTTATTTAGAAAGAAGAAAAATATAAAAACTAAATATTGAAATGATTGTATACATTTAATAACTATTTGGTGTTTAAATATAAGAATAAGTTTTAGGGTGTTTGGAAACATGAATAACCCAAATTTGTACTTTAATTTTAATAGTATAAGAAGATTTTTAATTTTTAATTTTCGCAGAAAGAATTTGCAGTTTATTAGGAAAATACGAGATTGAGTTTTTTGTTATTAATACATATAATTAATAAAGTTATAGATTTTAATGCATATGATATGATTCAAATTTTTATAAACGAATATATATCACTCAATCAATAAGAAAAAAAAATGTATGTTTAACATTTCATATCGGTATAGATGTCAATCGGATCAGTGACCCGCGGACTAGATCAAGTAAATCCACCATAAAATAAGTATATAGATAAAAATTTATGCCATTAAAAAGGAGGAATCATTGATAAGTCATAGTAGACCGCAGCGAGATTTGACCGTGGATTTGTGGGTCGGCATGCAAACTTCAAATTTTTAATAAAAATAAACAAATTATATACAAATTAATAATTGTATATAACTGATGAAATAAAAATATATAATCTATTATATATTTGAAAATATAAAGAGTTTTATATATAAAATTAGTATAGTTATATATAAAAATATAATATTAAATGTAGCATATTTAAAAAGTTATTAGTTTCAAGTTTTTAAAATATTTTAACTATTTAAAATTAAATAATCAAATATGTGGGCCGGCTCGCTAAACTGTTGGACATAGCAGGGTATACTTGGACATAAAAACTACTAACAAGAAATTTAAATGAGTATATACGTCAACTAACAATCTACACTAATATTTTATAATTTAATAAAATAAAAGTAACATACAAATAAAAAAAGTAATTATCAAAACTAAACGAACAAAATAAAAATAATTTATAAATTATCTGGAAAACTTAATATAAAATAGTAAACTATAAAATATAAATATTTGTCATAATAATTATGAAAATATTGATCTGGGGTGTAGACTTAGTAAAATATAAAATTACAACAAACATAAGAGTTTTAGGAAGACATATTGTGAAAAAACTATTACAACACATATGATTAACAAAAGCAAGAGAAAGTGTTCAACGAGCGCTTCTTATGATTATTCTGCGCTTCTGATGATTATTCTGCGCTTCTGATGATTATTCTGGGTTTGTTTCTACTAAAATTTTCCATGAACAACTCTTGTTTGTGTGAAACGAAGATATATCCAATCACCAATCCGCAGAAAACACCAGGTCCATACGCTATAGCTGCTGCTATCCAATTAATCACTTGTTCTTCTGGCTCTAACACTTTCTCTGATTCTTGTGGTGTAGGATTGGGGACAAGAGTTTTACCACAGATTACCTCGAGACCGTAAAGTTTGGGATTGTACATAAATGAAGAACAATTTTGGCTTTGAAACTGTGTGCCTCGTGGTATTGGACCTTCGAGATTGTTGTGGGAGAAGTCTATGATTGACAGAAAGGAGAGGACACCAAGATTTTGAGGAATCTGACCTGACAGTTGATTACGGGATAAGTCTAATGCCTCAAGCACCATCAAATTCGCCAATGATTGAGGTATATTGCCTTTGAATGCATTACTTGACAAGTTGAGAAGACGCAATCCCTTCAACAATCCAATGGATTCAGGTATCTTTCCAGAAAATTTGTTTCCAGAAAAGTCAATGGCCATAAAGTCTTCTCGGATCATCTCAAATTTTGTATCCACACCTTTGTGTACCATTTCCATTGAATTACGGTAGGGATTAGTTAAATCCATATTATAATCTTCCATATAAGTTCCATTATAATATTCTCTTACGGTAGTCATTTCACTCCAACGGAAAAAGAAAAAGCTGGGAAGGTTCCAGTGAAGTCATTATGTGAGACATCAACGACTTTTAACTTTTGAAACCCAACTGATACATGGAGGTGATGTAACAGTCCATAGAATTGGTTCGATCGGAGGATGAGAACGTTTAACATTGGTAGAGAACCCAACCAGTATGAAAACGTGTCCTTGAATTTGTTGTTTCCCACATTAAAAAGTTCCATAGCTTTGCAGTTGCTTAAGGATACTGGAAGTTTTCCGTGCAACTGGTTGTGCGAAACGTCAAATGCTTGTAAATTAGTTGCATTGACAAACACATCCGGAAGAATTCCACTGAAATTATTGTTCCCAAGAATAACAACTTTAATAAAATTAGTAGAATTCCTGAAACATGGAGGGATTGAGCCATTGAAGCTATTGTTGGACAAATCTAAGAACTCTAACGAACTAAGCTTGCAGATCCAATGTGGAAATGGTCCTCGAAATAAATTCGAATCAAGACCCAACACACTCATTTGTGATTGAACTTCCGGTGATTTTCCAAAACTTGTAAACGAGTTGTGAGATAGCTGCATCACCACCAATCTCCATAAGCAACTTGGTATTTTTCCTTCCAAGTTATTGTTGGAAAGAACAAGTTTAGAGAGATTGACTAAATGTGATATAGATGTGGGGATTGTCCCAGTGAAACTGTTGTTACTAAGATCTAACTCTTTGAGATTGAGAAACATAGAAATAGATTCAGGGATTGGGCCATCGAATATATTATCAAGAAGTTTTAGAGTCTGAAGCCTAGAAGAAAAAGATATATTCCCAAAATCTATAGGTCCCTTGAAGCGATTTCTACCTAATTCAACCCTTTGTAAGGAAGGAATCGTGAACAAGGATGTAGGAAAAGGCCCGAAAAATGAGTTTCCACTCATATCAAACGCCTCCAAGTTGTGGAGTCGACTCATGTCAGGTGGGAGCTTGGACTCAAAGTAATTATTACTAAGATCAAGTCTGACCAATTCCGTTAAATTGGCAAATGAAACAGGAATTTTGCCACTTAATTGGTTTAAGTTAAGGCTCAAGGACGTTAGTTTTGTTAAGTTTCCAATTGAAGCTGGAACTTGACCAACTAAGTTGTTATCCGCAAGGACAAGGTTTGTGAGGTGAGAAAGGTTTCCTAATGAAGAAGGAATCTCCCCGGTGAGATTGCAATCAAAAAGGGTTAGGGTTTGAAGATATTGGAGTTTGAAAAGACTACTATTTGGTTTTAACGAAATATTGAGAGGGGCGTCCATAAGACTAAGTGAAATCACCTGGCCTTTAGCATCACACTCGACACTCTCCCAAGAACAGCAATCACTGCTCTTGTTCCATAAACTCATATCATCAACGCTACTTATAACTACAATAGCCGTCCCATACTCCATTGTCGACTCCTCCAGGAGAGCAAGATTCATCGAAAACTCGTGTTTGAACTCCAGAAGAGCATCCCTCTGGTCATGGCGGCAATATTGGAGCTTAGGAGAAGCAAGCGTGTGTAAAACGAAGAAAAACAAGAAGAAGAAGCACAAGTTAACAACAATGCCAGAAAAGGAATAAGATTGGCTTGGAGTCATTTTTTATTTAGTTTGTGTGGGTATGATTAAGGCTTTTACAGCTCTTTTTACAAAGAACCCAGAAAAAACAAAAAAACAAAGACTTGTTGACTCAGTTATTCGTCACACACTCTATCGACTTTTTTACTCATAATGTCGATTTCACTATACTTTTGACTTTTCTCAAAACATGTTTTTGACTTTTCAACTCTATTGACTCTTTTTACTCACAACTTCAATTTCAAGAAACGATTTCACTTCATATCGAATAGATGTTCATGAAACAAAAACAACCGTTCGAATCACCTGCCCAAGCTCAGTTCAAGCTTCAACAATGACAATACCAAACACAGAATTACAGAGAGAAAGAAAAAAGAAATACAATTTCACATAATGGTCTGATTGAATTTCTTCTCGCGTCTTCTTCACTCCTTATAACAAACTTCAGCGTCTGTTCCCAATCTCACCATACAGGTGTCCTCCATATTATGCCTCTTTCCCTCTACTAAACCTTCTGATTTATCCCGAGTCTCTTATCATCAGCAAAACCTCTACTTGAATCCACTACTCTGCTTCAAGTCATCCACTCCGCTATAATTATGGCTTGTGTGCACTCATTGAATTTTTGCTAGGTCCTCTGCTGCTATCTATAGTTTGGGTGGTTTTGATGTGTTATGATTATGAACCTGATGTTTTCTGCGGATTGGTGATCGGACATATCTTTGTTTCACACAAACACGAGTGGTCTGTGATGTGTTATGATTATGGCTTATGCATTTCTTTAAAAGAACAGAAAAACAAGGCGTATTGTTTATAATGAATCGTTTCAGAAATTTATTTTCAAACGAGATCCCATGTGAAGGAATTTTAAAGTAATAGGGATTCCAGTTTATAAATAAATTTTCAAAAAAGTTCATTTTTGGTATTTTATCCAAAAAACAATGGTGAAGCTCTTGAGTCAACTCGTCAGTCTTCCCAAACTTCTTCACAAAAACCATTAACTCATAAATGATAGTTATCCATAAGACACCTTATTGACTTGTTTACCTTCTCTTCAATATCTTTATCCTTTTTTACTATTCTTGGAAAACGCAAACTACCTAACTTCATGAATTTCAAAAAACAATTTATCTATAGAAAACAATCGACCGAAACTTCTTGCTCAGTTTGAATTCATATCCATCATTAAACCTCATTAACCTTTAAGTTACATAAATACATGTAAGTAAGACATCTTGTGTAGGAGACAAGTGAGCTTGAGCTTTATGTATATTTTATTTACAATAAAATAAAGTTTTCTATAAAGTTTTCTGTTTACATATCTCAAAATCATCACAAAATTTAAAAGAAAAAAAGAACATTAATGGGAATGTGTAGAACAAAAATGGAAGCAGATTCGCATTAAATTTCTCAGAATGTTGATTAAAGATCAATCGATCTTATATGAAAATAGATAAGCAAACGTTTGTTGCGCATAAAGCCAATGATGATGAAGCTCGGTTCTCTGTTTCACACATTCAGCCTCTGTTCTGCTGCAAATAGATTCTAACGCTGATTGGCCTGTTTCAGTGATTTGCCTCAAACTTCTCCACATTTGACCATTGACTTATTTATTGACTCATTTCTTCCACCAGCTTGTAAAGTTGTAATTATTCGTAACACTCTCTATTGAGAATTGACTTGAGTGCTTGACCTTGACAATTCTCAAAGCATATGTTCCGGAATATATAATGTGAACTAGCTTTAATATTCACCTCACCCTATTGTTTTCTGATTAAGAAGAATCAGAAGATACGGCTGAACTAAGCACCAATTAATGCAACTTTAGGAGAGACCTTAAATGATCCGAATAAGTACATAAGACTTGTGGGCGTCTGATTTATCTCGTTTGTGACCAGACCGGAGTTGTCTTGCTATGTCCGTATTCTACGTCTGATTTAGCTCCGAAGATTTCTCTTTGGGATGTTATATTTCGGGAATATAAAGGATAATCCTGGACAAGGCATTGGATGGCTTGCCCTCTCACACGCAGTTCTCTTACCGGCAATGCCAATCTTCTATTTCTTGGAAAACAAGTAAACAAAAGACGAGTTTATGTTTTAAGTTCTTTTCAACGTTTATATATATTTCTTTATCTATAACTTGTATATTTCTCCGATGGAGTCAATGTATTAACTAACGGATTATTATGTTGTTCAGAATTTCTGCCTAATTTTTAATCTCTTAATCTCATAACTAACATTTGACTTAAACTCTGTTGGTGAGCTATCAAACATAGCCAAATTCCGAGTACAGTAACAAGATTACTTAATTATTATTATTGCAGTGTCACTACGGTTTTGTCTTGAATCCCTGGAAACACACAGAAAACAACTACCATTTACATGAAAGAGACAAAGGAACAAAAAATCAAAATCATAAACAAAGCATGCATATTAAAATTCTTGATTGCCATTCATAAGTTTTTGAATACATTTTTGAGCGGATATAAGTATCAAATACCACCATATACTTTTATTACAAAACAGTAAAATAGAAAATTACAACATACCAAAAGAAAAGAGTTTCAGGAGAACACACCATGACAAATTGACAAAATAGTGAAATACTTAGACAGAGGACAAGAGAAAGAGTTCATCATTTTGGATCGAAAAAACTCTTCCGAGTGTGTTCCTCAAATGCTCCAAAATATTCAACCATTGTGTGTGTACTTATACAAATAATTCAGTTTATTGTACTCGGTCTATCTCTAACGGGTAATGACACTTTTCACCAAAGATCACTCAAGAGTCCAGTATTTCTCTCTCAAGAGTTCACTTTGTGTAATAGATGTTGCTGGTTTCCTCTCTAATGGGCCAGGTCATGCTCTTATCAACATCCATATTTGAGGATTTTTTGAATAATTTATAGCTAGTACTTGCTTTGTCTCATTTAGATTTGTTGCCTTGTGCTGCAAGGAGAAAGGGATTGCAGGATTTATTTTGAGAATCTTGGTTCGAAAACTATCCAGAGACACATGGTATTGAAATGAAACAATGCTTAAATCTCCATAGGTGGTTTACTTGATGGCATTTCTCTGTTCTTGAAACAGAACCAGCAATTAAAGATTTCTTTCTGGGAAGTAGACGACAAGTGTTCGTTTGACAATTTCGCTTGTAAAATATTTGATCATGCACAAGTGCTCGTTTGACAATTTCATATATGTATTTTCAATTCTAATCATTCAAATGAATTTGTTTTGTTTATGTGCAAGTTGCATAGGCCGACCTAACCCTCATTAACAAAATATTTTGATTAGTCTATAATAAAACTGGAATTAGGCAAAATCCGCAAGCTACGGGGGTAAGTGATCGTTGACTTCGGATTTGGACAGCCTGTAAGCTTGAGATTGTCTTGTGCATTAATTATTTTCATAGTATATCTGTATATGTTATGTTTCATTGCATGATCCATACTCAAACAAATCTATCATATCAAACTCAGATAATCTATCTCTATGGATTCGGATTCAGAGTCGAATCTCAAATCACTCTTTACTCAACTTATGTCTTTATACGAGACTACGAATAAATGGTTTACATCTTTCAGGTCGGAGGACACATCGCATATTATTCAAATCATCTCTCTTATGAGCTCAATAGATTTGGATTTGCTACCAAAGCCAGAGTCGGAGTTCATGTCAGTCATCACTCAAACAATCTCTCTCTTCAACTCTATGGATTTAGATTCCCAGCCCAAGGAGCTGTCCAAGGTAATATCACGCATTACTCATCTCGTGAATCCTAGAGATTCCGATTCGGATTCGGATTCGGATTTGGATTCGGAATTTGAGTACTACTTTGATGAAACATTGGATCTCGAGCCAGAGCCGGAGCTCCTAGCACTCATCTATCAAATATTCTCCCTCGTCAGCTCTATGACTTCAAAGTGGGAGAAGCTTATTTCCTTACGCCCTCAACTAATAGAAAGATCATATGATGATGGCAAATTTTATTTGAATGAAGATCCGATTAGAAGATATAGCAAGTGGGCGTGTCTCCCTATAAACTGGAAGATATTCAGTTTTACAGGAGAAGAAGAAGACGCTACCCATTTTATCTGCCGAGCTTGCAATGGCCAGAAACATAGAGAACACAACAACGCTCCAGTTGTGATCAAACATCCACATCATCCAAAACACTCTCTTCAGCTTGTCAAGTTGGAATCGTATAGTACAATGAGAGAATGTTACTGCTGTGATGAAGATCTCTTATCGATATTTTATTATTGTTGGGCTTGCAATTTTTCTATGAATGTAGCTTGTGTGGAAAAACCACCAGTCTTATCTATAGACCTTCCCAACTGGCATGAGCATACACTTGTTCTCTTTGCAAGATTTACTTCCTTAACTTGCGATGTCTGTGCGTTGACCTCTTCAACCTGTCCTTTATACATATGTCCACCTTGTGGTTTTGTGGTCCATCGAAGATGCATCAACTTACCACGTGTCATTAGGATATCTCGCCATCTCCATCGTATCTCTTTTACCCCTTTGTTTGATCAAGGAGATTGGTCTTGTGGTGTTTGTCGCAGAAAGATCCACAATGATTATGGCGGTTATTCTTGCACTAGGAACGGTTGTTCGTATGCGGCACATTCAAGATGTGCAACACAAAGCAATGTGTGGGATGGTAAAGAACTTGAGGAAGAGCCCGAAGAAGACATTGAAGAAGTTGATCCATTTGTGAGGATAAGCGATGGAATCATACAACATTTCAGTCATCAGCATCATCATTTAAGATTTGATGACAACTCTTGCAGAGATTATGACGAGGATAAGTTATGTCAAGCATGCATCACGCCAATCTATTTCGGTAACTTCTACTCATGTATGGAATGTGATTTCATTCTTCATGAAGAATGTGCTAGTCTTTCTCGCCAAATATATTACCCAATACATCCACATATGCTCACTCTAGCGGGAGGATACAAAGGTGTTCCCAACTATTTCGATGATAAATGTTCAGCTTGTCCTTGGATGTGCAAAACTGGTTTCTACTACGACTGTGGTGAAGAAGGATGTTCTTTCCAGCTACACGTGCAGTGTGCCACAATTTCTGAGCCATTATTCCATGAAAGTCATGTGCATCCTTTATTCCTAACATCCAAACCAGAAGAGAGAAGAACATGTTCGGTTTGCAAAGAGAATACATTTTGTTCCACAGATGAAACATTCAATTGCATTGAGGAGTGCTACTTTTCTTTGTGTTTTGCATGTGCTACTTTACCTCACAAGATAAGGTATAAGCATGATAAGCATATACTTACTCTTTCCTATGGGGAGGAGACAAGTACCATGACAAATTGGTGTGAAGTTTGCGAGCGGGAGATAAACCCAAAGGAGCGATTTTATATGTGTGATGAGTATTGTTGTGTCACCCTACACATCAACTGTGTGCTTGGGGAGGACTTATACATGAAGCCCGGTACATCATGGTTTAACCAAGGTAAAATGGTGTGTAATATGCCCAATGATCATCATAAGTCTCGACCTATTTGCTCCCATTGTAAGAAGCGATGTCCACAAAAATTAGTTTTCGAGTGCTCTGGATCAAAATATTGTTGCACATTATGTACTACACATGGTTATCGCTCTGGTTGTTTTTACTTGAAAAAGTAAAAACAAAATTGCATCAGTTATGATTCTTGAACAAGTTTTTTTTTTCTCAAAGTCCCAAGCACATTTGATGAGAAACCAAGATACTTGGTTGAGCTAAACCCATACCATCCTTTCCCGAACCCTCTCCTATGAATCCCATATTTTGTTATATGTTTGTTCCACAAAAGCTCCACACATATATACATGGCATGTGTGTATCCAATCCTTGTTACAAGATTCAGAAAAGCCTGTCTTTCTCTCTAACTCTCTGAAAAGAGAATCAATCAGACGGTTGATCTGTATTCAAAAATTGTTCCCGTTTTTTCAGTGCAAGGGAAAACCTCCAAGCCAGTGACTATGGCTGCAGGAGGGCCACGGTGACACCTCTGATGCATCTCATCAACAGCTTCAGGTTGTCCAGAAAAAAGTGCTTCCACTGAACCGTCTCTGCGGTTCCTGACCCATCCCATAATCCCGCGCTGCTCAGCGTTCTCAACAGTCCAGTTCCTGTAGCACAATCCTTGTACGCTTCCCTTTATCATCAACCTCACCTGCACCAACATTAACATCTTCAGTCCATATCATCAGACAACTGTGGCACCAAGAACACTAATATAATCCGATGGTTGAATAAAACTTTTGAATATTTAGTAGATATCTAATCCAATCAGCATGTTCAGTGACTCAAAGATACATTTCACACAAACAAAATCTAAAATAGAGATAAAGAAGAACAGAACCATGATCAAGATATCAATGAGCCTTATATAGTCTTTTCAAGATAAATAGATCAAAAACAGAACTGTAACTTTTGATGCTCTCAGAATCTTCAAGTTAGAAACTTTAAATAGCCAAAATTTGACCAACAAAGAGTTTATAAGATGAAGTTGTTTCATTCATAGTACAACAACAACCCATTCTATATACTCAACACAGAATGACTCAATACCCTAAATACCTGAAAATATCTCAACTTTTAGTCAAGAATTAGAAAATACCGTTTTGGAAGAATCTGATTGGTGGGGAGACCCAGATTCAGCCTGAGTGGTCATGGAGGACGCAGGAGGAGATGAGCCAAGCCAGAGCAGAGGATGAGCGGCAGAGAACAGAGGAAGAGGATGACAATGATGATTCCGATGGTGAAGGATAACGGAGAGGCTACAAGGGTTATAGATTCTCAAAGCTGATTTGTGGAACCTTCACGAAACTCAGTAATCTTGTTCGAATTCCGACTATTGAGGCCATTTTCCGTTTGAGGTAATTTTTCTCATGTTTCTGGTTTTTGGGTTATTTCCTTAACGATTCCGGTTATGGCTAACCAACCAGTTCGATTTGAATCTGGTTCGGTCTGTATAAGATTTTTAAGAAAAGCTCAATTGACATAAGAAACACGCAAGGACATTCTGGTTTATGGTTTGGTTCTAGTTTGGTTTATTTGTTTTTCTGGTTTTATGGTTTTAGATAAAATAAATTATTTACAAACCAATTGAAATACGGTTCGATTCAGTTCGGTTTTCTTTGGTTTACGGTTTTACCATAAATAATTTGGTTCGGTTTGAGTTTTGGTTTTTATAAACTATTTCAGAAAACTAAATAAGTCTCACCGTGCAACTTAAAGAAAAAAACAATCATAGAATTTGGCATATGTAATAATAACAAATTAACAACAAGAATAATTATTGACTAAAAATTCATACGAAATAGAGTATCGATCATTATTGATTCAAGGTATTCATCTTGTTAGAAAAATCAAACGTACATATATATGCATTAATTCAAAATCAATTTGAATGAAAAATGAAAAATTTAAAGAAAATAAAATTCTAACCGTAATATAACTTTAGATGCTTGATTAAACTCAAAATTGGAATTCTTATTATATACTATATATATAGGAGTTAGGCTAGATAGTTAACCAGAATATTTATTAGATTTCCCACCCCTACATCTTGCTCCTCTAATAACAAATAATACAACTCAGTGGCCAGGTGCTTATTACTTGAGCCAATCCATTGAAATTCTACTCCTGAGCAACAAAGAAGTCATTTTATTTATCTAAGAAATTTTTATTACTGGAAAATAAGTCAAGAAACAAAGAGATGTTTATTTCGTCAGATGATTAGAAAAGAAAAGTTTTTCTTGGATCACTGGAAATACAGGAAATATTTCCATTTCATTCAAATTAAAGCGAAGCAAAAGATTGATGCATAGCAGAACAAACTCATATGCACATCAATGCTAAGAAATTACATTGCAATTTGAGGTTCGTAGGTATATATTCTTATTTCTAAATGGATGACCAATTATACCAAATATCATTAATATAATACAGATCCATAGGAGTCTAAAGTTTGTACAAAACGACTCCAGAATCAGAGATCAAAAGAAGCCATAATTTTTACCATAGGGTCATTCTTTTGCATTTCCTTTTGGTAAAGTTCAGGGGTTATTTATCAAGTTTCCCTAGCAAATGTGCACAACTAATGATAATTCTATATAAATCCACACATTAGAAAGATATCGTTTACGGCAAAGCATAGCATGAGTAACGTGTGCGAGAAGAAAGAGTGCTTGAGGAATGTGCCATGTAATTTCTTCTATGGTTTATAATTAGGAGTTTGTAATAGCATTCGGATACAACTAATTAAAAATGATTAAAAGTGACATATTTTAATACTAATATATATTAAATGATTTAAATTAATTATACAATTTAAGAATAACCAAATTATGTTTTCCATAAAATAACTATATTTTCATCTAAAATTATAATTTTAAAAATTATTTAAAAAATATTTTTTGAGTATTTTTGTAAAAAAATTGGCGAAGAACACATTTTTAGCACATAACCATGATTTCGTGATTTTTGCTAAAAAAATATGTTTTCATGTTTTGGCAAGAAAAAGTGTTTCCACATTTTTGGCGGGAAAATGTGTTTCAGCGTTTTTGGCGAGAAAAATATTTTTCCGCGTTTTTGGGGGGAAAAATATTTTCTCTCATTTTTGGTGGGAAAATGTTTTGTTCGCATATTTGGTAATTTTATGTTTTTGGCGGAAAAAATTGTTTTCTGTGTTTTTGGCGGAAAAAATATGTTTTTTACTATTTTTTTTGCAGAAAATCTTGATTTTGTATTTCCATATTTTTTGGCGAAAAATATGTTTTCGCGTTTTGGCAGCAAAACGTGATTTCGTGTCTTTTGCGGAAAAACAGGTTTTCGTGTTTTTGGCTGAAAAACGCGTTTTCGTATTTTTAGAAGAAAACGTGTTTCCACATTTTAAAATAGTTTTGATTTTTATTATAATTAAAAGGTATTTTTAACCTTTGGAATTTGAGATGAAGAAGCTCATTTTTTTAGCATCTCAAATATCTGAATATTTTAATCTTATATTCCATTTCAGTATCCGGATGCAAAACTAATTAGACCAAAACGAACAACATATAACATCTGCATACAGACATCAAACTCTTCATTTCCACACAAACCGTAGGACAAGGATGTCCCATACATAAAAAATCACAGGTTGAAATTTAGGTAGAAGAAGATTTTAAATGCATTTTTGAGCCAGTAAATATCAAATACCACCAACCACAAAATAGAAAATTACAACACCCAAAGAGTTTCTGGAGAACACATATGCTTGACAAAGCTTACGGAGAGGAGAGGAGAAAGTGTTCAACGAGGGCTTCTGATGACTGGGATAACCGGCTTGTGGCAGCCAAGCGTTCATGGCGACGTTGCTTTTTGAACCACTCTATAGATCTTGGCTACTCTAGGCTTGTTTCTACTAAAATTCTTTGTGAACCACTCTTGCTTGTGTGTAACAAAGATATGTCCAATCACCAACCCACAGAAAACACCAGGTCCATACGCTATTGCTGCTGCTATCCAATTAATCACTTGTTCTTCTGGCTCTGACAAATCCTCTGATTCTTGTGGTTTAATATTTAGGACATGAGATTTTCCGCAGATTTCTTCAAGACCGTATAGTCTGGGGTTGTACATGAATGAAGAACAATTTTGGCTTTGAAATTGTGTACTTCGTGGTATTGGGCCTTCGAGATTGTTGTGGGAGAAGTCCATGATTGACAGAAAAGAGAGGATACCAAGATCTCTAGGAATTTGACCAGACAGTTGATTACAAGATAAGTCCAACTCTTCAAGCGCCGTCAAATTCGCCAATGATTGAGGTATATCGCCTTTGAATGCATTACTTGACAAGTTGAGAAGAAGCAATCCCTTCAACAAGCCAACGGATTCGGGTATCTTTCCACAAAACCTGTTTTCCGATAAATCAATGGCTCTGAAGTCTGTTCGGATCCTCTCAAATTCCGTAGCTACTCCTTTGTGCACCATTGCCATTGAATTACGGTAAAGACTTGTCACACCTTCTATGTAGGAATCAGACATGCTGATGTATTCTTCCATGTACGTGCCAACATATTCTATGTTTAATGTGGTTTTCATTTTAATCCAACTGGAAAAATAAAAAGCAGGGAGGGTTCCACTCAAGTCATTATGTGATACATCAATGACTTTTAAATTTTGAAACCCAATCGAGACATGGCGGTGATACAACGGCCCATATAATAAGTTTGATCGGAGGATGAGGACATTTAACGAAGACAGAGAACCCAACCAATATGGAAACTTGTCTTTGAAGTTGTTGCTTTCAACATTCAAAAATTCCATAGCGCTGCAGTTGATCAAAGATTTTGGAAATTTTCCCTCAAACCGGTTGCGGCTAACATCAAGTGCGTTTAAATTGGTAGCATTGACAAACACATCTGGAAGAGTTCCACTGAAATTGTTGTTTCGCATAATAAGCACTTGAAGAAAATTAGTAATATTCCTTAAACATGAAGGAATGGAGCCACTGAAACTATTGTTGGACAAATCTAAGAGCTGTAACGAACTAAGCTTGCAGATCCAATGCGGAAATGGTCCATGGAATGAATTAGAATCAAGACTCAACACACGCATTTGTGCTTGATCGAGAACTTCTGATGGTTTTCCAAAACTGCTAAAAGAGTTGTGAGAAAGCTTCATCACTGTCAAACTCCATAAGCAACTTGGTACTGTTCCTTGCAACTCATTGTTTGAAACATCAAGATAAGAGAGGGTTACTAACTGTGATATAGATGTGGGGATTGGCCCGATGAAGCTGTTGTTATGAAGATCTAACATTTCGAGATTACTAAATTTAGAAATCGATTCAGGGATTGGGCCATCGAATTTGTTATCATAAAGGAATAGGAACTGAAGCCTAGAAGATAGAGAGAAATTTCCAAAATCTATAGGTCCTTTGAAGTGATTTCCCCCCAGTTCAACCTCATCTAACGAAGTAATCGTGAACAATGATGTAGGAAAAGGCCCGAAAAATGAGTTTTCACTCACATCAAATACCTCCAAGTTGTGGAATCGACTCATGTCAGGTAGAAGCTCGGGTTCAAAGCAGTTATAAGCGAGACTGAGTGCGAAGAGTTTCGTTAAATTGGCAAATGAAGAAGAAATTTTGCCACTTAAGTTGTTTTTGTAAAGGCTCAGCGCCCTTAATTGGGTTAAATTTCCAATCGAAGCTGGAACTTGACCAACTAATTCATTATAGGAAAGGTCAAGCTTTGTGAGATGGGAAAGGTTTCCTAATGAAGAAGGAATCTCTCCATAGAGATTGCATTTGAGAATGGTTAGGTTTTCAAGATACTGGAGTTTGAAAAGACTACTATTTGGTTTCAAAGAGTTATTGAAAGGGACGTTATAAAAGAAAAGTGAAATCACCTGGCCTTCAACATCGCACTCTACACCCTTCCAAGAACAGCAATCACTTCTCTTGTTCCATGAACGCATATCATATTCACCCAACCTACCTGTAAGATTCATTGGAAACTCGTGTTTGAACTCCAGCAGAGCATCCCTCTGGTCATGGCGGCAATATTGGAGCTTAGGAGAAGCAAGAGCGTGTAGAATGAAGGAAAACAAGAAGAATAAGAAGAAATACAAGGTTACAACAATACGGGAGAAGGGATAAGAGTGGCTTGGAATCATAATTAGTCTGTGTGGTTTGTGATGGGTTATGATTGTGGCCTCTGCAGCTCTCTTTAAAAAGAACAAAAAAATAATCAATGGTGGAGCTCAATTCGTTATTTTTCTTGTCGTCAACTGTGCTACAAACTTCTTCACAAAGACCATTGACTCATAATTACCCATCACATATTCTATTGACTTGTCAGTTTCATTATCTTTTTTACTATTCTTAAAAAAAAAAGGAGCTACAACGAGTTTCAAGATAAATTTCTTAAAGATCAATCGATCATAACGGAGGAGTAGATAAGCCTTGTGAACCAAAAACATGCGTAGAAACCAATTGCGCCCGAGAAAACAAAGAAAACGTATGAGACAATGAGCATATACCCGAAATAGAGCTTCGTATAGAAGTAAAAAGCAGCGTAAAGAAAGAGGTAAACCGCGGAAGAGCCTGACGTTAAGTAAGATCTCCACCACCATTGATAGTCTTCACTACAGAGGTGAAAATAACAGCGAACGACCGTGATCTCTGCGCAAGTGATGATCAAAATGACGAAGACAGTGAAAAGGAACCCAAATATGTAGTAAAACTGGTGTAGTATAAAGAAAAGCGCGACGAAGACTGCACCAAATGGGAGAATGCCTCGGGATCTTGTTGGTTTTCACCGGATCTTCCGGTGCAGGTTTTCTAAAACCAATGAAAACAAGCGGAACAGAGATGCCGAACCAGAGGAAAACCAGAGCGAACATTGTACCGGATGATTTCTGTTCCCATACTATGGCATTAAGGACAAAGAAGGCTTGAAGAATCAGTCAGTGTATCTTTATGATACCTAACAATAACGGTCAAGTGATTGTGGATAAAAGTACTTTTCCTCCTTCTTCTACAATAAAATCAAGTAGAGAAACTCATTCCTTTAAAAACATATACAGAAGAATGTGACAATGAGTTCTTACACCGACAAAGATTCCTTTAAGACCAACATGAAAACCGTGCTGATGAACTACGACAATGTCCTGATCAGTCCTTTTCACTGGAACAACTAATGGAAGGTTATCCAAAATCCTGCATAATAAATCATCAATTTTCCTCATGAAACATACAAGAAAAGGTAACACATTTCTATGAAATTCCTCACATGTTAACACGAATATTCATCAGCAATCTTTTCTTTAAACGCTTTCGCACTTTTCTTATCAAGCTTTACGCGATAAACCCGCAGCGCAAATTTGCGATACCCTCATTTTAAACTGGAAACAAAGAGCAAGACAAGCAGAAAGATCTTATCAACCACAATTTTTAAACAATAAACTTAGAGAAAGAAACCAAGAAACTTGCCACAAAGGGAGAGTTCTCAATTCGATCACCACTATCTACAATATGTTCAGGACTACAACAAGGAAGAGAATAGTATGAATATGGAAGCTGAGTCTTTGTAGATGTCAATTTATTAACTCATCTCCCTGCAAAAAACAAAAAAAACCACAACTTTAAAGTTTATACATTCTTCAACTCTAATTTTTAATCTCTTCACAAAACAACAAGTTGAAACTATGGCTAATACATATATATAAATAAGCATTCTCTTTAAACGCAACACTTAGTGACAACTTGAGATCAAAATCGTCCAAATCTCAGAAAAGTTTAGCAATGTTTTTTTATCAAACTAGTAACTGCATCGGATCTGAATCAGTAACCAAAGCGTAGTGTGAATAAAAGCCCTAATTAAGCTTAATTTTGAAGCTGCATTTGAGGGAAAGACAAATAGAGAAACTATGGTTATTTTGTGACTGACCATATGGAAATCTAGTGGAGCGACGCCGGGAAGGTAAAATCCATGGATATGGGAATTGAGGAAGAAGAAAAAGAAGACAGCATAGTGAAGATCAAAATCCGACATTTCGCCATGGATGTGCTTGATTTCGCGTCTTAGTAGAGTTAAATTTCTTAAATTCAGGAAAAGTGAGAGAGAAGAAAACAGAAGGCTAATGACAATTGGAGAATTTCTGACCGTTGGATCTAATCAACGGCTGCGATTTCCTCATTCGGAAACGTATATAAAAAAATTGAGAAAATTAGAAAAAGTTAAGAATTAAGTTTCGGAAAGTCTTACACGAAACTTAATTTTATTTTTTCTTGTCGGCACACGTAACTTAATTAAATATAAACATAAACTTATCTCTAAGATATATTATTTCCAGCTTTATATGGCCACACACAACACAAACAAGAAAATACAATAACAACAAATGTCACTTTTATCATTCCCAATCTCCACTGAGTTACTTCCATGGCTTCTTCTTCTTCTTCCTCTACTTCTTATCTTCTTCAAAACCTTTATTCTACGCTCCCCTAAAAACCTTCCACCATGTCCACCAAGATTACCTCTCTTAGGAAACTTCCACCAACTCGGATCCCTCCCTCACCGGAGCCTCAGAGATCTCTCTCTCAAATATGGTCCCGTCATCACTGTCTATCTCGGAAGCGTCCGTGCAGTAGTTGTTCACACACCGGAGACGGCGGAGGAAGTTCTAAAACTTCACGACTCCGAGTGCTGCACTCGTCCTAAGCTATCTATCACCAAAAGCTTTTTCTACGAAGGACTTGGTCTAGGGTTTACTCAATGGGGTGATTACTATAAAGATGTACGTAAACTCTGTGTTCTTGAACTTTTCTCTGTTAAAAGAGCAAATTCGTTTCGGAACTTGAGAGAAGAGGAGCTGAGTCGAGTCGTTGACTCGTTGACTGACTCGGCTGCGTCTGGATCTCAAGTAGATCTGACGGAGAAGATGGTGAAGTACGTGGCGGGATTTACTTGTCGAATGGTGTTTGGATTGAGTTTTCTTGGAAGTGGGATTGATAACGAAAGGTTTCTTGAGATTTTCACGGAGGCTAATAGAGTGATCGGGAAATTTGCGGCGGAGGATGTTTTTCCTGTGTTTGGTTGGATTATTGATAGAATCTCGGGTCTTGAATCCAGCCGGAGGAAGAGTTTTACAGATCTTGATTCGTTTTACCAGAAATCCATTGATGATCATCGGGAAAAGAAGAAAACTGAAGAAGAACGTGAAGATCTCATTGACGTCTTACTCAAGTTACAGAGTCAAGAAACCAAACTTGGTTCTACAAGAATCACTGATAAACACATCAGAGCCATCCTTATGGTAAGTTTCAAAAAAACATTTTTTTCTTTTTAAAGCAATTTCCACATAAGCCCACGTTACTTTTGGATTCGACATGTTGATTAAAATGTCTATTTATATCATTTTGATGTAAATTTCATACATTTTTTTGTGTGTACTGTATATCCAAATACATCATTCAGAATTTCAAATGCAAAAAAAAAACACTGGATTAGGCTTAGCCATTCGATTTTCTTTTTTTACGGATTTTGCAAAATAGGCCCCAACTAGAATCATTGTTTGCTATAGAAATTTATGTGCCGTTTGGGTATACTGAAATTCGGACCTTCGGTTAAGTTCAGATTGAAGATTTTCGGTTTGGTTCGTTTCTTTTCTTGTTTTTGGTCTTTCTTAATTTGGATTTTGAATTGATGAACTACCAAAGTGGATTTTGATACTAGTTTGAGGAAAATGAGGCTATGGAAACACTATTTTGTCATTTCAGGATGTGTTCGTAGCAGGAGTAGACACATCTGCAATCACTATGGATTGGACAATGGCAGAGCTTGTAAGACATCCAAGAGTGATGAAAAAGCTACAAACCGAGATTCGTGAACACGTAGGTGACAAAGGGAAAGTGACGTACGAAGATCTCGAGTATCTATCATACATGAAAATGGTGATCAAAGAGACTTGGAGGTTACACGCACCAAGTCCGATTCTGATTCCTAGAGAAGCAATATCCCAATTCAAGATCAAGGGCTATGACATTTACCCCGGAACTCGGATTCATGTCAATACATGGGCGATTGGGCGTAACCCTGATGTTTGGAAGGATCCTGATGAGTTTATCCCTGAGAGATTTGTGGATAGCAATGTGGAGACTAAAGGGACGAGTTTCGAGCTATTACCGTTTGGGAGCGGACGCAGAGGTTGTCCCGCAATGAACGTGGGGTTAAGTACGGTTGAGTTCACATTGGCGAATCTTTTGTATCATTTTGATTGGAAAGTGACCGAGGAAGTGAGTATTGAAGAAGCTCCTGGTCTAACTAGCCATAGGAAGCATCCTCTTCACCTTGTTCCCGTTAATGTCATCCAACGCAAGTTTTAAGGGTTTGAAAAATATGCAAAACACACAGTTTGCAAATAATAAAACTGAATAAAGTTTCTATTTTTAGTATATTGTGCTTATGTCTAAACTTCTCATTACATCACTATATTTTTTCTTTTGGTTATTATACTATTCCAATACAAAGGTTTCAGAACTCTGCAACTTGTTTGCGATTAAAGAAACAACCAGAAGGAGATTCTTGATGTGGAAGCAAAGCCAACCTCACAGGACTTGATGCTCCTTCTTCCACAGTCAAAACTCCAGTCTTGAAATTCATATCCGTCTTAGCATTCCCAGGGCAAACCGAGTTTACGAAAAACTCGGGATATTTCTTCGCCAGGATCCTCGTATAACCATTCAAACTGGCTTTGGAAACAACGTAAGCTGACATGACTTTGGCCCATTCTTTTGTCTTAACGGTACATTCTTTGACATCATTGAGAAGTTGGTTGATTACTTGGTCTATTCTTTCCTCCGTGAGATTCTCTTCGTCGGTCAGGATTCCTTTTGCCCATTCGTTTAGTAGATTCTGGTACACATTAAATAACAATTGTAACGTAAATAGAGTTCCTCTGCCAATATCTTAGACTTAATATCATTTTTTTTGTCTTACCTTTAATTGACCAATGATGGATGATACATTAATGATTCTTGGAGAATCAGATAACTGCAAAAAAGGAATAAACACCTCACACATTCTTTTTGGTCCATAATAGTTAATCTTTATGCATTCTTCAGCTAACTCATAAGTCTCTGTCATCGTTTCCTCCCACTTGAAACCTTCCTTGAAACCTTCCTGCCATGTGGAATAACAAGAAAACATTAAACTTGACAAAAGATTTGTCGAAAGGTCAATTGCAAACTAAACACAAAGATTCTTACTTTCCCTGTCCCAGCAATTAAAGCATCACTATCAGTAATTACACCACCAATTCCTGCGTTATTGATCTGTAAAAGCAATCAAAATATCACTCAACATAACACAAAAACAAACGGTACAATTCAGTTCTACAAGAGCATAACTAATCATACCAAGATATCGAGTTTTCCGAATTGGGTTTTCACAAACTCAGCAAGAGATGTGACACTAACAGGATCAGAGACGTCAAGCTGATGAAAAACAATGTTTTTATCAGAAATCTTGAGCTCTCTCTTCAGCGTTTCAACAGCTTCAAGTCCTTTTTTCTCATCTCTAGATGTCAAAACAACCCTAATCCCTTTGTTTGCTAATTGTCTACATATCTCAAATCCGATTCCTCTATTTGCTCCAGTAACTACAGCGTATCTATAAAACCCAGAGGAAAAATCAGAACTAAAATCACTGAGACTAGAAGCGAAATCAAGAACTAAAGGAAGAATAAGCCATACCTTTGTGATTCCTCAACCATTTTCGCTACTATTTCAGTTTAGACTAAAACATAAAACAGTTTTTGTCATACGCATACAATATATAACAAACAACGGAATATGGAAACCAGGTAGCTCTGAAAGTTATGTTCTTTAAATTTTCAAAGTTGGCGTCGACTACATATAGCCGACTAAATTGATCTTTCTTGTGGTCTTTTGGTTATGATTTTCGAAAGCATAATGGGCCTACAAAAATTTGTTATTAAAAATAACTTACGCTTTAAAATCTGTAACAAAATCCATCACTCCTAAGTATCTCCAATGGTTTAGAAGCCCTAAGGTTCTAACCATACATATATTTGAAATAATCACAAATCAAAAGTTTAGACACTTAGGATGGTTTCTAAATTTTTATTAAGTCCAATGTAGAACCTCATTAGAGGTTCTAAAAATTTAAATTTTTGAAAGTTGTGAAATAATGTAAAACTTGTCACACACTCAATAATATACTAAAACATCATATCCCTATCAAAACATCCTATTGTAAACCGATTCAATCATACATGGAATATCATTTTCAATACAAACCAATCATACATGTCCTAAGCTAAACATGTCCTAGACCAAACATAAGAGCAAACATGAGCAAACAAAAAATATCCTAAACCAAACCAATGTATGTCTAAACTAAACATGAGACCAAACCAAGCTTCCGATTAGTATAAGAAAAAGTGACTAACCTGTCATTACAACACCTGCGCATTCTTGATGTTTAAGGATCAGATCACGCATCTGTCAAAAACAAGTAACCATTTATGAAAAAAACAGAAACACAAACAAGTAACCATTGATGAAAGAACAGAAACAAGTAACCATTGATGAAAGAACAGAAACAAAAACATTATCATACATTGATCAAATCAACATAAGCATTTATCATACATAGCCGATTCAAGGATTTTACAAACATAGATAATACATTGATCAAAGAACAGAAACCACAAAAAAGACTAACTTCAGCCACAAAAAAACTGATTAAGTACCTTAGCAAAAGGTCCATTGTAGCACAGTGTCTAAATATATCAAGCATTCTGGTTTCAGGAAAATCTTTTTTTTTTCGTTTTATATTTATTTTGAGAGAACTATGTGAAAGAAATCATTGATAAGGCTCTGGTTACGATTTTAAATTGAAACTTTTTTTTTGGGATAAAATGTGAATTATATTACCAAAATAGAACAATGTATATTTACATGGGGCATTGTCTAAAATAGACCATCTGAAAAATTTATTTTCAAAATGAGTCTCCTGGGAAGAGTTTTTAAAGCAGTAGGAATACCCATTTATATTACATTTTAAAGCAGTAAGAGTCCCCTAGAATAATGTATTAATCCTATTTACATTTGCTTGGGGCAAGCTCCAAACAAAGGTAAATGTTCTTCTCCACTACCTCTCCACTTCAATTTCATGCTTATTCGGATGCAGATTGGGGTGGAAACAAAGATGATTATACCTCGACTAATGCATATACTGTGATATCTCGGGAACCAGGCAGTCTCGTAGCCAACCAAGAAGCAGAGTGGAGTTTTGCGATCATCGACAGAGGCAGAGTACCGGAATCTTACAGAAGCAGCATCTGAAGTCAAATGGGTCACCTCTTTCATGTCTGAAATAGGCCTCCAGTCTTCAACATTTCCAACTTATATTTTGACAATATTGGTGCAATATATATCTCGGCTAATCCTGTTTTCCACTTGAAAATGAAGCACCTTGCTCCCGATTATCATTTTGTCCGAGAACAAGTCCAAGCCAAGACTCTTCACGTTTCTCATATCAGCTCGGCTGGTGATGAGTGTCTATTTTTACCCATTCTTATTGAGTCTAGAAGTTAGGTTTTGTGTTCTTTTGGCCGGTTTTAGTGTCTTTTCAGGTTTTCACTTTTTTTGAGCTAAAATGTGTAAAATAGAGCAAGTTTGGACGTTTTTACACATCATAGGATTTTGGAGACATCTTGGATCGATCGATCCTGAAGAGGATTGACTAAGCATGAAGAGGATCAACCGATTCTGAAGCAGATCGATCAGTTAAAGGAATCTATGAGGTGGCACGGATCAGAGGAAGAAGATCGATCGATCCAAGTCGGATCGATCGATCCCAGTCACGAATATTCTCCAAATCGCACATTAACTCCGATTTTGACCTAGAAGACACTCTATAAATAAGACTCATTTTCTGAGCGGTCAGAGAGACAGAGACACGATTTTTACTGTTACTCTGCCATTTTTATTTTCATTTCAGATCTGTAAACTTTTCACATTGTTTTCCTCAGATCTAAAGTATTTTCATTGCATTTTCAAGATCTACATTCTGTCTTTATTTCTTTCTTTGCATTTTCAACCATACATCATCATGATCTATCAACCCATTATCATGGTTGAGTAGATCTGCATGTTGGGATATGAGATTTATTCAAAGGGATTTAATGTTTAGTTAGGTTATTATTATAGATTAGAATTATGGTTAATAGATATTTACTTCTATGAAACAAATGTTTTTGTTAGGTTGACGAATCTATCAAATGATTCATAGGGTTTTATAGTACAGCTCGCGTTGGCTATTCTACCCGGAGTCTATAGTTTGTAGCCTTGATTTCCAGATTTCCAAGAGTTGAAGCTGGATCTACAAGTGAACTCTATCAAACTAGCGCAAAATATGCTATCATAGGGTTCTAGCGGATTTATGGTAGAATAATATTTGCTTTAAATTAAAATATTTATTAGATAATATTTTCTTTTAATAAAATATCTATTTTGGTACAGTGTTTGTGTTCTAGATCTATATCATTTAATTGATAATCCGGTTAGATATCCTTTTTATTAATTTAAATCCCTGGGATTTCCCAAATCCTAACATTTGTTTTTAATTTATTTTATTTCCTTATTTAAAGATTTTATTCGGATTTAATTTTCGTGACAACTTTCCATATTTGCATCTTATCTTTGTTTAGATCTACGGATCTATAGTGCTCTTTACTCTCTATGGATCGATCCCACCATTACTGCCGTGTACAACCATGCACTTACGGAGTTTAGATGTTAGATAAAACCTGGTGCATAAAACATCACATCAGCCGGCCAACTTGTTGACGCCCTAACTAAATCTCTTCCTCACCCATGGTTTCTTGATCTTTCTTCCAAGATTGGAATTTCTTCCCGACGTCCATCTTGATGGGGTGTATTAGTATATACACTAAAGAAGATATGAGAATATATTGTATAAATTTAGGTTATATCATAACTCGGTCAAGAAACTTGTATAAATATGTAAACTCTACGCTTAATGAAACATCAGTTCATAATATTCTACATTCATTAGGCACCAAAAACGCCATAATGAAACTGCAAAGTAGAACATTGAGAACTTATGAGAGCTATTAGCAAAAAGAAAGCTATGAGTGGGCGAACCATTGGAGAACAGTCTTCCACATGGACCACATTCCTGTCAATGCGCTTAAACAGGAATATGTGCCATGCTTCCTCAGTGAACTCTCTTCAATGTTGTTGAATGTGAAGGTGATTTGGTCAGCTAGAATGAGATCATATTATGCCAGTCCATGATGATACTAGGAGATTGTCCTAGGCTCCTGAGTAGTAGGTGCTATGCTTCCTCTGCGAATTGACAATCTCTTGTTTCATCCAAGAGATTACATAGACCACATATTGGATAGATTCCCCAATTGCTAACCTTGACTTGGCCGGGAGACTGTCCATGTTGGCAACCCAGAATGTGAAGGCATGCTTTGGAACTCCGCTTTTGAACTAAACAGCCAGAGCCCATGGCTTAATCTCCTCCTTCGGCTTGAAAAAGTTCTGGGTTACGTTGGTTGAGAAACTGCTCTGAACAAGGGAGTCGCCTCCCAAAGTAAAGTGGTTGATCCCACTGGATGTGGTAGGAGCTCTCGCAGTCAGCAAATAGTTCCTAAGAAATTGTATTCCGGTCTCAGGACCTATATGAGGGAAGCAACCAGCTGTGAGAGTTAGCAGCTTCAACCAGCCTTGAAATTTTGAGGCGGAGAATGTTTTTCCTGTGTCCGGGTAGATTATTGGTTGGATCTTGGGGCTTGAATCTAGCCAGAGGAAGATTTTTGTAGATCTTGATACGTTTTACCAGAAAGCCATTGATGATCATCAGGGAAAGAAGAAAAGTGAAAAGAACGTGAAGATCTCATTGACGTGTTACTAAAATTACAGAGTCAAGCAAACAAGCTTGGTTATAAAAGAATCACTGATAAACATATCATAGCCATTCTTATGGTAAGTTTCAAATATCAATTTCCACATAAGCCTTGTTTTGTTAGAACCCCACATCCTTAATTTAAATGGACTAACATAAGTACATAAGGGATATAGGCCAATCTATTCATTGCCAATTGGTTTTGAGTCTTAATATGGTATCAGAGCCTCGATTTTTGTCCTAAGAAGAATTTATTATCGGTCCAAAAGTAGAATTCGGTTTGAGATTGGTTAATAAGAGCCATCATCTCGAGGAGACGTGTTAGAATCCTACATCATTTATATAAAGGGACAAACATAGTATATAAGGGATATGAGTCAATCAACTCCTTGTTAATTGGTTTTGAGTAAAAAATTTATAAAAATGAACACTTTTGGATCCAACATCTTGATTAAAATGTCTCTTTATATCATTTGGATGGAAATTTATACTGTTTTGTGTGGACATATCCAAATCCAAATACAACATTCAAATGCAAAAGAATAACAATGGATTAGGCTTAGCCATTCGACTTTTCGTTTTTTTTGGATTTTGGATTTTGCAAAATAGGCCCAAACTAGAACAATGGTTTGTTTTGGATGATTGGTATATAAATTTATGTACCGTTTTAGTTTGGGTATACTAAGATTCTGTTAAGTTCAGATTGAAGAATTTCGGTTTGGTTCTTTTTTTTTTCTTTTTTTTGGCCATTAATAATTTGGATATTGAATTGAATGCTGAATTGATGAATGACAAAAGTGTATTAAGTACGGTTGAGTACACTTTGGCGAATCTTTTGTATCATTTTGATTGGAAAGTGACGGGGGAAGTGAGTATTCAAAAAGCCCCTGGTCTAACTAGCGATAGGAAGCATTCTCTTCACCTTGTTCCTCTTAATGTCATCCCGCCCAAGTTTCAAGGGTTTGAAAAAAATGCAAAACACAGTTTGCAAATAATAAAACTGAATCAAGTTTCTTTTTAAAAATATTCTATGCTCATGTCTTAAATTCTCAGTACATTACTATTTTATTTTTTTGCTTATTATACTATTCCAACACAAAGGTTTCAAAACTCTGCAACTTGCTTGCGATCAAAGAAACAACCAGAAAGAGATTCTTGATGTGGAAGCAAAGCCAACCTCACAGGACTTGATGCTCCTTCTTCCACAGACAAAACTCCAGTCTTGAAGTTCATATCAGTCTTAACAAATCCAGGACAAACCGAGTTTACGAAAAACTCGGGATATTTCTTCGCCAGGATCCTCGTATAACCATTCAAACCGGCTTTGGAAACAACGTAAGCTGACATGACTTTAGCCCATTCTTTTGTCTTATCCGTACATTCTGTGACATCATTGAGAAGTTGGTTGATTACTTCGTCGATTCTTTCCTCTGTGAGATTCTCTGCGTCGCTCAGGATTCCTTTTGCCCATTCATTTAGTAAATACTAGTAAAACACCAAATCAATTGCAATGTAAATAGAGTTTTTCTGTCAAAATGTTAATACCAGGTTTTTTGTTACCTTTAATTGACCCATGTAAGATGATACATTAACAATTCTTGGAGAATTAGATAGCTGCAAATGAGGAATAAAAGCCTCACACATTCTCTTTGGTCCATAATAGTTAGTCTTGATGCATTCATCAGCTAACTCATAAGTCTCTGTGATAGTTTCCTCCCACTTGAAACCTTCCTGCCATGTGGAAATAACAAGAAAGCATTAAACTTAACAAAGATTTATGGAAAAATCAACTGCAAAGTAAACATAAAAATACCTACTTTCCCTGTCCCAGCTTTTAGAGCATCAACATCAGTAATTACACCACCAATTCCTGCATTATTGATCTGTAAAAGCAATCAAAATATCACTCAACGTTACACAAAAAGTATACAGTTCAGTACTATTGATAATCACTCAGTCTAATAAGAAGAGATCAAGACACCAACTTCTAACACTTATTACGGAGTATATATATATACATACTGATCTAAGAGCATAACTAATCGTACCACGATATCGAGTTTTCCAAATTGGGTTTTCACAAAATCAGCAAGAGATGTGACACTAACAGGATCAGAGACATCTAGCTGATGAAATAAAATGTTTTGATCAGAAATTTTGAACTCTTTCTTCAGCGTTTCAACAGCTTCAAGTCCTTTTTTCGCATCTCTAGATGTCAAAATAACTCTAATCCCTTTGCTTGCTAATTGTCTACATATCTCAAATCCGATTCCTCTACTTGCTCCAGTAACTACAGCGTATCTATAAAACCCAACAAATAATTAGAACTAAATTCACTAAACTTAGAAGCGAAATCAAGAACTAGAGGAAAATTGGGTCATACCTTGGTGTTGTTTTGTCAGTCATTTTCGAACCTATTTTTCTAGGTTTTTCACTTCAGACTAACCTGTAAACAATGTTCTGTGGAAATACAATAAACAAACAACGGCATGTGGAAGCTAATGATGCCACGTAGCTAAGAAATTGATGTTCTAGAAAGATAAGAGTGAGCTGCCCAAAACAAAATTGGCAAACCTTGAGATGATCGTACAGAATGAACCAATTTGAAGAAGGAACCGAGACGTAGGTGTCGACGTTGATCTTCTTGTTCGGCCAGTATCTTCTCACTGATAAAATAGTTTTGGTCTTTTTCGTTATTATGATTTTGGAAAACGTAGTGGGCCTATGAAAACTGTTACAAATAGGAATGAACATAATCCCCCGTAAAGTCCTGTCCCATTTCTGATTTTCCAAAATGTACTTTTTTTTTTTAGCCTAGCAAAACAAACTAAATTTAAATTGCGGGAAACTAAAATAAAGAAAATAAAACAAACAAATTCTTGTTCCTCACAAATTCATCCAGATATGTTGAGAAAGCCGACCATTCTATCGGTATAGACACCATCTTCACAAATTCAGAACAATTTGTCACAAAAGTTACATCTGTCTTCTGTTGTGCAAGCATACACGTCATGACCCAGATGAATGCTTCAACTTCCCAGTGTAGTGAGGAAAGGCTCCTACATATATTTATGGCCCCCATTATTGATCTATCGACGTCGTTTTTGAAGCAAAACCATCCTAGCCCTGAAAAATTATATGTGTCCTTCCAAGATCCGTCAATAAAACATCAGTATCCCATGAAAGACAACGCTAGAGTAGAAAGTACAAAATAATCTAGCCAATAAGCTGGTTTTGGCGATACTTTTGGTTCTATATTTTCATCCTCAGCTTTGGCTAAAACCCAAGATTGAGCCTCCTTCTCTACTAGGTTCAAAATCTCTTGCGGGTCTCTATCTGTATTGTTGAACACTTTATCATTTCTTGCTTTCCATAAGTACCAAATAATCCAAGAAAATCTTTTCATATTCACCATTGTCGAAATCCTCCAAAATAGATAATCTAGATTTGAGACAACTGATGGACCTGGAAATATGTCAATTGCAGTCGGAACCATAGAGAGTGACCATGTTAGTAGTGATGGTGGACATTCAAAAGGAGCATAATTAACCGTTTTGTTAGTTGCTCCACATCGGAAACACACCGAGTCACAATTGATACCCGATAACTAAGAATTAACCGCTAAAAATACTGTAACAACTTACCAAATAAAATGTCTGATTTTTGGGGGACACTTAAGTTTCCAAGCCTGGTGTCGTAACTCCCGAACATCGGGTCCAAAAAACCGTTGTGTAGGTCCAACTGAAGGTTCATTATGCTCTGTCCAGTAACCAGACTTAACTGTATATTTTCCAGACTTTGTGTAGTGCCAACCAAGTGTATCTTTTTTTTTATCAAGATAACTAATAGGGATTCTATGAGGACCCGCCCCGGACGATTCAACGTCCGGCGACGAATTGCTATGACTTCATTCCCAGTCATAACAAACCTCTTTGAATTTTCCTTTCTCCTTTAAGAATATATTTCCTTAGGCTATTCTTTTACCCTTTAATTTTACACCATTGAATTTTCTTCCATCCTTAGTCTATTTTCGACCAAGCCTTGGTTTATCTTCTTTCACATTCCCCTAATATCGATCTTAAACCCGGCCACGTATAGCATCTAACTTAACCAATAAGTTTGGACTATTCACGTACCTTGGCCAAAACACGGATACCAGTCATTTCCTTGTTTCGTTCCTTGTGTCTCCCAATCGTTTTGGTCCCATAAATCATCACTTCGTTACTTAGCCATACAACCAACCATCCCCATTGGCTAAGTACACAAATGATGAGGGGATTTTACCCACCAAAGGGGTTATGATTTATCATCCATAATACACTAGTTCACCTTTGATTGATAAGTACTTGGCCGATGAGTTTGCTCGTGGATTCAATCCTTTCAGACCCCATAATCGGAGAATTGATCCACCAAGTCACTCATGTGAATTACCGATCCCATAATCAGATTCACTCTCAGTTCCAAGTGTACCCTCTCATAGGCAATATCAAGTATAATATATCCGCACCTTGGGTTTGAACAATGATAACAGTTCATCGTTCATAGATCGCTCGTTCCATTACGCAGCAAAATCCTTAAGAACGAGTCGATCTTCCTTCTTTTGTCCGACTACCCGGGAATTCACGTTTTCCTTCGTGGTACGTGATTCATGCTTCTGGGTAGTCAATTCTCGTAGTCCGTATCAATCCCTCGGCGAGTAACGGCTATACTCGGCTGTTCTCCTGGTCCATCGATCGGCTACTCATTCCCTGCCCGATAAACTGGGACACTCATCGCCTCGCCGAACTACGTGGTTCGGACGGGTCTGTTGGTTAACTGGTCGTTGTACCCGACTGGTTATACCGATCACCCAGACGAATCATCATCATAATCGGCGGTCGGATACTGGCTCCATATGTCTACCAGACAGAATCTTCGTATGGATCTTACGAGTATCACTTCGTGATCTCAAGATCCATATGAAGTATTTCATGATCCATTGTCCCTTTTCCCTTATCCTTGGACTCACAGCCTTAAACACTGCCGTGATCCATGATTTCCGCTTCGTGGTGGCCGTTCTCCCTTTTTCTGGTGAGATTTACCCTTATACGAGATTCGTCATAACTTAGGGTCCGAGAGTGGATGTTGTGTTTTACCCACAAAAATGCCTTCTTTTATAGGAATCATGGGTTATAACTTCCATAATCTCACACCTTTTGATCGTACGATCTCGGCCATCCATTTAATGAATGGTTGGGATCGCACCCTTTCGGTAATAACTGCCATGGGCGGTTACCAGGTTCATGTACCACCCAGGTTCATGTACCACATCCCAGCTGCCACACTCCACCTAGATCGGTAGCTAGCTGATCAGTTCACCCAGCTGGATCAGTCCACCGAGCTGGTTGAGCTGCCGATCAGCTGAGCTAGCTAGTACTTTCAGCTAGCTACTTCCAGCTATCAGACCTTACCTATCTGGTTAGCTCCAGCTCGTCCAGCTATCCCAGCTTGCCTAGCTAGTTAGCTCGAGCATTTTCCTTCCTTTTCATACGGCTAAGTCTTTTGGTCTGTTTCTCAGCCATTACTTGCCATTTCCCCACATTTTCCGTGATTTTTCCCCCAAAATCACTTGGTTACTAAACCTTGTAACGTCCATGACCCACTCTCCCGGGTCGGGGATGCTACAGATTCCTCTAATGAAAGGAATATCATCCGGTATGATAAGTTTTTTTACTAACGCCATATTCCACATCCTAGTTGTCCGATGAATTTATCTCTTTGTGCCTTTCGTATATTTGCTATCAATGCTTTCGTGCATAATATGAATAACTAAGGTGATAGTGGGTCCCCTTGGCGCCCCCTCCTAGGTATATTTTTTCTTTGTGATTGATCCATTGATGAGTTCCTTATATTGTACAGAACTGATACACCACATCATCCAAGTTATCCAATTTTCCGCAAATCCAAACTTTTGGAGAAGACTCTTGAGAAATGACTACTCCATCCTATCATAAGCTTTACTCATGTTTGTTTTAATTGCCATATTTTCCTTTGCAAGAATTATTAGTCCATAATCCATGAAACATCTCTTGGACAATGAGAATGTTATCAGATCTCAAACGACCTGAAACAAAAGCTGATTGAGTTTCCGATATTAATTCCGGTAAAATTGTCTTTAAACGTTGACAAAGAACTTTAGAAATAATTGAAAATATACTAGAATAACTCTACTTTTGATGTTAATTGCTAGAATAATCATCTCAAAATGGGCTTTGCTAGTATAACCTTAATCTTGTGTAAAAAGATAATAATGCCATTATAATTACAAAAAGGGGACATAGAATAAAATTAAGCCATTGCAATTAGAAAAAAAGAAAATTATAATGCCATTACAATTAAAAAAAGGAACATAAAATAAAATTGAGTCATTACAATTAACAAAAAGAGAAAATAAAATAAAATTAAGAATTAGATTTTAGTAAAACAGTTTAAAAAATTATGTGTAAAATATTTTTTTTGACAATTTAAACTAATTAAACAATTTAAAAATCATGTTCCAAATTATATCCCCTTCTCTTCCTAAATTAGGTCATGACAAAACTTTTTTTTTTAAGAAACCCTTTCAGCGGCAAAACAAGAATGGCCGTTGTCATAAAAGATAACTATTGGGGATGAAGGTGAAATATAATGAATGATTATGGAAGAAGAGGAAAGAGGCTGATAGAAAATCCTACAAAAATTGTGTTTCAAGTTACCATTTTTAGGAAAATTTTCTCTTAATTTTGTCATTAATTAGGGGAAAAAGTGAAATCTGCGATGTCATTGTATCATATATGTGACAGCAAATCTGCAGTAACATGGTTATTAGAACTCTGCCATTGTAAATCTACAAACACTAAAAAGGTTATTCTAGTTCAAAAACTATATGCGGTAGCCCTGAGAAAAATATTCGTTAGATTCGGTTCAATTTAATATTCGCTTCGATTTGATTCAAAAAAACCGAATATTCATAATTTTTTACGAAGCAAAGCAAATACTAAAAACTAGTATTCGTTAAAAACAAAGCAAATATCAAATACTAAAAAATTTACATGCGAATATTCGCTTCGCTTCGATATCTCTATATATACGTATATCGTAGATAACTATATGAATATAATGCATATTGATTATATCTATACAGAAATTGTAAAATTTTATTCATCAAATTAATTATATAAATATTTAAATTTAATAAATTAAGAAAATATGTAGTTTTAAATAAAATATTGATATTTTTTGATAAATTTTGAAATTTTCTTTATTTTATTTTATTTTTATAGTTTTTTTTAATAATTATTACAAAGCAAATCGAATATCCACGAATATTTAAGATTTTAGCGAATATTCGGATGTCCAAATATTCGGTTAGGTCCAAAGCGAATACGAATAGTAAAATCAGTTATTCGGACGAAATGAAACGGATAACGAATACTTTCAAAAACCCGAATATTCGCTTCGTGCCCAGGCCTAATATGCAGTAAAGGGAGTTCACAAATCTGCCATAAGTAAAATATATTATTTCCAGTAATCATAAATCTTCTGTAACTAGAATTGTAATCTGCGGTAACCTAAAGGTTAATCTAGAAATTAAATTTTGGGACTAAAATCTACGGCCGAAACTATATAAAACAAAACTCTGCAACAACTAAAACATGAAATCTGTGGGAAAAAATAAAATCTGCCACATAAAATCTGCGAAAAAAATGAAATCTACCATAGAAATTGCTTCATGCTTAAGAAAAGGAAAAATCTGCTGCTTCATTGACAATCTCAGAGAAAAATATACTACGAATTTTTAAAAATCTGCGATAAGAAAATACTCTGCGATTTCAAAACTCTACCATCACTTAGACATTCTACTCTGCGAATAACATAAAATCTGCAGTAAATCATTAAATCTGCCATTCAAACAAATCTACCATAACATAGAGCCGCAGATTAAATTCACAGATTTTTCAATTACCGGTGGCAAAATCGTAAATAAGAGGCATTTTCTGAAAATTAATCTGATGTGGTATTAATTGATAATGACATTCTTGTAATTAGGTTTTTCTAAAACATGATTTCAGGGGTATTTATGTCATCAAAATAACTCATTTAACCTTAATCTTTTCAGAGTTAAACTTGCAATTACAGTACTAATTAAGGTTATTCTAGCTTTTGTCCCATAATTTTATAAGCCACATTACAAAGACTTATTGGCCTAAACTCCGTCATTCAAGTCGGTCTTTCTCGTCATTCGATTAGAATGTACTAGATTATTAACATGTGCTACACTCGGGTCTAATATTTTATGGATATGTATTTTATGGTGTGACATAAAAGAGTTTGTTTAATTTTTGAAGTATTTAAACATAAAGCATTTTTTTTTGTATTTTTGTATGGGAAATGTGATTTGTCAGTATAGTTAGTATATATATATATATATATATGTATGTTTTTTATGTATGTATTTTGTTTTTAGATATTTAGAAACCCGAGCTATGATCGCGTGCAATATTTTTTTTGTAAAATGTTATTGTACTATTTATTAATGTAAGATTTTTTTGTTGGTGTTAGTGTATAGTACCAATTGTGTTTTAAAATGATTGTGTTAAGTAATATATGTTAGTTGTTAATCTAATATAATTTAAACATGATTTATCGAGTTTTGGATGGTGAATCTTCGGTTATAACCGAGGAAAACCTAATTTCTCGAATACGGAATAGATTAAATGTTTTAATTTTTAAATGTGTAGATAAATTTTAATGTTCTAGATAACTGGCTTTGAGATGTAAAGTTGTAAGTTTGTAACATGATCTCATGATTTGTTTTTTCTTGTTTTACTAATTATAATTATATATTTTAAAGTGGTTTTAGTGTCTTATGTATGTTAATATTATAGATGTGAAACGGGTAAACCATGTCACGCTAATCCACTTTGTCGCGGGTTTAAACAAAAATTTAATCGAAAAAAATTCATATAGTAGTATAGATATAGATAGTCAAATATCTGGTCAACATTAGCTTTTGCTTCCTTTACATTAAAGCCCACGTTTTGAAAATAAAAAAGAAAAGATGTGAAAAACAAAAAATATCCGAGAAGAGAATGAAATAATCTCCGCTTCTTTGAATAGCAGCACACCCTTTTTGTCAATATCGGAGGTGAAGGCGTGACTCACCTTTCACTTCGAAGCCGCCGGATAAGAAGCTCCCAAGATTGAGTAAACTCATGGAAGGCTCAAACCATTTGTATAATCTCACCAATTCAGGTTTCACGGATGGGAAGTCTACTCAGGAAACTACTGAGTTGCTGTGAAGCTAGCTGGAATGTTTTCTTCTTCTCTGTCTCTATAAAGTTTTCTCCACACTTTTCGGTGGAAAAAACCATATATATCTCACAATTGTTGTTTTAAAGAACAGAGTCGTCCATGGATCCTCAACTTTTCTAACTTCTGACTGTGTTGTACTAATTCGGTTTCTTGTAAGTTTATAATTCCATAAAGATTCCAAAAAATATGTTTTGGTATACCAGTAAAAAGAAACATAGTAAGACCATCTTCATCCCTCATTCTTTGATAAGTGTCTTTAAACATATATATAATAAAGAAAAAGAAAAAAAGAGAGAGAGAGTGTCTTTAATTTTAAGTTTGTATCTTCCTTAAAACACTAACTACACTCACAAAAGAGAGTGTCTTAAATTTTAGTATTAATTAATATGGAAAACCCTCATTAAAATAGAATAATATTTGGGTTTACTCTTAATGGTGAACCCCTTTGTTCACCTTCTTTTCTTAAAACCAATACAACTAATACTTCGTTTTAAAATAAATAATAATATCTGAACTAAAATCTAAACAAAATAAATAAATATGTAAATAAAATGTGTTAACGGCAAAGATATGAGGTTACATATTTTACTTCTTTGCTGTTTGGTTGGTGCAGGGAAGGGAAGATTATGGAAGATAAACATGTTATGGTTTGATTGAAGCTTTTAAGTTCCATTTTATGTGTGAATTAAGAGGGAATTTTAAGGCATGGCTTCATAAAAACAGGTTCCCAGCTGAAATAAAACTAGTACCTTTGATGATGACAACTTTGTAAGAACACCCTGTACCTTTGTCGCTGACTTATACTTTTGTAATGTGCTTGGCCTTAATTGCTTATTTTAGAATAGAGATTGCCTCCTTACTGTGTTATGATCTGTAATGTGGATATTAATGTCTTGACCCATTATACTGAGGTTTTTTTAGTGTCTTATATACATAGTTTTCTTTTCTTTTAGTTTTGCAGATAAGTGTGTGTATCCAAGAGAAATTGTTCCAGAGAACCCAACAGTTACAGAGAAAGAAAGAGAGAAAACATTAGATTGAGAAGGCTAGATACGAGAATTACACTTACAACATTTCCGTAGAAAGCAAGGCAAATCAGTGTAAGGAAAATTACGAAGTAATTTATACAGCAAAATAGGAAGTAACACAGACACAAACCGAGATCACATTTGTAATTTTTGTGATTTTGTAAGAAAATAATAAGAAAGAAGAAAGAAGATAAATCTAGAAAGTTTTTTTTTAAAAACAATACGAATGTGATTTTGCAAGAAACTGATTCAACAAAGAGAAGAAGAAAATCAATCTAGCCCTTATTACTTGTTGTTACGGATGTGATTAGAAAAAAATAGTAATATAACAGAGCTTTACTATTCTTTTTACGATGAACCTCCATAACTCTTGTTAAATTCCTACAAAATATAAGACTTTAAGTTATTAAAACAAATTACAGATTATTCAAATTTAAATAGTAAGAATGAAGTATTTACCTTACTTGTGAGAGAAGTGACTGACTCATAATGCAAGGTTGGACTGGTGGTAACAACAGATAATTGAGTATCTGGAGTAAAAGTAGAGTTCTGAAGCATAAATCAAATTTATCTAATAATTAATATACATATATAGATACATATTAAGTCACATTTTGATGAAAACTAGACATAAACTAAAAAGAAAAATTATATCTGAAATGATAATTTTTTTTTCATGTACGCCAACTTTTTGTTTCAAGAACACTCAAATATCGACTATGGGTTCAGAATTTTTTGGTTTTTGGTCGTCCAACATGAGCTTTTCTTTTTACTCCACGTGCATTTGGAAATTTCTTCCACAAGTTCTACATTTGAAGTTTGGACCACCCATGTTATTTTTTCTAAGTTTGGACCACAAGCTTTCACAAGTTATTTTTTCTTTCCCTCCAACTTTTTAAGCAACTGAAAGGCATCTTCATTTGCACACATTGTCAATTCTATATGATCAGCAGCAACATATGAAATCTCACGAAAAGTACGACATATATGGCTATATCGTCTTCCAATCGATTGCTTATCTGTTTCATTAGATGTCTCTGAATGATAATAAGATATGTTTCGTGCTTTTGCCTCTTTACTCCATCGATTTAGAATGTAGGCAGATGGAATTCTTCTAAAGTTCTTCTTGTCCAACACTTTTAATGCATGGCGACATAAGATCCCAGTAAAAGAAAAATTCATGCAACCACAATGTATCGTTACGTTTGTAGCATCATAATTAACCAAATGCTCTCGTCCTTTACCACAAAAAGATACTTTGTATTCATACACCATCTCTGGCTTACTGACCTTTTTGGCAACATAATCACCGATAACTATGTATTGCTTCTGGAACAAGCTAAATATTTTTGGAGTATACACTTCTTCTGCATGTTGCAACATCTCTACAATATCATATAATACTTGTGATGTATTCATCATATTGAAGTCAGCAATTAATTCCTTATACCGCCGATCGCCCAACACTCTCTCATAGTGTTCAAAGAAGCGCAACAAGTTATAACTACGCTTCAAGTATTTTTCAAAATATTATTCATACTTTCACTACGCTGTGTGCTTACCATATCTGCTGTAAAAGTATGACGTCCATATACCATTGCCCATTTTTCTCTCAGCTCAAACAAATTCTTCAACCATTTATCCTCAGTCAACTTTTGCTTCTTGAGCATATCATTCCATGCCAATAACCAGTCTTCTTCTTCCTCATGGTCATATACACACTTACTAAAGTCCATGGCAAATTGTCCTGCTCCATGAAATACATGACTCAACTTCTTTGCAGCATTTTGGTAAATATGTCAAACACATAACCTATGTTTCGTTTCAGGGAATACCTTCATTATTGCATTTGCCATTGCTGCAAACTGGTATGTAAGAATTGTTATTGGTTTTTTTCCAGACATTGCTCCAAGAAAAGTCTCGAAAAGCCACTTATATGACTCAGTGGTTTCATCATATAAGAGAGCAGCACCAAACACAACAGTTTGCTTGTGATGATTGACCCTGAAAAATGGAGCAAAGGGTCTATCATATTCATTTGTCTTATAAGTTATGTCGAAGCAGACGACATCTCCAAAAAGATTATAATCACTTATAGACAGATCATCAGCCCAGAAGATATTGGTGATCATATCGTCCTCATCAAGTTGCATTGAATAAAAAAAGATGAATTATCCTTTTTTTTTTTTTAAAGTATTCCAAAACAGCTCCTGCATCTCCTTTTTCCATTTTTGCCATTCGCTTTCGATAGATGTAATTTTGATAGTCTTTATCCAAAAAAACCCAGATTTTCTCGCCCCCCCCCCCCCCCCCCCCCAACTTCTCTACTCATCATTTCAACGGTTGCTTTTACTAAAATTCCTGACATTTTGGCATCATCAGCATGTTGTTTTTGAGGCAGAGATAATGCCAGATTGCTCTTCAACAAATGTTTCATAGGTGTCCTCACTAAATCATGGTTATGATTCGGCTCGAAAGACACAACCTTATATCTTCCAGTCTTCTGAAGGTAGCAAGTCATATGAGCATTACAACCACACCGTGTGATTGGTTGTGAATAAGATTTTCCGACCTTAGGTTCTTTCTTATATCCATGTTTTGAGCAAACATAAAGAAGTCTTACTACCTTATCTTTTTTTCATCCTCTGTTGTTTCCTTACGTTGAAACCATGATTGCCTCCATACTTTTTATAAGCTAAATATGCAGTTCTCATCAGAACTAAACTCCATTCCAATACACATAGTTCATCTTTCTTCTCATTTTCTTTGTTTGCTTCTAAAGTTACACCCTCTTCAGCTTGAACATAATCGTCGTTGTTGTCTATGTCATCTTCTTCTTCAAATTCACTGACCGATGCTTCGGCTTCACTTATTGAATCATCTATCTTCCTCAACTAAAGAGTCTATGGAATTTTGACTTAAGAAATCGGATTCACTCACTTGCAAACTAGATCCATACAGACTAGCAATAATGATTTCACCATCACTTAAATGACTACTCTCCATTGCAATCTGCAACCAATTCAAATATAACAAAACAGAAAACAAGGTGAGGAAAAAATAATCAAGTAAAAGAAATATAGATGTGCAGAGGGAGATAAGAAGAAGACAAGACAATGGCCTGCAGAATTATATCTTCTCTAACTATAAATTACTGTTTGAGTTAAATTATTCAAAATAACCATAAGTCTCCTATGTTTATATTCTCAAACTAGAAATTGTTGTTCGTATGCAACTAAATTTTTTACAATTACCAGAGTTTTCAAACTAACTAAAGAGATAACAAAAACCAAAGAATCTTCAATTTAAACTCAAACAAAAAGAGCTTTATACAATCAACAAACAAGTGACTGGGTGAAAATAAAAAGTCAGATTTCAGTTATAAAAATATTTGGCCATAGTTAGTGTAATACGTACATCTAATCTCAGTAAAATACAAAATCCAATACAAGAATCACTACTTTTCAGATTGCATCTGTAGTATATAAACTATGGCAAACGTAACATTAAATAACAATTAAGAAGACAAAAAAGTTTGTAAACATTTAATCACCGACAAAACTATTAAACAAAAGCATAAGACCATAACAAGAAGACAACCAACAAAGTTTGAACATGTTAAAGAGAAAAGATTTTCAAAGAGAAAATAACAAAGAATACTAACAACAAGCTGATGCAAAGAGAAAGCAGTAAAAAATCCCAGTAAGAACAATGCACTCTTAATCCATCTAATAAAATAGTTGTTAATGTACTTGAATGGTTTTCTAATCAAACTAATACGTCACTCTTAATCCATCTAATATTTGTTACACAGATTTTTATACAATCAGCAAACAGGTGTTTGTGTATTATTGATTAAGCAAACGAAACTGAGATAAAATCTTACTAAGAGATGATTGTAAAGGAGCTGAGCCAGATTGTTGATGGTAAAATTAGACTAGGGAAAAATATTGATTTCTTATCAAAAAATCAATTAAAGAGGGTGAAATCTCCTTATTCATGAAGTAAGAACCGTCACAAAGGAAGACATCACGGTTAAAAAAGTTTATTTACAGATTTATTTATTTATTTATTTTTGTTTAGATTTAGTTCAGATATTATTATTTATTTTTAAATGAAAGTATTAGTTGTCATAGTTTGATTGGTTTAAAAAAGGGAGGTGAACAAAGGGGTTCACCACCAGTATTGTTTAAACTTTTTGTAATAAAGTCTTTGAAAGTAGATAAAAATTAAAAAAAAATGTAAACTGTCTTAAACAATAGTCTATTAAAAAACGATAGACAATATTCAATCTTATTATATACATTTGGGTAACACTCACGAGAAGTTGACAAGTGTCAAAATTATAACTTATGAGATCTTGACACGTGTCAGTAATCACTCAGATCTTAGCACATGTCAAACTATTAATAAATATATATAAAAATTAACGAAACAATAATTTCAGGAATTGTTAATATATCAAATCATCTAATATAATTTATAAATCCAAAAAAACACGGAAAAATAAATTTTTTAGATAAAGAAAAAAGGAAATCAAAAAAATGTTAGATAGTAATTGTTAATATATCAAATCATATAATATAATTCATAAATAATAAAAAAAACACGGAAAAGTGAATTTTTTTAGAAAAGAAAAAAAAGAAATCACAAAAATGTTAAATTATCTAATTAATAACTAAATTTCAAAAATACATTTAAAACAAATACAAAAACGAAAAAGTGTAATTTTAAAAAAAGAAACAAAGAAATCACAAAATTATTAATTTAACTAATCAATAATTAAAATTAAGAAATATATTTAAACCAAATACCAAAATGGAAATTTTTTAATTTATCTAATCAATAACTAAATTAGCAATATACTAAAAACAAATACAAAAATGAAAATAGAACAAATACAGATCTTGCCAAATATCAAATTCATAAATACATTTATTAAAAATATATATACAGAAATATATAGTTTTAAACGCAAAAAAGAAACCAAGAATTTGTTACTTTATCTAATCAATAACTAAAATTAAGAAATAATTTTAAAACAAATCCAAAAACGAAAATAGAAAAAGTTATTTTAAAAACAAAAAAGGAAACAAAGAATTTGTTAATTTATCTAATTAATTATTAAATTAAGAAATAATTTCAAACAAATCTAAATCCACAAATAAAACTAACTAAACTATAGAAATAATTTTAAATTGAAAATAGGAAACTATTAATTTTTTTAATTAATTTAATCAATAACTAAAATTAAGATATATTTTTACAACAAATACAAAAACGAAAATAAAACCTAAAACCATATCTTAAGGGAAACATGTTAAACAAGAATATGTGCATTTATCTAATCAATGCTGAAAATTAAGAACTAAATTAAAAAGGAAAAAAGAAAAAAAATTGTTAATTTATCAAGTGTTAAATAAATTTTAGGAGATTGATCTAATATGCAGAATGTTAGGAGTAATAAATTCATGACCGACTGTTAAACAATTTTATTGGGTTTATCAATAATATTTACATATAATTGACATAAGATAAGAATTTCATTAGAAAAAACATGATAATTTTGGTTTATGAAAAGAAGAGCAACAACTCTTTTGGACATGAAAATTGAAGGAAATTTTTTCTCTATAGAAGAGAAAAAAAAATGTGTAAATGATTTCTCCCAATGGAAAAAAACAAAAAATTTAAACGATTTTAAGAATATATTTAAAATAAATACCAAAATAAAATTTTTATCCTAAATTTAGTTTATTTGCAATGTTAGTTTTCCAAATTTCATAGTTTTCTACTAAATTACTCTGTTGTTATTTATTTTATAATTATTTTATAATATTAATTATATATGGATATTTGTACGATATAACGCATATTATTTTGGTATAAAAGTTTTGACTTCTATTAATTTATATGGAGTATACATGAGGTTATAGTAAGATTTTAATTTGATTGAAAATTGAGTTAAATTGTATAGCAAAATAAAATATGTATATAAAAAACTGATTTAGTGAGTTAATAACCTAGACCTTTCAGGGATGTATTGAACTGAATATTTGAAAAGATTTGAATTTTAATGAGTTTTGAGATGATTTGGTGAAATTTTGGTGAATTACGAATTTTGTCATTAAATTTTCTGAAATCTCACCTAAAACCATGAGATTTAGATCTTTGAAATTTTAGCTAAGAAATCCCCTCAAATCTCACATGAAACTTTTTAATCAAATCATAATCATGTTTTCAATAACAGTAAATTTAATATAATTTAAAATCATTAATCCAATAACACTGGATTTCAAAAGATATTTTAAAATTCATGTTTCAATAACACATGATTTGTCATTTAATCTCAATTCTCTTCAAATATTCATTCCAATACACTCCTCTTCATATATTTTGGTCAATTTTAAGTATTTTAGTTATCTGATATAAAAATAATTGATATTTTTGGGTTTATAATTATTGGATAATTGTGTTATATTAAGTCTAAATATCATTTATATTTTTGGATATATTATTGTATTTCAAGTATTTTGGGCATCCATTCGGTTCTCGATTCGGTTCAGTTCATGTTGATCTTTCGGATATAGAAGGCTAGGATTCATTTAACTTTTTTTGAGTTAGTACCTCATTTTGGATTGGATTTGCTTTTGTTTTTTGGATTTCTAATATTTTGTTCACGCTATCTAACATAGTAGTAAAAATAAAACAACAATAACTGGGAACAAAAAGCTTTTAGACATTATATAGATTTTAAATATTTTTATAAGAAAATTTTGATATAGAAAGTTAATTAATTTATTCACGTAAAAAACTAAAATTTTGTAAATAATTATTTTTTCTAACAAAACATGATTTATATTTCTTTTCTTAAAACAATTTAAAATTTATTAATAATAAATATTTAGTTGAATAAAATTAATTTCTTTTAAATTTAAAAATCGTCCGATGGTGGGTCCTAATCTAGTAGAATTATAAATAATAAAGCTAATAAACAATAATATTTTAAACATTTAAAAACCAAAATATTTTTACAAAATACCCGCGCGTAGAGTTTAACTTCAAGGGAGGGAAGAAAAGAAGTTTTAAGTTTACGTATTTTGTAATATAAAAGAGTGGATTTTTTCTTGTGGGGTTAGAAATCTAATAAAGTTTTATTACCTCAAATAGGGTATTCTGCTTTCTTTTTGTTGTAAACAGGGCAATTCTGTTTTTTTTCAATAGAGAAAAAGTACCTAACAATGCCATATGGAAATTATTTATACCATAATGCCTATCGGTAAAATTGTGTTTAGGTAAATAAAGCAACTATCATAGTACACCCAATTTGAGTTATAACGCTATCTCAGCATGTTTTAAAACTATGTTTGCGAATTAAGATGATTAAGATGTTCATAAGCAGAGGATGTCTACAGCATAAAATGAGATAAAAACAAATAAACTCTTTTCAGCAAAATAGATTAATATCGCAGTCAGATATATCTGTATTCTGAAAATGTGGGAGAGAAAAGTATGCAAACGTATTTTAAAAACTAAAGTTGTTTGTGTCTTTCCTCAATCTTCTTGGCTTCTGGATAATAAAATTTGAAATTTGCCCATAAATGATGCAGGACATCATAAAAATACACTTAACTCTATCTTAATACATCAACTATGGATTCATAACCATATATACCAATCAGTAGTCCGTGAAACACAGTAAACATAATAGAAGGAACCTATACAAATGCACAATATGAAAACGTTAGATGGTGTCAAACAAAAAATACCTAAACATTAGTGGTTATAAAAGGTTCTAACTTTTGGTATGTAGTGGCCCAACATGTAGACTTTAAAATGTGAGGTAAGTCTATGCAGCAAAATTCAAAGAAGTTTATTTATTTGTTGTTTAGAAATGACATACCTCTCGAGCCGATTCACATTAGCTTTCTCCACCATTCCCAAGGGAAAATGGAGAAGAGTGGCTGATGCGATTAAACTTAGAGGTGTGCCATCAAGATGGTTTGCAGAGCCCAGAGTTTTGTGGAAGCCTTCAATGTTGGTTCCACATACAATCTTCTCTAGATTTGGGAAAATTAGGTAAGATTCATGTCCAATTTGATTAGGTTTGTCCAAAACTTTGTTTTTATCTACCTAATAGTAGACTTTGTAGAGATTGATATATGGCTCACTTATTGCAAATTTCATTGGTTTTAGTGTTTTCGATTGGTTTTATGCACCTACAGTTTCATAGTCTACAGAATTTGTTCATGTAGATAAAAAAAATTGCTATTGTGTATGAAGTTTCTTGGTTAAGTGTGGTTGGTGGATGAAAATCTTAAGTAACAACTAATAATGGTTTCATGTTTATACCTCTGCTTTAGTTACTTACCTTAATGCAGTCATTGTTATGAACTTGCTATTTACCCATGATAGTCTGATGTTAATGTGATACCGATGATTTCAATAAATTATGTTCAGCTACATTAATCATCCTCTATAGGAATCTTAATGTTGTTGAGGACGATGATCTAGGTAAAGACACAGATGAGGACGATGGTCGCTCAATGCAAAAGGTATCATATATATATATATATTGCAAAGAAGCATTTTAGGTTTCATTAGGCAAACATGTTTTGGGACAATTGGAGATGGTGGGATAGCAGCTTTCTCTGCTCTGCTATTGTGTAAGCTTCTTAAATAGCAAATGAGTTTTTATCATTTGCAAAAATGTTGTTGTTCAATGCTTCTGCTGAATCTGGAACTAGATTGTAGTTTAAACTAGAATCTGCTGCTTTATCCAAAAATGGGTCATTGGATGTAAAAACATGTCTAAAAAAATTCAGGCTCCGTAACATCATTATGTGCCATGTTAAATACTTCTTTGGAAGTATTTAATAGATGAAACTTTGTTGGATTGTTTATGGAAAAAGAATTAGGTAACTGATATTTTTGTCGGTATTTCTATTCTAGGCATTAGAGCTTGACTAATGTCTTATGGATTTTTTTTATCTGAGCAGCAAGATACTCGGCTAAAGGCAGACTATGAACTAACATGGGACAAGGTTGGGTTCTTCTGGAACTCAAGGAAGGTGTTAGATCACAGAGATGGTGGGTACAAGGCTCGAGTTGTTGCTAGAGGTTTCAGCCAGAAAGAAGGGGTGGACTATATACTGGTCAGACACACTTTCATTAGAGTGCTGTCAGCAGTAACGGTGCATCATGATCTGAAGCTTGAGCAATTTGATATTAAGACTCAGCCAGCTGATTCCGAAGTTCCTAGTGAGGAAGATCACGTGTGCAGGTTGAACAAGTGTCTCTATGGATACAAGCAGTCTCCCAGACAGTGGTACAAGAGGTTTGACAAGTACTTGATGAAGCTGGATTACATAAGAATTGTCAAACAGATGTGTGATGCTTAGAGATGAAAGATTTGCTGAGTGCTGAGTTTGAAAAATGTTTCGGGTGCAGCAGAAAAATGTATGGGATTGAAGAGTCTCAGGGAAAGAAGTTTGAAGAAGGTTTTCCTGTCAAAGAAAATCGATATTCATAAGGTGTTGGATAGGTGTTTGTTGTCGTCTGCAAAGACTATTGATACACAGAGTGCTACCAGTCTTCAGCTAACCGTGTGTGTCCCTCAGTCTAAAGATGAAAAGAGATGCCTAATAGGTACTTCTGATGTTGGCCTAGTTGTAAGCTATTCTGATTCTGAATATGCATGTGATGTAGACAGCAATAGATCATTGAAAGGATTGACCAGCGAGCTGGGTTTTCATCATGATCAGGCTACAATGTACTGTGATAGTTTGAGTGTTATCTGTTTAGCCCAGGATCAGGTCCATCATGAGAGGGCCAAGCATATTGATGTGAGAAGTGAAAAGAGGATTCAAGTGAACAAGAAAGGGATTGGTATTGTTGATAACCCTGAAGGTATGTTCACTAAGTTAAATCCTCAGGACAAGTTTAAACATTGTTTGGACTTGCTGAATATCTCAAGCTGATAGTCGCCCTGAAGGGCGAGCACGCCCTTGATAGGGCATCAGGCCTCTGAAGAGGCATCAGGCTCCTGACAGAGCATCAGGTCCGTGAAGGGACATCAGGCTCCAGGTGAAGCATCAGGCTGCATGCAGAGCATCAGGTCCGTGAAGGGACATCAGATCTGTAAAGAGACATCCAGCTCAAGGTGGAGCAACAGTTTTCCTGGTAGGGCATCGGGTCCTTGAATAGACATCAGGCCTCTGAAGAGGGATCAGGCTCGTGAAGGAGCATCTAGTTCAAGGAAAGGTAGTCTGGTAATTTGGCAAAGCATCAGGCCTCTGAAGAGGCATCAGGCTCTTGAAAGAGAATTTAGCCCAAAGTAGGGCATTCTGTTAATTAGAGTTTTACTATTAATACTTTCTTAACCCTAGCCTCCAATGTATTCTGAAACTTGTATCTCCAGTAATAAAATCGGCCTCCTCTTTTCCCGTGGACGTAGTCAATGTGATCGTTGGTGAACCACGTTAATTCTGTGTCGTGTTCTTTACTCTTATGTCATCTTGCTCACATCCGTTATAACAAATACAATACTAATATTCATAGGGACATAAAATAACGCAAGGCTGGATTTGTTGATGAATATGTTTGGCAGTCTTGGTGCTGGCCGTCTGAGTGGCACGAACCAACCCAATGGTTATTTCTTATGCATCTGTTGAGATGGTTCTATTGCATCAAAATACTCCTTGAGTAAAGACTGGTACAATTTTTGGTCCTTTAGAAAGAAAAAACATTGCCCAGTCTTGGTCAGCAACTGTAAATGTTAAAAAGAAATTTTTTCTTCTCAATTGTTCACTTTTCATCCATTTAGATTAACGTGATATGTCTATAGCTTTCTTTATTATTTTCGTTGGATTTTCCCGCAGGTGTCTTATTGCTTTTCCTAAGGGATATACTGTACTGTACTAATAACTGGTGTTAAATCATTTGCCTCGTGGATGGAGAAGATATGTAAAACTTCGGCTAACTATAGTTACTAAGCTTTCCCGTAAACTCTCCGTACAGGAATGTGGTTTTTACCAAATTCTGCTCAATCTTTGATTCACTTTGTTGAGTTGTCCTTTTTTATGTCAGTAGATATTGGTAAACGTTTTGCTTGCAAAAATTATAGTTCTTCTTCATTCTTCTACTTTCATCAAATAAGTCTTTTATTCTCCAGTGAGATTATAATACTCTCTCATGAAACACTTGTTTTGACTGGAGTTTCTATGTTGCTCAAGTGTGTTTGTGTTTGTATTTTAAAATTATTAGATTTGTCTTGAACTTCTTCATTCTAATGCAGTGTTTTAATCATTATACTTAACTATTTTGGTGAAGAAGTTGCAAAGCAGCATTCTGTTTTCATGTCAAGTTTCCCTTTTGGGGTTTTTCATCCATGATCTCCCTTTTGAAACTTCATGAAAAAGCTGGGCATTTATTGAGAATGAAGAAGAAGTGATTTTTTCAGAATCAGATGTTTTTGAATCTGTTGACACACTTGATGCGTCAGAGAAATCTGAAAGAGCAGTGGAACATCAGAGCAAGATCAAGCAAAATGATGGTGCTGAATCAGTAAATCTATGGATTTGTCCAATACAACTTTACCAGTAAAGGAAAGTAATGTTGTCAATGTGACTAAACAGGTAAGAAAATATAGAAATTTTGTTTTTACTGTAAAAGAGAGATGCCATTATGTATTCTGTATGACTAGAGCTTTTGATTGCTTGGTATTTTTTAAACATTACAAAGAAACAAGTTGAAAAGATGCTCACGTAGCTAGGTGATTAAAAATGGAATTTAAAACTTCTCCTTTTCACATTTAGACAAGTGTTATTCTGATTCATTTGTGATTTGTGACTCCAAATGGTAAAAACAAAACTTTTAATAAATGATTTTCTTCCCCAAACTTATTTTATGTTTTCAGATAATAAAAGACTTTTCATGCGGAGAAATAAAGTATATGTCAAGTTTATTTGAATGTGACATTAAGTTCGATGACACTAAGTTTGATGACTGTTTGCATCGTTAGTGACTGCAAGCACCAAAGGAGCTACCATCTTCACCCAAGTTGAGACTGACATAGTACAGCAAATGTCTGAGCTTGGGATTAATCAAGAGAGAACAAGAATTGGCTAGGTAAAAAGCTGATGATGTGATTAAGAATTTGAAGTGCTCCTCGAAGTGGATTCAGGTCGGCTCTGGAAAAAATGGTAACATATAATCTCAAAAAAGTTGATTAGCTTTCGAAAAGAAGTTAGAAAGACCAAGACATGTTTATAGATTTATAATATAGTAAAGAACACACAAAAGAGGATTTGGTTGCAATACAAATATTGTGATGGCAGCAATTGTACAGCAATTGTAACTTATTTGGTTTAAATCCTTAACCCTAAATTTCAGAAGTATTTAACACATCATTTCAAGTATTAATTCATCATTACAAAAGCTCAAAAGGTAAACAAATTTAAACATAATCGATAAGGTATATACTTTTAAAAATAATAAAGAACATAATAGAGTTTTTATAGAAGATATTAAAACTCCACTACATGGTTTACTAGGTAGGAGAGTAAGAGATGTTTATACGCATGTGAATCGAAGAAATGATGTACAAGTGACCACACAGTATCAGACCAATGAAAAATCGTAATAGGCCACAAGATGATGAGTAAATTGTCATCCATGTTGGTAACTAGCATTAACCCAAAAAATATTAAGATACACAAAACTACTTTTTTTTTAAAAGCATTCTAAACATCTTTCATTGAATAAATTCAAATGTCTTTTGGTGCAGGAAACCTACATCTACAACTAGAATCCTCACCAGCCACACTATTTAACTTTGATATTATAAAGTTATATCCTTCATCTTAAAATGATAAAAAAATTGTTAAGTCTAAAGTGTTAGTTTATGAGCATTAAATAAATATTTGTTAAGCGTAAATATTTGAACTCATAAATAAATTTGTGTAATTCTTTTCTTTAATGTATGTAATCTAGAAGCAAAAAAGTTAATTATTGTAACACATTTTTAGAGACATTAAACCGGCTAAGGTCGCTTTTAAACTCTAATGAACATTTTCTCAGAATTATCACTGGAAACGTGACGCTTAATAAAATGATTAAACAATTATTTTTTAAATCATATATGTAGATATGTAGTAAAAAATTATATAAGTAACATTTACACCTATTTTACTATATCACTACAATAGCTTTAAACTGAGAATGACATATACACATACAAATGAAATGGAATTGCTGGTTAGACGACGAAGAAATAGAAAAACGAACAAAGTTTCGACAAAACAAAAAAAGATATTTTTTGATGATAGAATTCTTTGGGTGTAGCAATAACGAACCAAACACAAAATAATAATGGAATCAATTAGGTATGAGTATAAACTGAATCAGATTTATTGGCAGAGAGGATTTTTCTTTCCACAAAGGCAGAGAGATCTTAAATATTAAATAGAACAAAAATGAAGTAAAATAAAATCATTTGGGAAAAGTGTTGGCTTTTAAAAAAAATCAAAAGATGCAAATAGGCAAAATTGAATAGTCATATATTTTCGGAATATATTTCTTGAGTCAATGAATCTAATAATTCAATAAATCTATTAATTAGGGTAATATATAATAGATTTTCTGATTCAATGAATCTTTTAGTTAGGATTAGATATCAGAATACATTTCATGAGTCAACGAATCTAATAATTCAATGAATCTATTAATTAGGGTAATATATAATAGATTTTCTGATTCAATGAATCTTTTAGTTAGGATATATTATAGCCATAGAATTAAAAGTCAAACAAATTTTAACCATTAAATTAAAAAGAATGACATTAACTCTAAATATGAGTTTGTTATTATATATATTATAAACTCACTTTAACTTTACCTTAAGTTGGACGTATTCGGAGAAGACTTGTTACATTTTCAACTTTCAAGAGTCAAATACGCAATATCATTGCATATTTGCATGATGCTGACTCAATCATTATGAAGGCAGAGAAAAATCTTGATGAATAGATATCAGCAACATCAGTTCCATTACAATGAACAGCTTCAGATTCAAGCCAAACAAATCAACACCACTGGCAAAGACCATCACCAGGCCTGCTAAAATGTAATATTGATGCCAGCTACGTACATGACAACTCACATATAAGAGTAGGGTGGATCCTTCGAGATGAAGCAGGTGTATATAAAATATCAGGATCATCAAAACTTCGTCAAAGATCATGTCCTCTTGAAGCAGAAGCAGAAGGTATGATCCTGCTACATGCAACAAACTCTATGGTGTAGAGGCTTCCGTAACGTGGTGATGGAAACTTTGTCAGGAATTATATAAACTCCTCCATAATCAATGCAAGGTTGCATCAATGGAGACTTTCATATTTGATATCCGTTGTTGGGCGGATTGGTTCGCTAATATAACATTTTCATTGGTTTCACGCGAATGCAATCAAGTCGTCTATAAATTAATAAAATAAGCACTTTTTCAACATTTCACTTCTATATTTTATTATTATCCTTCTACTTTTATTGTTAATTGTCTTTTTGAGATTGTGTAAATATTTATTCTTAATAAAAATAAAGGACATTTAAAAAAAGAAAAATAAAAGAAAAACAGGTTTGAGATAAAATAATAATAGGCTCCCGCACGCGGAACGCACCAAACCATTTGACCTCGTTTCATTCCTAATACACCCTCTTACATTTTGGAGTTCAAAATAAAAATCTCCAAATTTTTAGTGTATATTTAAAATATGTAATTCCAAATATGGAGTAAGAAATTGAAACCTCAAGTTCAGAGTTAAAAATGGAATAAAGTTCGAGATATTTTATTTTAAAATAGAACTTGGAGGAGAGTATGTAGGTTGAATAACCAAATATCGTTAACTCGACTTATATATATCTTAGGAGAAACTAATATTATTTTGTGTGGTTTCAGATCTGTGAGATATACGGGTTTCTGTCTATAAACTTTTAGTAATAAACAAAATTTAGGTGAATACGTGGAGTTAGAAATGATCTAAATATTATATTTCCGTATTATGAAGGAGATATTCATCCATTCGTACTTCAAACCTATTTCTTTAACTTTTTAAGGTTCTTTTTTAGTAACAAAAGCATTTTCTGTTTAAATTAAGCTCGCGTTAAATTTATTCAGAGAGTATAAAATAATTTTAAGTTGGACTAATTCAGAGAAGACTTGTCGCATTTTCAAGTCAAAAAACGAATTTTCATGCATATTGAAAATAAAACACGTTGAGAGAACCGCACCGGCACGTATCAAACCATTTGATCTACACTTTAATTTCTAAATAACAATATTGTCAAACGTGAGCTTCATTTATCTCTATAAATAAGTATATGGACGATTTATATTTTCTATTCATACTTTTTAAACAACCCAAAATGTATAAATTTGTCGTTTTCGTACTATTTTTGAGTTTTCTCTTGCTGTCTGGACTATCAAGCATAGTATTGGCCCGAGTACAATATGAATCTCCAAATCCAAGTAAATTTTTATTCCAAGCAATTTTATATAAGTTTGATCGGATTTTGATTATACGTTGGTCTTTTGGTTTTGATTCCATGTTTGCAAAATATATCTTCCATTCCCTATTTGCTTTGATTTGTTTCAAAAAAAATCAAATATTTATGATTTTATGAAATAAAGCAAATACTAAAATTTAGTATTAGTTAAAACCAAAGCAAATATCAAATATTAAAATTTTAAGATGCAAATATTTGTTTTGTTTCGATATATCCATATATATATAGATATATATATATATATATATATTGCATATTGACGATATCTATATAAAATTGTAAAATTTTATTTATCAAATTAGTTATATAAATATTAAAATTTGATAAATTAAAAAGAAAATATGTAGTTTTAAATAAAATATTGCTAATCTGAGATAAATTTTAAATTTTTCTTTATTTTATTTTATTTTTTATAATTATTTTAAAATTATTATGAAACAAATCAAATATCCGTGAATATTTAAGATTTTAACGAATATTCTGGTATCCGAATATTTGGTTAGGTTCAAAGCGAAGAAGAAGCGAAAAGTATCTGATTCGGACGAAGCGACACGAATCACAAATATTTTAAAAAATCCGAATATTTATTTCTTGCCAAGGCCTAGTTAATTGATTTGTTTTTTTTGTTTTTTGGAAAAGAAATAGGAAAAGGGATTTGGGATCAAAAGGTCTTTAACGATATGAAGGTTCGTTCTTTAACAGAAAATGGTAGGAATGGTGGTGTACAACCCAGTACTTCAGAGCGTGCTGGTCAAGGGGAGTAACATTTTATTAGGTTATACGTAATATTTATATGTATTAAATAAATAAAACTATTGGTTAAAATATTTCTAATAATAAAGTTACTAAAAAGATTGATATAGTAACGAATATATATATATATATATATATATATAATCGTTTATGTATACTAATATTAAATGTAATTTGCCTATTTTTCAATAAAGTCTCTATGCCAATGTGTCTCAAGCATTTGATATCGATTTTGTTTCTTATCTTTTGTTAACCCATGAAGGATGATATATGTTTTATTAACGATTCTTGGAAAATCAGTTAATTGCAAAAGATGAATCAATTAAACGCCTCACACATTATCTATTTATCTTTGGTCCATAATAGTGTTAGTCTTATGCGTTATTCAGCTAATTCATATGTCTCTGTGATAATTTCCTCCAACTTGAATGAAAACCTTCCTACTAAGTGGAAATAACAAGAAAGCATTATACTTGACAAAGATTTATGGAAGTTATATCAAAAGGTCAATTACAAACTAAATAAAAAAGATTGCTTGTGCGGTGTGCCAGCTCTTAGAACATCAACATGAGTAATTACATCACCAACTTCTGCATTATTGATCTGTAAAAGCAATCAAAATATCACTCAACGCAGAAAAAAAAAAAGCATTGTTTAAAATAAACTTTTTGAAATATTTTTTTTTTAAATGGGTCTCTTAAAGAAGAATTTTTAAAGCAATATGGATTTCCGTTTGAAAATAAATTTTTTAAAAAATACATTCTACATAATTTTCCAAAAAAAAAAAAAAAAAAAAGTACAATTCAGAGATTTTAAACATTACCTACATGCTAGAACAATTACTCACACTCAGTCTAAATTTGTATATAATAAGAACATTTAATACTAAAGACACTTGCTTATAATTAGATGGATCTGCTTCAGAGTATACTACTCTAACAGCATAATTAATCGTACAAAGATATCGATTTTTCCGAATACGGTTTTCACAAAATCATCAAGAGACGTGACACTATGAGGATCAGAGACATCAGGCTGAATGGCTGATGAAAGATACCATTTTTTTTAACGTCTTGTATTAATAAACGGTTAATAAGAGTTTACATATTAAATCTTGACCATCAAATCTTTTTTTATCTCTAGATGTCAAAGCAACCTTAATCCTTTTTCCTCATATCTAGATGTCAAAGCAAGCCTAATAATCCCTGTACTTGCTAATTGTATGCATTTCGCAAATCCAAGTAAGTAACTGTTGTAGCATTCGTTCGAGGTCTTTGTTAACAGAAAAAATCAGGGTAGATCTTTGGGATACCTCAGTTTTAATAATCAAGTTTTGTTACAGTGTAGGTTGTTACAGAGAAAAAATAGATTTGAAGTAACTGTTAAAAAGATCTTTTTATTTATCTTAGTGCTTTTAACAGATAGAAGAAATGTACTTATATTGTATCTAACGAACATGATTTACATCATACCGTGTTTGTTCACAATCTTCAATTGACGGTTAAGTGACTAATACTAAACCAAACTTAACCATCTCATCTAATATGCTCCCTCAAGATGGCGCATATATTGATATAAGAGACATCTTGCCTATTAAACTGCGAAACTAAGTAGGAAACAGAGCTTTTGTGAAAACATCTGCTAGCTGTTGATCAGTCCTCACGTGCAACGTCTTGATCAAGCCACTCAATATCCTATCTCGAACGATATGACAATCATTCTCCACATGTTTAGTGCGTTCGTGAAAAATTGGATTGTTGGCTATATGGATCGCTGCTGTTGAGTCACAGAAGAAGGCAACAGGCTTAGACTGATGAACTTCAAATTCTTGTAGCAAGTTTACTAACCATGTTATTTCTCTGACTGCAAACTGCATAGCCCTGTATTCCGATTCAGCTGATGAATGAGAGCTAGTCTTTTGCTTCTTTGATTTCCATGAAATAAGTGATTCTCCAAAAACCATACAATATCCAGAAGTCGATCTTCTCGTGTCTGAACAAGAGTTCCAATCGGCGTCTGTAAAACCTTTAAGAATCAGATCTGAATCTGAAGAATAGAAGAACCATTACCGATTGTTCCTTTGATGTATTGCATGACTTTGTAAGCAGCTTTCATGTGAGAACTTTTTGGTGCAGACGTGAACTGACAAAGTATTATTCACTGCATAAGTAATATCTGGACGTGTAATAGTCAGATACATGAGCTTGCCAACTAATCGTCTATAGGATGTTGGATCCTCAAGTAGTGATTCATCTCCATCTTGAATCAATTTATACTTGCCTCCATAGGAATAGTTGACGGTTTGCATCCAAGTAAACCTGTTTCTTCCAATAGTTCCAAGGCATATTTCCGCTGACAAACAAAAATACCTGAACTTGATCTTGCTATCTCCAATCCAAGAAAATATTGTAATGATCCGAGGTCTTGTAACTTAAAAGCTCTCTGTAGATCATCTTTCAATTGCTTCACTTCTTCATCATTATTGCTAGCGATAATGATGTTGTCTACATAGACTAAAACAGCAAGATATTTTCCATTCACATTTCTCACAAATAAGGTGTGGTCAGCATGCAACTTCTGAAAACCTAAGGACATCAATCTAGTACTGAATTTGAGAAACCACTGTCTTGAGGCTTGCTTCAAATCATACAGTGACTTCTGAAGTTTACAAACAGCATTCGGAGGTAAAGGTTCTCCTTGTTTTGATGTATATCCTGGAGACAAAGTCATGTAGATTTCTTTATCTAGATCACCATTCAGAAAAGCATTAGAGATATCAAGTTGATGCAAGCTCCATTTCTTGGCAGTTGCTACAGCTAACAACGTTTTAACTGTAGTCATTTTAGCCACCGGAGAAAACGTATCAACAAAATCAACTCCCTCTTGTTATGTGTAACCTTTTGCCACTAATGTTGCTTTGTATCATTCCAAACTTCCATCAGAGTTCAACTTAACCTTGTAAACCCAACGACAACCAATTGCTGTTTTATCTGGAGGTAAAGAACATACTTCCCCAGTAGCTGTGCCTTCTAGAGCTTGTAACTCTGCATTCATAGCCTTTAGCCAATCTTCAGACTTCTTAGCTTGGGAAAAAGAACTTGGTTCTGGATATTTTGTTACTGAGCAGATATAAGCTCGATACTGAGTTGACAAATTGTCATAACTCATGTATTTAGACAAAGGATATTCAACTCCAGAAGTAGTCATGTTGTAATAATAATCCTGAAAATAATCAGGAATTTTTAAAATTCTCTTTGTACTTATACATGTGTTTGGCGCTGAAACTACAAGATCATTTAGACGAGAATCTATTGGTGAATTCACAACTGTAGGAATTTCATTCACAACTACAGGAATTCGACTCTCAGATATCTCATCTAATGTCTCTGTATTTTCGTCATTGTTACCAAAACAATCAGTAGGTATAGGAGAATCACCTTTTATGAATGGGAAAATCTTTTAATGAAAGACCACATTCCTAGTGATATGAATTGCGTTTGACTCTAGATCAAGAAGTTTATATCCTTTGACACCGGCTGGATATCCAAGAAACACACATGGACGAGCTCATGGTTGAAATTTATTCCGGTTCTTTGAAGAAGTTTAACTGTAACACAGACAACCAAAGACACGAAGGCCACTATAGTCAGGTTTCTTAGTAGTCAAAACCTCATAAGGTGACTTACCTTTAAGAACATCTGAAGGCAATGGATTGATGAGAAAAACTGCAGTCAACACTCAGTCTCCCTAATACTCGACTGGAATATTTGCCTGAAACATCAAAGATCTAGCAACATTTAAGATATGCTGATGTTTCTGTTCCACCACTGAGTTTTGCTGAGGAGTTTCAGGACATGAGTGATATGAAAGTATGCCTTTGCTCTTGAATAATTCCTCAAACAATAATTCAGGTGCATTGTCTGACCAAACTCTTTTGACGTTAGCCTGATATTGCGTCTCTATCATCTTCAAGAATGTTGGAAAGATCTGTATCACTTCAGACTTATTATTCAACAAATACAACCATGTGATCCTAGTATGGTCATCAACAATGGTTAAAAAATATTTGTATCTTTCTGTTGTCTGAACTGAGAATGGACCCCAAACATCTATGTGTAACAGATCAAACGCATAATCACATATATTGTTTTTAGAAATATAAGGAAGCCGTTTCTGTTTTGCTAATGGACAGATAGCACAATGAAATGGTCTTTTATTCCTTTCTTTGTAACCGAGTACATTTGTAACAATATCTATCTTTTCTACAGATGAATGACCTAGTCTATTGTGCCATAAACTAGAATCAACAACCACATTTGTAGAAAAAGGAATCTGCTGAACATTAGACTTGATGATGGTTTGAACATCCAGAACATATAAGTTGGAGATCTGTTCACCTTCACCAATCATCAATCCCTTGGTATGATCCTGTATCATACAAGAATCCTCATCAAATGATACTCGATATCCCAAATCTCGAGTCAACTGATTTACACTCAAGAGATTTAATCAAAAATCAGGGATATATAGTACATTACGTAACACAAGACTGTCATTCATCTTAACCACTCCTATTCATGTAATCTTTACGCCAAATCCAGTTGGTAAAGTGACTGAATTATTAATCGTTTCAGATATACTTAGGAATAAATTTTTGTCACGACACACATGATGTGTTGCCCCACTATCTATAATCCAATATTCGGAGGACAAAACATTTTCTGTAGCCTTCAAAATTGCAACAAAACATAATGTGGAAGATGAAAAAGCCATACCCGGTAAAGCTGTAATGGTAGCACCAGAATTAGAAGGACCAGGTTGTCACATTTTCTGAGTCATCATGTAACTGAGAATTGAAGTAAACAATGACTCCATTGATTTGATCTTGCGTCAGTGTTTTTGCCATCCCTGTGAACAAATCACTTGACACTGTATCATCCCGAGCAAACTGTGCTACAACAGGCTTCACTACAGTAGTTGGCTTGTCTTGTTGGCTTCTGTTCTTGTGCTTGATACCAGTGGGATAACCATGTATTTTGTAACATTTATCCACTGTGTGTCCCATATACCCACAATGAGAGCAAATGATCTTTGGTGTTTCCGAGCTGTTATAAGTAGCATTGACTACTGGTTGAATTTGAGTTGATGCAGAAACAGTGAAGGTAGCCACACTTTGAACTGGAATTATACTTCTTTGACTATGATCTTGATCCAAAAGATTGTAAATCTCTGCCAACTCTGGAACGTGTTTCTTCATGATTATTTGACTTCTGATGACAGCATATGACTCATTCAAGCCAGATAAAAACTTTTTCACCTTAGCATGATCTGCTTTCTTGTCAACACCTTTGCAACAATCACAATGACCACAAGTTTTCACACAGTTTGCACCGTCCAATTCATTCCAGAGAGTCTTCAAAGTGGTATAATATGTTGGCAAGATCCATTGATCCTTGCTCCAAATACCATATTTGTTGAGACAATTGGTAGGATCGTGGCAAGTTCATGATGTGGAAACATGTCATTAAATCCTTCCATATCTCCGAAGCATCATCAAAACGAAGAATGCTTTTGTAAATCTGTTTTGAAACAGAATTGAGCAACCAAGATTTCACTTTAGAATTACATCTTGACCAAATTTTAAAGAGATGATCCGATTCACTCAGTCGTGGCATAGATCCATCAATGAAAACAAGCTTGTTCTTAGCATCTAAGGCTATTTTCATTGCGATACACCAATCATCATAATTTGTTCCGTCTAAGGTTTCAGAGATGATAGAGTGACAGGGATTATCGCCATTTGTGAGATAATACAGCGAGTGAATACTGTCAGGAGAATCGATTGACGAAGCGACGACTCGAGGAGCTCTAGGAGCTTCTTCTTCAGAGGAATCATCGCGATTTGCCGATCTTCGAGCTGACGAAGCTCCGTTGACCGTGCGACGACTGATTTTTCGAGTTCTCACCATCGTAAAAGCTCAAATTCAGCTGATTATCAACATATTCAGCTGGAAAATCAAGATTTTCTGATGTGAAGAAGACGATGAAGATATCAACCGAACGAAATCATGAACGATCGATTCAAAAGATGCGGAAAGAAGAAAGAATCGAGTTGAATCTTTGAATTCAATGCTCTGATACCATGTTACAGTGTAAGTCGTTACAGAAAAAAGATAGATCTGAAGAAATTGTTAAAGTATCTTTTTATTCATCTTAGTGTTTTTAACAGATACAAAAAATATACTTATACTGTATTTAACGAATTACATCATACCATGTTAGTTCACAATCTTCAATTAATGGTTAAGTGACTAATACTAAACCTAATTTAACCATCTCATCTAATAAGTTTCCTTTCAATAGTAATGATATAAGAGACAATTCTTGATTTAGGTATTTTCAAAATTTTATTGTGAAACAATGATTCCTTAGGTATATTTTTACAAAACTAGAAAACTTTGTTAGGTTGTTTGACACTAAAATTTGGAAGGGGTCTAATTTTGATAGTTTTACCTAATGATAAAGTTTCCTTTTATTATTGAAAAATGGGACTCACAAAAAAATACTTTGGGTTCACATGGTATCTTTAGAAATTTTGTCCATTTGTACTTCAAGTCGGATTCCTCAACATTTTTTTGGTTTTTCTTAATGATTTTTTTTTAATAATTTTAATACTTTTATATATTTTGGGCGGATACTTATAACCTTTGGATACTCTCAATTGGTTTTTTTTGTTCAGTAACAAAAGCATTTTCTGTTTATATTATAAGCTCACTTTAACTTTACCTTGAGTTGGACTAATTCTGAGAAGAATTATTACATTTTCAACTTTCAAGAGTCAAATACGCATTATAATTGCATATTTGCATGTTTAAAATAAAACACGTTTGAGATAAAATAATAATAGGTTCCCGTACGCGGAACGCACCAAACCATTTGACCTCGTTTCATTTCTAAAGAAGAATATTGTGAGTTTGTGAAAAAGGAGCTTCATTTATCTCTATATATATATGCACGACTTTACATTTTGAATCCATTCCTTTAAATCAACCCAAAATGTATAAATTCGTCGTTTGTTTACTAACGTTTAGCTTTCTCTTAATCTCTGGACTATCAAACACAGCACTGCCCCGAGTACAATATGAATCTCCATATCCAAGTAAGTTTTAAAAAAATTTATTCCGAGCAATTTTCTTGAAGTTTGATCCGATTTTGGTTTGATTGTAGTTTAAATTTTCTGGTTTAGAAAATAGAGAAAATGAAAACCGAATAGTATTTAGTTTTGTTCAGCTATATATACGAACAAAATATATTGGCTTAAAATATTCAAAACTGATTAGTTAATTGTTGTTTTTTTTCTTTCTTTTTTTCTTTTTGTAGTGAAAGAAATAGGAAAAAAGGTTTGGGATCAAAAGATCTTCACCGATATGAAGGCTCGTGTACGTCCCAGTGTTTCAAACCGTGGCCCTGCAAATACCAATTAGGGCTATATGAAATTTTTTTATACATACTATATATAATAAATAGAACAACTGATCAAAATATCACCAAAATTAATTTTATTAAGAAATTGGAATATCTGTTTAGAAAGCACATAAGAAATATATATGTTCTAGAATGCTTGCAAAAGTTAATTAAATATTTTATATATAATATATATATATATATATATATATCAAATTTTATTTTATGATTTATTTTAAATAATTTTATCTATTTTGGGCGGATACTATCAAATTTGGATATCCAATATTCATAGATCCAATAATTATTTCTTGGAGACTCCATATGGTGGACCGTGGACGAGGAAAATTTCATAACTAACAAAACCCATTTCCTCAAGCCTAGCAGCTAGCGACAATGAGTATATACATACTTCAAGGTTGTGGTTTTTGGTAAGATACTCTCTAGAGGTGATTTAAAGGATATTTCAATATCAATAATCTAGGATCTGTAAATCTGATGTTACGATCTAATGCTTTGGCATAATCCCTGCTTCAACCTGATATTAGATTGTTTCCTGCTTTCTTTCTACTTCAACTAAACTTGATTCAAAGCTACAGTCGAAAATTTAAAGCTTGCCAAAACGAGATTTGTGTACCAGAAACAAATTTGTAATGAAACTAATTATGCAAATTTCAAGTCAAGAGAATCTGATAAAATTTCATCAAAATCAAACTGCTTTACAGAGGTAGCCCTAATTAGTATCTTAATTAACATCTACGACAAAGATTAAACTAAAAGGACACAAAAGAGTAAACGCAAAAGATGAAACATTAGTGATGCCTCTGTTTTGAGACAGAGCCAACCATGATAATGAGTGAATTCTCAGATTCCGTTCTTTCCAAAATGAGGCTTCATGATGATCTAGATGAATTTGGAGACAATCAAGGAATGTTGGAGGAGGCATGTCGAGCTTTGAGTATCTGTTCTGTTCATGAATCATATAAACTCAAGACTGATCTTCAAACCAAAGCAAAGAGCAAAAGACTAACCTGAGTTCAAGTGCATAAGACCGTTGGAGAAGAAAGCCAGTAAGAGCTGAGAACTTAAATCCCAATTGAAGAGCAAAACTCCAAGTGGGTCAAGCCATGGCATGGAAGGAAATAAAAAGAAGACAGTGAATGGCGTAATATTCTACATCAATCACACTACACAAAACATGACAGTCTTAAGCCCATAAATGACAATTCATACCAGGAGTAAGCACATTGGCAGGAGAACGCAACATCTTAAGCATAACTTACGCTTCTTCTCTAGCTCAGCCCCAGTTCCAAGTCCAATGTATCTACAGATTTCAAAGAATCTTGATGCAAGTTTCTTTACAATATCAATAATCTAGGATATGAAATCCAATGTTTCCATCTAATGCTTTAACCTGATATTAGATTCTTCTACTTTCAACTAAACTTGTTTCAAAGCTTAAGTCGAAATTTGAATTAGCTTGCCAAAACGAGATTTGTGTATTTGCATACCAGGAAATTAAAAAACTTGTAATGAAACTAATTTATGCAAAATTTCAATTAACATCAAACTGCGATACAGAGATAGGTACATAAACTACGAGAAAACCCTAATTAACATCTACGACAAAGATTAAAGTAATTAAAATCATTATAAACACAAAAAGGTTTGAAACCCTAATTAGGCTGTGTCTTCTTGATTAACAGGTTTGGCGACAGAGAGGGCATGAGTCATTACGTTTCAACCACTCGACAAGACAATCTTCATGAAACCAATGCGAGCAATTAGGGATTTGCAGTTGAAGGTTATCCTCCAGATCCTCCATACAAATGGCACATGTCGTCTCCGATTCTTGTTGGTTCGAATCTCTTGTCGGCAGACCAGAAAAACCAGGCACCACGTTGAATACGTTACGGGTAAGTTTGACCAACACTTCCATAAACAAAGGTCCTTGACTCCTTCGCCCTTGGGCTTTAACCGCAATCTCATCAGACACCTTCTGGGACAAGACATGTTCGTGGAGCCGTTCATTGAGAGTTTCATAAACGTAGTCCGGTCTGAATGTTTCCAGTTGCACCAAGACTTTTGGAGGAGAATAAGAAGAAGGACCTGGGAAAACACCGAGACTCATCGCATTACCACCCTCCTCGTTTACGATAAATTCTTCATCTTCTAGGGTTTGACTTATAACCACAATGTTTACGAACCCTGCAGTGTTTAAGAACCCTAACAATGGATCTTTTGACTCAACGTTAACATCGACCTTTATTGCGCTCTTAGTTTCCATTGTCAGAGACAGACCAAAATAAATTTCTTGTGAAAGAGAAGAGAGTTGACTCGTAAGAGATTCAATTAGAAATTTGTTTGGAAAACAAAACAAGATGACTACAGAAGTGCTAACGTTCAGTATATTATATAGGCAATGTCGCAAACACAATTTCCTTTTTTCCTGTTTCTCCTTTTTTCCTTTCCTTTTTCTCATTTAAAAATATTTTAACGTTCCTTTTTGTTGTTGTCTTCTAATAAGTTGTTCTAACGGTTACGCGTAAATTTAATTTCCTTTTTTCCTTTTTCCATTTAATTAAATTTTAAAAACTCAAAATTTAACAAAAGATAGTAGAAAGACTTCAACACCAGGTTTGCTATTCGATTTGTTTATTTGATGATATGCTTTGGATTTAGTATGGAACCAAATCAGCTCAGACATGTAATTTGTAAAGCTAGTAAAGAGTTAAAAGATCAATGTTGATGAATTCAAAAGGAGCCACTTTATTCAACTTTTGATGATTTATAGTTTTCAGAACAAGTAAAAAACATAACACCAAAACAATTTTGAGACCTTACTAAAAATCAGTAACCACTTTTCTCTCCACGTTAGATTCACGAAGAAGAATTCTTCTGCACCCATTCAACAAGCGTAGCAACACCAAACCCAGTTCCAGACTTCTTCTTCTCGTTCCACACCGGTCCAGCCATGTCTATATGCATCCATTGCACCTTCTCGCTCACAAACTGACATACCACCGGACATTTTTGTTAATTACCAATGATTTTTTTTTTTGTCAGAAACATGTTTGTATAGTCTTTAAAAACTTTGTTTTTTCACCTGTTTCAAGAAGAGAGCTGCGGTGATGGAGCCTCCTCCACGCCCGCCTGTGTTGACCATATCTGCAACTCCAGACTTCATCATCTCCCAATAGCTCTCTTCTAATGGCATCCTCCATAGCTTCTCTCCACTCGTCTCTGATGCAGCAATAACTTCTTTTGCAAGCTCATCGCTAGGTGTATAGATCCCTGCCATTGATGGTCCAAGAGCAATAACGCATGCCCCGGTCAATGTAGCAAGGTCAACAATCTGCAAATCATTTCACAATGTTTTAAAACTGAAAGAAATTTTTTTAACAGAAACAGTCTCCTTTAGCTTCTCTTATTTATAAAGCAAAGAAAAACCAACACAATACCTTGTCAACACCTTGGTTACAAGCGTAAACAAGAGCATCTGCAAGTGTTAGACGACCTTCAGCATCTGTGTTGTTGACCTGAAAACACCATAAGTCCATAACAAAACAATAAGCATAACACAGTAAGACCTAAAACGTAAAGCCTGTAGAAACAAATCATCTGATACCTCAATGGTCTTTCCATTTGAGGCTGTGATGACATCTCCAGGTCTCATTCCAGTTCCACTGATCATATTCTCACAGGCTGCAACGATGAAATGAACCTCAACACCTGGAGGCTTAATCTCACCAATTGCTTTCGCAGCACCAAGAACAGCAGCTGAACCACCCATGTCGAACTTCATTAGCTCAATTAAGCAGCCAGGTCCAGTCTTAATGTTGTAGCCACCACTGTGAACACAAGACATACAAATAAAACAACAAAGCAAGACAGAAGAAGAATGCTCTAGTGATTGCTTGCCAACCTGTCAAAGGTCAATCCTTTTCCAACGATAGCAATTTTGGTCTTAACAGAGCCACTGGAAGGTTTATAGACAAGATGAATGAAATGAGGTGGATTAGCAGACGCAGCAGCAACAGCTAGATACGAACCCATCTTCAACTCTTTGCATTTCTCCTCGTTCAAGATGTTTGCAGTGAAGACATCACTGTATGTAGAAGCCAGTTTCGCTGCTTCCTCAGCTAATACAGCTGCAAAGATACACAACCATAGCAGATTAGAACTACACCAATATGACAATGTTAAGTCCAAGGAAACGAGTCATACCAGGAGTGAGCACATTGGCAGGAGAATTAGTAAGTTCTCTCCCAAAAATCACACCATAAGAAACATCTTCAGCATACTTGAGCTTCTTCTCTAGCTCAGTTCCAGTTCCAAATCCAATGATATCAACAGATTTCAAAGATGGTTTCTTTGATTCAGACTTATACCTACTATCTTCAAACAGACCAAGCACTATGCCTAATCCACAAGTAAACAAAAACTCAGTACCAAAACTGTATAATAAAGACTCCTACTTTGTACTAATTGAAGTTACCTGAAGCTATAGCTGAAGCTGAACTAAGCTTAGATTCATCAGAAACAGGAGAAGCAAGCAAAATAGCAACACTACTAGACTGAGAAGCTTTTGAAACTGTAGCTACAGCTTCACCAAGGCTATGAAAAGACACCGGAGATGAAACTGATTGTCCAAGACCGACTAAAACGATCCGTTTTGATCCTAAACCGGGAAGCCTAAGAACAATTGATTGACCAGGTTTACCAACAAAATCCTCCTCTGAAGAGACTTGGACTAAAAGTCCACTCAAGTGAGCATCAAGCTTGTTCAAGATCGGGTTTTGATACTTTGAGCTTTCGTCTTTGGTTAAATCTTTCTCAGTCACACCAACTACGAGTATGTCTCCTTTCCATTCCTTTACATCGATCTCCTTCGCAGCGAACGAGATCTGCAGAATCAAAATTAAAAATCAAAACTTTGAATTCGATTGATTGAAAAAAAAAACAAAAAAAAACAGAGCAAATCTACAGATCAGAGTGAAGTAAAGTGAAATAGACAAACCTTGTGAGGCTCAGTGGAGTTTGGTCGAGTGAGACCAAGAGTGTGAGCCATGGTGAAGAACAGTGGAGAAGTGTGATTAAACTCGGAGGAAGAAGATGATGGAGAAAACAATGAAAGTGACGGACGTTCAAAGGTGTGTAATTTATAGAAGAACGAGATGATGATGATGCCGTGTGTTAACTGCTGAGTGTTGTTGTTATCTTTAACAATGATTTAGAATCCGACCCGGTTTATACCGGTTCTTGTCTATCCGACCCGGTTTTTTACAAATATAAATACTTTTTTTGTTTTTCTATGTAACGCCTCAAATACTTTTTATCATTTTATGTGTGTGACACTTGTGTAGTTGTGTGATCATCCTGTGTTCGGGTGGTTATAACATTAATAAATATTTTTGCATTTTGCGAAATAATTGAATCAAACAAAACTAGAACCCAACCAAATCCATAAACTAAAAATACATTTTCTATTGGATGATATGTCTAACGTAGTTTTAACGGAACCGAATCAAACAAATCGAATTAAGAACATAAGTGTCACTCCTATGTGTCTACTTATTTGGAATTTTCTTTCTTGATTATTAAAAGCAATTGTCTAAATAGCATTTAAATCTATAATAATAATAAAAATTATATAAAATAAAATCTATAACATGAATTTGTGAGGAACAAAAATTTGTTTGTTTTGTTTTTTTTATTTTTAACTTTTTTATATTTTAAATTTTAAGACGAATGCACTAGCACGTACTATGCTAAATTTTATCTGTATAATATGTTTATGTAGATTATGTATCTCTAATTTGGATTTCTAAACTGTTTTAATTATACGCTGTTGAAAAAAAGTAAAAAATATATATAACATTAGTAGAAGCCTAGAATGGCTCGAGCCTCATGAGCCTTCGTGAATAATGAGAATAGGTCTCCACGGTTCATTTTTTTGTGTCATTTTGGTCCTCCCATTCTGTATAGCTTTCATATAAGCACTTACATACAATTAATAAATAGCTAAGATGATAATAAATACCTTGATTTATTCCTCTATTTGGCTTAAAGAATAACCTTTGGGGACTCTACCAATACAGGTTACTGACAGTCTACATTTTTATCTTCTTTTAAAAAACTTTGTCAACAAGTCAACGACGGTCTTATTCAAGCATCGTTTTTTATTTACGGCAGACTACATATTTTTTTTTTCAAAGAACACATTATTAAAAGGATAATAGCAAGAAATGATCCAAATTTAAATTTTAGTAAATGACTATGAACTATAATATATTGTCAAGGAGTAAAATGAAACAACATTATTTTTAAAAGATAACATTTACATATTTCATTATGTTTTATGTCATTTAGCTATATTTTATGTTATTTTTAAAAAACTGTTGTTATTTCCATTTTTTTTGTTGCATACATTTTTCTTTTATTGACATGCAAACACATTTTCTTGTATATCATGTTATTAATTATTATAACATGTTATTTCTAAATATATCATGTTATTTGTAAAGTACAATAGATTTTTTCAAACTCTAAAATTAGTTTTTCAGATAGCGTGTTATTTTAATATAGTACATACTATTTTCTAAATTACCCAATAGACAAAGAGAGAAAGATTTGTTACAAACAGACAGAGGGAAAGTGAGAGCTTCGATAGAAGCATGAGCAGTTCTTCGTCTTCATTGTCTCTTTTCAATCGCAGATAAGTCAATGGTGTACCAACGAGATGTTGGTGTGGGAGGAACCTTACAAAATATTGTTCTTATAATAATCCATTTCGGTGATTCTACAGGTGTGAGATCGCATTGCTTGTTCGTTATTGATCTCCATCATTTTAATGATTTCCAAATTTCTGTAGCATATTCGTTATTATCTCCATCGTTTTAATGATTACATAGAGGATAATTAAGGAACATCTCTTCAAATGGATTGATGAAACTTTGCTCGATGAGACAAGAATTGGTTGATGTGAAGCTCATGAGACTTGTAGATGAAGTCAAAGAAAAGAAACAGAGATGCTTAACAAGATAGAGGTACAGAGAAAAATGGTGCTTGATCTGGAAGAAGATATGAAAAAGAAGTTGAAGGAAGAGACTAAAGAATAGATGATGATGGCGGATGCAACAATTAAAGAGATGGATCGAGAGATTGCTAAAAGAGTTGGGATAAGTGTTTTGTTTCTAGGAGCAATAGGATGGATATGGGGAAAGCTTGTGATGTGTTAGTTAGGCTTGGTTTGTCTGAAAAGGTAGTGTTTGTATTTGTGATGATGTAGTGATTTTGGACAAAACTTATCATGAGTTTGTCTTTAATGTTGTTGTGTTTCTATTTTATGTTATGACCATTTCCTTTTCCTTTGGTGTCTTTGAGAATTTTATGTGAGTTAGAAAATCATTTCAAATTTCATGGTTTTCAACACGACAGACCCTAAATTAATACGACATTTCAAATCTTGATGATGAGCGAAAGCATAACTTAGCATTTGCAAAGAGAGAAGAAATGACAACATAACATTCATTGTTTGAAAACCGCTAACGCATAACACAACATTCATGGTTTGAAACCAGCAAAAAAACATAGTAAAAAATATCATTGTTTGAAAACAAATCAGAACATTCCCTTAACATTGTTTGAAACCAACAAAAAAACATAGCAAAACATAACATGGTTTTAATGATGACATATATGCGTCTAACGCAATTTCCTATATCAACTTTCACTCTGTCATTTGAGAAGGCTGAGAGAGTGATATCAAATCTGGTCCTTGAGATGAGCTTGAACCTTGAATCTGAGCTTGTGAGATGACGCCTGAAAAGCAACAAAACAAATCAAACTAGTTCTTGTGAAAAACATAAAAACAGTGCATTCAAAAACACAACAAAGAGAGTAATCAATATGTGTACTGACTCTGTTTCTTCAAAGTTCCTCGGTTTCTTCTTTGGATGTATCTTACAACCCAAGTAGTTGTGGCCTTCTTCACCACAGTTTGAACAATGAATTATGTGACATGTTCTAGGCATTTTTTGAACTTGTTTACTTGTCTTCTTGGGTGACTCGTGCATGCCTTTTATTCTCTTCTTTATCTTCTTAGATTTCTTTTTTCTTCCAGGCAAGTCAGGTTTTGGAAGCTCAACTACCAGCCGATCACTTTTCTTCATCCAAAACTGTGGTCCTCTAACAGGATTCATATTTTCCTCATAAGTCTGTTGCCAAATTTCTTTGCAGAACCACAGAGGAACATAGTCCTCAACAGCCAAACCTGCATTTATCATAGCTCCATATGCATGTTCACATGATATTCCTAGCAAACCAAACATCAGTCTAATTAAAAACTGACGATTGAAACAATCATTTCAGTAAGAGAGAAAACAGATATACATGTGATTTGATACTTTCCACAAGAATAAGTTTGATTTCTTGTGTTGACTGTGTAAGAATTCCCATAGAGGAACACCTCATGAACTCTATGTGTCGCAGGAATTGATGAGCATACATCAGCATTCTTTCTTTCTAATGATAGAGTCTTCTTCACATATTTTAAACACTTGCTTTGCCAACTCTCTGATTTCTTACATCTTATGGTGATGCGAGCCATGACCTACCTCATAATCATCTCCAACATTGGAAATAATGCCTTTGATCGAGCTTTGGTAATAGTTGCGGTGTATGACTCTATTGCATTGTTATCAGCATTTTGGATACTGTATCCACATCCAATAAATTTGAGTTTATAAAAGTAGAGAAATGTTTTCTTGTATATATTCTTTCGATTTCGAGAAAAAGACTCTTTTACAATACCTTTCTTTTCCTGTTTATACATGTTTTGGGCTGTTAATGCTATTGGTTATTTACAATAACTCGTATAATTCTAATTAAATACATTGGTTTTGATTTGGTATTGAATGCTGTAACGTCTGGTATTTCGAAATAGCTTCCTTCTTTGACTTTGTGACAAAAACTCTTCCTGCAAACTCTTCATCTTTTCCGAGCTTCTATTACCAAACAAACTCCTTGAGTTCGTTTCCCTAACATCTTTATTAGTTTGCCAGTTATTCTTTATTGAGGCGAAGTCTCCTATCCCGAACCAGACTCTTTTCCTTTATTATGGTGACTCGGTCGACATGTGTCTATGTCTTTAATGATGATAGATCCTGGTGCGGGATCTGGTATCAACATTTGCCCCCCAAGTCTTGCGAGCTCATTTTTGGCTCGGGAGACTTAAGTAATTAAATGTAGATTCCTTCATCATATCCCTATAGATTTTGTAATTTCTTGATGTGATTTCCTTGACACACGTTCTCATTTATTCTGAATTATCATTTAAAAATAAGAAATAACCACCCCACTCCGTCCACCAATCTCGAGGCAGTTTTTCATGCGTCCGTTTTAATGAGGTAGTTTTTCTTTTTCTTCTTCTCTCTTTTTTTTAATTGTGACTTGTTTACTTTCCCCTTCTCTACTTTTCTTCTTCGTCTGAGAAACCTTTGCCCTCTTTCTTCGAGATTTCCAAAAATTTCCAAGTTTTCTTCTTCATCTATGGCGACTACTTCGAAAACTTCTTTAATTGTTCCTCCCATAAAGTCCGGTGACAAATTTGGTCCTCATCCTCCATCGATACTTAAGAAGGAGGAACATCTTCAAACTTTGAAGGATCTCTGTAATGTTCTGTCGGCGGTCAAATTCTCCCTTCCGACTTCAGGCGAATCACCGGAATTGGGCCGCTCTGGATATTTATGCGTCTACTCTGTTTATCTTACTAGGTGTGGTCTAATTTTTCCTCTTCCAGAAGTTCTTCTTCTCTATCTCCGTGGATTAGGGTTTGCCTTTCCACAAATGACGCCGAACATGCTTCATGTCATTCTTGCAGTTATCGCGATTGCTGCTGAGGCTGAATACGCTTTAAGTGCTGGAGACCTCCTTGGACTCTTTAGTGTTCAGATTTCTAACAAAGGTGGTTCTGGTCATTAAGCCATTTACCCACAAGCCGACATGGCCCTAGTCACCGGATTTCCGGATAAAGATGATCACTGGAAAAAAACTTGGTTTTTTGTTAAAATTAACTCTGCTTCTGTCAATGGACTAGCTGATATGCTTTATCCTTCATGGGCTTTGCAAATTGGTATATATATATGTATTTTTTTAGGAATTTTTGTCTTCAACTATTGTTATTAATTTCCTGATTTTTAATGTTTGTCTTCCCTCTTTACTTGCAGTTTCTAAGCCCCGTCCCGCTCCTTGGAAGGGTTTTCTCGACTTTTTCACTATCATCACTGGAGGAAACACTATTTTGGAATTCCTTTACTCTTAAAAAGATTCATTCTTCGGGAGAACTCACGAGGAGTGGGAATATGCGGAAAGTGGTATCCTTTAATCGTCTGAGCCTCCGCAAGAGGAAAGAGAGGGAGGCTGCCCGAAAAAGTCTGAAAGACGAGACCGACGCCATATGCCGACGTCATCGGGAGGGGGTTGACGTTTTGACTAATGGTTCTCCGGGAAAGACTAGTTTAGTATGAGACCTTTCCTCATTCTATGCTTCTCTCTCTCGCACCACTCCGCCACCCTCTGTTGATGGAGGAGAGGAAGAGAGTCTTTCTTCTTTGAAACACAAAAGGCGAGGTTTCGGGCCTGATGCGTTAGTTCGGGAAAAATCAAAACCTAGTATCGACTCTGTCATGCCCCCACCTCCTTCTCCTAGTAATTCAGGTAGCCGGACTACAGTTGCATCCGAAACTACTAAGGCTAGGTCTGGATCCCTTCCTGGCAACATTATTGCTTCCTCGGGTATGCTTATTTTTACCTCTATCGGTGTACGGACTCTTCGTCGACCTCATACCTTATTGTCTATTCTTATTTCTAGAGGCAATAAAGATGGCATAAGTCTTTCGGAACTTCCCAAATCATGCTGGTGCAACTCTTCCTCCTTTTGAAAAGAGGTGCCTTGCTTCTTGTGAAATCTTCGTGAATCATGCGCGTCACACTGGGCAGATATTTACACTCCTTACCTTTATTTCTTCTTCTCATACTTCTATATATATTTTTTTACAACTTTTGTTTGTATAGGCCGTTGCTGACTTTAATGACACATGGTTTGCTACTATGAGCAACTTCTTCACGAGCTGTCTTCTTCTGCAGAGGCTGAAGCCACCAAGACCATGAGACGGATCTTGGTGACATAAAGGAAAGAGATATGCTAACGATTGATCGTCTGAGGAAAGAATGAAATGAGTTCAGGGAGAAGTTCGATACTTCTCGTGATGCGCCCGAGAGATTGGCCAAAGATTATGAGGAAAAATATGCAGCTATGTGTTCAGAACAGAGTGCTATCCAAGCCCCAAATCTACGATTCAAACTCGAGACAGTTGCTGCACAGGAACAACTTGAGGAGACTTCTCTGAAATATGATGCGCTTCTCAAGCTTCGTGATCGCGATATTCAAAAAACTGCTAGCTCGGCTCAGAAGGAAGTAAAGGAGCATGGCAATGTTCTACTGAGCCAAATTTCCATACACATCGAATCCATTGAAACTTGCGCTATCCTTCAAGCTGATGTTAATGAGTTGAAGAGCAATCTGGTCCTTTTTGAGAAAATCAAAGAAGGCACGATCAATCTGGACAAAGAAATAGCTGAAGTGAAGAGTTTGTTGGCCGAGTCTTCATCTCAGCGGGATACTTTTATCGTCGATCCATTTGATCGTGATCAGTTTGCAACTTCTTTCGCAGACTCTCCTCCTCTCTCCAAACTCGATCTTGATCTTCCCATCAAAAATGTTTCCCTTCCTCCTGCTGAGGCTCTTGCTCCCACACTTACTTCTTTTGACAAGGTACGATTTGATCAATTTGGATCAAACCTTTCCCTTGTTACAGAGAATCATCTTACTTGGCTTAAAGAGCGATGTTACTTATTCTAATTAAGATACTCAGGATATGCATGAAGGCATTCTTCCGAGGCTATTTCTTCCGAACCGGCGATCCTTCCTACGGAGGTGTCTCCAGACCGTGGAGTTAGTGAGAACCCTTCAGAAACGAATGCTGTCGTGGATCCTACTGTGGACTTTATGTGATTGTTGAAGATTCTTCAACGGTTGACCTTGCTTGAGTTTCTTTAATCCGGTGGCTGCGTTTATTTATTCTGGGACTTGTCCCTTTATTTTTAAAACTTGATGAATTTGTTTCTTTCCTGTTTTAAATATTTCTACCCAAGGGGGGTTTGAATTACTTATTTAATCCTTTTTTACCTAAGAAGGTTGATACTTGGATGCTTATTTTGATAAGGCTTTTTATCTGACCGGGTTTGCAAAGTCCGGTTCTTTCAGAAAAACTCTGAGTCAAGTTATATTTCAAGAGAAAAATGAGTTGATCAGACCCTTACCATTTTTAAGGAACAACTATATCCACTTACTCTCGGTAAAAGTGCAAGGATGAGGCTCGGCTTCAAGTGAGGTCTGAGCTCGGCTTTTTTAATTGGTGCACCTTTATTATGTGAGAAGAATCCTTGTGGACTGTTTGATAGTCCAGAACAAGAGATAATCTTGCAGATTTTGTGATAGTTCGCATTTGCCGAGTTTATCACAAAATTTCTCTATACTAAAAATATGGGCCCCCCTTCTTGGGAGACTTTTAATTGGGGCGACTTTGGTTTTTACCCCTTAGGATATTCTCCAAAGTTTATAGGTGTTTAATGACTTATTTGCGTGTGTCATTAAGCCCTACTCGAGTACCAAAACTTGCGTGTATTTTTAAAGAAGCAATTACTACTTTCATTAAATGCACGTCGTTTGAGATTTATTTTAATTCCATCTGCTCTCCAGAAATTCTTCTTACTTCTCTTTCGTCTCCACTGTAGTTTTTCTTTTCCAAACTTCTTCTGCTTCGTCATGGATACCTTTGGTTACTACCCTCACTACTCCTCTTGTCCTGATTCCCCATCGAGCCCGCCACCGGCTTCTGGAGATGGATTATTTCCGAGTATGATCCGTATCCCTCGCTTTACCAATACTCTCGTTGGGAGGGAGAAAGAAGAAGCCATGATTTTCATGGATATGGTTTGTTTATCCGAATCCCTTTAGACTTTATTCTGAACTTCCTTTATTTGCTTACGCTGAACTATCATCCATTTTTTCAGCTTGCTATGGAACACTATGGTGCATGCGGCGACCGTCAGTATCTCAGACGGAATAAGAAGTCTCTAGAGAAGAAGATCCAAAAGTTGGAAAGGAAGATCCTTTGCCTGGAGAGTCACCCTATTTTCTGGGAGAGGAATGGCATCGACTCCATCTTCCCTATCCCTGAAGTGCTACGTTCCTACCTCCGTGGTCTGCAGAGAAAACCGGCCCTCAGTCGGGAAGATTCTCCGGACTGTGCACCTAAAGAGGGTTCAACGTCCAAGCCAAAAGAAGAGGTCACTCCGGAAGACGACGAGGCTGTGACGGAAATTGTTCTCGAGCCCAAACCTTAATTGTAATAACTTTTTTATTTTGCTGGGCCAAGGCCCATTGTTGCTTCCGTTTGAACTTGTCCCTCTCTTTAGTTTTTTAATTTGCAACTTCGTTTTACTTAATTGCATCAACTGCATTTATTTCTTGACTCATTCCATGCTGTCAAGCCGAATTTCTATTGATATATCATGGTTTTTACAGGTTTTTATACCATGATATATGTATATAATCGAGTCTTTTATGTGTCTTTCGAGTCCCTATTAAGTCTTTTACAGGTTTACGCATGTTTGGGTTTATTTGGACGTTCTAAAGCATTCATAGAGCATTGTAGCTGAAAAGTTGAAGTTGGTGTTCTGGAAGATAATTTTGTTGAGCATTACGACTTTTGGTGTTGACCAACACAGCCTCAATTTTGATATTTCACGCAAATACCATGACTTAAGAAGAATTGCAACTTTACCCAGAAGTTTTCAGATATTTACAAGATAACCCCAATTCGTGTTTAGACTAATTTTTAGGGTTTTAAACTTTGTTTTAAAAGAGGAACATCTTTGGTTCTTAGATTATCTTATCTTTCATCTTCCATACATACTTTGGAGCAAGAACACATAGCTAGAGGCTGATCTTACCTTGTACTTCCAAGAGAAGATTTCAAACCTCTTTTATTTACTTTGTACTTTTATGATATCTATTTATTCATGTCTTTGTTTTCCATTGATATGTCTGAGTAGATTTCTAATTGGGTTTAGGGATTATCATAAGGGATTTCATAGAATGATGTTTTAAACGATTTACTAGGATTCAAACTTGATAAGTTCTTCACCTAGGTTGCTCTAGATTGATCACCTAGAGGATTTGATTTTAGGTTGTTAAATTGGCACGAGAGTGTGATTTCTAATCTGATAACACTTAGACTGGAAAATTAGACAATTGCAAAGAGATTTGGATTAGATAATTTGTGAACAAATCAACTTGTGTTTAATGCTTGATAGACTTTAAAATTTACAAAGAGATTTGGTTTCTTAGGTTTTAATCATAGTAAATTCTTGCAGCGGGAGCTGGTTTATTTAACTTTTGTGATTGAGTTCTAGAACCTGATATTAATTCGATCTTAGAATAATTAATTTTACATCATTACTTGATTTTCTGAGAAATTCCCTAAACCTAAGGTTCTCCATCTGAATTTAAACCAACCGATTTTATTTACTTGCATTGCTATTTTAATTATTGCTCATACTAGCTTAGCTGAATTTCAAAGCGAAAAAATCTATTGTGAAACCATTGAGTCTTTGTGGATTCGACTCCTAAATACTAACATGATCTCTTAATTTGAGAGGGTAGCTTGAAGGGATAATTTGAGCATTTCAATTTTTGGCGCTGTTGTTGGGGACTCAATTTAGTTTCCAATAGAATTAATTTTAGAATTTAGACAAGGTTTTATTTTAATCAATTTTACTCACTTTGTTCGTTGTTCGTGGTGTTTCAGGTATATGCCTAACCGCAATACTAGGAGCAACAAGAACACTGAGCTTTTGTCTTTTCCGAATTCAGAGCTTGGAAGAATTGGACGAACGAATCGCAAGACAAAGAAACTAGCTGAGATGGTGAACTTTGTGATTTTACGTGCTGATGAAGCTGGAGTTTTAACCCTAAATAAACTACTGCAAGTGCACAGCAAATGTTGTAGTAATATAGGGATCGAATCCACAAGGACCAAGTTTACACTGCAATTCATTGAGAATGAAACTAAGCTAAGACAATAATATGATTGTTGGTTGTGATGTGAAATAAAAATAGCAAATAAAAACTGTGTAAACTATGAATTAAAAGGCGCTAGGTCAAGGGATATTCGCGGGAATTCAGAGATCAAGAATCAGACAATTATTCAGGGATTATATATGCACACTCTCAACTCAAACATCAATGTATAACTAATCCACTGTCGTGGTATCAATTACTTTATCTGGTAACCTAAGTGTCTAAACTGTCGTTTGAACTTAGAATTGTAAACAAACATTAAAGAGCATGTTCAATATGTTCACAGATCGCCTTAGCATCAGATTTCGTTGGCTAAGGACAATCCGCTCATCTAAGTTCTTTTCAAGCAACCTATAACACTTTTGATGAATAGATTAAACCTAAGATCAGAAATTAGGTAGCTAATCTAATTCCAGCAATGAGATCAACAATAGATGAAGATATAATAAGATGATTCCCTATCTATGCCAAATTCATTGATTCATAAATTCCTTTGAAAACTGTAAACCTAACTATGGATCTACTCAAACATGGAAGCAGAGAAATAACAAAGAGAATATAAATCCAAAAGGGTTTAGAAATCTTCTCAAGAGATGTAGAGTCAGAGATTCCTCTCCCAAAGAAATATTTCTGAATAGAAAATAAAGCGTAGCCTAAAACAATGGCTGAAAAACAAAAATATAAGTCTAAACACGTTCTGGGTCGAAACTAAACCGAAATAGGAAAAAAACCAAAATTCCTTTTTATGCTTTTTGGAGAAAATAAGGTTGGATCGATCGATCAAGGTGTGGATTAATCGATCTGGAGGCGGATCGATGGTTCTGAAGTTGCTCGATCGATCTGAAACAGTGCGTAAATTTGGCAGAAGGTGTGGACCGATCGATCCAAGGTTGGATCATCGGCAAGGTTGATCTGGAGGTGCTCGATTGATCTGAAACGGTCCACAAATTCTTCAGGGGCGTGGATCAATCGATCTGAAATAGAAACGATTGATCCGCCTGTCGTTGGTCGATCTGACTAGACTGCTTTTACGAATATCGCCATAACTTTTGATCTCACCGTTGGATTGACTTCAAACCACTTGAAAATGAAAGCTAACTCCCTTGGCTATCTTGTTTCAAATATTCATGGACATTGGTTCATGGGATTTAAAAAGGGCATTTGGTGTTTAAGTGGAGTTAAAGTGTTTTAAATGATTTACTAGGATTTAAACTTGATAAGTTCTTCACCTAGGTTGTTCTTAAAGCTTGCTATTGATGACCTAGATGATTTGATTTTAGGCTGTTAAATTGGTACGAGAGTGTGATTTATAATCTGATAAAACTTAGAGTGAGCAAATTAGATAATTGCAAAGAGATTTGGATTAGATAATTTGTGAACAAATCAACTTGTGTTTAATGCTTGATTAGACTTTAAGATTTGCAAAGAGATTTGGTTTCTTAGGTATTAATCATAGTAAATTCTTGCAGCGAGAGCTGGTTTATTTAACTTTTGTGATTGAGTTCTAGAACCTGATATTAATTTGATCTTAGTATAATTAATTTTACATCATTACTTGATTTCCTGAGAAATTCCCTAAACCTAATGTTCCCCATCTGAACTTAAACCAACCGATTTTATTTATTTGCATTGCTTTTTTAATTATTTCAAATACTAGCTTTGCTGAATTTCAAAGCGAAAAGATCTATTGTGAATTTGACCCCTAAATACTACCATGATCTCTTAATTTGAGAGAGTAGCTTGAAGAGATAATTTAAGCATATCATCTATTTACGCCATTCGCGCGAATTAAATCCCTTAAATTGATGATTCCTAGGCGTGTAATACGGCATGACCTGCTCGAGTTTCCTATATAAACCATTGGTTAAGTATTATGAATCCTTTACTTGTTTCTTTTACTCTCCTCTAATTTCATCAAACTATATTTGTCCTAAGCATGCTGGTGTAAGCTCGATTACCATCAAGAGTGTCGTCTGTTTTCACGATGATCCAACTGCAGCCCTCAATTCTGATGATGGTTCCTTTACGCGACCTCTAGGATGAGGGACTCCTATGAACATCCCTTGTGGTTTGATCAAGCAGCTGCCTCCTCATGGTCAAAAGACTGCAATAAGGGTCATTGAGAAGGTCAATAAATGAATCAAAATTACATCTCTCTATCTGCCTCAGCATCTGAATCGATTCCTTTTTTCCCCAGTTGGTTGCTAACCATAAAGATCTCGATCGAGAGAAGAGTGAACTAAAGGTGAGAGTTCGTGAAATGGAAAATAAAACTTTCCAAATATCTCGTGAAATGTGCGTCCTCGAAGCGCACCCGTCGGACTGGATTGAACTCAACTTTGAAGAGTTCATACATTATATGCCTCCAAGTGTTCGTGAGATCATTGATTTAGTGGGTCATTGCTTTCTCTTTCCCTTGCAAGATGCGTCATTATCTTTGGTCCGCGAGGAAGACCTTCTTCTAAATTTGAATAAAACACATTTTAAAAATAAATAAATAATATATGTACTCAATAACGAGTTGCCTACATAATCGTGTTGGACTCAAGCCAAATTGTAGTTCATAAAACATAATAATAATTTAAGTGTAAAACTTTTTCAAATTCAGAATGTTCCACGGTCTATGAACTAGGATTCCTTCTCGATCTGCTAACTTATAAACACCGTTGCAAACTATCTCGGTTACTTGGTACAGGCCCTCCCAGTTGATTCCGAGCTTTCCAGCCCCAGCTTCTTTCATATTCTCAAACACTTTACGCAAAATAAAATCACCAACTAGAAGGGGTCAGTTTGAATTGTAATTCTGAAGCCGGATTCCGGGTAATAGCCTGCACTGGCTTGTTGATAATTTTGAAGCCGGATTAATGCTTGACCTAGGTTGAATTGTAATAGCCTGCAATTGCTTGTTGATAATTCTGAAGCCGGATTAATGCTTGATCTCGTCGTTCATCGATTGTATCTAGTGCATCTTCTATCATTTGTGTATGATCCGAGCCTTTTCTTTAAATTACACAATACAGTTTTGTTCGCTGCTTCTGCTTGTCCATTCCCCTGAGGATATCTTAGAGTGGAATAACTCATTTTTATTCCCCATGTAGAGACTCCCCGGGGTCGCATGTCTGAGCTGTTCTTGGTGTAAAGAGTAAATGTAGCTCAGTGAAGTCTTCAAAATCTTTCGATATGAACTGAGATACGTTGTCTGTAACGGTCTCAGAAGGAACTCCATGACGACAAATGATGTTTTTCCATAGGAATGTCTTTACTACTGAATCCTTAATTGTTATGCACACCTCTGCTTCAATCCATTTGGGAAAATAATCTGTAAGGACAAGAAGATGTTGCACACCTCGAGTCGATTTATGCATTGGTCCAAAGATTTCCATCGACCACCACATAAATGGATAAGGAGCCGTGCTTGATGACAAAAGTTAGGAAGGCTGGTGAATAAGTGGAGCATGTTGCTGACATTTCATGCACCGTTGGGAGTATCGAACACAATCCTTGATCATGGTTGGCCAATAATATCTCAACCGTTTGAGTTTAATAGCAATTGTTCGACCTGACAAATGGTTTCCACAAAGTCCTTCATGAACTTCACTTATAACAACTTTCACTCCTTCTCCATGAATACATAGTAAATATGGGTCATTAGTACCTTGCTTGAACAGTGAATCCTTGATTAAGCAATACTTCACGCTAAACAATTCGTAGCTTTCGTGCTTCCCACTTTGATTTTGGAAGTGCACCAGTTCGGATATACTCTTTTATCGGATCCCTCCAATCAGCCCCCCAATCGTTAGTGGGAATATTTTCTTGATTCTTTGTGACATCAGAACCTAAATCTTGAACGGTATTGCCTGGTAACTTAAAGGTATCATCTTTGAGTTCCTCATCATATGGATCTTCTTGTTCTTCTTCGGGATCTACCGAAACGGTTATGAGACTCCGAATTTATTGATGGTTGAATTTCTTTGTTAACTTGTACTTCTGGAATCGAGACAACCTCGGATGCTAATGTTATATCATCTTCTATAATAATAATGGGGTCCCTAGCCTTTGGTGGACGTCCGCGTGATTTTTGATGATTGTTCTGAAGTTCTTGTCTGTCCGTTTGATGAGTTTGTGAAGTTTGAGCATGAGAACGAGACCAAGTTATTGCCACTGTTTTTTCTTTAATATTTATACTTTGAGACTCGATGCATTCAACTAGAATAATCCTTTTTAATGCAGGGTCAGAAGTGGAGGCTAGTGCTGCCAAAGTGATATATCATGGTTTTTATGGTTTTTAGCCATGATATACATATTGGTTTTAGAGTTTTTTGTATATATATTGAGTCTTATTAGGTACAAATGCGAGATGGATCTTGTTGATATATTATGGAGCAATTCTGGAGCATTGTAGCTGAAAAGTTGGGAAAGTACTGTTCATCAAGTAATGTCGTAACTGTTCATGTCGCCCGACACACATGAACAGTATCAGTCGACATGGTACTATTCACACCGAAGATTTGTAGTTTTTGCCCTGAAGTTTTCCTTATTTGTAATTAGTCCAAATTCGTGTTTTAACATATATATTGTATTTTTTAGGTCATTGTTTAGACTTATGCTTTATTTTTCACAGCCACCTTTACAGAGATTTTTGGGAGAGGATTTCTAAACTCTTATCTCATTTTGATTTATGTTATGCAATTTATTCAGACAATGATTTGTGTTTCATCTATTATGTCTGAGTAGTTTACTTGTTAGATCTAGGGATTTCTAGGGTTTATGATGGTTTGTTGAACTGGGCAATCATGTTAGGTTATCTATAATGTTTTTCATCTAGATTTGAATCTATACTAGTTCTAGGCTAGCCGCCAGAATCTAGAATCATAGGAATATTAGTAGGCGCGAGAGTGTTAATGATATCCTGACCCAATCTTAGATGACAAACAGCCTTTTCGCAGCGAGAGTTGGTTTAGGAATTTTGTAAACATATCATACCTGATTATCACATATACTCTATTTATTGGTATTTCACAAAGAGATTTGGTTTGCTTATGTATAGAGGATAGATGTCGTCGCAGCGAGAGTTGAATAGATATCATATTAGTGTTAAGAGTTTAAGAACCAAACAAACAATTGTATCCTGATTATAGAACTACCCAGTTCACATTCCAGAGTATTCCCTAATTGATTTCCCTAGGTCTAGCTTATTTATCATCTGAATTTACATCACATTCATCTTAGTTATCTTTGATTGCATTGTTTTATTTAATTTACATTCATTGGTTTAGCATAATTCAAAATTGATAATCTATTGTGTGAACTAGAGTCCTTGTGGATTTGATCCCTAAGTACTACAGTGATCTCTTAATTTGAGAGAGTAGCTCTAAGGGTAAATTTGAGCGTATAAAATTTTGACGCTGTTGTCGGGGACTCTTTGATTCACCATTAAGTTTAGGTTAGAATTTAGTCTAAATTTTTTCTTTTATTTTGTTTCTTACGAGTTCTTTATTTTCTTGTGTGTTTCAGGTGCACGCATAAGCATGGTACCAAGAGCAATTAGGATCTTCAACTTGTGAATTTTTCTACTCAAGAACTAGCTAAGTTAGAGCGAGCTAACTGGAAAACATAGAGGATATCAGAGATGGTTAATCCACTGGTGTTGTTTAGGCATGAGGCTGGAGTTTTACGTGATTCAGAGGGGAATGTGCGCAATGTGCTGGGTCAGAAACTGGATGCTGATGGAAACACGATACTCGAAGTCGATGAGCATATCGACCGACAAGCAGCTGGCCATGTCGGTCGACACGGACACAATGTTGGTGGTCCACATCATGGGTACAATGTCAATGAAGTTGAGGAGAGAACACTTGATGAGTACAACAGGCCTAGTCAGTTCTATGCTAATAGGTCTGCTATCCGACCTCCTACTTTTCAGATGAATGACTTTGAGCTGAAACCCGCATACTACACTCTTGTAGGACATCACCCTTTTCATGGTCTTTCCAATGAACACCCAATGGATCACATTGAGAGTTTTGAGGATTTGGCTTCTAGCATTAAAGTCAATGGAGTGTCAGAGGACTACATTTTCTGCAAGCTCTTCCCATACTCACTTGCTGGGGAAGCAGCTTATTGGCTTAAGCAGTTGATGCCAGGATCCTTGACAACTTGGGAAGCAACAAAGACAGTCTTTCTGAACAATTTCTATGATGATGCAAGGTATGAAGACTTGAGAAACATGATATCTCAGTTTACTCAAGGACCTACTGAGACTTTTAAAGCAGCTTGGCTAAGATTCAAGGGATATCATATAGATTGTCCACAACATTATTTCAGTGAGGTTCAGCTTTTGGGTACATTCTTCAGAGGTGTTGATTGGAGGTATCAGATGGCTTTAGATGCTGCTAGCAATGGAAACTTCAAGACCAATACACCTAGGGCTGCGAGTAAGTTGATTGAGAACTTGGTTTCTACTAATAGTACCAAGAATGCAGACCTTGAAAGGACAAGACAAGCAGCTAACATTGGTAATGGTCAGATTGCTGAGGTGAATGCAAAGTTGGATATGGTACACAGTCTTCTTGTGGGTAAGAAGTCAGTTAAGTGTGCTATAAAGGTTGAAGAAAAGGATGTCAACTACATCAATGTAACTGGATATCAGGAAAAGAGATATGGATACACACCAAGGCCTGACTACCAACAGCTCTATCCGATTAATAGTTTCACCAAGAACTATGAATCTTCATCTCCCCAGACACCTTCTCCAACCACTAAAGAAAGTGCGATTAAGTCTATGTTGGAACAGATACTGGAGAGTCAGCAGGATATTGCAGTTGATTTCAAGGGGAAGATTGATGCTTTGTACACAGACTTGAATGGAAAATTTGAAAATTTGGACAGCCATGTGAAGAAGCTAGATATTCGCATTTCCCAATCAGCTAGTTCTTCAAGAGGATCTGATACAAAACAACATCAACCATGCCACGTTGTTACTTTGAGAAGTTGGAAACAACTAGAGCTTGTTGTGAAGAAAGGATTGTCATATGAGGAAGAAGCTTTTCTTACCAGAGACATCAGTGCAATTTGCTTGAACAAGATCACACATAAGAGGAAAGAAAAACAAAAGGAAGTGGTAGTCTCTGAACAAGGTAGTGCCATGATTAAGAGTTGGACTATAGAGAAGCTACCTGACCCATGAAATTTTGTGCTCGATTGCTGCATCTCAACAAAAATATTTTCTCATTCTCTTTGTGATCTTGGCTCAACTATCAACTTAATACCTCACTTTGTTGCTGCTAGACTTGGGATGACTGTCTTCAAGCCAACAAAGATCATTATTGTCTTGGCTGATAGGTCCAAGAGGATTCCAGAAGGTGTTCTAGAAGATGTTCCAGTAAGGATTGGAGAATTTTTTATTCCCACAGACTTTCTGGTGTTAAAATATGAGGAAGAACCTGAGGATCCTCTCATTTTGGGAAGACCTTCCATGGCTACAGCTGGTGCTCTCATTTATATAAGAGGAAGCAAGATAGCTTTGAATTTGGGTGATCAGGTCATGAACTTTGATATGGATAAGCTGAGAAAGACACCAACCATTGATGGTCAATCATTCTCTGTAGAAACTTCCACAGGCATTACTGTTGGGTATGTGAGCAAGTGAACAAGCAAGCTTCTGAGCTTGAGGATTGGAGTGGTGATCATATCTTACAAACTAAGCTGCAAGATGAGGTTCTACTCAAGAATATGCTGTTGGAGTATGATGTTTTTGTGATGGAAACAAGGATTGCTGAGCAGAATTACAGAAAAAGTGCAGATATCCGAGTTGTGGTTTCGTGTCAATCGACACCACTAACTCGTGTCGGTTAACACGTTCTGCCAGTTGGTCCGCAGTTGTCTAAAACATCTGATTTTCAGGATGATCTCAATGCTCCAAGTCTGAGAGTTGTCAAACAAAAACCTCCAAATCTCACACTCCATTCACCCCGGGAAAAGCAAAGGTACGCACTCTCAAAGCCCAAATCATCTAAGATCATCAATAAGATTTTTCAAGATACAAAGATTATTTTGCAGTTAACCAAGCCACGAGATTCTCGTAGAGCGCTTATTTATTCTGTTGATGATTTTGCAGGGAAAAGAAGTGTCCCACCCAGACTAACGTCCCACCCGGCTGATGTCCCTCATTACCTTGATCGTCCTCATGCACCTAATACTTACACTCCACCATGGATGAAGCGAAAATTCAATGCAGGACATGGCATTGCCACTCACTCATCCACCAGATGTTCGTGCTTCAGCGAAGTCAAGCTATTGACTTTCAAAACAAGCGCTTAGTGGGAGGCAACCCACTTGTAAGTTTTTGTTTTTCCTTTTGAGTTATTTTTCTTCTTGCTTTTGAGTCAGTTTGTCTTTTGATCTTCAGTGGAACTTGTTAGAACTTGTTATGTTATGATATTTTGTTGCCATATGACTTGTTTTGGAGCTCTTAATCAGGATATCTTATGGAAAAATGAATTGAACATCTAAAGATAGATGATTGTGGAACTTCACCGTCCTGTAATGGACTACATGTCGATCGACACATGCAACTCTTGTCGATCGACACACACGCACAACATTAAGGTCACGATTTTCAAAACTTAACAATTCCCTCTTGTTCCATTTTTATTTATTTCTTTCACCTTCCTTAAGCTTGATTACACTGGAGACAATGTAGTTTAAGTCTGGGGGAGGTTGTTACTAACTCTATTTATTCTTTTGAGAGTCAGTCCTAATTTTTCTTTTATTTTTCAAAATTTTGTTTTATTGAGTCAAACCTAGTTAGAAACTATGAGCTATCTCTTGTTATATTTGTTGTTTGCTATGTTTTCTGGTGACCATTGTTGCAGAGCTTATTCATATTCATGGAAAAACCTCAAGTCTGAACGGTTAACTTAAAATCCCCATACTCACAACAGATGCCCGCTATAGCCCGAGCTAATTTCTGTCAATTCCTTTTACCTTATGGACGAATTTGGTGTTTGAGAGCTTAACTTTTCATTCATACCTGACCTGATAAAACCAAAGTAAGTTATGATGTCTAGTCTCCCAAAAGTTGTTACTAATAATAAAATGCCTTGAAGGTATAGTTTATGAATGACCAAGTGATTCTCTGAAGTAGAAGCGGGTAAGAGAAATCTATGCCCCCACATTTCTATTTCTTATGGAGATGATGAAAGTAGGGTTGCTGTGAGGGTAGGAGAGATCCCGTGACCCACTATTCACTTCTAATAGCCTACTTTCATAAACAAAAAGAAAATAATATAAAATCCAAACTAAGCAAGGATTTAAGTCTGGGGAAGACAAAAACATCATTGTTGTTGTGAGGTTTGTCTTGTTATGGTATAGGATGACTGCTGAGTCTAGAAGGCTCTTGAACATTGAATTCAGAAATGAGATCCAACGATGAATGGCTTACTAAAGGGATATGTTGTTAAGTTTTGGTCGGTATTGAGAAGACTGCGAGTGACTACGATGAATGTACATGGTGGTTAGTCTCTGAATAGTTCTTGTACCATGTCGATTACATGATGACTGTTAGCATAATGTTCTAAAGAGTATGTGAGTTTCGCGATTTTCAAACTTCTTCCTTTATTTAGTTTTATGTTTGCTTAAGGGCAATCAAAAGCTAAGTCTGGGGGATTTGATGTATCATGGTTTTTATGGTTTTTCGCCATGATATACATATTGGTTTTAGAGTTTTTTGTATATGTATTGAGTCTTATTAGGTACAAATGCGAGATTGATCTTGTTGATACATTATGGAGCAATTCTGGAGCATTGTAGCTGAAAAGGTGAAAAGTTACTGTTCATCGGCACTGTTCATCGGCACTGTTCATCGAGTCATCATTGTTACTGTTCATGTCAGCCGAAACACGTGAACAGTGTCGGTCGACATGGTACTATTCACGCTGAAGATTTGCAGTTTTTGCCCTGAAGTTTTCCTTATTTGCAGTTAGACCAAATTCGTATTTTAACATATATATTGTATTTTTTAGGTCATTGTTTAGACTTATGCTTTATTTTTCACAGCCACCTTTACAGAGATTTTTGGGAGAGGATTTCTAAACTCTTATCTCATTTTGATTTATGTTATGCAATTTATTCAGACAATGATTTGTGTTTCATCTATTATGTCTGAGTAGTTTACTTGTTAGATCTAGGGATTTCTAGGGTTTATGATGGTTTGTTGAACTGGGCAATCATGTTAGGTTATCTATAATGTTTTTCATCTAGATTTGAATCTATACTAGTTCTAGGCTAGCCGCCAGAATCTAGAATCATAGGAATATTAGTAGGCGCGAGAGTGTTAATGATATCCTGACCCAATCTTAGATGACAAACAGCCTTTTCGCAGCGAGAGTTGGTTTAGGAATTTTGTATACATATCATACCTGATTATCACATATACTCTATTTATTGGTATTTCACAAAGAGATTTGGTTTGCTTATGTATAGAAGATAGATGTCGTCGCAGCGAGAGTTGAATATATATAATATTAGTGTTAAGAGTTTAAGAACCAAACAAACAATTGTATCTTGATTATAGAACTACCCAGTTCACATTCCAGAGTATTCCCTAATTGATTTCCCTAGGTCTAGCTTATTTATCATCTGAATTTACATCAAATTCATCTTAGTTATCTTTCATTGCATTGTTTTATTTAATTTACATCCATTGGTTTAGCTTAATTCAAAACTGATAATCTATTGTGTGAACTAGAGTCCTTGTGGATTTGATCCCTAAGTACTACAGTGATCTCTTAAATTGAGAGAGTAGCTCTAAGGGTAACTTTGAGTATATCACAAAGCATCGGCCGAAGTATTTTCACTTCGTGGAATCCGATCTAAATTGAATTTATTGAACTGCTTTGCAAGTGTCTTTACAAGCTCCAATAAGCCTCCATCCTAGAAGTTAAAACTTCGATGGGATGAGATTGGAACTAAGATTTTAACTTTCACACCAATACCACAACTGCAAGTGCTAACTTCTCGATCATGGTATAACGGGCATTTGGACTAGTTAAACTCCTCTATCTTCCCGTACAATGACTCCGCTAACCGCATGTCCTGAAACTGACATATACACAAATAAGCTTTCTCTCATCTCGGGCTTAGAAAGTATTGGTGGGGTTGTTAGGTAAGACTTCAGCTTTTTAAATGCTTCGTCTCAATTTTTTTCCCACACGAACTGTGTATTCCCTTTTAATAATTGGTAAAAAGGGAGACACATGTCCGTTAAACGAGATATGAACCTATTCTAGGCGGCAATCCACCCTGTTAAACGCTGCATTTTTTTTTGTTCCTTGGGGGGAGGCATAGTTAAGAAAGCTTTGATTTTTTTTGGATTAGCTTCAATTCCTCGTTTTGTGACTATGTATCCAAGGAATTCACCAGAGGGTATGCCAAAGGTACACTTTGCTGGATTATGCTTCATTTTGAACTTATTCAAGATTTCGAAACATTGAGCAAGGTGCTTAACGTGATCAGTCTGCTGGAGAGATTTTTTACGAGTATATCATCTATGTATACTTCCATTATTTTTCCAAGATGCTCCACAAATATCCGATTAACGAGAAGCTGATAAGTTGCTCCTGCATATTTTATACCAAATGGCATTACAATATAACAGTATATACCTCGGTCGGTTATGAACGAAGTCTTTTCCTGATCCTCTGGATGCATTTTGATTTGATTATATCCTGAGAAAGCATCCATAAAAGTGAGGAGTTTGTGACCATCAGTTGACTCTACTAATCGATCGATATGTGGGAGAGGAAAACTATCCTTAGTGCATGCTTTGTTGATATCAGTAAAATTGACGCATACTCTCCACTTGCCATTCTTTTTCTTTACTACAGCTGGATTTGCAAGCCAATCAGGATATTTCACTTCTCGTATAGATCCTGCTTTCAACAATTCCTCCACTTCGTCATTGACAGCTTTTGCACGATCCGGCCCGAACTTTCTCCTCTTTTGTTTGATTGGTTTAAACTCTCATCTAACTGCAACTCGTGTGATATTATACTATGATCGATACCCGGAATATCTTCTACTGACCATGCGAAGGAGTTCTTGTTTTCTGATAGGATTTTAATGAGCTCGGACTGCAATTTTGCACTTAATCCTGAACCATAACTTTCTGATCAGGCTTTGCATCATCAACTGAAATTTCTTGAGTCACATCATCCGGTTTCAATCCGCTGGGAAAGCACGGCTTTTTTCTATGGTTGAATTCATTAATTGCTATTGCAATTTCATTCGATGGTTTGCAAGGTAGCAGCACCTCGATATTTCTTGATCGCCCCTTATTGTTTCCACTCCTGTTGGTGTTGGAAATTTTATACATTAATGATAAGTGGATGGTACTGTCCTCATTTGATATAACCACGCGGTTTCCAATATTATGTTATACGCAGCCGGCTGATTGAAAACTGTGAATTCTATAATTTTTGACACTCCGGACGCAAATACAGGAAGGTTGATGGTTCCAAGTGACATGGTTGTTTCACTTGTGAATGCTATTAGTGGATCTGGTAGTCCCACAATTTCAGTTTGGTTAATATCCATTCTATGCAATGTGCTTAAAAAATTAAATTGACCCAACTACCAATATCAACTAATATCCTTGCCACTTCATAGTTTGCTACGTCAAGTGTTATGACCAGGGTGTCATCGTGAGGTTTAGCTAAACTTCAAATCTCAGACTCTTCAAATGTTGAAGTGGTATTGAACTCGAATGGTTCGGCTTTTGCATTCACCGCCATGATTGCTGACCGCTTATGCCTCTTGATTGCCTGAACTGAATCATGGCACAGTTTGGAACCTCCGATAATGAAATTGTTTCGTCCTTTTGATGATCCGGCATGATCTGATGCTCTTTGCTTCTTTGTAATCAGCCCGAAAACTTCATCATCTGTTCGATTCTTATTATAGTTTTTCACAAACTCTTCAAGATTAAAATTCGCAAGCCCTCTAGAAGATCAGAGCTCAGCTAGATGCCATTTTAATACACTACAGTCTTTGGTTAAGTGTCCATTTACCCGATGAATTTCGCAGTAAGATCCGTCATTTCGGACCCAGGTTCTGGAGGATGAATATCCAGACCTCTCTCCTCTGGAGCATTGGCTTGAATTTCCTCACTGGCAGGTTTACTGTAGGTTTAGGGAAATGATACTTCTTTTCAAAAGTTGCTTTTTCTTCTTCTGCTTCTATCCAGCTATTAGCTCGGAATATAGCGTCTTGAATTTTTTCTGGCCAATTTACTGTCAGCTCTTCCCTGAACCTTGTTTCATGCAAAATTCCATTTTTCAGTGTGGATAACACTGCGGTCTGAGTAATCCCTGGATTTTTGCCAGCAACTCTTTAAATTTAGAAATATGCCTACGAAGGGGCTCTTGTGGTCCTTGTGATAGATTCCACAGGTCACTATCAGACTTTCTTTTCTCCATTAAGACAGAATATTGCATAAAGAAAGTGGAAGATAGCTCACTGAAGCTATTAATTGTTCCCGGATCAAGCCGTGTTAACCATAGTAAGATCTGTCCAGACAGATTTTCTGAAAATAACTTGCAGAAGCCAGCGTCCTCTTCGTGTGGTTCTAGGTCTATTCGTCTTGCTGCTATTTGAAAGGCTGTCAGGTGAATTTTTGGATCGCCTTGGCCATCGTACGTTGGTAAATTGACCCTCTGAGTGTCTTTGATCTTGAAACTTGCAATCTGCGCGCTGAATGGATATCGCCTAGTTTCCCCTATCATCCTGTCAATGTCCGGTGCCGAACTTGTAGCTCGATGGAACTTTGATTTATTTTCCCTCATCTCACGACGAACAGAATCAAGCTCCAAATCAGCAGCTTAAATGGCCGGTTCTTCTCTATCCTCCAACTGCGGATTTGTTGTGTTCAGCCCCTCTGTGTTGATCGGGAGTGGTGTCCCATCTGTTGCAAGATTTGAAGACGTGGTTGCAATGGGGGTGACGAGCAGAGTTCGCTGTTGTGAAATCCTAGGTCTAGTACCTGTATTCAAAGAATCCATAGGAGCAGAAAAAGATGAAGTTATTTCATTTAAAGCTACTTGACCTGCTTTTAACGTTTCTATCTCTTGTTGTACGGTGGTGAACTTTTTGGATAGACTCGTCAAACTCTGGTTGATTTGTCAAAGTATCAAGAAAGTTGCCCATGGTTCAATCTTGAAGGATCTACGGCCTTTTTGTTGAAAATATTTCTTGATTTTAGCACATAAATCCCCTCCTTCTAGCGCCAAAATGTGGATACTGGATCCACGCCCAATAAATTTGAGTTTATAAAAGTAGAGAAATGTTTTCTTGTATATATTCTTTGGATTTCAAGAAAAAAGCCCCCTTTTACAATACCCTTCTTTTCCTATTTATATATTTTTGGGCTATTAAGGCTATTGATTATTTACAATAACTCGGATAATTCTAATTAAATACATTTGTTTTGATTTGGTCTTGAATGTTGCAACGTCTGGTATTTCGAAATAGCTTCTTTCTTTGACTTTGTGACAGAAACTCTTCCTGCAAACTCTTCATCCTTTCTGAGCTTCTATTACCAAACGAACTCTTTGAGTTCGTTTCCCAAACATCTTTATTAGTTTGCCGGTTATTCTTTATTGAGGCGAAGTCTCCTATCCCGAAATGGACTCATTTCCTTTATTATGGTGACTTGGTCGACACGTGTCTATGTCTATAATGGTCATAGATCCTGGTGCGGGATCTGGTATCAACAAACATTTTCGCAGAAGCTTACGAGTTTGAAAACTGCAAAAGACCAAGTTTCAGGTTTCTCCTTCATCATAGCATCATGTAAACTAAAATTTGTAGTCATATTGCTTCCTACGATTCTCTTCATACTCAACTTCAGTATAGCTTTAAGTTAGGTTCCAAACCAGCAGCTTTAGAAGATCTTTCTTTGCATGGCCATTGTTCTTCAAATTCTCCATAATGTTTTTAACAGATGGTAACTCATCCCTCCAAGCAGTAAGAAGTCCCTGCAAACATGTTTTGAATTAGTTAATGGCTTACAAATTCATAATTTAAACATCCTATATGAAATACAATTGCTTACCATGCTTTATCTGAGATGAAAACTGTTCCATGTCTAGTTTAAAGATCTAAGTCATGCTTCAGTTTTCTCACAAACCACAACCAGTTTGGTCCATTCTCTCTTTGTACCACTGCCCAAGCAATGGGATAAATCTGGTTGTTTGCATCATGTCCTACGGCAGTAAAAGTTACTCCTTTGACAATAGCTTTTAAAATGTCTCATCCAGACCTACTATTGGACGACAACTTGCCATCCAAACATTTTTGAGCCTTGTTATACATACATAGAATATTTCAAAGACATCTTCACCAGCCGCATTAGTATATGTATCAACAATAGCAGTTGATCCTGGATTTTGTGAAGATTATTTCTTCGGCATACCCGCGGAGATGAGCAAACTGCTCTTTGTATTCCTTCTCAAGCAACTTCAATACTAACAGTCTACCTCTCTGACATTTGTCTCTTGAGTTTACTATTCTCCAGTTCTCCTTGATAAGATTCTGAATTTCTTTAGGCATACAATTCGGTTGAAGCTGCAACTTGTCCATGAAAATTTGAGCATTCACTGGACCCTTTAGCTGTGCGCTTTCCCATTTCGACTGCAATTGTGAGATGTATATCTAGTCTTCACAATAAACTTTTGACTCGGTGTATCATATGAGCAGTAGACTCTCCACTTGCATTGTTTACCATCACCACATATAAACGCAATCTTGGTCTTCTCCCATCTACCTTGTTTAATGTTCCTTGCTTTGCTCAATCCATACCCTAACACAGATTGCTTGAACTGATAGACTGTGTAGAAGGAAGTTCCTAGTGCTAACTCATCACCCTTTTTCCCATTCTTCTTCTTTCTGGAAAACAAATTCATCTTCCTCTTCTTCATCCGAGCACTCTGGAATTGTGTGTCTCACCCTATAATCTTCATCAACAAATTCAGCAACATTGTATTCTCTTGCTCTCTTTCGCATGGCCGGTCTCTTTTTATCTCTACTAGACATCTCTCCCTCTCTTGCAACACTTTGATTTATAAAAATAAAAAAAAACAACAAACAGTCAACAACAAAGATAATTTGACTAGAAGATAATTAATATTTTCTTTAACAAAAAAAAAGACATTACAAAGGTGGAAATTAAGAACATATAATAAGGTGGACATTTTTTTTTTTAGGTGGAAATGCTTTCGAGTGTTGATATCACTAGATTAATGATTGATTTATAATGCACATTCCTAATAAATGCTTTCAAGGGTTGAGTTTTTTTTATCATATTTCTTTTTGTAAATTGTTTCATCAAAATTAGAGATATTTAAACTATTCATATTATAATGATAGTAAACTATCAATGGTATATACGATTATGATGAACAGTTTTCCCAAACAACAAAAAAAGAAATTTTATGATACAAACTCTCTCCGATAAGCGGTTCTAAGTGTACCATATCTTAATGATTTACATACTCTTTTTGTAACATTGCTCTTCGAAAACATTTATGTATGTATAATATTCCTATGATAGATAGACTTTCTATGTAACGTACAAAACCACGACGAACAACTCTATTTGCATCACTTTTTAACCTCTGATAAACTTTGCAGTATTTCATCAACAAATTGCGGAGATTCAAAAATAACAAAATTATTTCGTAGTATATTTTAATTAAGATTCATATTATTCCTATAATTCTTGATCTAATTAGATATTTTTGGAACTCTTTTTAAAATGTAAAGCTTTTAACGAACCACTTATAAATATTGAAATTTAATGAACTAAACTACAATTGGTATGTTTTTTTATAAATCTATTTTGGTTTTTCTCTATGTACAACATGTGCTATCATCAATGAATACTAAACTTAATTTGAAAAAAAAAATTATTTTATGAATAAATTAATCCATTGGTCATGTTTAAAGTATACAAGATACTAAAATAAATGGTGGTGAAATTAAGGTGTCATATATAATTAGACGCACCAAAATTAAACTAAATACTAAAATAATTTAATCAAAGTTGTCATATATAATTAGACATCAAACTTTAAAGCAACACATGTTTGTTTTCGCTGGTTAAGTGTATATAGACATATAAGCAATTTCTTGTTTACCAAACATAAATAAGCTACTAGATAGTAATCCACGATGTTCATCGCGCAAAAATATATATATAATAATTTGATAGTTTACATTTTCATAAACTATTATTTTAAATTATATTTATTTTATGGTTTTAGTATCTAATTTCTTATTATTATATATGACTTATGTTGCATTAATTAAATTTAATAATATATAATTAAGTGTGATGTTATATTTGTTATTTAATAAGTTTGATTATAATATAATTTCGTTGTAAAAGGTAAGTGATGTTATTCAAAAAATCTATGATTATGATTTACTCCAATATATACGTTATGATCCGTCTTCACCCGTTTTTATCTGCTCTAACTCATCTTGACCGGCCTGACCTATTGTAAAAAGAGTTATTTGGCTGAATGGGCCATTTTGAAACGTAATTAGGTGAAAGAAAAATTTATTATTTACAATTTGCAAAAAAAATCTGACCGCACATCTCTTATAATACAACTCTTCCTCTAATAGATTTCTCTCTCTATGACCCAAATTACAAATAAGGGTAAATAATAAAAGGGTTGCTTGGTTGGAGAAGAGGAAAGAGAAATACATTCCCACCGTGTAAGAAAAAGAGAGAAATGAAAAAAAAAACAATTATTTTCTCTCTCTTCTTTTTAAATTTTTTAATTTAATTTCATTACAATTGCTTCATAAAATGTATTTAATGATGAAATTTTATTCTTTGTTTCTTTTTTCAAATATAAAGAGTACAATTTTTGTTACTTTTGTGGATTTAAAATAAATAATTCATTTATCATATTTTATTTTAATAATAGATAATATAGTTTATTAATTTTTTTATTGTATTCTATCTTGAACACCATCTTTGTTATACATTGGATTGTCTATCATATATCTCTTTGTATACTGTATTTATATACTATTTTGTACATCGTATTTGTAAACCGTTTCGAACACCACTTTAACTACCATATTTTTACATCATTTTGTACACCTAATTTTATACTATTTTGGACACTTTTCTCATACACTATTATATTTTATACACCAGCATATCTTGTACACCAATATGTTTTGTACACCAATTAAAAACATTGTACGGGACATCAATATACAAGTTAAGTATACAAATGTGGTGTACGACACATAATGGTGTATGAGATCTGATTAGATTAAGAAAATAATTTTAAATAATATAAATTTGTACAACTTTTATTTTAAACATAATAAAGAGATTTAAAATTAGAAATAAATGAAAAAAAAGAGAGAAAAAAAAACTTTTTGTATTATAAATTTATTAATTGTTCAAATGTGATGTACGAATACGATATACAAATATGGTGTACAAATACGGTGTACAAAGCTGGTGTACAAAAGGTAATGCACGAAAGTGGTATATAAATGTATTAGTATACAACAAAAAATGGTGTACATGACATCATTATATAAGCCGGGTGTATAAATGTGGAGTACGATACATAATAGTGTGTGGGATGTGGTTAGATTAGAAAATGATTTTAAATAATATAAATTTATTTTAGTTTTTTTTGTTTAAAACGTAATAAAGAGATATAAAATTAGAAATAACAAAAAAGAAAGAGAAAGAAAAATAAAACCTATTTGTATTATGAATTTATTAATTGTTCAAATGTAATGTACCCATACGATATACAAATACAGTTTACAAAAGTGGTGTACAAAGCTGGTGTACAAAGCTGGTGGACCAAACTGGTGTACAAATATAATGTACCAATACAATATACAAATATGGTGTACAATATGGTGTACAAATATGGTGTACAAAGGTGTGTATAATACTATGTATAAATATGGTATACAAAATATATTTTAACTGTAAAATGGGTGTACAAAACAGTATACAAACACATGAATATGGTATACAAATATAGTGTACAATGATAGTGGAAACGACGGTGTACGAGATATATTTTTAGTTATAAATCTATATAAAATAGATCTTGTCAGATTCAAAATAATGTTTTAGAAAATAAAATGTTGTTTTTCAATTTTTCTGATAACTTATTTTGTTATAATCAGAGAAACAAAAATTGGAAGAAAAATATAAAGAGAAGACAGAGAGAGAAAATGAGATATTTGTGCGGTAGAAAAAAAAAACAAAACAAAACATTATGGTGGTAGTATTGTAAGTAAATCAAGTTATCAAATCCCAAATAGTGTGTATGTCCTATATTGCTAATTATAAATAGTAATTGGTCTCTCTAACCAATTAAGTTTCAAAAATGTTCTAATCTCTAAATTCATCCTTGTAAAAATTAGAATATTTAAAGATCTGAATAATTTAAAGTTAGATTATAAAATATTAATTTTAATTTCTGTCCATAATTAATAATAGAAAATAAATTGAGTTTATTTTCTTGTGGAAAGTAATAAATATTTAAAATTATATACAAATATTTTGTTTAATTATAATTATTTTGTGGTTATTATTGTATCCTTATCCTTATTGACTTTATTTAAAAAGCTTAAATATTATATTGTTTAAATACTCTGATTAAAAAATTATATTTATATAAAAGATATTAAACAAAAATAAACAGATTTAAAATCCAAAGAATTAAATTTGAAATACCTATATAATTATTTTTGTGTTATTTATTAGGGAATTGATTAACTAAATAAAAAATTATTATGATTATTAGTAAGATATGAAAAAATAAAAAATTGTCCAATGGAAATTTCTGTAATATTCCATGTAAGTGCAACGTTATTTTGATGTTAACATTGCTCAAATAATTATAAAGAGATTGTTTTTGTCAACAAACCCCTCAATTTAAAAACCCTAAAACCAAACATAAATTAAAGTTTAGTTACCCATTTTTAGTACGAAATATTTACTTTCACAATGCTGGTCTCGTTAAGAGTCCTTATCCTATACTATTAAAAATAAAATACAAATTTGAGAACTCCTGTTACTAAACAATCTCTTAAAATCATGTTATCAAACACCCAATATCTTAATCTTACATTCAAACACCTATTAATTAATTAGTTCTCTATAGTCATTTTCTTATATAATATTTCTCTATAATCATTTATTTATCAAATATTGTGATTTTAATAGTATGAACTATGATTTTTCTATCATATTTGTTTGATATTATTTTTATACTATTTTAAATGATTATGTAATACATATGATTAATAAATTTTCTGATGTTTTATGTATATTTTGTGATTTTAATTTTTATAAACGGATATATATTAAATCAATCAATAAGAAAAAATTATGTGTTCAATATCCCACATTGGTAGAGAAGTCAATCAGATCGGTGACTTACGGGATATAAACAAGTAAATCCGACATAAGGCGGATATAGACAAAAACATTTATGCATATGAAAAAGCGGGTATCATGAACAAGCGCATAGTTGACCGCGTATATATCAGACTTTGTTCGTGAATTGATGGATCGGTGTAAATTACCAAATTTTAAAATATTAAAATTATATATATGTATATATAATTAATAAAAATATATAGTTGATGAAATATAATATATGATATATTTTAAAATATAAATAATTTTATGTAATATTTGACAATATAAATAATTTTATGTATAAAATTAGAACATATACTAAAAAAAGAGAATATTAAAAAAAGTTTCTTGTATGGTCATAGTGTGGATACAGTTAATGTTTTACTAATCAATATGGTTATTAAATTAACAAATTCATAAACTATATATATAATATATAAAATAAATAGACAACAAAATTGAGGAATTTAAATTAACAGGAAATATTATAATTACTACAAAATCTTAAATATTAATACTACAGAAACTTACGTTAAATTTAAATTTATTAGAAAATAATTGACCCGTGGTGTACCGCAGGTTGAAATCTAGTAGTAATTAAAAATATATTACTTTAAAAAATTTTACTTTTTAAAATTTTGTTTTCTCCATCAAAGAAAATTATCATACTTAATAAAAATATAATTTCAAATTAAGTAAATAAGTAAATGACGAATCATAATAAATAGTTAAAAGGTAGTCAACTTTTTGACTACATTTTTGTTCAGATATCATAAATCATATGACAATCTATTAAACAACTTTTTGACTACTAACTAATTCACTTGCTATTTTTATGAAGTGTGTAATTTTGACCAAAAAAACTAAACAAAGCACATCTTGTATAATCAAATCCCGCACGAAAATATATAAATACATAACTTTGTTGTATATCTAATATATATAGAAATTAGTTGAATACAAAAATTTCAGAATCCTTTCATTTCCCAAACCACAAACAATGGATTCAAGAAGAAACCCAGACAAACTATCCAATTTGCCCAATTTCCTTTTGCTTCTCATCATCTCTAGCTTGCCAATCAACGAAGCTGCCAAAACAACTGTCCTATCGAAGAGATGGAAAAATCTTTATCAACAAATATATATGGCCAACGTCGTTTTCAAAGAGTCGGAATTTATGGAATGTTATGTTTCAAAAAATGAAGAACCAAAACGTGTTGATAAGGTTTCGTTCATTTGCTTCATGCATTGATGGGTCTCGAGATTTTCCGGTGAAGCCATCCAAAGTTTTGAACTTTATCTACCAAAGCCGGTGGGTTTCGCAAAAGATATCAAGTCACTAATCAAATTCGCGGTCTCCAAGCAAGTCAAGAATCTAGTTCTTGATTTCTCAGATCCATCTTGGATTACCCATAATGAAGCATCATCAGAAGAAGACGCTTTTACAATCTAACCAACCTCGAGACGTTGAAGTTATTCTTTTGTAGGTTCGATCCATCAAGGCTTACAAATCCAGGTTTGCTAAAAACTCTCTCTTTAGGTTGGATCCAACTCAAAAGGATCATGTCTTTAATATCAAATACACCTTTTCTCGAGATTTTAAGCATTCAAAACTGTTGGAATGTTAACCTCGAATTGATAACCGGTTAATCGAATTGGTATTAGAGAATTGCGGTTTCTCTGTGGAGTATTCTACACTCGACTTGCCTAATAATCAGGTGTTCAAGTACTACGGGAAGGTTCATTACTTTCAGTTCTTGAGAGTAAATAGGATAATGAAGGAAGCTAACCTGGATTTCGGAGCAGAAACCGAATACGATCAAGAGATAGGACAACAACTTTGTGGTCTGCTTTATGATTTATTGTCGGCAAGAAAAGTAACTGTGTGTCATTTTCTTGTTCAATTAATCCAAGATAGCGAATGTAGAATTAGGTTATCGAAACTTGCTTGCTTTATTGATATGCATATACAACTTATTTATACAAATACTTTGCCTTGGTGAGCAAGACTATTTCCTAAACTATAGGCTAACATATGGACATGTTCCTTTATCTATTTAGGAACATTTACATTATCAATATATCACAATACTCCCCCTCAAGTTGGAGAGTGGAGATTTTGAACTCCTAACTTGGACAACAGATAGTCAAACTGAATACGACCAAGAGACTTGGTTAAGAGATCAGCAACTTGGTCATTGGTACGAACATGAGTTGGGTGATTATACCATCCCGAACAGCATCCCTTACAGCATGATAGTCATTTTCAATGTGTTTAGTGTGCTCATGGAAGACCGGATTGGCTGCGATGTGTATAGCCGCCTTGCTATCACAAAATAAACGAGCCGGCGCAGACTGATCGATTCCTAATTCTTTGAGCAACTTGCGTAACCACTTTATTTCCCATAGAGCGGCTGCCATCGCACGATATTCGGCTTCAGCTGATGAATGTGACACTGTATTTTGTTTCTTTGTCTTCCATGAAATAGGTGAACCACCAAGTAACACCACAAATGCACTTAGAGAACGACGTGTCAAGGGACATGATGACCAATCCGAATCACAATATACCTTCAATGTAAGATCAGTGGAGGAGCTAAGAAAAATACCTTGTCCAGGTGACCCTTTCAAGTAGTGAACCACACAGAGAGCGGCTTGCCAATGTTCTTCTCTAGGTGTTTGCATAAATTGTTCTGCAGTGCATCTTCGTTGGGCTTCAATAGAACACGCTAATGGGCTAGACGTGTTCCCTAAACTTTGATTTCCTTTTCTTTCATTCATATTATTTCTTTTTTCTTTTAGCAATTATGTTAAGTCTTTAGCAACTAGGGTTTTTATCTTTGCAACTAGGGTTTTGATCTTTGAGTATTTATAGGTGTTTCTAAACCTTTTGTAAGACACCTTTGATTTTGATTTTGAGTTTTAATAAAGAGCTTGTTAAGCCCTGAGAAGAGGATTCTCACAAACCCTATTGCTTAGCCGTCACGTCTCGACGTTTAAGCAAGATCCGAGCTTTGATTCGTGTCCTCCTGGAGTTTGTGAGTCTCTGTTCGTCTACGTAGCTTCCGCCCCCTATCAGTTGGTATCAGACACAGTCCATTCCTGTTGAATTTTTTCATCTTTTGATCATGGCTCCTAAGAAGAACGATGCTCACAACGCAGGTCTATTCACTTGTGCTATGCAAGAGTCTATTCAAACAACGATACAAACATCCATCCGCAATTGGAGTGATGTACTTGTTCAACAAGTTGGAAATCGCAAAAATCGTTATGCAGACGAGGAAGAGATCCGTTAATTCCGACCACAACCCTTTTGCTCGTGAAGAATGCCAGCGTCCGCAAAACCGAATGGACGTGGTTCGTCATGAACCTCATAACCATGAAATCGATGGGAAGCAGGCTTCAAGGTTGACATCCCTGAATTTCATGGCAGCATATGCGGAGATTCATTACTTGATTGGTTAGTTGCTGTCGAAGAGGTATTGGAGTTTAAGAACGTTCCGGTGGAGAGACATGTAGCGTTGGTGGCAACCAAATTCCTGGTGGTCTTAAACCAGAGGGACTCAGACTCGCACAGGAAAAGAGCCTATTCGCTCATGGGAAAAGTTAAAAAACAAGTTGAGACAAACTTTCCTCCCACACAACTATGATAAAACAATTTATACGCGTCTCCAGAACTTGAAACAAGGTTCACGTTCGGTGGATGAGTACTCTGAGGAGTTTAATTTACTACTCACGCATAATGAGATTCATGACAGCGACGTTCAGCTTGTCTCACGCTTAATTGGAGGTTTGCGACCACAACTTCAAAATGCGATGGCTCAGTTTGATCCCACCACTATAGCTGAAGCTCATCGTTGAGCTGTGTCATTCGAACAACAACAACAAACCATGTGGGCATCGTCAGGATCCAAGTCGTGACATCAGGATCAGTCACCGGTTCAAATGTCAACATCCACGAAAGACATAACAGAGTATAATACGACATTCCCCCGAATCACACCTGCTACGACTGAAGAACATGGTCTGCATCGTTCAACGAGGCCAAAGGATTTGCGTTGTTATGCGTGTGGAGAGCCTGGGCACAGACAAACGGCATGTCCCAACCAAACCAGGCGTGGATTATTAGCAGATGATTCACTTGGAAACAAGCCAGTCATTTATGATTCATCGGAGGAACATGAGGAAGATGATCACGAGACTGTCCACATACAGCAGGTGATACGGGACAAATGTTAGTCACTAGGAGGGTTTTTTTCGCGCCACCGAGCCGCACCGACAGTTGGCTGTGTCATAACATCTTTAAGTCCACTTGTACAATCAATAGCAGAGTTTGTACTTTCATTATCGACTCCGGCAGTTCTCATAATGTCATCACCGAATATGCGGTCCACAAGCTAGGACTACCTATCGAAGTGCATCCGACACCAACTTCAAGATGGTATTTTCAAAATTTGATAAGATTACAGTTCGTTATCGGTTCCCGATTCCACGCCTCGATGATCTATTGGACCAAATCAGAACAACAATTGTATTTTAAAAAATTGATCTAAAGAGTGGTTATCATCAGCTCCGGATACGACCAGGTGATGAGTGGAAGACCGCATTTAAAACACGGAAAGGTCTTTTTGAGTGGCTTGTTTTTCCTTTTGGACTTTTGAACGCCCCAAGTACTTTTATGCGCTTCAAGAACCAAGCATTGAGGCCATTTATTCGAAACTTTGTGGTCATTTATTTTGATGATATCCTCATCTTCAGCTTGTCATTAGAGGATCATGCAATACATCTACGTGAAGTCCTTCAAGTTCTACGAAAAGAGCAGCTATTCGCCACTAAACACAAGTGTGAATTCGGTGTGAAACAAGTCTTTTTTCTTGGGTATGTAGTGTCAGATAAAGGCTTAGCTGTCGATAGTAATAAGATTGATGTCGTCCGTTCTTGGCCTGTTCCGAGAAATGTTACCGAGGTTTAGAGTTTTCATGGCTTAGCCTCATTTTATCGTCATTTTGCACCACATTTCAGCAGCATTATGGCACCTATAAAAAGTTGCATGAAGATGTAAGGTCGAATGGACGTTAGAAGCGAATAACGCTTTTGAGCTGATCAAGAAGACGTTAACATCAGCTCCAGTACTTATATTACCAGATTTACTCTTACCTTTGAGTTGCACTGTGATGCATCTAAGTTGGAGACTGGAGCAGTGTTAAGTCAAGAAGGAAAATCTGTTGCTTACTTCAGTGAGAAGTTGGCTGGAGCACGCGAACGTTATAGTACTTACGATGTGGAGTTTTACGCCATTTTCCAAGCAATCAAGCATTGGCGTGTCACTACCTAGTTCATCGTGAATTTGTACTTTTTACTGATCATGATGCTCTTCGCCACCTTGATAGTCAAGCCAAAGTGTCATATCGCTATGCATCCTGGATTGCCTTTCTACAACAGTTCACATTCTCCATCAAACATCAATCAGGGAAAATAAATCGTGTCGCAGATGCTCTTAGTAGACGTCACGCTTTCATCATTACAATGTCTACGTCCATTACAGGTTTTTCTACTTTCGCTGACCTATATAGTTCAGATACATTCTTTGCTACAACATTGTCGGACGTCAAACATGGCCTCATTGATGCGTATACAGTTCAAGAGGGATTCCTTTATCATGGGTTACGGTTATGTATTCCAGACTGCAGCTTGCGTTTACAAATTATTCGTGAGTTACACAATGAGGGTCATGTGGGACGTGATCGGACTTTACAGCTGGTTACCTCCAAGTACTTTTGGCCGTCATTGAGACGTGATGTGGAGCGTTGTCGTGTTTTTCAACTGGCCAAAGGAAAGTCATCAAATGCTGGTTGTACTTACCCTTTCCCATTCCGACACAACCGTGGACGGACCTTAGCATGGACTTTGTGTTAGGGCATCCTCGCACTCAACGAGGTAATGACACAATCTTTGTGGTCTTGGATTGCTTCTCAAAAATAATGCATTTTATACCATGTAAGAAGACAACAGATGCGGTATTAGTAGCAACATTGTTCTTACCGTCTTCTATTGTTTCAGATTGCGACACTCGTTTTCTCAGCCACTTTTGGCGTTCATTATGGAAGTTACTGAAGACTAGCCTTGACATGAGATTATCATCCACAAATGGATGGTCAAACAGAGGTCACTAATTGTGCGTAAGGAAACTTATTACGTTGTCTAGTTGGTGACAATATCAAGAGTTGGGATGCCAAGCTTTGTCAAGCTGAATTTGCTAATAACCATGCTTTGAATTGGATTTTAGGGTTTAGTCCCTTTCGAGTGGTCTATGGTTGCATTCCGAGATGTCCTCTTGACTTGACACCTCTTCCAGATAAGATGTTCCTGAATGGTACAGCTATAGAGTTTGTTGAGGATTTACAAAGTGTGCATCAACAGGCAAAAGCAAAGTTGGAAGCATCTGCCGCCAAGTACAAAGCCGCAGCCGATGAAAAGCGCTGTGCTGTTCATTACGAACCAGGTGATCTTGTTTGGGTTGTTATTACTAAGGAAAGAATGCCACTTAGAGAGTACAACAAGTTGAAGTCTCGAAATATTGGTCCGTTGGAAGTCCTTGAAAAGATGAATGACAATGCTTATCGCATTTGTTTACCTCCGGACCTTCGTACAGCAAATGTTTTCAACGTCAAACATCTCTATCCTTTTCATGGTGACAACACCGAGTCGGATTCGTGGGTGAATCCTTCCTCCCCGGAAGGGACCTGATGCACCGCATCTTCGTTGGGCTTCAATAGAACACACTAATGGGCTAGACGTGTTCCCTAAGCCATCACTTTGATTTCCTTTTCTTTCATTCATATTATTTCCTTTTCTTTTAACGATTATGTTAAGTCTTTATCAACTAAAGTTTTTATCTTTGAGTATTTAGGTGTTTCTAAACCTTTTGTAAGACACCTTTGATTTTGATATTGAGTTTTAATAAAGAGCTTGTTAAGCCCTGATAAGAGGATTCTCACAAACCCTATTGCTTAGCCGTCATGTCTCGACGTTTAAGCAAGATCCGAGCTTTGATTCGCGTCCTCCTGGAGTTCGTGAGTCTATGTTTGTTCTTGTAGCTTCCGCCCCCTATCAGAAGGCGCGAGCCACATTGAGAATATGGAAATATTTTCTTTCTACTCTACCATTTTGTTGTGGTGTTCCAACGCATGAAGTTTGATGTACAATACCATGTTCTCGGAAGTATGTAGAGAGACATATAAACTCGGTTCTGTTATCACTTCTAACCATTTTGACTGTTTTCCAAATTGTTTCTCCGCATAGGACCCCAAACATCATAATGTATTAAAGTAAAGCACTCGGTTGTTTTATTAATACTATCTGGAAAAACTTCTCTTGTCTGTTTAGCTCTAGAACATCATCACATGATCAAGAACTAACAGAAGATGATAAAGTAGAAAACATGGGCAAACCCGACAAAACAGAAAAACTTGGATGTCCTAACCGCTGATGCCACAAAGCTTGATCTGAAGAGACACCACTCGATGAGCCTTATCATTTACAACATCCGTTAAATAGTAAACCCCATCACGCTCTTCACCGGTTCCAATCAGAGTCCTCGTAAAACGGTCCTGTAAGACAAAAATTGTATCAGTAAAAGTAGCAAAACAATTCGTCTGTTTGACAATCTTCGAAACAGATATCAAGGTACAATTCAGAGAGGGTACGTAAAGAACATTAGTTAACGAGACACTATTCGTTAATGGGAACACTCCCATACTCAAAGCAAAAGTTTTGCTACCATCCGCAAAACCAACTGAACATGGCGGAATAGGTTTCACATCAACGAGAAGAGATAAATTTCCCATCATGTGATGAGAGGCACATGTGTCAAGTATAACATCACCAAAAGTAATCTTACCAGACAACTTGTCTGAACCACCATTGTTAGACTTTTCTTGAATTAATTCGGTAAGAATTCTCCATTGATCCTTGGAAAGTTCCGGTACGAGAGATGGGTTAGAACTGGTGGCATGAGCCATGATATGTCCTCTGCCCGGTCCAGCATTGTTTGAGCTGAAACCTCGGCCACTACGACTGCGTCCACCGGAACCGCGACCAGCACCACCATTACGTTCAGATTTCTCGGTCCACCACTCCGGGAATCCGATAATTTGCCAACAATCCTATTTATCATGTCCAGCCCGACCACAATTCGAGTAAGAACCAGACCGAGAATTCAACAAACTCGAATCGGGACGTGAGACGCCATCGTTCCGAGTTATTGTGTCAGCCAAGTCACGACGAGCAACAAACCCCACAGCCTCTTGTTGATTCTCACGAGTTCAAGCCGACGTCATATGTTGTTCTTCACGGATAACTCTGGAGTAAACTTCACCCAGAGATGGCAACGGATCAGACCTAATAATGTTAGTACACAAATCTCCAAATCTAGCATCATCGAGACCCATCAAGAATTGATGGACTTTTTCCTCTTCGCGTTCTTTTATAATTTCAGTTGCTGCACCACAGGTACAACTTGGAAGAGGCTGAAACACCTGTAGCTCATCCCAAAACGAACAACATATGTTGCTGCACCACCGAGAAACGAGTTTGGAGCTCCTTCCACAGCTGACATGCGTCAGAGATAAACGTCACCGTCGACCTCAACTTTGGCTCAATAGACACGCGAATCCAGCCAACGATCATCGAAAATATTTAAAATAAAACAGAGGGAATGTTAGGTTAACACGTATATATATAAGAAGTAGTCTTCAACGTGAATGATGAGAAACCTTTATACAACTCTGTTTCTTAACAGGTTTTCATTTCGAGAAACCTAATTGAACTAGACTTCCTTGAAATGCAGTGGCCAGTTTTGAATATAACGGATCCAGTTATGTACCACAAACATGACCAATGAATTTCACTTTAGATAGTTCAACACCTTAATTTCACCACCATTTATTTTTTGCTTCAGTAGACATTTCATATGACTTATCAAACTAGACATTTTCTAAAGAATCCTTTGAGTCTATAGATTTCATGTCGACTTTGCAACAGATGTGGACAAAGGGTTTCATGGAGGTGATAAAAAGAGACTAATGGAGCTTGTAAATGAGATGCAAAAGATTTTTTTTTAATAATTATAAAAAAAAAAAAAAATTTCAAATAAAAAAAATAAACAGAGGGAGTAGACCATAAAGCTTAATCATAAGATGTATTTAATTACATAAAAGCCTATTAACTCCCTCAATAAAACACTTTGGCAGATGCTTTAACTAAGCTTTCACTTTTTCACGATTCCCTTTTAATTTTTTGTTATTTATGTTCCCACATGTTATTGATGCCCCTGTTTCATAAATTATGTATCATTAATGACTGTGTATGCTCGATTTTAATGAAAGTTGCAATTGTATTTTTTTTTTGCCGCAAATAAAACATTTCATTAGTCTTACACTTGAGTCATACAACCAAAAGAGGGAATTAGCCATCATTTTTGTTTAGTACAGTAAACCTTAAAGACAAATTAAAGAGGATAAATTCTCAAAAGAAAAAGACATTGTAATGAGACCCAAATAGATAGTCTAGTCACTAATTCTGATGACGTTGACGTTGACAAGCTTCTAAAATCACCTGAAGTCATCGGATTTATTGTCGAGATGTGTTCAAAAGTCTGTTTCAAAGACATATAGGCGGTGAAGAATATGAAGTGGCTCCTTGGTATAACAACCGATAGGATCAGACCTCTCATAGAGACCCGATACAAGGTAAGGACATGAATTCGCAAACCATCAATTAAGACTCTTCCGCTCAAAAGCAAGTAACGAGACATCAAAGTAATTGGATTAGGATAGGGAAAGTTGCAATTGTTTAAAACCAAAAAAAAATAGCTTAGTTTTTCTTCAAACCACTCCTAAAATTACACGAGTAAACTTTTTTTTCATCAAATATCCAAATGAGTTGGTGGGCGAAATCTAGTTTTAAATTATTTTATTATTATTATTATTATTCAAACTTTCTTATTCCAAATACAGCTTAATAACCGAAAATGGATACAAAATATATCTTCAAAAGATTGAAGATTTTTCAACCATACATAAATATCTCTAAATCCTTCGAAGGTGTCTTGAACGTCGTCGCAATCGCCACAGCTGCAGCACGTGCATTGAGCCTTTGACGATCTTCCATTCCATATGGCAAATAAAGTTCAACCCTTTCCAACACACGACCACACCTAATCACAAACTCCAAGACATTTAACTCATTCAAGCCACCAGTAAAATTCCTCAGCTCCACAACCTTCAACGTCGTCTTCAAACACTTGTGGTTGATTTCAAACCCCCAGTAAGTTTTTGAATCGACCATAATAGCCGTCATTGGAACAGGCCTAGGAGCAACCATTTGGAACGTAAGAGTTTCCAAATCCGGACAGCTGTTAATCATGAGCCTAATCCCAATGAACTCATTGGGAAGCAGATTTGTCTTTATTACCAAATGTCGTGTTTCCATCGGTGCTTGGAACTTAACGGTATCTTCTCCATCTTGGATTACTTGAACAAGAAAAGTACACACCGTTACTTTTCTTGCCGACAGTAAATCATTAAGCAAACCACAAAGTTGTTGTCCCATCTGTTGATCGTATTCGGTTTCTGCTCCGAAATCCAGGATAGCTTCCTTCATTATCCTATTTACTCTCAAGAACTGAAAGTAACGAACCTTCCCATAGTACTTAAACACCTGAATATTAGGCAAGTCGAGTGTAGAATACTCCACAGAGAAACCGCAATTCTCTAAAACCAATTCGATTAACCGGTTTCCGGTTATCGATTCGAGGTTAACGTTCCAACAGTTTCGAATGCTTAAAATCTCGAGAAAATGTGTCTTTGATATTAAAGACATGATCCTTTTGAGTTGGATCCAACCAAAAGAGAGAGTTTTTAGAGAACCTGGATTTGTAAGCCTTGATGGATCGAACTTGCAAAAGAATAACTTCAACGTCTCGAGGTTGGCTAGATTGTAAAAGCTATCCGGCAATTGCACAACGTCTTCTTCTGATGATGCTTCATTATGGGTAATCCAAGATGGATCTGAGAAATCAAGAACCAGATTCTTGACTTGTTTGGAGACCGCGAATTCGATGAGTGACTTGATATCTTTTGCGAAACCCACCGGCTTTAGTAGATAAAGTTCAAACCTTTGGATGGCTTCACCGGAAAATCTCGAGACCCATCCATGCATGAAGCAAATGAACGAAACCTTATCAACCCTTTTGGGTTCTTCTTCGTTTGAAACGTAACATTCCATAAATTCCGACTCTTTGAAAACGACGTTAGCCATAGATATTTGTTGGTAGAGATTCTTCCATCTCTTTGAGAGGACAGTTGTTTTAGCAGCTTCGTTGATTGGCAAGCTCGATATGATCAGAAGCAAAAGGAAATTGGGCAAATTGGATAGTTTGTCTGGGTTTCTTCTTGAATCCATTGTTTGTGGTTTGGGAAATGTAAGGATTCAGATTTTTTTTTGTATTCAATTGATTTTTTATATATATTAGATATACCACAAAGTTATGTATTTATATATTTTCATGCGGGATTTGAATATACAAGATGCGCTTTGTTTAGGCTTTTTTTGGGGTCAAAATTACACACTTCATAAAAATGGCAAGTGAATTAGTTAGTCAAAAAAGTTGTTTAATAGATTGTCATGATTTATGATATCTGAAGAAAAAATGTAGTCAAAGTTGACTACCTATTAACTATGATTCGTCATTTAGTTATTTACTTAATCTGAAATTTTATTTTTATAAGTATGATAATTTTCTTTGACTGAGAAAACAAAATTTTAAATAGTAAATATTTTTTAAAGTATTTTTTTATTACTATAAGGACTCTTAACAAGACCAGCATTGTGAAAGTAAATATTTCGTACTAAAAACGGTAAACTAAACTTTAATTTAAGTTCTATTTTATGGTTTTAAATTGAGGGGTTTGTTGACAAAAACCATATATTATTTATGTTTGGTAAAAATTTGAACAAACAAAAATTATGTTTGGTAAAACAAGAAATTCCTATAGTGTATGTCTACATTCACTTAATTAACCATTGAAGATAAACGTGTGTTGCTTTAAAGTTTGATGTCTAATTATATATGAAAACTTTGGTTAAATTATTTTAATATTTAGTTTACTTTTCGTGCGTTCAGCTAATTTTTTTCTTTATATTAGATATACAACAAAGTTATTTATTTATATATTTTCGTGAGAGATTTGAAATGTAAGATGTTCTTTATTTAATTTCTTTGGGGTCAATATTACACGCTTCATAAAAATAGCAAGTGAATTAGTCATAAAGCGTTTTAAAATATATTTTCACGAATTTTAATATCTGAAAAAGATTTAGTAAAAAACTTGACTACCTATCAAATATGATTCGTCATTTAGTTATTTACTTAGCGATAATTTATTTTCATTTAGTATGATAATTTTCCTGGATTGAGAAAATAAACATTTTAAAAATAAATTTTGAAATTATAAGGACTTAAGTAAGACCAGCATTTGTGAGTAAATCTTTTTGTACTAAAAGCGGGTAAACTTAAACTTATTTGAAGTTATCGTGATTTTCATAACATTTTGGAATTAACATGGATTTTGGAATCAAAATCTAATAATTTTATGTGAGATTTCAGAAAATTTAAGAGAAAATAGCATTTTAAATATTGAAAGCATCACATGCTAGCACTTTAAACGTTAAAGGTATTACACTAACAGTTTAAATCTTCAAAATATTTTTACTAACACTTAAAACTTTAAAATTACTTCATTTATTTTTATCGTTATAAAATTCACAACAAAAATTTTACCAGAAAACTGACAAAATTATTAATAATAATAAGACAACAAATCTAGTGGTAATCTGACGTATTTCCAACAAAATATTTTTTCACAACTTTTAAACTTCAAATGGCTATATTAACATATATATTTTCTAACGGATTTTCAACAGTTATTCAAAAATCCTTCAAAAAGTTTCAACGGATTTTTGAGTAACTGTTAGAAATCTATTAGAAAATATGTATGTTTATTTGGGAATTCAGCCAAAAAAAAATACTTAACTTGTCAAGAATTACCAAAACAAATCTCAAATTTTTGGCTAGCTAAAAAAGGCACAAACTATTTTTGACTTTCAAATAAATTAGCATAATTTTGATTGACTTGCCAAAATGACATACCGTTAACCGAGTTAACGATTTTCTTTGACTGACGTTTAAAATGGTCATTAAGTTAAATGACGTTGTTTTGGTGTAAATGAGAATTTGGCCAAAAAAACAATGAACTTGTCAGAAATTGCCAAAAAAAACCTCAATTTTTTTACTGACCAAAAACGGTGAACAAATTATCATAACTTTAATTTACTTGTCAAAATGGCATATTTTCTCTGACAATGGAAATAAAGAGTGCAATAACATCACTGATGACCAAACAGTTTGTTATGCGGGTTACCCTAGCATATCATAACTAGGCTGAAATGGAAACGGAAAAGTAGTAGGAAATTGTGGTAGTTGGGCATTCACTGAAACTGCAAAACAAATGGCTAATCGAACAATAATAACATTCTTGATAGCCATGATGTATATATTGTTATGGCAAAACAAAAGAGAACTTAAAACATCCAAATGGTGTAATCTTTTTTGAGTTTGTAGTTAGAGTGATGAAAGTAGTAAGTGATTAATGTTCTGATTTATATGAGAAATGAAGCATGGCTTTAAGTATCTACAGTAAAATATTTATAAATTAATAATATTGGGACAAGAAAATTTTGTTAATTTATAGAGATTATTAATTAAACGATAAATTAATAATTATTAAATTATAGAGAGTTTTTCAAAATTTCAGAAAATAATTTATAGAAAGTAGAAAATGAAAACAATACTTTGATATGTTTTAATGTATTTTACACATTAGAAAATAATCATTACATAAATGATTTTTTTATAATTTTTGATACAAGTGGAAAAGATAATATCATATATTTTTGATATTTTAAGAAAAAATAGAGATAAACTCCAACAAAATTATTGTAGATATATATAATAAATTTATATGATTATTAATTTATGATATTAGTGGGACTATATATTTACATAGAGATTCCAAAAAATTAATATCTTATCAAAATGTGTCAATTATTACACTGGCCCAACTCGGAACCGGGATAATTTATTAATAAAGGTTATTAATTTATTGAGTATTAATTTTTAGAGGTTCTACTGTATTGTAAAATGCCTTTTGTGTATTTGTTTGATAATTAATTTGTGTGTTTCCAACATAAAAAAAGTTTAAATCCCCCAAACGAGGGTCATTAAATAAGTAAAAACGGGAGGAAAGGGAAATACAGTTAACCGCTATAAATTAATATTTGATTCATTAATAACTTCACTAAATTAATAATTTTTTTAGTCCCACAATATTATTTTAATCCAAATAACATTTCTATAAATTATAACCTCGATAAATTAATAAATATTATAAAAATACATTGATCTCAATATTATTAATTTATATACGTTTTACTGTATAACCCAATCCGATTAATTGAAACAAATACTATCAAGCTTTCTACTACATTCGATTTCAATTGCAACGTTAGTTGGAGAGAAACAATGTATATTATTTGAATTGTTTATCAAGACAATCTTAGATTTATGAATGATCTCCTAAGATGATATTGTGCTCCGTTTCAGAATATGACAGACGTTTCTTAGGGAATGAAGAATAAAACTAAAGACACTGACATACATACACAAAAGTAAATAATTATTGTCCATATTTTTTTCTTTTCTTTTGGTTGTTATGTAAAATAATATTAAACAAAAGACTATTTTAATTACTGAAATTAGATGGTAATATAACATAGTAGAGCTAAGACGTTATGGAGTCTCACAAGTTCGAAACCAGTAGATCTCATTTGTGAGGATTCACTGAAACAATTTTCATTCTTCTTTCAACTCCTACCAAACAGCAGATTTATTGGACCATGAGTGCCCATAAATTAATTAGCCACCACTTCTTTCCCACATTAAACCGATTTCTGGCCAGTCATGGTACCAACTGATAGAGTAACTGAAGCTTAATAACAAACGTCTCAAAGGATCTCCAGGAAATCGATTGACAAGCTTGGGTTTTGGCGAGATCAATAAGATTGATGTAGACAATAAGGTTGAAAGTTCTTTTCTCAGGGCTTGACACAAGCTCTTTGGAAAATTTGAGTTTTTCTATTTTTGATTTTTATTAACTTTTTTAAAAACAAAAAATAGATTATCTTACAAAAGCCCTAAAACCATCTATATGGATAACGAATAAGAAAGTATGCATCCTAACCCTAATATGAGTCGGTTTAAGTTATAAACTTATCCAAATGTAAAATAAAACAGAAATAGAAAAGAAAACACCTAGCTTGGACGACAAGTAAAACCCAAACACCACCTAACGTCCAACAAGCTAAAAGCCCACGAACATGTCTTCTATGCGCTGCATGATCACATGTTGTCAATTTTAACTTGAGCATCGGAGTGTTCTTGAAAGGCCAAACCAAATTTTCCCTTATTTAAACCATCATGACCATGCTATTGTAACAAGAACACGACATCTGGGAGACGGCCGAAAGAACAGATCCTTCACTGGACATCGACAGAAGCATAGTTTGGCTCGTCCTCCTCTGGTAGAATCATCTACCCTATACAGTCTTCGGCTATTCCCGAGCAAGTAACGTCCCCCACTCCTCCACAACAAGAAGATTTCAACCGTCCGGACTCCGGAGTATTTCAAATAGCTGACTCGAAAAGTTATCAACTATTATTTCTATTTTTCTATTTTGAAGTCACGCATGACATCACCGGTCATTGGCTTCATCGTCGACGGTAACATGTGAAATTGTTCAGCCTTTTAATAGTACTGTGTGGATACTCGAGGATAGTACGTAATTAACATTTCTTGTGATACCTTAGTAATATTTTTTTTATCTAAGACAACTTAGTGTGACCAAGCAATCCTCTATAGTAATAAAATGCAAAAAACGTGATTCCCGGCAAAGCTACGGAAAATTTTCAATCATCCAGAATATTTCACAAATCTGACCCAAACAAGTTATTTACCAGTATGATTTATATTTTTATATTTTGTAGTCACTAGATTGTGACATAACCGGTACCTGTCACTGGCTTCATCTTCGATCACATGTGACATGTGACATCGCTCACCATGTTAATGTGTGGTTACTGGAAGATAGTAACATTTTCTTACGACCCCCTTAGTGGAATTTTTTCATCATTACTGTAACCAACCAGGCAACCATCATAATAAAATGCATAAAAACGTGATTCCCGGTAAAACGATGACACCATAAAAACCTTCTATATATATACATGCATGTATGTAAACAAGGTTAGTGGTGGAACACTTTTCTTCAATGGCCACTCTACTACAGATAGGTTCACCAATTATTTACAGTAATGCCCTTACAATGACACTTCGAAGTCCTCAGTCTTCCAGATGGATTACAGTGGCCAAAGCAGCATCGGCTAATGGGTCTTGCGTAGTTCCTCGTCGTTCCGCAAACTATCAGCCTTCTCTTTGGGACCATCACCATCTCCTCTCGACCAAGAATATAAATGTGGTACGTACTAAGTTTTCCTATATATCCATAACGATGTCATATTATTGATAAATATTTATAAACTGCATTCAGAAAGATCAAAGTGTGCGAGAAAGAGATTTGTTGAAGGAAAAGGTGAGAAAACTGCTCGATGAAGAGAAAAAGACTAATCTCGACCAATTGGAGCTCATTGACAATCTACAGAAACTCGGGGTTTCTTACCATTTCAAAGCGGAAATCGAAAACATACTAACAGTTTTTCATGAAAAATCTAGATTAAACATCATGAGGGACATGGAAAAAGATCTACATGCCACGGCTCTCGAATTTCGCCTTTTCAGACAACAAGGTTTCAGTGTTTCAGAAGGTTATAATAATCAGCATACTCATTCATCAAAACATCATCACTTATATATGTTAAATCTTAATTTGCTGTGTGAAAATTTGGTCTCATATATAACTAATGAATTTGTTTTATCACAGATATATTCGATGTTTTCATGAAAAACTCTGGGAAACTTGAGACTGATGATATAAATGGTGTCATATCTCTTTACGAAGCGTCATTTCTTTCCACAAAATCTGATACAAAACTGCAAAAGATCATAAGACCTTTGGCAACACAACAACTCAGAGACTTTGTTGATACTCATAGTAATAACGATTTTGGGTCTTGTGGCTTGGAGATGGTGGTCCAAGCGTTAGATATGCCTTACCATTGGCGAATGAGAAGGCTAGGGACGAGATGGTACGTAGATGTGTATGGAAAGAGACATGACAAGAACCTTGTCTTAGTTGAATTAGCCAAGATTGATTTTAATATCGTACAAGCTGTTTATCAAGAAGAGGTCAGATATGTTTCCAGGTAATATTGAATTATATTATATATATATATATATATATTTTCCAGGTAATATTATTATCTTTATATGAACTTCTATTTTACATGGTATTACTATACAGTTATATATAAAAACGTACTAGATATTATACATAAACATAATAATACATATTTTCTAAATCCGATAAAATGCACCACACGATTTTGCCACTTTTAGTATTACAAATGACTATCTACCTTACATAATCCTTATGGTTAATACATTTTTTTATCTTCCTCTCGTTTTATATCTGGTATGAAGCTGGTGGAGGGAGACAGGTCTAGGTAATCAACTTTACTTTGCAAGAGACAGAATAGTGGAAAATTATTTTTGGACTACTGGACAAATCCAAGAGCCTCAATTTGGATACGTGCGACGAATAATGACTAAAGTTAATGCACTTCTAACTACTATCGATGACATCTACGATATCTATGGCACTCTTGAAGAACTTGAACTTTTCACTGTCGCGTTTGAAAAGTAAAGACCCCCACCACACTCTTATTTCGCGTAAACATATAGTAACAATGATTCAACACGATATATTACTAACTTAATTGTTTATGCATAATAAATTTATATGTTGCAGTTGGGATGTAAATCGTCTTGATGAACTCCCCGAGTACATGAGGTTGTGTTTTCTAGTTGTGTACAATGAAGTCAATGGCATTGGATGTGAGATTCTTAAAAACCAAAATATCAACGTGATCCCTTTCCTAAAAAAATCTGTAAGTATATATTTCAAAAAGTTTGATTTTTAGATTTTTTCCTTGTTTCTAAAAGATTGATTTTGTAGATTCTAAATGTATTGTTTTAGTAAATGTTAGCAAATTATAAACTTCAAGAAATATTAATTGAAAATGTTTGACTTTTTGAATTACTATTGGTTTATAAATATGAGAAAGTGCTTAATGTAAAAAGATAATAGATTTTATTATTAACTATTTAATGTTTTTAATCAGAAATTTTGATTTTCTGAAATAGAGAGAGTATATTATTATTTTTATGAACCAATTTGTTTTGGGCCATCGATATTGTTTTAGGCTTTTGGCAAATGACTTATTTACAAGAAAAATTGATATTATTTTCTCTTGAAATGTTATTTATTCTTTTTGTAGTTATAAATCTGGCTAACAAATTTATTAAAAATTATATGCATTCTCACATAATTTATCGTACTTTTCATGGAAACTTGGATTTTAGTGGGCGGATGTATGCAAAGCATATTTAGTAGAAGCAAAGTGGTACAAAAGAGGGCACAAACCAAATCTGGAAGAGTACATGAAAAATGCTTGGATTTCAATCTCGGCCCCAACGATATTTGTTCATTTCTACTGCGTATTCTCCGAAGAACTCTCTATTCAGGTCTTGGAGAGTTTGTCCCAACACCAAGAAAACGTCGTCCGATGCTCTGCCTCAGTGTTCCGTCTAGCCAACGACCTTGTAACCTCACCGGTAAAATAATTTCTTCCAAGTCTAATTATTTGTAGCTTTAATTTTTAGAATTATAAGTTAGAGATACTTGGGGGTACGTTTACTATTTGGACTGATTTATTGAACGAGTAATCTAAATGAGTAGTTGAAATAGCTAGGTTGTTTAAACATGCAGATAGAAAGCAGAAACGGAAGGTTACAAATCACCTGAAATTTAGTTGGTTCACAATATTATCCATTTAATATAGTTGGACCTTTAAAAAAACAAATTATTCATTTAGTTTTACTATTCAAACTGTAATGTTTGTCACCGACCGTAACTATCACAATCAATCGTCCTGCCTATTTAAGCTACCACGTCTTTTTGTTACCCCCTCTAACCACTTTATATTTAACTACCAAACAAAATTGCAAGCTTTGATCAAACTAGGGTTACAAATTTCACCCTCCATATTCTAAAGAATCGCATGAAAATATTTTCCAGATAGTGAACCCGTATAAATCACTAAAATATGGCCTTGTTTGTAAATATAGGATGAATTAGCGAGAGGAGACGTTTATAAGTCCATTCAATGTTACATGAATGAGACTGGAGCTTCGGAGGAGAAGGCGCGTTCGCACGTGCGGCAGATGATCAGCGACTTGTGGGATGAAATGAATTACGAGAAATTGGGACATATCACTTCGCTACTCCATCATGATTTTATTGAAACTGTGATAAATTTGGCACGCATGTCGCAGTGCATGTATCAATATGGAGATGGCCATGGCTCTCCCGAGAAAGCCAAAATTGTCGATCGTGTCATGTCCTTACTTTTCAATCCCATTCCTATAGATTGATTTCCATATTGCATGCAATTTCTTAGATCATTAAGGGCATATAGCCTTGCAAACAACAGTTCCATATTTTGGTAACTAAATTCACATTTTATCATATTTTATTCATTTTAGTTTTGAACAAGTTGGTTTGTGGAAAAAAAAACAATCCAAGTAATCTAACCATTCAACCCTGGAAAAAAAAAAGGACAATACTAATACGTGGCCAATGTTTTTCTTAAAAAAACTATTTATTCAAATGTATTTCTCAAACCTTGGAATGTTACATGTTCTTCATGCGACTTGTGGGCGCCATGTAATGGTGGCAACCTGACAGTATCATACGACATGTGATAACACGAAGACCACATAAACATTTGAGAATATAAGATACACACATACTACGATAACGTTTTTGGTAAGATTCATGTACCATATTAGGCCCACAGATATTTAGTTTGGTTTTGTTTCGTTCTTATGGTGAGGGAATTTCATACCAAAATTTAGAATAATCTTTGAAATTTACAAAATGTTGAATTTTCTTTCTGTTTATGACATTTAGTATTTACTATTGCTTGCGAGGAACTAATTGTAGAGATTGGTAGATTGAAAAATTCGAGTTTTGATATAAACTAGGTTAATATCCGCGTTACGCTGCGGCAAATTTTTTTAAAGATAATATTTTTAATAGTATCAATTGTTAGTTTGTATCATGTTCAATTAGTATGTTTTTGTTTAAATATTTCTAAAAATTTAGAAATCTCATACGAATTTGTGTTTTGTATTACTTCAATTTTTAGGTACCTTTTGTAATACTAGGTTTGTATTTGATTTTTTTTTCTTTGTCTTTTTGTTTTATTAGCTTTAGTTGGTTTTGAGGATATTAGTTTAACTCTGTTAGCTTTGTATTTGTTGAGATTATTTTAAAATATAATAAAATAAAAATAACCGTAATGAAGTTTAAGATATTTGAATTGGTAAATTTCTTATTTGATTATATATGCACATTTAAATATGATTAATAATAGCAACAGTGAGTTTAAATTAAGTTTTTTTTTATGTCTTTGTCAAGGTGCTTTAGTTTTGGGAAATAATTTTGTTCCATTATCCATTTTTATAATATTTCAATTTAAGATATTACAAAGAAATTTTAATTTTCTAAATTTATTATTATGATTATATTAATTATTATATTATATTATAATAATAATAATAATAATAATAATAATAATTATTATTATTATTATTATTATTATTATTATTATTATTATTATTATTATTATTATTATTGTCATTATTATTATTATTATCATTATTATAGTGTGTTTGGGCCTAATATTTCATATAGTTTATTCATACAAATACATATTTACTATCCCTAAACAAGTTTTGAAGGTGAAGGAAATCATTAGACTTATAGTTTTCAGCCAATGAACCTTACAAAAGTATCAATTAATAGTCTATTTAAATATTATGTATACACATATATTATAAACTTTATAAGAAAGTTTAAAAACATTTAAGCAATAACAACCAAACCTTAGTGGATGTTTTATGGACAAAACTCATCTCCTAATTTGTATCAGTGACATGAAATATTATTAATATAAAGTTTTGGACCACAAAATAAGTTTTACATTTACATTTTTTGTTTACTTTTCACATGAAATGTAACTCTTCATGATAATCATATTATCTTATTTATATCTAACATATCAAACAATTCGTTTAATATGTTTTTAACTTAAATTTTATTCATTGAGAAATATTCATTAAAAGTTTCCTATAAATTTCATTCATGGGGAAATATTATGAGAGTTGATAATCAAGAATATATATTATTGAAAAACTCTAGATCTTCAAAATAATTTGAGGATACTATAATCAAATACCCATCCCCACATTCGAAAACTCTAATTCTCAAAATCACTGTCTCAGAATTCCACAACCTTCTTTAAAAATTATTAAAAGAAATCCAAACTCTCGACTTTCAGTACACCAAAAATAAAGCTTAAGAAAACATAAATTAATGTTAGTCAACGATATGAGACTCGATTAGGTCGGTTAAAAAATAGTTAATTAACACATGTAGTTTTATTCATGGTAGAAAATAAATATTATATGATGTGCATATTTAAAATAATTTGATTTGCTTATAAATTTTTTTTTTATTAATTTAGTTATGGTAAAATATAAATATTATAATTATTATCTTATGTATATAACTAAAATAATTTGATTGGTTACACAGTTTTTTATTAATTGATGTGGCATAAAAAATTGGATGTATTTACTGATGTGTATTAATGAAATAATTTGATTGGATCACAAATTTTTTTCATTTATTGACATGTCAAGCTCACAATGAAAGAAAAAACTGATTTGTCAACACCAGAAAAAACATATGCCTTATTATAGTATTGATCAATTAATACTCAAAATATACCATCTAAGAGCAGCTCTAACGGTTAGAGCTCTAAATAAGGTTCTAAATTTTTTTAATATTAATAGTTTATTGATATTTGATTATATAATTAAATTTAATTATTTGGTATAAAGACAAACCAACTAATAAGAGACAGCTCTTATATGAGGCTTTAAAGAAGTTTCTAAAGTCTCTCAATTTAGATACCGTCTCTCTTTCTCTTCACTTTTTTCTTATTTTTAATTTTTAAATTACTTAGAACCTCATATAAACTCCATCCTTGGAGCTGCTCTAACTAGACCACCATGAAAACGTAAAAGGATCCTTATGAACACAAGAATTATTTCAAAACGCAAAATACTACGTTTTTGATATTTTGTTAGAAATTTTCAAGATGTATATGTATTACACTCTTAATAGTTTTACACAAGTTTTAAAAGACTACTTTTCTTAACCTATGAATCATAGGCTATATGACCAACGATTTCGTTAAAATCACGGCTGGAGATTACGCCTGTTTGTACACTCTTGATTGTGTAAAATTATTTATGTCTGTTTGGTTATCATTTAAAATTACCAAATATATGTGCTACCTCAATTACCAAATATATGTGCTACCTCAAATATATGTGCTACCTTAAATTGAAGTAATATAGATATATATATGTGCTGACCTCAGTTACTTCTGTTTAATTCGTTTTTTATTTACTTCTGGTATGCAGCTAAATGACTCAAAAGGTCCTTTAACCAGATATTTTTTTTAAAACAAATATGGACACACACGTAGCCACATCTATACTAATCTTTGAAAAAAAACTTGAAAAATTAAACAATTACGGGTTTGATTGGTTATTGTTAAGAGTATATTCAGAGTAAAAAGGGAGATAAAAAAAGGAAAGATAAAATTTAGGGTTTGATTATTAAGGCATGTTAGAGCACCTCCCTCCATCGTCTTTTTTTTGTCCGCTGAAATTTTCAAATAACATGAAAGAAGAATTACAGAGCTAAACAATGTCTTAAGAGTAAAACAACTGAAAACAAGGCAACCAGTCGGTGCATAAGTTTAAGACACATGGCCCAGCAGCCAATTTCTGTAGGGGATATCCTGGAAAGGAACCAAAGCTAGGACGAGTGTCCTAGAAGCTAGGACCAAAGTGGATTCCCTCTCTCAATGTAGGATTGATATTTGTGCTCATCCATAACAACTCTTGCGATGGCCGTTGAAACCTTGTTGCAACTATGGGAATTGTATTTCAAAGACCAACCAGAAAAAGATGAGATGAAAGAAGTAATATCATCTAGCATTGCTCTGTGTAATGGTTGAAACGAAGGATTTCTTACCGCTTTAATTATATCCTCAGATATTACCTCAAAAATAATGTTGCTTTGTCTAAGGTTACTAATGCTTTCCACGGCCCAGAACAGACTGTGAATCATTGTATCCAGTTCCAAGGTGAGTCTTGAGTAAGATCTACGGCTGTGAAACAAAGGACTACCATCATGCTTTCTAAGAATCCAGGACACTCCACAGTCGATTTCAAGGTTAACCCACGAGGAACCAATGTTGCACTTAGTAACATTCTCTGGTGGAGGGGACCATGAAGACGGTGAGAGGGTTGGGGGCTGAATCTGTTTTGTACTCTGTCTCTCCACCTGTTGTGCAACAAACCACTCCTCTGATTCTTCTCTCGCTCTCGATACAATAAGACTTGGGGCCATACAGTGTTGTTCGAAGAGAAGTGCGTTCTTGGCCTTCCAGAGATACCACAATATCCAAGGGATTGAGTTTTTCAATCTGACCTGTATATACTAAGATTTGTACACCAATAGGAGGGCATTGAAGTTTTGTATAAACGACGAGTTTTTGAAACCATTCTGTCTCAAGGGTAACTCTGAGTCCCTCCACACATCCACAGCCTGAGGACAAGTAAATAAAACATGATTTATATCTTCCACCCCAAAACCACACGCCTTACATTTAGGATCTATGTTCATCCTTCTGGATAAATATTTTTCTCCAACGGCTAATGCTCCAGCTTGGAGAAGTTGAGAAACGGTTCTTAGTTAAGAACTCATGAAAAACGGTTTTTTTTTACACATGTGATGTGATAATATAAAAGGCTAAATTTCTTTTTTCTGATTTAATCTTTAAATAAATAATAATACTATATTAAAATCATTAAATTAACATATATTAAAAATGGTGAGAGTATCTAAGACCATCTTCATCACCCAACCCCATCAAGAGTGTCTTTAATTAATTAATTTTATTAAATACTAAATTAATAAATTTAGAACCAATCAAAATATAACACATAATTTAAGAGTGTTTTTAATAAATATCTTAAATAGTGTCTTGCTAAAATCACTTTTAATTTTTCTGTTTGGTGAGTATCTTTAATTTAATATTAAAAAAATAAAAGAAAACATCTCTATTTATCACCAATGGAGATGCTCTAAACGATGGAGATGCTCTTAACGTACTAAAAATGACTCAAAGAAAAATAGTGAGTTGCACTATAACCTACATTTTAAACTCAAATAGCACTATAACACAACTACCCCTAAACCATGAAAAATAAATTCAAGCTTAGTTATAGTTTTATTGAGGGTTAATTTGTTATATAAAATATTTTTTAAACTTAATTGGAAACTTAGACAAAATACTATTTATAATTGGTAAAAAATGAGTCTATCACTATTCATGTGAGTCAGTGAGTGTCAACTTGCTCTCTAGTAGAGCTGAAAAAATGATCACTATGCCCCAAAGACAATCTTTCTTTTTAGTTTCTTCAATTCTTTTTTTTCTTTCTTATGATTTTTTTCAATTTTAGTTCTCTTTGATTATAGAACAAATAAGTTTTCAGAAAAATTTAGAAAATTATTTTTATTATTTAAAATATTTGTGTGAATATAACAAGACCCATTTTGTATAAATGTGCTACCAAAACTTTATTTTGTACACTTTTATCGTACACCAGCATATCTTGTACACCATCATGTATTGTACACAAACATGTCTCTGTACACTTACATGTCTTTGTACACCAGTATATCTTGTACACCATCATGTTTTGTATACCATCACGTCTCTGTATACCATCATGTCTCCTTTACACCATCATGTTTTGTACAACTACATTGTACACTACTTTTGAACACCATATTTATACACTTTGCACACCGTATTTATAAATTTTGTGAATCAAGACAAACATTGTAGCTACTAGTAGCTTCTGTAGCTAATAGCCAATTGTAAATAGTAATAAGGGTTCTTGGCCAATTGTATACCGTATTTGTATATCGCATTTATTTACCGTATTTGTATATTGCTTTTATTTACCATATTTATGCATCACCTTTGTATACTGTACTTTTAAACTACTTATGTACAAGACGGGTATACGAAGGTTGTGTACAAAAGTGGTATACAAATGTCGTGTACGAAGGTGATGTACAAAGGTAGTGTACAAAGGTGATGTACAAAGTTATTAGTATACAACACAAAATTGTCTACGAGACATATATGTACAAGCCGGGTGTACAAATGTGGTGTACAAAGGTATTAATGTACGACACATAATAGTGTACAGGATATCAGTGTACAAAAGAGATGTACAAAAGTAGTGTATGACACATAATGGTGTACGAGATCCTATATAAAATGAATCTTGTTAGATTCAGAAAATAATTTTAAATAAAATAAATTTGTTTGCAATTTTTATAAAACATATTTGTGTTATAATCAAAGAAATTTAAAATTGAAAAGAAGAGAAAAAAGAGAGAGAAATAAAGAAAACAAGAAACAAAATGAAAAGAAAAACAAAAGAAAGAGATTTGTGTGAAAAGAAAAAAAGAGAAAACAAATTGTAATGGCAAATTTTTTTAAAAGTAGATTTCTCATGTCCTATATTGTTATTACACATTTCCCAAATAGTGCATGTGTCATGTATCTCTAATGTTAAATAGTAACCGACTTCTCTCACCAATTACTTTTAAAAAAATATCTTCCTCTTTTAATTCACCCTCTATTTGATTGGTGTACAATGGTATTAGTATACGACACATAATAGTGTACGGGACATCAGTTTACAAACGAGATGTATAAACGTGGTGTACGACACATAATGATGTACGAGATCCTATACAAATTGGGTCTTGTCAGATTCAGAAAATAATTTTAAATAATATATTTTTTTTTTTGAAAACGTATTTTGTTATAATCAAATAAGTTTAAAATTGGAAAAAATAAAGAAAAGAGATAAAAAAAAAAAGTGAAAAGAATTATAAAAGAAAGAGAAAAAGAGATTTGTGTGAAAAAGAAAAAATAACAAATTGTAATGGCAAAGAATGTAAATAAAAAGATTTCTCATGTCTTATATTGTTATTACACATTATCCAAAAACTGCATGTGTCTTTTATCTCTAATTTTAAATAGTAACCGGTTTTTCTCACCAATTACTTTCAAAGAATATCTCACTCAGCTAATTCACCCTTTATTTGATTTAATTGATTTGTATCCTCTCTCTCTCTCTCTCTCTCTCTCTCTCTCTCTCTCTCTCTCTCTCTCTCTCTCTCTCTCTCTCTCTCCTTTTCTGCTAATTTTAGATCGTTCAATTTGCTTTTGCTATGAATTCATTACATAAAATTAATTTGATTCTTAGTTTGCTTTTGCTATGAATTCATTACATAATATTAATTTGTTTCTGAGTTTGAGGTTGCTGTATAAACATATGGTAAAGATTAAAAAATCCGGTGTTGAGTTTCTGATGTATCGACAAAGCTTTGTCCTGTCAGTGTATTCCATATGGACAGCCACTAAAAACAAAAATTTATTCATTCTATACTGAATATTTGGTCATTGTTGTCTATTATCACATACATTTTCCATTGTTTTTAACACATTGATTATACAAAAATAATTAGGAACCAAAATTACTTGGAATGCAACACAAAATGTGTTGCCTGGTTGAGCATTGATTTCTAAACTAATTAAGATTTAGAAAGGTAAGAGAGTGTACTAATACTAGTTATGACTCTGTGTTGATGACACAAGAAGGTGACCTTGTGGTCATTTGCTCGTGGACAAAAGTGCATTAAATGTTGAGGAAATCATATTTCCTAATATTTTTAAAGAGAAGTTTTGATATTTATGTTGTCACGTTTATTTATAATCTGTTTCTCTGTGTGTTTATAGTATAATACCAGTTTAGGGTAACTAACCAAAAAACTAACAAAAATGACAAAAAAAAATTGATGTATGTACAACTATAGACAACTAATTAGCAAATTGATACAAACCTAAATGAGAAATCTGAAATTTGTAATTTATTTATTTCACATTTAAAAAGATTTTTGTCTGGCGTCAAAAAAAAAAAAAAAAAAACAATTTTGTCTATATGTTTTTTAAATAGGTGTGTCCACACAAAAATGACCAAGTGGTCAAAGAAAAATGGATGATTCCCGTCAAAATCGACAATGGATACCAATAGAATTTAATTATGATTTTTTCGTTATTTTGATAGCAAATATGAAAAAAAAATTAGTTTGTAGAACATAAAACATATACAAAGTTAGAAGATGAAAAGTAAGCGAATAAACAGAAGAAGATAATATAATAATATGTAAAGAAATATGAGAGAAAGAATATGTTATCTAATTTCATCCATTGATTTATAAGTAAAGTGAAATTGATCCAAGGGTGGAAAAAGAAGCTAGAAAAATGGTTGAAAAATTAGTTGGGAGGGGTGGGGGGGAAGGTATGATGAAAAGTGAAGTGTAAAATATAGGGAAGAGTGAAAGAAAGTGGAAATGTAGGTTAGAGGGTTAGGAGTTTTCAAAATATAAGTTGGAGTACAATTGATTCAAAAACAAATTCAACTGAAGTCAGCTAATAATCACCAATCAAGATTAAAATAAAAAATATTTTTTTTGGCAATGTGCTCTTAAATGAAGAAAAGTGGAGTAAATAGTTACTCCAGTAAAATATGGAGTAAACAATTATGCCACCATTTTTTTGTCTACTATACTATTCTCTCTCCCATTTACTCTCACTTCTGCTATTATTTGCCAATCACAGCTTTCAAGTAGTTCATTTACTCTCATTGCTAGTGCAATACCAAATTTACTCCATTTTTGACGTAAAAATGTGGAGAAAGAAAAAAAATATTACATTTATCTTTGGAAATTTCTCAAAATAGCACAAAATGAAGTTTTCGTGCCATAAATAGTACATAATTTTATTTAGGACAAAAAAATAGCATTTTTAGTAAAGGTTAATTTTCTTATATAGCAAAAATCACCTAACCTCATTTTAGGGTTTAGGATTTAAAAACCACTAAACTCTAACTTTTCCCTTCCCCATACTCTAAATCTTAAAATACTTAATCCAAACAAAAAAATTAATTATTGCCCTTTATAAAAATGTTATTTTGTCATAAATGAAAATGTGTGCTAAATTTGGCACAAACTTATTTTGGTGCTATTTTAGAAAATTTATCTTTATCTTTTAATCCTTATTATTTGAAATCAGCTTAACTAATAGTACAATAATTTTAGCCTATTTATTTGTAAGCTTAGTGTGTTAACCAATCAGCTCCTACATATCGTTTCCACTAAGACTTACATTTTGAGTTTTAATTGCAGTAAGATCCATTTTTTACTCTAGATGTACTTTTTTTAATGCAATTATTTTGCTACCCTCAAACTAAGGGTGTGACTGGTAGTTATTAGCTGAAGTCAAGAGTAAAAGATTAAAAAAGTGAGCTGAAAAGAGAGTAATTTTTAGAGTACATTTTTATGTCATAGCTATATAGAGTATATTTTAACTCTGTTTTCTGCTGAAATTTGCTATCTCTTTTTTATGTTGATTGGTAAACAAATAGCTGACATCAGAGTAATTTAAAATTTCACCTCATTATTGTACTCTAACTAGTTGATTGAGTCATACCCTAAGGCTAACTATAGTTTCTCCTTATATTGAGAGCAATTGATTCAAAAACAAATTATGCTGAAGTCTGCTAATGTTCACAAATCAAGATAAAATAAAAACTTATTTTGTTTGCTAATGTACGCTTAAAATGAGGAAAAGTGGAGTAAATAGTTACTCCAATAAAAGGTGGAGTAAACAATAGGCTATTTTTTACTTTACTTTGTTCCCTTCCATTTACTCTAACTTCTTCTATTGTTTACATCACACCCTTGGAGTAATTAATTTACTCTCATTGCTAGTGGAGTACCAATTTACTTCATTTTTGGCGTAAAAATATGGAGAAAGAAAATAAAAATTACATACATATTTTTATCTTGATTGGTTGAAATCAGGTGAACTGGGAGTACAAACATTTTAGCTTATTTATTTTTACACTAAGTGTGTTAACCAATCAGACCTTCATATTATTTCCATTAAGACCCTAGTTTTTGATTTTTAATTGCATTACGACCCATTTTTTAATCTATATGCACTTTTTCTGAATGCAATTACTTTGATACCCTCTAACTATACTTTTTCCTTATTTTGAGTGCAATTGACTCCAAAATATATTCAGCTGAAGTCAGCTAATGTTCACCAATCATGATAAAAATAAATAGTTTTTTTTGCCTAAAAATAAGGAAAAGTGGTGTAAATATTTACTCCAATAAAAGGTGGAGTAAACAATTACAACATAATTGTTTTTACTCTACTTTTATCCCTCCCATTTATTCTCACTTCTGCTATTGTTTACCAATCACATCCTTAGACAGGCCCGGCCCTGATAATTATAAGGCCATAAGCAACAAAAAGTTAATAGCCAAGTTTGGTTTTCAAGGGAATCGAACTCAGGACTTCTTTCCCAATAATAACATGCTCTTACCAACAAGCTACTAAGAAGTTTTGTATATTTAACGGCTATATATTAGTTCAGGGCCGCAAGCACACACTTGTATGGCATGTGCTCAGGGTAGGCTTTGGCCTTAGAGTAACTCATTTACTCTCATTGCTAGTGGAGTACCAATTTACTCCATTTTTGGCATTAAAATGTGAAAAGAGAACAAAAGTTAAATTTTTATCTTTTTACTTGATTGGTTGAAATCAGGTGAATTGAGAGTACACAATAATTTTGGCCTATTTATTTGTACACTAAGTGTTTTAACCCATGTTCTACAAATTGGTCTAGGCGGCCGAGTAATCGCCGGCAAAGCGTTGGGCGGTGGGAGACTGTCGGGATTTTGCTTAATCGGCCATCAAAATCGGAAATCTCAAAAAAAAAACAATTTTTTATATTGAGTGCGAAATCATATTATTAGATGTAGATCTGTCATCACAGAGTAATAAAATAAAGGAAACGTGCAAAAACGATAAGAAATGTGAAGAATGGAAATGGAGGCTGCGGAAATTAGATTAAATCATCGCAGGATTAAGGAAGAAGATGAGGATATATTTGTCTTTTCTAACTTATTAAAGCTAAAAATAAAGAAAAGCATCAAAAGCTAGACTTGAACTAGTGACTTATGACTTAATTTCAGTGAGGGAGACCACCAGACCAAACTAAACTAACATTATATTATACATATTGTAATATATATATATATATATACGTGTTTACATATAAAATTACTTAAAACTAATAAAATTGCTTTTAACTAATTCCTAATTAATCCCCGATTAATTGATTAGTCGCTAGCCCCCTCCCCCCTCGATCCCCAATTAAAACATGAGTTTTAACCAATAAAACATGGGTTTAACCAATCAGACCCTACATATTTTTTCTACTAAGACATACTTTATGAGTTTTAATTGTACTAGGACCCATTTTTTTACTATAGGTGTATTTTTTAAAATGTAATTACTTTGCTACCCTCTAACTCAGATTAACTATATGTCCTCCTTTCATTTATCTCTTGTTTCTTTTTCTTCTCCTTTTTTTATCTGTCCTATTTCAATAATTGCTTACTTTTGTTATCTCTTTTGAGAAATTTCTAATATTTAGATTTTCTAATATCTTTAGCTAGTTTTTAGGGAAGATTTAGAGTGATTGTTTTTTTAAAGTATGATTTTTATTTTGTTTGGGTGTAGCTGGGTTCGAGCATAAGCACTATGGTTGTCCATCTAGGTCTAATTCTTTTTACTCTATTTTGATTCCAAATTTGTTCTCAATACCTGTTGATGAGATTCATGGATTTTGAACACTGATTGCATCAGATTTTGTTTGATAATTCTGTTTTTGATTGAGTTGTGTGTGTTTGTATCGGTATATGATTTACGGTTTAGAGGCTTGAAGCTTCTGGTATATGGTTTAATGTATGTCTAGTGTTTAGATTTTAGAGTTTTACTATATGATCATGTTAATGTAACAAGTGTAATGTTACATAAAAATCACTCTTTAGAAAATAAAAAAGCACATGAAGATGATTAACTTTTGATTCGAATATAAGTATAAGTATATAATATTTCTCATTATAAGAGTAAACATATAGACATAAGACCAAGGAATGTCCACATGGAAAATAAAACACATTAGATATATCAGAGCGGATCATGGAAAACCATATTATTCTTTTATTCACTATTCTGTTTGATTCTCCAAAAACCAACCGACTTGAAAGGTTGAAAGTATCAGTGAATGGTATTAGGTTTAAATGGTTGAAGTTACCAATATATGGTTTAAAGTTTAGTGTTTAGAGTTTAATGTTTTACTATATGATCATGTTAATGTAACAAGTGTAATTTTACATCAAAATCACTCGTTAGAAAATAAAAAAGCACATGAAGATTATTAACTTTTGATTTGAATATAAGCAAAAATGCATAATAATTCTCATTAGAAGAGAAAACATAAAGACACAAAACCAAGGAATGTTCACATGGACAATAAAAAACATTAGATGTATCGGAGGTGATCATGGAGAATAATATTACCCTCATTATTTACTACTAGATTATGGTTTTAAAATATTAAAATAAATTAAATTTTAAAAAAGTTAAAATAATTTTTTTATATAGGTGATGTATCTTAATATATATTTTTATGCATGTCTTGAGCTATATAACTGAAAATGATTGATTTTCACGATTTATTTTATTATATAATGGTTAATTCTCTTATCCATCCTACCACTTTTAATTTCCAATAGAAACTCCACCATTTTCCTCACTCTTTCACATCTTTATTTGTACATGAGAAATGCTTTTAAAAAAATAAAAGTTTTAGTCTTCTCTAGTGTCAAGAGCCAAAAAATTTCAAAGTAAAAATATATATTTTATTAATTTCAACGCGTTTAGGATTAGATGTGTTTAGTGTTTTAAAAAAAAGTTAAAAGCATTAATAGTAAGAAGCCGGAAAGTAAGACCAAATAGTAGAAAGTAATAATTCTCTCTGAAAGATGAAAGTGTGAGAAGAGAAAAGAAAAAAAATCCGGTTAACCGAAATTTACCCGAGAGAGAATTCCGGCCAACTTTTTCTTTTATCATTTACCTAAATCTAAATCTTTTTATTGCTACCTACCTAATGAACTCTATTTATTTATATGTTTTTTATCCACAACAACCCTGGCAAATTGTACAAAACATGCCAAACATGTACCACAGTCAGTGGTCATGATTATCAAACCAGTTATATACAAACTCAAGATCTCAGCCGTTAGAGCATCTTTAATATATTATTCTATTTTTTACTCTAAAATAGAGTAACCCTAAAATAGAATTGAGTTTTACTCCAATATATTACTTCATTTTCTACTCAAAAAAAGAGAATATTCCAAAAATATTCTATTTTTACATTATTGTTATTTTTAATTTTTACCTTTTCTTTATATAATTTTCAAATTAAGCCTATTGATTATATTTTCTTGAAAATTTCTTATAATTTTATGATTTAGATTATAAAATCTAAATAAAAATGTGGTTTGAATATTTTATATGAGGACATAATTAAAGGTTTGACAATAGAATTTAACACAATTATTATTTATTTAAGATTATATAAGTTGTAACAGATTTGTTTCATCAACAATATAAAAAGTATTAAGAAAAAAAAATTTAATTGATCAAATTAAAATTTTGAGTAAAAGCATACATTTATGAGTTCAATGCATTAATATAAATGCAAAATATCTCTATTAAATTTACATGTAAATAATATGTTTACTTACAAAAAATCTCTAGTATTTAAACAAATAAAAATTTAAGGACTAATTTGTAAATAAAAAAATTGAACTCTAAAATGGAGTGAAAAATAGGATTACTCTATTTATGGAGTAATTAAAAGGATTCTTCATTTTGTAGTTGAAAATGAAGTAGGGTTAAAGAGTAATTTTACTTCGAAACGAAGTTTGGAGTAGAAAATCAAATAGGGTTAGAAATGCTTTTAATAATGGCTTTAGCGAATCCGACAGTTATGGATCCGTAAGTTCATGAGGCATAATCGTATGACTTAAAAAGTAATAAAAAGGTTTAAAAAATGAAAAAAATGAAACACGAAATCCTGAGTCAGACTATCTCTAACCCCACTCTATTTTTCACTCCATATTCTGTTTTGGAGTAGAATTTGCTCTAATCCTACTCCATTTCCAACTCCATAATAGAGAAAATAGGATTACTCCAAATATAGAGTAATTTTATTCATCACTTCGTTTTTTTACTCATTACTCCATTTTCAACTCCAAAATTGAGTAGGATTGAAGTATAATTCAACTCCATTTTAAAAGAAAAAATAAAATAATTCATTAAAATATAATTCAACTCCATTTTAAAAGAAAAAATGAAGGAGATGCTCTCAGATTCAGAATTATCAGTTAGTAAAACTACTCTTAAATCTCAATTTAGGTTTTTTTTTGCCCTCTGATTTTTCCGTTTACTGCTCGAGCAATCATAAAATATGTTTCTCAATCAATGATTTTTTTTTTCCTTTTTTTTTTTTTTTCAATCAATGATTTATCGAAAGACAAATCATAAAAATCAAAACTTTGAATGCCTTTTGTGTGGTTTCTCTTGTTGAAAAATCTTCTATCCGTGTAGTTAGGGCTGGGATAAGGTCATAAGAATCTTGATAGAAGCTGAGATTTTTCAGGTTTTGTGGAAGCCCTGAGACAATTTTGGTCAAAATTCATTAGATAAATCTCAAAAAGTTTTGATTTTAGTTGTTAGATTCAGATAAGAGACTCGTCTTGATAGTAATAGTTTGAATTTTGGGCCTTTCTTCATGAGTGTCTTTGAATCATTGTTACATAATGAATAGTGAGTGTTTCAGATAAAATCTGCAGAGATTCTCAGTCAAGTTTTGCATAATTCTGATCAAAATTTTGTTTAATGTTTCAGGAAACTTCCAATGGATGAAACAACAGAAAGACCATCTGTTTCTTTTTCATATTCAAATTGGATCTCAAATGTCAAGAAATCAACAAAAGAAGCTTTTGAATCAAAACCCTTTTCACATTGGATTCTATTGTTCTTCAGTGGTGCAGCAATGCTCATAGCTTTCCCTGCTTCTAGTTTACTCTCTCGTCTTTACTTCTCCAATGGTGGCAAAAGCAAATGGATCATTTCTTGGGTTGCTGTTGCTGGATGGCCAATCACTTGTCTCATCTTACTTCCTACATACATCTTTAGAAAGATCAAACCAACACCTCTCAACACAAAGCTTGTTCTCTCTTACATTGTTCTCGGTTTCTTGAGTGCTGTAGATAACCTTATGTTTGCTTATGCCTATGCATATCTCCCTGCTTCGACTTCTTCACTTCTGGCATCTTCTTCGCTTGCCTTCTCTGCTTTGTTTGGCTATCTCATCGTGAAAAACCCGTTGAACACTTCGGTTATTAACTCCATTGTGATAATAACCGCTGCTATGGCTATAATAGCTTTGGATTCAAGCTCTGATCGGTACAGTTATATAAGCAACAGTCAATACTTTGCAGGTTTCTTGTGGGATATAATGGGATCCGCGGTCTCATTTTCGCCTTATCCGAGCTTCTCTTTGTGAAACTTCTTGGAAGAAGATCCTTCCACGTCGCTTTGGAGCAGCAAGTCATGGTTTCTCTCATAGCTTTTGTATTTACCACTCTTGGGATGGTTGTGAGTAAAGATTTCCAAGGTATGGCTCATGAAGCTAAGAGTTTCAAAGGCGGCAAGTCTGTCTACATTCAAGTTCTTATCTGGAGTGCAGTCACGTTTCAGTTGGGTGTTCTTGGAGCGACCGCGGTCTTGTTTCTTGCTTCCACTGTCATGGCAGGTGTCCTTAACGCTGTGAGAGTTCCCATCACAAGCATAGCTGCTGTCATATTGATGCATGATCCAATGAGTGGCTTCAAAATGTTGGCTTTGATCCTGACATTCTGGGGATTCAGCTGTTACATCTATGGGAGTTCAAGTACTCAAACATCATCTTCATCCTAATTTGCAGCCCTTTTCTACTGTCACCATTTCATAAATGTGATCAAATATGATTTATATTTTGGCTCATATTATCACTTTGTGCAACTAGTTTTCTATCAACAAGATAGATGTAAAAGCAAACAAGCTCATATATACAATCGATACACATAACGAAGACCTTTGAACAACCATGGAAGAGAGCAAAACAGTAAAAGAAAAGGCAAAGAAACTTTCAAGGTAAAAAGGAACTTTTGTTGATTTGTTGCAGAGATTCATAATCTGATGTTTCATTGATTAGGTTTGGGTTCGATATCTTTAAGAAGACCAACTACTTGTTGCATACTAGGCCGCTTTGAAGGAAGATCAGCTGTGCAAAGGTATCCAATCTTGAGAGCTTCTTCCATCTGATCTTCTGAACCTGTCTCTTGGATTTTTGGATCAATAGCTTTTGATCCTTGATTCTTCCTAACCAAACTTCTAACCCAACTCACCAAGTCAGTATCTTTTTCACCAAGATAGTCATCTTCAATAGGCTTTTTCCCTGTGACCAGCTCAAACAGAACAACCCCAAAGCAGTAGACATCGGATTTCGGAGTTGGCAGTTCGTGTTCAGGCTGCAAGAATTCAGGAGGAAGATAACCGGGTGATGAGCCGCGGGTGATTTCGTCGTCAAGTCCGTTTCCAAAGACTTTGGCTAAACCAAAATCAGATAATCTTGGTTCCCAGTTCTGGTCAAGATACACACTACTAGCTTTCACATCTCTATGGACCATTGGTGGTGAACAACCATGGTGAAGAAACGCCAATGCTCGGGCGGTTCCAAGCGCAATCATGTGCCTAAACCGCCATGTCGCAACCGGGCCTTCAGGACCTATGTTTTGGATTCCATTGTCAGTTTCTTCATCCCATGTATCAGTGCTCCAATCATCCGTTGTCTGAACTCCAAACGGTAGATCTTGAAGAAGGTTTTGCAAGTTACCGTTCTCCATGTATTCGTAAATGGCGATCCTTTGATCGCCGGCTATGCAGTAACCGGTTAACGGAACAAGATTTTGATGCTTGATTCTTCCAAGAAACTCGAGCTCTCTAGCTGCTTCTTGGTCACTAAGAGTTGAGCCATGGACCAAAACTTTTACAGCTACATGAATGCCACCGGGGAGAAAACCTCTGTAAACAGGACCAAACTTACCATCTGCTAAGAGAGTGTCTCTGTCGAAGTTGGAAGTTGCAGACAAGAGATCAGAAAACGTGATGTTCAACAATGGCTTCTCAAAGATAACCACAGGAACTGCATTTGCTTGCTTCACATCAGCAACCCATGTAGTTGAATCTGTTTGGAAAGAGAATGGACCAGAAATACTTTGTTCGTCTTTAAATGCGACATCGTTTGGTTCCCCGGGTTTTGGTTTCCTTCTGCAGCCAAATACTACAAAAAGCAATGCTCCAATGAGTAAACACATTGCAGAAAGCGTAACTGCCAACGCCAACTTAAGTCCTCCAGTGGCTGATCCTTTTCGCTTGAAGAGCGCCGGGTTTGCAGAGATAGGGCAGCTACTTGTAGAACCAAAGAAGGAACTGATCAAAGTTTCTTGTGAGAATTTTCCATTACAGAATGTTAAGTTGTTGAAAGAGAAGTTGAATCTTTCCATCCAAGGAAGCTTCTCAAGGATAGACATTGGTATCTCTCCTGTCAAATTGTTACTCGAAACATCGATAGCCGCGAGGTTCTTGATACTCAAAACCGGGATATGTCCTGATAGATGGTTTCCAGAAACATCAAGTGTGCTCAAATCATTAAGCTCTGAGATATCTCTAGGTATGTGACCAGCAAGATTCGTATTAGACAAGTTAAGATACTCTAAACCAGAAAGCATCTCAATCCTCGGAAACATTCCTCTGTTGAATCTATTCCAAGCTAGATTCAAGTGTTTAAGCTTCTTTAGTAGTGTTAGACTCTTGAAGATATCTCCACTGAGCTCATTCTCAGACAAATCAAGATAAATCAAACTAAACCAGTTTGAATCTACCTGAGAAGAGATATGACCTTGAAACTTGTTTTTGCTGAGATCAACGAACTCAAGAGTCTCCTTGAACAGACCTGTCACTGAACCTTCAAATTGATTCCCTGAGATGTTGAGAGAAGTGATGGATTCCATATCAGCAAAATCTGTGTCCCTGCCATGGATCTTGTTTCCTGCAAGATTCAAAGATTTGAGCTTTGGAAATGCGGAACCAAACCCATCAGGAAGAGACCCTTCAAGCTGGTTAGTGGAGAGATCAAGAGAAACCAAAGATTGGCAACCAAGAAGTCCTCGTGGAATCGACATCTGAAACCCATTGTGATCAATCTTCAAGACTCTTAAGCTAACAAGAGAATCTACAGCTTCAGGGATTGCACCAGAGAAATCGTTATGAGAGATGTCAAGAGACTCAAGCTGCCCAAAATTCCCAACATTACTAGGGAAAGACCCAGAGATCTCGTTGAAAGAGAGGTTAAGATTCTTCAAAGTGTTCAAACTCCAGAAATCAGATGGTAAAGCAGAGATTTTGTTGTTACTAAGATCCAAAGATTGAAGCTTGCTGAGTTTACCAATGGTGTTATCAGGAACTGGACCAGATAAACTCATTCCAGAAGCAATTAACACAATCACATGCTCATTCTTGGAATCACAGAACAAGCCTTGCCATGAACAGAAAGGAGCAGAGAAGTTGTAAGCTTGAGCTGAGCTTAAACCCATTTGCTTGAAGAATTCAGAGACAAAGAAACCATCTGTGTTTGGTTCTAGGCAATAGATTGGCTTCAAGAACAGAGCAAGAAACAATGCAGAACACCAGAAACCAAGACCCATTGAAGAAAGCTCTGAAATTTATACTCAGAAGAACACCTAAGAAAAAGGAAGAAAAAAAGTTTATTGAAAGCAAAATCTCACTAAAGCTACTTTGGGGTCCTCATGCAAGAAACCCAGAAAGGCCAAGTTGTTGAAGACAAGAAATGGACTGGTATTAAGGAGAGATCTGAAGATAGGAAAAAGTGTTTATTTAACTTTGTGGTGTTTCTCAAGAACACGAGAGACCAAAGGACATAAAAACAAGAGAAAGGAGGATTTTTGTCATTGATTAATATATATAATAATAATATTAAGCTTCTTCCTCTACCTCTGACTATGACTAGACTATCTATTTTAAATTGGGAATTCTAGAATACCAGTGAATGAGAGAGCTAGAGAAAAAAACGGTTAGGAGTAGAAGCTTTACATAAATGAGAATTCATTCTCTCAGATTTTTCAGAAACAGTATCATTGTTTTCTTTTTTTTTCTTTTTTTTTTCTAATTGAATAAATCATTGATTCTTTCTCATTGGAAACCCGTTTTTTTATTCTCCTTTTTTTTTTTTGAAAAGTTAAAATCCGTTTTCACTTTTTTCGTTTTCTTTTTATCTAGGGAAAAAGGTTTTAACATTTTTTCAAGAACTTGGAATTTCTCAAATTATTTTTCCCATAGTCTCTTTAAATCGGAGAGGAAGAATCTAAAGTATATGTAGTGGATCCTCAGTCATGAACTAAGGATATCCTTAGTGTAGCAGCACCTAAGATTTAAATTAAAGTTTAGACTATCTCTAACCGATTTCTCTATTTTTATTCAAAATGAAGTAATTTTATTTTGGAGATGGGGTTTTCTTCATCCAATTACTTCATTTGCTACTCCAAAATAAAATATTTTAAACATATTATTTTTCTGTTTCAATTATTAATTTTTATTATAACCCTATAGTTTTAAAGTTACAAATTCTACTTATTTATTTAAAATTAAACAATAAATAACAAATTATAATACTATTTAAATATTAAATTTGTTATAAAACATTGTCAATTCTTTTTTTAAAAGAGCTAAGAAATTGTTTTTGTATGTTATTGGATTAAAATCAGTTTTTTAAATTTTATTTAAGTTCAAAATATAAAAAGATTAAATTTAAGGAACTGTTATGTAAATAAAAAAGTTCATCTCTAAAATGGAGGAAAAAATAGAGATCTCCATAATATGGAGGAAAATATGAAAATTTCCATTTTGGAGGTGGAAATGAAAGTGGGTTGGAGATGATTTTTCTCCAAAATAGAGTATAAAAATAAAAATGGAGATGTCCTTAATTAGGCACGAAGCGAATATTTGGATTTTTGAAGGTATTCGTTATTCGCTTCGCTAGATCCGAATAACTGATTTTACTATTTGTATTTGATTCAGACCTAACCGAATATTCGGACATCCGAATATTTGCTAAAATCTTAAATATTCACCGATATTCGATTCGCTTCGTAATAATTTTATTAAAAATTTATAAAAATAAAATAAAATAAAGAAAAATTCAAAAAAAATCACAAAATATCAATATTTTATTTAAAAATACATATTTCTTCTTAATTTATTAAATTTAATATTTATATAATTAATTTGATGAATAAAATTTTGCAATTTTTATATAAATATAATCAATATGCATTATATTTATATAGTTATCTATGTAGATATATCGAAGCGAAACGAATATTCGCATCTAAATTTTTTAGTATTTGATATTTGTTTTGTTTTTAACGAATACTAATTTTTAGTATTTGCCTTGCTTCATAAAATTATAAATATTTGATTTTTCCGAATCAAATCGAACCAAATCTAACTAATATTATGCCCAGGACTACCCTTAATAACACTAAACCAAGAGTTTTCTAACTGGTTAAATCAACCATACTTTAGTTGAAAAGGCTTCATTTCCATCAAAATAATTCAACTTCATTATACTACTAGAGTTGGATAACATGCAATTATAAAATTCGGTTGATCTTTGAATTATTTTATACAAAAGTAACAAAAAGAATATTTTCATTAGGTGATAAGAGTTTTTTATTCTTACTTTTCTTAAAAGATCTTCTTTCTTTTTCTCTATAGAGAATCATTGTGAAACTATCGAACATACATGAAAACAAGATAGAACTCCCTGTGCTCGCACTTTTAGCGAGTGAGCCTGCTCGGATGCTGCTACATTTAAAAATATGAAAATTATGAAAACTCGAAAAAAAAGATTTAAAGTTCTTAAAATCTTGAAGTTTGTAATAAATGATAGTAAATCCTCTAGGGTCAAACTAATGAAATGAGGTCTAACCAGTCCGTCCAAAACGTATTGTGGGTAAGTGACAATGCTATTAAACACTCATGTATGTTTTGAATGTAGTGAGGATAACTCATCCAAATCACTTTTGAAGCAAAAAAATGTATCTTTCCCTCCTAAAGAACTATCCACCATGCCCATCTCAAGTTATCTATTGAAAACTTTATTTTTATAGTATAGTATTGAAAAACAAAATCATTATACATAGCCTAATACGTATTGTTGGACATAATGTCCCACATCGGAAATTGGACAAAAATCTTAATTAATATATAAAAGATAAGAGCCTCTCCACTCATTACCAATTAATTTTAAGTTGGAAGCTCATATCTAATATGGTATCAGAACCTGATTCATACATGTCCAGCCCGATCCATAATCGACCCGACCTAATAATAGGCCCGCCAATTCTTGCCCTAAACTACCAAAATCTATATTCTAGAAAGACCATCATCTCGAAAGAGTGTATTAGACATAATGTCTTACATCGAAAATTGGACAAAAATCTTAACTAATATATAAAGAATAAATGCTTCTCTACTCATTGCCAATTGGTTTTAAGTTGGAAGCTCATATTTAATACATATGACATTCAATGCAGCATTACGTATCAAATATTTAAAATGGTTGTGGTAAATTCTAATCAAGACTCATAACAGCAGCAATAGACATGGTAAAGGCATCATTTAGTTTTAATTTTTACAAGAAAAATGTAGTATTTTTTTATTTTCTAGTATACGTATTCGATGAAAGAGAAAAAAACATCAAAATATTGCAATGGATTCTTCTATCTCAAAATAGCAATACTACATATTTATATGCATAATTTTGGATTTATCCGTTTGACGTTTGTATTATACTTTTCATTATAAGAAACTTTATAAATAATGTCTTTTAGCCATAAAATACATAAATTTTTATATTGAAAATAAGTTTTTTCATAATAAATGTGGCAGCAAAACAAATTATAACTATTTATTACTCTGTCTGTTTCAAGAAGAGTATCGTTTTGAGTTTTTTTGACATATTTTAAACTATATCTTTATTTAATATACTTTTAATTAAATTATAATTAATGAAATACAAATGTTATTGGTTTTAGGTATATGGCAATTTTGAAAATTTGTTTTAAAAGTGCATCCATAAAAAAAAAAATATATAATATTATTTTGTGAAACAAAAAAATCCAGAACAACATTATTTGCCAAGCAGAATAATTAATAATTTCAATATTTTCAAGCAGAGTTTTCTCGATATTCAAAAATTGTTTTAGCACTCTATTTTTTCTTGAACTTACCAATCTATTTCGACATCTCCGAATCATTACATTTTTCCTATATATAGTCAAGCCTATCTTTTGTACTGTTTATTTTTCCACTCTAAAAGTATTAAATGCGTTGCACAAAAAAACGTATATTTAATGCTTGGTGGACTTTCTTGTGAGAAGAGAAAAAGCAACTGTATTTCACTGTCTATAATATAAAATTATAGCATTTCTAATAGTTTACATCATTTTTTCTCTAAAATAATATTTCAGATATATTTAGTTATTATATTTATTATTAATTATCAATCACACCCTTTATTTTATAAACCTACTAACTTTATCCACAAATTTTATTTTTAAGTCATGTAAGTAATTTTATATATTAGATCATTAAGTTATTTATATATGTTGTTTTGAGTTTATTTTAAAGTCAATTTTAAGTCATTATGCTACTATGTTTTAAGTTTGTTTGGTTGTTTAATTTTTAGTTTAGTAGTAATTATGTATTTTTAATTTTATTGTTGCTTATGTTATTGTATTTTCTATTTTATAAATATTATTTTTTTATTTTAGTTAACTAAACTAATCTATTTTTAATTTAGTTTAAATTATAAAATTAGTTTAAATATTAAATAAAAATGTTTTTGTATAAACTTAAAACACATAAAAATTTAAAGATTATTTTATAAATAAATATGTATAGGACAAAAATGAGGTTTTGTGAATAGTATTCTCTCAAATTTGAGGAAATACTATTCATATTCTTATTTTTTTCCTCAAAATGATATATTATTGGAAAACCATTTCCCTTATTTTTTTATGTTTTCCTTCAAAATGAGAGACTATCGAAGATTTCAAAACAAAAGTTTAACTAACATTAAATATAGGTATATAGTGTGTGTGTGTTCGAGCTTAATTTTTGGATGTTATTTTCGTAAATTTGAACTCTTGATTTCTAGATATGATAAATAAATAGATATTTTATCACAGTTAACAATCTTGATTTGTGAAAATGTTTAAATATAACATTTGAATCTGATTTCAGGAATGAAAATATCAAAAAGTCACTGATTGCAGTGAAAAAATTATTTATGTAAGAATATATGTAGTGGTAAGAAACTCATATAGTTTCTAAAAAATAAACTTAATATCTTTAGTGTGATTTGATTATATAATTAAATTTTAATTTGTTTAAAATAACTGAACCAATTAATCATGAACAAATGTCATAAGAGTCTTTTCTGAATCTTTTAAAAGTTCTCATTTAAGAACATTATTCTATTCTCTTTCATATATATAATTTTTTTAAATAATAAAAGATTCATGTTAAAGACTTTCATTACACATATTCTAACACTTTTAAGATAAAAATGGCCTTCGACAAGCTAACAACTCAAATGCTTACGAAAACTTAGTTGAATGAGCGTACATGAAAATAATATACTCATGTTTTTCAGCATTTTTAAAATTAAATAATCAATATGTTTATCTGAGATTTTGTTCGATCGACTTCTTTTGGTTTTGTGTTAGAACTATAATCTATTCATAAATTGCATTAAGTAATTAGTTACTGCGATTTGATAAATAATAGAGAGAAATCAATGAATAGCACGTGATCATGTCGTGTGAATCTGATGTAATCATGGATTTGATATTGGTAACCGCAGGTATGATAGGCAACACAAGTTGGTTGAATATACTAATTTTTAAAAATATTACTGTAAATATTTTGTTTTCCTATTATGACAAATGTCATGCTTGTGTCCTCGTTTATATGAAATCATGTCTTTTGAAGTCTTTTTTTTTTTTTGTTAACTGGGGAATATATGGGCCTCAAGATCCGAGATAATATTAAAACGACTAGTCTAGCTCCGAATTTTCTAATGAGACTCAAAAATGGTTTCATTATCATCTGGTCAAACAGTAGCAACATAGTTCCCGACAGAAATCGAACTCAGGATCAATGGATTTACACTTTTTCTAAAGCCTGCTTGGTTAATACTCTTTTAGAAGTTTTTGTTAAAGAATACGACCATAAAGTGATAAACTAATATTCCATCTATTTTTTTTGCCAATAATCCATCTATTTCAAACGTTTAATTTGTTTTTTTTACACTTTTTATTTATTAATTATACATTTTTAAAATACTGATTGAAAAAGTCATACAAAGGGGTTGGGAAAATAAACACAGAAATTCGGTAACTACGATTTTAATTATGAATTTAATACTTTAAGATGAAGTTTTAATTATTGTGATTAGATTTGGGAAGTATGTGAATCTTAGTACTTAGTACTACGTTAGTGCTGAAAAGTGAGAAAAGAGTTGGCGTACAAGTGACATGTAACACCCTTCACTTTGCGAGAGTCAAAAGAATCATTGCATGAGAAATGAAAATTAAAGAAATATTTGAATGGAAAAGAAGAACTTACCGACAAAATATTTATTTCCTTCAATTTTTTTTTTATCTTTATCTTTTTAGATTTCAAAAGTTATTTACTTTTGGAGTGTCTAATTCGGATCACTAGTCTTTGTTTCCATATTGGACTACTCTTTATAGTTTATACAATTCGCTGTTCGCAATAAGGCATGCACACTTCTAGTTCTCAGCTTACTACTTTCCCTATGTAAATTGTAATTGCGTTCACTAAGTCTTGGTCCATGCAACCAGCATTCTCTTGATCTAAGACTTTCGCATAACTTGAAAATGAACTAAAAGATATAATACTATTACTCCTTTATGAACCTAAAATGCAAAAAAAAACACAATTGGATATATTAATGCATGAAAACACTATAAAACATAATTAAAAGAGTAAAAAAGCAACTCGAACTAAATGATAGAAAGGAGAATATATAAATGGTCAATCTGCCACACAAATAAGGTTTTGAATGGTGATTACGGATCAAACGATCAAAACTATATGTGGATCAAACCATTACATTTTTGGAGTGGGTGTAGTTTTAGTTTATTTTTGGACCGTAACTAGACCGAAATGATTTTTTTTTATTTTTTTTGTCAGCATTATTGTGGATTAAAATTTTATAAATAATAAAAAATAGTAGTTTAATCGGCATATGGTTTTGACCGCCCCATCCGCTGATCCATTCAAAGTCTAAGTAAACATAGAATCTAAAACCAATTAAATATCTCATCATATACTTACTAAAGAAAACTTAAATATGTTCTCTAAAATATTTATTCTCAAACGGTCGCCTCCAACACATACCTTAGTTTCTCCTTAGAGCCTCTAATTATCTATGTATCAGATATCAAAATATATATATATGTATCATAGTTATATACACATGGCCATAATTTATCCTAATCGGTCACAAATTCATGTACAAAAGGTCTGGGATGTCAATGCTAATTTAAGGTTGTAAACCTTGCAAAAGTAGTAACTACACACATTGATCATGAAACAGAAGTAAAATAAGTAATACTTAGGAATAATTGGAAATGATGTTATAACTTATAAAAGTAGTGTGAGGACGAAGAAACCAAAAGGCTTGAGTTGAGTAATGAGAGGGAAGAGGGAAATGAATCAAAAATGGTTCGCTTGACAACGAGACTGACCTACAAAATTGTGTGTTTGGCCTTTTTACATGAATCATGACACTTCTACATGTTTCCGGCAAAATCATTTCTACACTCACACGCATGATCACTTCCTCGTATTTCTATCTATGCATACATATACGTATATATGTCCTTGTTGTTTGTCCATAAATTGAGATTCTAAAGTTAATAGTACTATAGCAGTATTGATATTTTTTGGGGTTAAAATAGTATGGATTTTTTTTTTTTTTAGGTGATGAATGACTACAACCAATTAAATAATTTTGCCATTCACCTAACTAATAACTCGAAGATTGTTTGTTTTGTTTAACATGCAATCTTTATGTGGACATCATGGAGCCCTAACAAAAATAAACCTGAACTGTTAAGTACTAAAATAAATTTAATAAATTGACTTTTGTTTTGATAAAAAATGCAGTAAACCTCCATAAATTAATAATGTTGGAACAAAAGAATTTTATTAATTTATAAAGATTATTCATTAATCGATAAATTAATAATTAATAATTTATAGAGAGCTTCCAAATTTCAAAAAATTATTTTATAGAAAGTAGAAAATGAAGACAATATTTTGATATATTTTAATGCACATACACATTAAGAAATAATCATTACATATATAATCTTTTTATAACTTTGATGCAATTCGAAAAAATAATATCATTTTTTTAAAGAAAAAAAGAGAAATAAACTCCAATAATAATACAAATTTAGGAATAAATAAACAACATTAAAATCGTATTTCATTAAAATATTTTTATATATAATAAATTTATATAATTATTAATTTATGTTACTAATGGAACAAATATTTACATAAGATTTCAAAAAAAATTATTATCTTATTATCTTACTATCTTATCAAAATATGTCAATTATTATACCATCCTAACTGGAGACCGGAATAATTTGTTAATTTAAAAAAGTTATTAGTTTATCGAGTATTAATTTATAGATGTTATACTGTAAACATGTTAGAAATGACAAGTTTAAGAGTTAACTGAATTAAAAAATCATTAAAAATATATTTAAGTTACATAATTACCAATTCACTCATTTCTCTCCAAAATTTTGTCATTCCACTCATTACTTCGTACTTCTTACATAATTACCCATTCACATAATAGGAAAAATAATACGGATCAAAATCTTCTCTTGAAAGTACCATGGTTCTCTTTTAGGCCCAATAAATAAATTCAAGCGCAATGAATAAATTCAAATTATGGGTACTAAGGGAAATTTGAATTGTCCACCATGGCCCATTTTTGTGAGCTCCGGATCTTAGTTTTCATTGACCTGGTTGGCTGGTTCGATGCAATAAAAATTCAGCTGGCAGTTAAAACATGATTAACAGTAAGGAACATTATTTAAAAACATAATAAAGGTAGTGGATGTTATCAATGAGTTCGTCCTAGAGAGAAAAGCTCTCAGGCTCGCCCCCCGAGACAGCCGACAAAGATGGAAACTTCTTTCTCCGATCTGATCTTCTCAGTTACAGATCTGAGTTTCTAAGTTCTTTACTGGAACTCGCCCCCTTCTCTCGTCAGCGACCGCCACCTCCAGTCCCGGATCTGGGGTTTCTTTGGCGAGAGCTTTCACCTTGCTATATATAAACAGTTTTCTCTCAAAATCTCTCTCTCTCCTCAACCATCGAAGAAACCCTCTTCTTTGCCTTTTCCGACGTCGGCGAGCGGTGGCTTGGACTGGACATGGGCTTGGCTTGGCCCATTAAGCATTTTATGTATAAAGCCATGTGGGCTCGCATGGAAGATGTTAATAAATTGGGCTGGTTTCAAAAGAGTTAAAACTTGGGTTTCATCTGGCCCAACATTCTGTAATGGCTCAAAGTCCAGCTATTCCATTTCAATTTCCTCATTAAATGAGAGACATTTTAACCTTGAAAAAGGAGTTCCGAGTATTAAGTCTCGAAGTTTGATATACATGTTTTAGAAATTTCTGTCAACATTTTGGGCCCTCACTAATAAGAAAGAACGAATTGCCCAATTTTTTCAAAATGCAAAATTATATGGTAGGGGTATTATAAAGTTTTCTAGCTCTATGAGAAGTTATGTGGTTGAGATGCCAAGTGAGGATCATTTTATCTCAATTTCCTGTAGTAGGGAGAGTAATATAAGATTATTCTTCTTCTTTTGGGACATATTACTATCACGAAGTATAATCCCTAAGAAGAGTTTATTTCCTTTGGGACAGATTCTTCTTCATTTGGTCGAGAAACTGTTGTTTATGGCTTGGATTCTTCGTTCGATACACCTTTCCGACTACCCCAGAGGACTGGGGAGATTGGCTTCGGTTTTTGACGGAGATGTACTATGTCAGTTCCAACTAGCTATGACAATCGAGAAGACTTTTGCAGCGTTCCCATGCTCTCATGGTGTGAATCTAGCCTCAGAACCATATCGATGCTCACAAGCTCGGTTACTCTCACTAAGTATATATCTTATGATGATGTTACCTCCTAACATTTCCTTCATTGTGAAGAGAATTATGGTATATTTCTTCTTCATGAAGAAATATGCTAAGTTGATTGCATGCATGGCAGTAGAAGTTTAAGGATTTGCTCTTTCGCCTTCAGCAACCAAGCCTCTGTTCGTGAGAATTCTCTCTCGTCCTACTAGTGTTCCTCTTTTTCAGGGAACGAGTGTTTCGGTATTTATGGCGCAAGTATGAAATATCAAAATGCAACGAATACTTTTGTATTTTGTGTGGTATTATTCCTCTCGAAGGTCAACCGTCTCACATCGGTTAGTCTTGCACCACTTCGCATGGCATATCCCCGCAGCAATTGGAGTTCTAGGATTTGCTTCCTCGTCCTCAGCAACCAAGCCCCATTCATCTTAGGGTCTGTGAGAGTTCTTTCTCGCCCTACTAGTATTTTCCCTTTTTAGGAATTGAGTGTTTTGGTATTTATGGCGCAAGTACGGACTATCAAAATACAGCGGATACTTTTGTATTTCGTGTGGTATTGTTTCTTCCGAAAGTCGACCGGCTCACATCGGTTAGCTTTGCATCACTTCGAGTGGCCTATTCTCGCGGCATGTTCCGTTTTTTTTAAAAAAAATAGATTTTGTTTCATAGAATATTGTCTTAGACTTATGTCTTGTAGGTGGTTTTTATCGTATTTTTACGTTGTCTAGGTAATGTGGATCGGTTGGATTCCATTAACCTGTGGTTTTATTTTTCTATGTAAGATCATCGGTTTTTTTCAGGCTCTCCCTAACGGAAAGTTTATAAACTAATAATTTAATATATGGGGTCTGAAGACAAAAAAAATAAAAAATAAAGGTAGTAGATAAAAGAAAGTTGCAAGGTTAAATATCAAACTTGAACATATTTAGTTTATAGTTATAGGCTAAATCATGAAGATCTAGGATTATTGTCACATGGGTAACTCCGAGGGGAAGGTTATATACGAGAGACAGTCTGAGATGCTGGAGGATGCCTGTCTCATCTTCATGCCCACTGTGTATTCTGCATGATGAATCACATCGATCAGCAGCACTTGTTCTTCGATTGCTCCTATAGTTCACAGGTGTGGTCTTTTTTCAACAATATAGCCCATCTCTCACCTCCTTTCGACTCTGCTGGACGTGTTAAGATGGATGAAAGACCCATCTAGAGACAAAAACATTTCTCTTATCTTCAAGCTAATCTTCTAAGCTTCTATCTACTCAATTTGGAAGGAGCGTAATGGAAGACTCCACAATGCCTCAAACTCCCCTCCATCGGTTCTAATCAAGGATACTCAGCAAACTCTTTGGCGTCCCCTAGACCCGCTGTCACGGGCACAACAAAACCTCCCCTCCACGGTTTCTTTTCTTACAACTTGGTTCGGCGTGTTCCAACCCACATGTATTGGCTGATTTCTTTTTTTGTTTATAGCTTTTGCTATAGGCCCAATTGTTAGACTTTCTGTTGGGTATTTTTGTAAACCACATGCTTTTTGTGTAACCCAGTTTACTTAATGGAAATTAAAAATGAAAGAGAGAAAAGAGGATCTAGGATTGTAGTCTAGATGTAAGACATAATACAAAGATGTTAATTTGAGTGAAGTTTGGCCGTTTTAAGAAAATAAAACTAGTTAGTTAGTTTTCTCTTAGAGAGAAGGAAAAAAATTCTGTTTTTTTTTTTTTTGCATATTGTTTTGTTATATGATATCAAGGTATTGATCTAATGATTTATGTCGGGCAGGAATTGATCAATAACAAGTTAAGGGTGTGTATTAACGGATATTGTGTTAATCCGATAAAACAAGGTTTTGTAATATAGTTAACTGAGTTTTCATATATTAATGGTCCATCTCTATGACTTTTTCACCGGGGTTTGACTCTAATAGATTACATTTTCCAGTGAAATATGAATTCAGTCCAAATGATGTAAGAAAAACAAAGTGTTGAGGATTATATATGTTTACGAACTTCGTTAAATTCGTTATATCTTGTATGTTTTTTTAACATTTAACTATAACATATATACACCATGTACTTCATTTAACTATAACATGTATACACCATGTACTTGACATTCATGATATATATCAACTGTAAGTCTGTAAACATACCTAGTTTTTTTTTTTTGATAACTAAAAGGTGATCCAAGATCTTAACACCCGAATAATCTCTAGTAGCCCATTCACCAATATGTCTAATGGACATAAAGTATGGCATCATTTTGACAAACAAATAGTGTGGTTTATATAGTTTTACGCTTAAGGAAAATCGACCTATAACATCTACAAGATAATTCTTTCTTAAATGAAAACTAGTAGACCATCAACTGTCCGACTAGCATTAAATAGTAATTTTTTTTGCGGCAACGTCAAACTCTTTCTTAAATTTTGCGTATTACATGGAAACTCGTCCAACAATAATATTTAGAGAAAAAAAAACAAATAAGAGAAACGAATTGAGTTGGTATATTGACCTAATACCTGAAAAAGCAAAAGCAAGAGATGTGGAGGTGGTTATGTGGTCTGAGATAACTTAAGTATAACTAAAGAGGAAGACGACTAGTTAACCAACTCAATTAACCAAAATTTATTCTTCCATCTAATCGTATGAATACAAAACCAACTCTGATTCTACGTTTAATCTCTTCTATATCAAATATCTGAACGCGTGTACATACATATTCAAATAATATTATTACATTACAAGTTATGTGATTTTACTGCAGGAATTAACCAAGTGAAATAAAGGAAAATAGTATAAAAGAAATTTAGTAACGAAAAATGAGTTCAATCTTACAATAGATGTGAAACATTGAATAACTTTGTATACTTTCATTTCAATTGGTGGACATATAATTACTTTCAAGATAAAACAAGAAAAAATTCAGTTGCCAGAACTTGAAACTTAATAGTTTGCACTAACTATCGATGTGTCGCAATCCAAATTCAAATCCATATATTTGCATTTTGATGATAAAAAGGGTTTTAGATCACCTTTTTTTTTTTAAACGCAACCAAATTGCATTTCAACAAATACTAAAAGAACCATACAAAGGTCTCACTTTCCACCAATGGAATTAACCATGAGGGTGCACCAATCTTAAAAAACCATGTTAAAATGTATAATAATGAAAAAGATGGAATGTTAAATTACACTGGCGAGTCGACGAAAAATAGGGGAATACATGTTAAAAGTGTATTGACTCGGTAATATTTTCTCAACCACCTTTCATTTGTATGATACACAAAAATTTAATCTTATATAAACCAAATACACAACAAATGTTGTAATAATATAAGGATTGAATTCACAAAAATCAAGTATCACACTAAGAATAAAATTAAATTAAAACAATAATATGATTTTAATTGTAACATACACAAAAATAGCAGTTTAAACAGTGTAAACAGTGTAAACATTAATTAAAAAAAACTCTATATCAAAGGATATTCGTAGGAATTCAAAAATTATGAATCAGATAATTATTTAGGGACAAATAAGAAATGTCTAAAACTCAAGCATGAATGTATAACCATTCCACTGTTGTAATATCAATTATTTTATCTAACAACCTAAAATTTTAAGATGTCATCTGAACTTAAAATTATAAACAAACATTAACGAGCATGTTCAATATGTTCATGGACCGCCTTAGCATTAGTTTTCATTGGTTAAAAACAATTCACTCATCTATGTTTTTTAGGCTTTTAAACATACACATCGGACTTTATTAGCTTTAGCTTTCATTATCTACAAATTTCAAAATATAATCAGCGGACTTCATCAGATTACAACAGAGTTGAGCAACCTTCAAAATCTAGACATCGACAAACACCAATAGTCCTCATCAAACACATCGACAAATAGATCTGAAACATGTGTTATATATTATGTGATCACAAACTAGTTGGATATCTCCAGCTATGGTTCTCTTCAAGAAGCTCTAGTTCTTTTCAAGAAGCTCTTGAATTCTTATCTTTTTGTATATGTTCTATTCTAATTCATTCAAAACTATTATGCACGGAAAACATTTTTTTTTTTTGAATATAATTTTACATTCACTTCCAAAAAAGAAAAAAATTTCTGTTTTTCCACTGTATTGGTATCACTTTTTTTTTTTTTTTATGTCAACACTAACAATTTATTATTTAACCATGTGCAAAGGGGGAGGTTGCTCTAGGCAGCCACAATGACACAGTAGTACAAACATCAGAAAATAAAATGCTTCTTTCCTTTGCTTTACGGGCAAGGTAATCAGCGTGGCGGTTGTGATCTCTTACTATAAAGATTAGAAAAAATCCAGGTAAAAGTCTCTGTATATTGAAGAAATCCTTGAGATCCGCCTAAAAGATTGGCCACTCCAATGGCTTAGACGTGATGGAGATTAGATCCTTGCAGTCTGTAATGAAAAGAAAGAATTCCAGTTTAAAGTCCACTATACACCTCATTGCCCAAAGAAGGCCTAGCAGCTCCATATGAACTAGTGATAAACAGTGCCTGATTCCTTTCATGCCAATGTAAGAAAAGCGATCCTGGTTATCAAGTAAAACCCAACCCAAGCCACAAGTAGAGTCAGATTCCTTCCAAGCTGCATCTACCTTGCAAACTACACCTTCCGTGCCCATCTCCAAGGGTAGCGGCACCTCCAATGCTGTCTCTGACGTCCCTACGCTGTCATGTCCTTGATCATTATTTATTTTGAACCATGCTTCACACTCTTGCTTGGCGAGATTGAGAGTTTTACCCGGGTCTCTTTCAATTCCATCAAAAACTTTTATATTTCGTATTTTTCTAATAAATCTGAGTAATCAAGGACAGCATGGGTATAATTCAGGCTCTGCTCCTGTGATTTCACTTTTTTGGGGTGTAATTTCTGGTTTCTAAATAAGAGGAGTGTCTAAATTTTTAGAATCACCCATCCTAATAAGAGGGGTCACAAAATTGAAAGGTATCCTAACATGAGTTGCCTTGGAAGTACAAAAATTTGAAGTTAGGGACAACTATTTTTTTCTTTTCGTTGGCCAACATAATAGGGACAACTCATATTGTTGACTATTACTTTTCCTGAATTTAGTTAGAGAAATTTAGTATGGTTTATAAGATAATACACTCAATCATGTTTTGGACCGAAACACGAAGAAGAAGCCGATGTTGGTGTGCCGTCCACGACCCGCATGACTCTCGTTGACGTTGAACTTGTATAATAAATTAATAATAGATAAAATGATTTATAATACAAGTTTTAGTTACTAAAAAGTCCAGAATAGTTTTGCTCCATAGTAATTCTTCTTATACGTTTTAATATAAACTAAACTAGATACTATCTATACTGTGCAGCATGGAAAAATATTTACACAAATTTTAGTTCGTTAGTTTATAAAATAATAAAATAATAATATTACTTTTATTTAATTTACTCTATGGAGTATATAATTTTGTATATTTAATTTACTTTGTGTGATAATCTGATCTAGACCTATAGCTAGTTAATATAGAAAACCCGACGATCTTATACTAATATTTATCAGATCCATAATTAAAATTTGTTAATTATAAATTTGGTAAAATCCAATAAAACAAATCAACAAAATCTGGTTAAAAAGAAAAAATATATTTTAATGGCATTTTATGTAATAATATAACACATGAAAGTTGGTTAATCTTTTTTTTAACATTGTTCCAATAATAGTATACTATCTGCACTGATACATGCTTCATATTTTGTTAATTTATAGAATCATAGATTAGTATTAGTGTTTTAGAAAATAGTTATTTTATGCTTTGAAATCTTATTTATTATTTTTGTTACATTTTTTGTTGTTGTGTCAATTAAATTTACTAATATATAGTTATGCTCTTGAACTGTTATGTTTGTTGACAAATTTATTTGATAATTTAAATTATAAGTTAATTTTTTTGTAAAAGTTAAGGGGTGTAATATATATAAATTTTTAAATTATTCAGAAAATCTATAACATTTTGAGTTAGTCCAATATCAATTATTATTAATAATTAGAAATTTGATCTGAGATCCGGACTCGTCTTTGTTTATTTTGATCTGTCTTTACCTGTCCTAATCTATTGTAAAAATTAAAATATTTGAAAATTTAGATCCTGATAAATCTGGATAATCAAATATTGGATCCATCGAAACCAAATTCATATACTCTTTGATCAATTAAAAAACAAAACTATATCAATATTTTTGACATTAAAATTGATATATCTACATTTTCAAAAATTCGATTTGCCAGATATGCTGAAAAATCTATACTTTTATTAACTATATGTATTATATGATCATTCTAAATAATTTCAAAAATAAGATCAAATAAAGATGATAAAAGAATCATAATTATAAATCTTACAAAAATCTTTCATAACTTGAAATAAATAATACTCCATATATGAAATCAGTTTTAAAATTTTGATTGATTAATAACTTTAAAACTTTCAGTTTTAATTTTCGTCCATAATTAATAACAGAGAGAAATTGAGTTTAATTTTGACAAGAATCACTTATCTATATTTTGAAAAATCTTTGTCCCTAAAAATTTTTCAAACCATGTTAAAAGCGATAACAAAAATCAATGTTTTTGTAGTAAGTTGGCTACGTTTAATAAAATTTGTTTTGTCAACGGCTACGTTATATAGAGATTAATAACCCACAATATGAAATCAGGTAACTATTTTTACTATGCACAAAATAGCACAGAAGATGATCTGTCTAATAAAATGATATTTTATCGATGTATAAAACATGAAATGGTGACTCACTTCATTATCCAACTTAATATATATATATTTTCACTTTTGATTAGTGATAAAACAAATATTTTTGACACGTATCAAATTGTAATTAAAATATACTATTGTTAAACCTGAACCATATAAAATTTTAACTATACGATTAAATTGTGTTTCGAATTTAACCGATACTTTGTCTTTATTCGAGTGGATATTAATTTCACCTACATTTGCCAATTCTTAAGCCTTGTGCTATGCAATAAATCATTTTGGTCCTCTCTTATCTTCAAAGAACATAAATTGCATACATTATCTTCTCATTTACTCGTTGTCACAAATACTTCTTTTATGGCGTACACTAATCCTCTGATATTCTTTCTAATTAGATAAATTAACGTGGACATAATAACAATAACTTATTGATTTTATTTCTTATCAATTTCATTGATTATAGATAGGAATTCTAATTCGATAAGAATAAGTAACACATAAATGATTAGAACCTGACATATGATACATCACAAATAATTGTTATTATATTATCTGATTTGAATGATTCCACTAACACGAACAATTATTTAAAACTCCATTAAAATATCCCAAAAAGTCTCTTCTTATCATTTTTATTAAAGTTGTGTATTTTCGAAAGTCAATAAATAAAAGATAAGGTCATCACACTTGGTATTACTCGAAAACTACAAACTATAATTTGTTTTTCCTATCTCCCCAAATTCAATTTGACGTGTATATAAAATAAAGAAATAATTAATGTCTTAGATAAAAAAAAATAGACCAATGAGGCTTGATCATCTGAAAATGTCTCCCGATTTAGTAGTGTACTACACAAAATATCAACCGTTAGATTAGAAACGATGGCTTAAGAACACTCACATCCTACGATCCAAAAATGAGTAACGTAACAAACCAAAAATACGGGACCCACATATATAGTTTTGTGTTTCTTTTTGATGTTATAAATGTAGAACAACTGTTATGTGTAAACGGAATGAAGAAAAAAACGGAGAGAGAAAAAGATAGTCAATTCGATTTCAAAAAAAAAAATTCAAATTTTTATTCAGATCATCTAGTGAATTTGATTACCCATTAATCAAAAACAGCTTCTTTCTCGTGCCAGGAGCTCATTTTTTTTTCCGAATTTGATCGAAAAATCGAAGCTTTCGTTTTCAGAGCATATCTCTCTATGTTCTTCTCTGCTTCATCGTCTTTTTCAAACCCAGTCAATAAATTCTTCTTCTTCTTCTTCCATTGATGGGTATCTCAAAAGACAGGATCAAATTCAACGTTGGTGGAAGACTCTTCGAAACAACATCGACGACTTTAGCAAACGCAGGTCGTGATTCTTTCTTCGGCGCATTATTCAACGACGAATGGAATCTTTCACCACCATCGGAAGATTCCGTTCATTTCATCGACAGAAACTCAGATTGCTTTGCCGTTCTTCTTGATCTCCTCCGTACCGGAGACCTCAACGTTCCCGCCAACATCACAGAACGTCTCCTTCACAGAGAAGCTTCTTTCTACGGTTTACTAGACCACGTACGAACCGCCAAGTGGGGCCCGTTTGATGGTAACCGTCTCCGTTTATCTGATTCCGTTAAAGGAATCGCTCCCGGAGACGGAACCGCCATCAGAGCAGGTCCTGATGGTGGTTGTTGCGTCGCGCACGGGAGCCTAGTCCACGTGTACGACTGGATGTTAGAAGAACACTCTCCGATCAATCTTGATTACCAGAGAGTTAACGATGTTGGCTGGATTGATTCAGCCAACATCGTACTCTCTGCTTGCGAGAGATTAGGAAGAGGAGACGGAGGCATGGGGCTGTTCAGCTCCTCCTCCGGTGATCTCCGGTATAAGTTTCAAGTCTGTCATGAGAATCAAGTGAAGAGTTACACAGCTGGAGCTTTGAGTTTTTCGCCGGATTATAATATTTTCGCAAGCTGCAAAGGTCGGAGTAATGAGTACGGAATCGGAGTTTGGGATCAGATAACCGGAAAACAAACCGATTTCTTCTACGAGAGTCCAGGTTGGTCACTTGGTGATGCTGATAAGCTTCAATGGTTGAACGGTAAGAATTGTCTTCTTGTAGCTACACTGTTTCCAAGAAAAGATAATTGTTACATAAGCTTGTTGGATTTTCGAGACAAGAACATGGTTTGGTCTTGGTCGGATATAGGGTCTCCAATGGCTATAGATGAGAAGAGAGTGAGAGATGCTATAGCTATGGAAGATAGCAATTCAATTTGTGTCGTTAATGAGTTTGAGGATTTAGGGTTTATTGACTTGAGGATGTATGGAGGAAGTGTGAGGTGGAGTTCAAGAAGTAAATTGATGAAGAGTAAGATGCCTGATGAGCCTTGTTACCCGAAACTCGCCTTACATGAAGGCCAGCTTTTCTCGTCGATGAATGATTCAATCTCTGTGTTTTGTGGACCAGATTGGGTTTTAACTTCTAGGCTAAGAAGAAGTTATGGTGGCTCAATCTGTGATTTCTCCATTGGTGGTGATCGGCTTTTCGCATTACATAGCGAAGAGAATGTGTTTGATGTGTGGGAAACTCCGCCTCCTCCGATCATCTGATTCATGTACTCTTAATACTCTGTTCTGCTTTTGTTCATGTTTGCTTGTTTTAGTTGTGTTTTAAGGTATAGTCCTTAGAAAAACTACAGATAAAAAATAGCAATAGACAAATACAAACTATAGCAATAGAGAAAGATCTTAGTTTTGTTATATACAAAAAAAAAGTGGTACTTATTTGTGACCTGTTTACTAAGAAATGATATCGATTTATTGATCTTTATGCCTCTTAAACATCTCAATGATAGCCAAGTCTTTACTTAATTCAGAGCTCTTGGTTTCAGTTTGTTTCGGTTTTTTTGTTTGTTTTGTTTTTCAGGTTGCTTTAACTAATCCACTTTTTGACTTAATAAAGCTTTTGAGCTGTTTCCATGGTGGTCCGAAATCTCAATCTCAGTTTCTTTAAGGTTTATTTGAGGATTCGTTTACATTATTTTAGGACATGTGAGTGGTTGCAACTGCTATTCTCTTTTGGGGGCAGTTAAAGTTCTTAAAAAGATATCTCCAAGAATTTAACTTTAGTTTTTGCAAGGAATTTTCTTTTTTTAGTTACACTTTCCGGGAAACTTTGTGGCATAACAAGATTAGCTATCATAGTGTATAAGCTCTGATCTTCAAAGAATCTAATTCACTATCCCAATGACACAAGCCAAAGCAGAAGTGTTTCTGTGTGCTGCTTTTGGACCAGTTTAAACATGAAGATGCCTACAAATTTATACCCATAGACATAGACTACACGACGCAGGTATCACTACATAAAGCCAGAATGTAGTAGCCATAATCACTAAACAAAGCAATCTAGAGAACAGAGTCAAAAACAATAATAGAAGCTGTTTAAGGGTAAGGCATAGTGGACGACAATGCTGCTATCCATGCAACAAGGTTGATAAGAACATAAATGAGTTTTAGAGCATAGTGGACGACATTGCTGCCTACGCCTGCAACAAGTTTGACAAGAACATAACTGAATTGTAGAGCTTCTAGATAAAGTAAGAATCCCAACAAATCTCCTTAGGCTGACATAAAGTAGACTTGCCTTACACTGACAAGAATGTCTTATCAAAGTTACCAATAAGGTTGCCATTGCACATCTGCTGATCTGCTACAGATCAAAGTATTGAACAACAATAAAATATCAAAACTTAAATGCAATAGTAGTTAAAAAATTCAGTATCAAAACTTCCACCTCATTTCAGCACCAGCAAAAACCATGAGAGCTATGAGCGGAAAAGATGTGTGGAGTCTCATCACACGATTCTCTTTTGAGTATCTCCAACAATTAAGATCATCTTCCGCATTTCCCGTATGTACTCCATATTTATAGGCGAAAGTTAACTTGCCTGACAAATGGGTGATCAGAATTGAGTTCCCACTCACACCACAATCATGAGGAAGCTCCTTATAAGCTCATTGATAAACAACACACGGTCCCCTAAATCACGGATCTCAACCCATGTACTAGCCTTCTCACTTTTATTGTTACTCGATCAATATCTACTAATGCACCAAATGATGGGATGGTTAGCTCAACCAGGAAAAGTTCATCATTGCCAGATGGAACCAGATAGAGTCCTGTCTTCTGAGGGGAATGCAACAGGAGAGTCACCTCCAGAGAATAAATGTTGCATAAAATTTGCCTCTAAAAGTGACTAAACTCGTGCATGCATACTTTGGAACGTTCTCAAGTGGCTTCCACCTCATTTCAGCACTTGTTAACACCAGCAAAAAATCTTAGAGCAACGAACCCTTCTTCTCCTCTGTCCTTCTTTAGAGGAAGAAAAGCCACGCCTCTGTAATCTCTACGATCGCAACCAATACTTTTATACTGATGGCCCAGAGGGCGGTTTTGGCAGTCATGCATGTTCATCAAGGTTGGAACAGATCCTTCGATCTTCACTTTCACTGAGCACTGAAGAGGAGATAGAAGCTCCATATGATCCTCTGACTCATCTCGACCTATTCTTCCCATCAGAAACTCAGCAGCAGTAGCAGTAGTAGGAGCTCGGACTCTAAAGAGGAACAAAGGGACCTTCTTGAGGATGCACAAGTCTTTGCTTTCGAGAGGGAACTTGTCAAACTTAGGAAGAGAGTAACTTTCACTAAATATGGAAGAGGGTAAGGGAAAAGAGGATTGCCATGAGCTGCAAACATGAACAACATCAAAACAGTTCTCTAGATGCGTTGAGATTAAGTGTAGTAGCTCTTCCGGGAGAAGAGACCAATTTGGCATTATCGATGATGATGTCTTCTTCTTCTTCGTTGCTGGCTCTGCCATATTTTTTTCTTGATCAAGACACAAACTGAAAGAAAATTTAAAACTTTTTTAGGGTTTCGGAAGAGAGAAAATTATCCTAATCAAGTCTCATCTTATTTATACATATCGATAATTATCCTAATCACCTATGCAAACATTACTTATCAACTTATGGAAGCACACCCCTAGTTAGAGCCAACTTGGACAACAAGTAACTTAAAGTCATTGATGGGTATCTCAAAATCAAATTCAACGTTGGTGGAAGACTTTTCAAAACAACATCGACGACTTTAGCAAACGCAGGTCGTGATTCTTTCTTCGGCGCATTATTCGACGACGACGTTGCTTTATTGAGAAAGATAAGAGACAAAAAAAAAAGAGTTGATACGATGTTACAGTTTTGGACAGTGTCAAACTGTTGGAAAAGCTTTCAACTTTCAGGATAAGAAAGGACATGTAAGTATGTTACATTATGAGCTGTACGGTGCCACAAACCTCGTTATATAAGCGTGCAATAGCTCGATACATAAACACTTGAAGAACTGCAATTTGCAAAAGAAGCAATACCAAGAAGGGTAGTCACAATGAACAGCTCCGTTAAGCTGCGTTCCACTCCTCTGCAATAAGAAAGTGAAACAAGATCATGATTTTGAGATAAAGTTTGAAGAACTCAAAAGTAAGATTTGACTTCAACATTAGGAGTAAATTTTCATCATCTGCTGAAGACTCAGCTTCTTCTTTCTTGATTTTTCTTATTCCTTGAATGCTTCACTGCATTAGAAACAACCCAACCATAAACTTCTAATAGCCAATTAGTTTGCTGAACTCTTAACATTTTCCATGTTGTCTTGATCATCAGTTCAGTTCTTTCTTTCTTAAAAGCTTCCCTAAATCACAGAATAATATCAAATTTGCTACATTACTACAAATGTAAAAGTAAAAGTACAACATAACTTAGACATACCAACTTTGTCAAGATCTTCACCATCCCCATGACTCAAACCAAAGCGGAAGTGTCACTTTGTACTGCTTTTGGACCAATCTAAACATGAAGATGCCTACAGATTTATTATACCCATAGACTACACGACGCAGGCATCACTACTTAAACTAGAATGTAGTAGCCATAATCACTAAACAAAGCAATCTACAGAACAGAGTCAAAAGCAATCCAGACATAGTAAGAATCCCAACAAATCTCCTTAGGTTAACTAAAGTAGACTTGCCTTACACAGTTACACTAACGATAATGTCTTATCCAAGTTACCATTAAGGTGGCCGTTGCACATCTGCTGCAGATCAGAGTATGTACTGTTCAAATTTTCATATGATTTAGGAGAATTTTTGTCAGAACACAGCTTTGAGAGTTCATGAGACAAAAGAGATGGCTGTCTGGTTTTGAGAAGGTCGTGAGTGATAGTTTAGAACAACAACAAAATATTTAATCTTAAATACAACAACGGCTTTACATGAGATACCACAAAATCCATACCTAAAAAGCATAGGAAAACAGTTTTTTGATCAAATAAAAAACAGAATAACAAGTATCCAAAGCATAATTTTATGGCTTAGCGCTCAACCCGGAGAGCTATGAGCGGAAAAAATGTGTTGAGTTTCACCGTATAATTCTCCCTTGAGATTCTCCGACAAGTGAGATTTTCTTGTGCGTTTCCACATTTATAAATGTAAGTTACATATCCTGACAGATTGGTGAACAGAATCGAGTTCCCAGTCAAACCACAACCATGAGGAAGCTCCTTAGCCGAGCAGGAAAAATTTCCCAGTTTCCCAATAAAAAATATACGGTCTCCCATATCAGTGACCTCAACAGATTTATCAGACTTCTCATATAGCTTATGCACTCTACATCTTAAGAGACTAATACATAGTCCACCAATTGGGTCGGATAGCTCAACCAGGAAAAGTTCATCATTGCCAGATGGAACCAAATGATAGTTATGAGTTGAGGGAAACAGGAAAGTAACCTCCAGCGAATAAAGATCGATAACCACAATTGTTTGGATGAAAAGGCTGCACAAAATTTGCCTCTTAAAGTGACTAAACTCCTGCATGCATACTTTGGAACGTTCTCAAGTGGCTTCCACCTCATTTCAGAACTTGTTAACGCCAGCAAACCTTTAGGGCCGTTGAGAATCACAACAAACTCTCCTCGTCCTTTCTCCTTATTTAGCGGAAGAAAAGCCATGCTTTCGTAATTATTACGAAAGAAGATTGAGAGAGAGAGAGAGAGAGTGAGTGAAGACGATGAGAAAGTTTGTTAGAGGATTTGATTATCTCATTCACTTATCATTATCTGTACATCTTGTGTATTTATATACACGTATAGTATACTAACATAACCGGTCTAAACCGTCTAATGACTCTAAATCATTTACATACTTCAATAAACCATTTACATACTCCAATAGTCCCCCTCAAGATGTGCCGAATATGTTATGAAGACTCATCTTGGACTGTAAATGAGCAAATTGATGAGGAAATGGAGCTTTCGTTAGCATATCAGCCACCTGATCCTCTGTTCTCACATGTAACATTTTGAGAAGACCTTTATCCAACTTTTCTCTAACCATATGGCAATCGATCTCTATATGCTTTGTACGCTCGTAAAAAACTGGGTTGGTAGCTATATATATGGCCGCTGTGCTGTCAGAAAACAAGATCGGAACAGAGATTTTGATCCTCAAATCTGACATCAGAGTAGAGAGCCATGATATTTCGCAAGTAGCCAAAGCAAGTGCCCTGTATTCAGCTTCTGCTGATGAGCGTGAGATAGTAGGTTGCTTCTTTGATCTCCAAGATATGAGGAATGATCCTAAGAACATAGTGAAACCAGTCGTAGACCTCCTACTATCAGGGCAAGATCCCCAATCAGCATCAGCAAAACCTTTCATAGTGAGATCCGGTTCTGCTGAGTAAAACAAGCCTTACCCAACAGTACCTTTGATGAACTGTAAAACCTTGTAAACTGCTGCAAGATGAGCTGTGCATGGTGCGGAAGAGAATTGGCACAACTTATTTACAGCGAATGTAATATCCGGGCGTGTGATGGTTAAATACATCAAACGTCCCACAAGACTTCTATACATTTCTCTATCTTCTAACAAATCTCCATCTCGTTTGGATAGCCGCAGATTGGGTATCATTGGTATGGATGAAAGTTTACAAGCCAACATCCCTGTAGAAGTGAGTAACTCTAAAGCATACTTCCTTTGACACAAAGAAATACCCTCAGACGTCCTAGCCACTTCCAAACCCAAAAACTATTTCAGAGGTCCAAGTTCCTGAAGCTTAAAACTCTGCTTCAAAGCTGCAGTCAATTGTGTAGCACCTGATTCAGTAGTACTTGCTATCACAATGTCGTCGACATACACTAAAACTTCCAAGAATTCGTCATTTCCTTGACTTCGAACAAATAATGTATGATCGCCATGTCCTTTAACAAAACCTAACTTCAACAAGGAATCAGAAAACTTGATGAACCATTGCCGAGATGCTTGTCTAAGGCCATAAATCGATTTCTTGAGCCGAAGCACAGTATTCTTAGGCAACTTGTCCCCCTTAATCTCTGCATAACCCTCTGGTAATCTCATATATATTACTTCCTCCAAATCACCATTCAAGAATGCATTAGAAATATCAAGTTGTGTAAGATACCATTCTTTAGAAGCAGATACCTTCAGTAACAATTTTACAGTCGCCATCTTAGCAACAGACGAAAATGTCTCTGTGTAGTCTACACCTTCCTTCTGTGTATAACCCTTAGAAACCAATCGTGCTTTATACCTCTCAAGACTGCCATCTGCATGAAACTTCACTGTAAAAATCCATTTACAACCTACAACTCTCTTACCCACAGGCAATATCGCAATATCCCAAGTATCTGTTCATTCCATTGCACCAATTTCCTTGTCAATAGCTCCACACCATTCTTTGGATGTCTTTGCCTCAGTATATGATTGTGGAATAGGAATTTTATTGATGTGATTTATGTACATCAAATGTGATGGTGAGATTTGTGAATAAGAAAGAGAAGATGAAATGGGATGATCGGCAGCATTGGAAAGAGAATAGCAATGATAATCGTTTAAGTGAGCTGGTAGCTTTCTAGCTAGCTCTAGGAATAGACATTTGTGTTTGTGGAGAAATTTGTGGTGATGAAAAAGAAAAAGGAATGGAATTACCTGTAGACAAAGAATCCATCGGTGTGAAGATGTCGGAAGCTTCTTCTCCAATCTTCTTAGTATTGGCCAATGGATATATATCTTCATGAAACTCCACATTCCCTGAAATTAAAACCACATTATTCTCCAAATCTAACAATTCGTACCCCTTAAAACCAGCTGGATAGCCCAGGAAAACACATGCTCGTGACCGAGGCTGAAACTTGTGTCTCTGTTTAGGTGATGTTGAACCATAGCAAAGGCAACCAAAATTCCTGATTTGTGTATAGTCTGGTTTCGTACCTGTGAGCAATTCATATGGAGTCTTGTTAGAGAGCAATTGAGATGGTGTTTTGTTGATAAGAAATACAGCCGTCAAAAATGCAATCTCCCCAATACGATAGTGGCATGTTGGACTGAAACATCAAAGCTCTTGTCACATTAAGAATATGTTGATGCTTCCTTTCAACTACAGAATTCTGTTCGGGTGTCTCAGGACAAGACTGAAATGAACTGATCCCTTTCTCCTTATAGTATTCTGTAAAACCCAATTCCTTTGCATTGTCAGATCACACAGATTTGACCTTTGTGTTGTATTTATTCTCAACTAATTTTATGAAAGCTGGAAACACTGTAAGTACTTCATTCTTGGTTTTCAATAAAAATATCCAAGTAGCTCTGGTGTGATCATCAACAATCGTCAAAAAATACTTAAAACCTTCAACTGTTTCCACTGAAAATGGTCCCCAAACATCAATGTGTAACAACTCAAAAGCAGAATTACAAATGTTGTTTGCAGACGTAAACGACAACTTTCTTTGTTTTGCCAAATGACAAACATGACAATAAGCTGCCTTCTTATTCTTATGTCTAGTAGTTCCCAAAACTTCTGAAATAGCATCCAATCTCGAGTAAGAAGGATGTCCCAATCTCTTGTGCCACATACTGATATCCACCACCGCATTAACTGAAACTGATGGAGTTGTGTATCAAGCACATAGAGATTCCAAATGCATCTACCTTGTCCAATCATCAACCCCCTGATAGGATCCTGTATTTGACAACAAGTGGGATCAAATATCACTCGTGAACCAAGATCACTCGTCAATGAACTTATACTGAGAAGACTGAGTCTGAATTCTGGTATAAACAACACACTCTTCAGAAGTATATCACTATTTATCTGAATCGTCCCTCTATTCTACTGATCTTAACATTAGGTCCAGTTGGGAGATTCACATAACTATCGACAGAAGTATCTAGAGAAATAAAAATATTTCTGTCATGAGATACATGGTGAGTAGCACCAGAGTCAACCACCCATGTATCATTAGACAAAGTATGCTGAGATACTGTCAAAATTCCAACAAAACTATATGTGGAAGAGGAAAACGATATACCAGAGTGATCTAAAGCTGAGTGTGATGATCCTGCTTCAACCGGACTGGAAAAATTCTGATTCTGGATCTGGGAACTGAAAGCCGCAATGAAACTTTGTATCTGATCCTTTGAAAGGTTGCCAATAAGTCCATCTAATGTACTTGGAGGTTTGTCAGGAACTGTTGGGGACAAAGAAACCTGAGCTGCCAAGGGAGAAACATTAGGCTTTGGAACTTTATCATTAGACTTTCCCTTTGGAGTGAAACCTGGAGGAAAACCATGTTTCTTATAGCATCGTTCTGCTATGTGACCCACTCTGTTGCAGAAAGAACAAATAGGACGTCCTTTGTTATGTCCGTTCTGAACATACATGACTGCAAGAGGAGCCATCGGGGAGGATTGGGCCTCTGAAACTTGAAAAGCAGCAGAAGGAGTAATGACGTTTGTGAATCCTTTCTGACTGTCATCCTGATCCAGAATATTGTAAACCTCCACCAAACTGGGAAGAGCTTTCTTTGCAATGATCTGTCTCCTGACTATTGCATACGACTCATTCAAACCAGCAAGGAATTTCACTATCTTAGCTCTCTCTGCCTTCTGTTGCGGACGAAGACCTTTTCCACAAGTACAAGGATCATCAGCTTCCTCTGTACTTTCCAATTGATCCCAAAGAGTCTTCAAGTGAGTATAGTACTCCGATAGAGACGTGGATCCCTGACAAAGATCTTGAATCTCTTGGGTCAAATTGTATGTGCATGGAAGATTAGATATGTGAAAACGACCATACAAATTATGCCATATATCCGCAGCATCATCTATTCGCAAGATACTGCGATAGATCTGAGGAGAAACGGAGTTCAACAACCAGGCTTTCACCATGCTATTACACCTAGACCATAGACGAAAGTTCCTATCCGTTTCGAAAGGACGAGATAATGATCCATCTATGAATCCTAGTTTATTCTTAGCATCCAAAGAAATTCTCATAGCAACGCTCCAATCACCATAGTTTGTTTCATCAAGACGATGAGAGATAAGATTCGAACCTGGATGATCTGCGCTGGGTAAGAAGAACGGTGACTGAGTTGGATCATCCAAATCAGGCGATGGAAAATCTCTCGGAGCTCCAAAACCTTGGGATCAGGCTTTTGGAGGAGAATCAGACGGCAAATCGATTGCAGTGCTGGATCGAGTTGATTTCTGAGATCTGATCGCAACAGAGCTTGTAGTAGCCTTTGATCAGGTCGATCAGCGAGGAATTTTTGCGACAGGCACCATTTTCGTTCAAAACAAGCTTGGAGAAACAAAAATTGAGCTGGAATAGCAAATAAATGAAGTCGATTTTGCCGAATCAAAGAAAAATTGAGCAAGATAGCTCTGATACCATATTACGAAAGAAGATTAAGAGAGAGAGAGAGAGAGTGAGTGAAGACGATGAGAAAGTTTGTTAGAGGAATTGATTACCTCATTCACTTAATCATTATCTGTACATCTTGTGTATTTATATACACGTATAGTATACTAACATAACCGGTCTAAACCGTCTAATGACTCTAAACCATTTACATACTTCAATAAACCATTTACATACTCCAATAGTAATCACTAGGAATTCTGTACTGATGGCCCAGAGGGAGGATTTGGTAGTCAAGCATGTTCATCAAGGTTGGAACAGATCCTGGAGTATTAATTTTCACTGAGCACTGAATAGGAGATGGAAGCTGCATTTGATCCTCTGGCTCCTCTGGATCTTCTTATTCCCTTTTGGTGTCCTCCTTGAATCACCATCACATCTCAATGACGTCTTTTTTTAGTGAATCTTCTCCACATCTTCTTCGGTTACTTCTATAACCGGTTCCTGTCTTGTGTCGTACATGAATATTTTCCACGTCTTCTTCGCTTACATCAAGCAAAGTTTTATAATTTTTCTTCCACAACTCCAACTCCACGTCAGTTTTCTCCGTTGCCTTCTAAGAAGACTTCCTATCTCTTTCATTGCTTTTGGAACCTTCTTCTTGAAGGTATTGCTCGTGAATATGTTTGTGAAGGTTGATGGTGCTCTCTCTTGTCACTACTCTTCGTTTTCTATTTCATCTTCATATTCTTCTTTTTTTTTTTTTTTCCGGGTTTCTCACCGTTGATTTGTTGTCTCAATATTAAAGGAGTTTTGGTGATAATTAAGTTTATGTCTAGGTTTAGTTAATTATGTTAAGATTTGTGACTTTTAGATTAGGTTGTTGAAGGGACACAACTCTTCACTTATGTTTTCACTTGTGTCTATTTGATTCTATTTAAACAAGTATTGTTCTGATGTAAAATAACAAATTTCAGTTATATAAAAAGTTTCTTTTACATATTCTAGTCTTCTTTATAATGAGAAGAGATAATTGTTTATTTCTTACTCTATTCTCTATTATCTTAATTGATTGTGAAATCAATATTCCAAGAGAAACAGAGTAGGAGATACAAATTATATCTTCTCCTTTAAATAAGACAATAACAAAATAGAAATTTTTATAAACTGAAACTTATTGCTTTACATCACGACAATACTTGTTTAAATATAACCCAACAGACACAAGTAAAAAATATAAATTGAGAGTTGTATCTCTTCCACAACCTAAAGTCACAACTCTAAACATAATTAACTGTATCTAAACATAAACAACAACCTGAACAAACTAAAAACAAAAACCAATATCTGATACATTCCGTCAAATTGGGAGTGCCGTCAATTGTGAAGTTTGGCCGAGTGTTGCAGATGCTCTTTTTTGCAGCGGCTAAGTAATCAGTTAAAGAAACAGACTTTTAAGAAAAACTCAACTTATACCACAAAATGTAAAACCCTAATCTAACCTTGGTGACAAAGCTCAATAAACATTAGAAAAGCCCAAATCAAATAAAGCCCAAAACCATAATCATGAACCTAAGAGTCGCAAAACAATATTGAGGAGTGTAGTGAGCATAAGATAGATGATGTGTCACGAGCACAAGACACATGACTTGTCACGAGCACGAGACACATGACTACATAAGACACATGACTTGTCACGAGCGCAAAACACTCTTGATGAGTGTTGAGGTCGGTTAATAGAAGATAAACCTTCTTCCTGAGCTAGGGACTTTGGGTTTGATTCAATATTTTTTATTTATAGTTTTATAGAGTTGCACCTACATATACATACTGGAAATTTTATTTATTTTTATTTTGGATTAATTCTTTGAATCTCACAAAATCTATTTTTTTTATGTAAACCTCATCCGGAAAACAAAAACCTTGTAATTGTATCCTCATCAAAAATATCACTCACTAAAAACGTTGTTAAATCATATGTCGTCACTTTGTTAAAAACCTAGTAAAATCATGACTAAAGGTATGGCGTTGAGAACGGCATTTCTGCTACACCTAAAACAAGCTTGACAACATCATAACTGAATTGTAGACAAAATCGCTTCCGCTATAGCCAGACACAGGTTTAAGAGTTCATGAAACAATAACACATGGCTTTCTGGTCTTGAGAAGGTTGTGGGAGATAATTTAGAACAAAATAAATATCAAAACTTAAAAAAAGTAGTGATTCAATCTCCCTCCATTATTTTTATCTAATAAAAAACAGAAGAACAAGTATTCAAAGCATGATTTTACGGCTTAGCGCTCAATCCGGAGGGCTATGAACGGAAAAGATGTGTTGAGTTTCATCACTCGATTATCTCTTCAGTATCTCCAAAAATTATGACCGTCTTCCGCATTTCCCCTATTGCACTAACACCACAATCATGAGGAAGATCCTTAGCTGAGCAAGAGAAATTACCAATCTCATTAATAAACAACACACGGTCTCCCAAATCAGTGGTCTCATCCCATTTACCCGCCTCTTCATCTAGCCTACACACTCTTAATGTTGATTCATCAATATCTAATCCACCAACTGAGATCCTTGCGAAGGAAAAGCTCATCATTGCCAGATGGAACCAGATGGTTTACTGGCTCCTCAGGTGAGGGTAACAGGAGAGTCACCTCGGGCCAATAAGGATCAATAACGACAATTTGACTAGAAAGATAGGTTGCATAAAATTTTCCTCTATAAGTGACTAAAGTCCTGCAGATACACTCTGGAACGTTGTCAAGCCGCTTACACCTCATTTCAGCAATTGTTAACACCAGCAAAAAATCCAAGCCGTTGAGAAGCACAACAAATCCTCCTTCTCCTCTCTCCTTGTTTAGTGGAAGAAAAGCCACGCCCCTGTAGTCTCTAGAACTGCAACCAATAATTCTGTACCGATGGCCCAGAGGGAGGATTTGGCAGTCAAGCATATTCATCAAGATTGGAACAGATCCTGGAGTCTTAACATTCACTGAGCACTGAATAGGAGATGGAAGCTGCATTTGATCCTCTGACTCATCTTGGCCTATTCCTGCAATCAGAAACTCATCAGTAGAAGCTCGGAGTCTAAAGAGGAACACAGGGACCTTCTCGATGGTGCACAAGCCTTCACTTCCGAGAGGGAACTTGTCAAACTTAGGAAGAGAGTAACTTGTGCGTATTAGGGAAGAAGGAAAGGGAAATTTGGAGTGCCATGAGCTGCAAACAGAGCGAGCATGGACAATGTTGAAACAGTTCTTCTCTAGATACGTTGATATGAGGTGAAGTAGCTCTTCCGGGAGCTGAGACCAGTCTGGCCTTATCAATGAAGATGTGTGCTTATCCTTTGTTTCAGGTTCTTCCATGTTTCTTTGCTGATTTTATTTCGAAATCTGAAAGAAAAATCACAACATTTTTAGGGTTTAGGAATAGAGAAGATTTGATCCTGATAACTAATTTACATATGAAATGATTACCAACTTCTTTTTAAGCAAAATTGCAATTTACTATTTGAAAAAAAAACACCAAACACCTAAGAGCATTTTCAACGGAATCTTTATGTTAAAGACTATATTAAAATGATGAAAATAAATTAATAAAAGGAAGAGAGAATGTAATCGAATAGTCTCTCATGCAAGAGAACATAACATTTTTTTACATTTGTCTTCGCTCATTAGTTTATATTTTTTAAACAATCAAAATTTAATTAAATAATAAAATTATACAAAAACTATTATTACTTTATTGTTAAGAGACCCATGTGAGCCAATATACATGGCCTAAGATTCCCTTGGAGAAAAAAATAAGAGCAACAGTTTTGAATGAAGAGGGAGTGATTGAGATTAAAGCTAAAAACAATTGAGCATATAGAGGAAGAATTGCTTCCGCTATAGCCATTACATACCTGGTTAATTTACCAACAACCAAAACAAAACAAAAACACCATCTGGTAAAATCCACAAACTGGTAGTGTCGTCGATTGTAAAGTTTGGCCGAGTGTGGAAGATGCTCTCTGTTGCAGCACTAAGTAACCAGTCAAAGAAACAGAACTGGAACTCGATTTTCTAGCAACTTGAAGCTTTGTTAACAAAAAACAAGATCAAAGGTTTTGGTGCGAAAGAAGTTCTCATTTTTTACTAATAAAATCAAAAGCTGCTTACAATAGAGGCTAACTTAAATAGAAGACACAAAATGTAAAACCCTAATTAAATGCTGGAGACAAATCTCAATAAACATTAGAAAGCCCACGTGAAAAAGCCCACGTGAAAAAGCCCAAAACCATAATCATGAACATAATAGACGCTAAACAATATTGAGGACTGTTGTGAATACAAGATACATGACGTGTCACGAGCACAAGACACATGACTTGTCACGAGCACAAACATATGATGTTACATAAGACTCATGACGTGTCATGAACATAAGACACATAACACTACTTTACTCTTAATTAAGTGTTGAGGTCAGTAAATCGAAGACTTGGTAAAATTGTAGTTGATTGTAAACATATTTCCATGATTCATAAGATTTGGTAAAATGTGATTTTATTATTTGCTACAGTGTTACATCTAATATTGTAACTCCATAACACTGTAGCGATGACAAAAAATTTGTTTGTTTTTTTGTAACCTTAATGTTATTATAGTGTAATAATAGAGAATATTTTTTTAATAGTATAATAATATAAATATTGTTTGTGGTGTAATATTTGGTGTTGTGGTTGAAGATAAAATTTTTTTTAGTATAATATAACATGTGTGAATGAGTATTAAATCAAAGCATTCGGCGATCTTGATAGTGTGATTTACACATTAGAGTTTGGTTTAGAGAACACTTGTTTGTATCGGATAGATGATAATCATCGTATATATAATGGCATACTTTTCTCTTTTATTAAGGTGTCCAAAATAATCACAAAAAGTGTCAAGAAACCAATAGGTATAAAAAGGTTTTCTTGTGTATTGATCGATAGCCAAACGGCTTGTATATATACATGGATATGTGCCTTAAACTACCAAGCAAATAAATGTAAATATCCCTAAATATAGATATGATAATATACAGCAAGATATACACAACTTGATATGCAAGTCATTTCGTGACACCCCCCCCCCCCCCCTCAAAGCGGAGCATGGAGATCAAGAACTCCCAGCTTGAGAAGAAATGACTCAAACTCTTGTCGTCCTAGCGCTTTTGTAAGAATGTCCACAAGTTGTGCATTACTGAAGACATGCTTAGTAGTGATTGTACCGTCGAGAACCTTGTTGCGAACAAAATGACAATCCGACTCAACATGTTTTGTACTCTCATGAAATACCGGGTTTGAAGATATGTGGATTGCCGCCATATTGTCACAAAATAGAGGAACTGGACCATCATGTGATACACCAAGAGAAAGAAGCAGAGCTCGTAACCAGATGACTTCCTTTAACTGTAAATTGCATGGAACGGTATTCAGCTTCAGCTGAGGACAAAGAAACATTTTGTTGTTTCTTTGTTTTCAAAGAAACCGGAGATTGGCCTAGTTGTATAAACCAACCTGTCAGTGAATTTCGTGTGAGCAAACACCCATTATAATCAGAAACACACCATGCTGTGAGAGTGAGTGGAATATCCGACCGGAGAAGAATTCCCTGACCTGGATTGTTCTTGAGATATCGGACCACTCTTAAGGCTGCATCCCAATGAGCTTCAAGAGGCTGTTGCAAGAATTGTGACAAGATATGAACAGAATATGATAGTTCTGGTCTTGTCTCACGAAGATATATGAGTCTTCCAATAAGCCAATGATACGGAGTAGGATAAGGCAATAACTTGCTCTTAACAACAGCTAACAAATGATTTTGTTCCAGAGGAAAACTGACCGGCTTAGCTCCAAGCATTCCACATTCAGCTATGATGTCTAAGGCGTATTTTCTCTGACAGAGATAAATACCGGAGGCGTTTCTTGCGATCTCAAAGCACAAAAAATATTTCAAAACTCCCAAATCTTTCATCTTAAAACGTGATCCATGATAATCTTTGAACTTAAAATAGAATAATTCTATTTGTTCTTCTATATATATATATAAAGTAACTCTATTTTTTCTATATTTTATATTATAATTACTTTAAAATAGAGTAATTATAAAATAGAATAAAACATTGGAGAGAAACTCTACTATAGAGTTACTCTATTTTAAAATAAAAAATAGAGAAATATATTTGAGATGGTCTAAGACCGGATCCGGCACTGCGTTGAAATTGCATACAACTGATATTAGGGAGTGATTATACAATATATTAAATAATAAAATAATATATTTATATATATATATATCTTATTATATAAACTTGGGTTACACTCACCAAAAGTCGACACATGTCAAATTTCTAGCTCACGAGATCTTGACACGTATCGCTTGATTGATCAGATTCTGACATGTGTAAAAATAATATTTCCTTAAATAAAAAGGAAAACTAAAAAAATGGAGAAAACAAATAAATAATAAAATAGATAATCTTTACTTTCATATTTTACATATTATTTCTTTAACCCAAAAAAAAAAACTAAATAATGAAATCTTATTATTTAGTTTCCATTTTTACATATATAATTTCAAACATGTTTTAAAACAAATTTAGATGTTTGAAAATTCACCTCAAATAATTTTTAAAATTTTTTAATTTAAATCTATAATCAATTATGTTAAAATTTTTTTGATAATATATATTTTAAGAACATTATATATATTTCCAAGAACTTTAAGATATTTTGGTTAATATTGGAATTTTAGTTATTTGATATAAAAATAATTGATATTCTCGGCTTTATAATTGTAGAATAATTGAGTTATATCAAGTCTAAATATTATAAATATTTTTTGATATATAGTTGGATTTCGAGTATTATGGGTGTATCTGTTCGGTTCACGGTTCGATTCAGTTCAAGTTTGTTTTTTTCGCATATAAGAGTCTAGGATCCATTTAGATTTTTTTGGGTTAGATTCGGTTTGGTTTTTTTGGTTTCTGATATTTTGTCCACACTATCTAACACGGTTGTCGGAAAAAAAAACAACAACTGGGAACCAAAATATTTTGGACATTATATAGATTTTTAATATGTTTACAATAAATTTTAATATAAAAAGTTAATTAATTTATTCATGCCAGCAACTAATTGGACTTTGGGATATATAATTAGTATTATGGATGTATCTATTCGGTTTACGCTTCTATTATGTTTAAATTTGTTCTTTCGTATATAGGAGTTTAGGATCCATTTAGATTTTTTTTCAGGTTAGATTCGGTTTGGTTTTTCGGGTTTATGATATTTTGTTCATGTTATCTAACACGGTTGTCAAAAAAAGAAACAACAATTGGGAACCAAAAATTTTTAGACATTATATAGATTTTTAATATGTTTACTATAAAGTTTTAATATAGAAAGTTAATTAATTTATTCATGTCAGCAATTAAATTTTTTGTAAATTAACTATTTTCTCTAATAAAATATTATTTATATGTTTGTCCTAAGAAAATTTAAGATATATCCTTAATAACAAGTATTTAATTAAATAACTATATTTAATTTTAATTTGTTTTAAAATTTAAAACACGCTCATCGGACGGATACTAATCTAGTATATATATATATATATATATATATATATATATATGTGTGTGTTTATTTATTGTCATCATCTGACACAAGTAATTCTTTTTTTCTTTTTTACTATACTATTTTGAAGATAAGAGAAATGTGTTTCATCTATGAAACGTTTTAAAACTATAGTTTTATAATCGTATAAAACAAATTCATATGTAAATTATTGTGTACAGTAAATATATAATATGTTTGGGTCAATTTTAACGAAAAGACACAAGAGAAATGCAACTTTTATTGATGTAAAATTTGAGTAACGACACTTTAAATAACAACAAATTGGAAGTTAGAACTTTTGAAATTATTGGACATATTACCGAAGGTACACCAGTCTAGATACTTCTTTTTTGTATGAATGTAAAATTTATTCATAACAAAAAACCATGGTTACATTATATACATCTTTGAGTAGAGATATTTTTTAAATGGTGGAAAATAAATGTAGAAACATTTAGTAAAAACACAGAGGGGGTTATGGCCTCAAGCTCTCACTCCAAACCACTCAAGCAAGCCGCAGTGAATTTTCCCTGACGTTGCAGTGTCGAGAGACGATTCCGAACAGTGCTGTTGATGTCTATGATGAGATTTGACTAGTTCTTAGGTGATTCATTGTGTCTTCTGCGGTTTCGCTCTCTCCATAACACATAAACCGTGACTTGGAAGACATAGCGCAGAATGAATCGATGAGTGCTACAAAGACTTGAGCCTGAGATTCCTGAAAATATTTCTCCAAACCGGGAAGTGTACCTCTGATGGAGTAAACCATGAGTAAACTTGTACCAGATCAGAGAAGTGAAGTTGCATGAAAAAAATAGATGATCCCGAGATTCCAGCATCTGATTGCAGAAAACACATGTCGTGTTTCCTCCACTGTTCCAAGCCAGCATCCTATCTCCCGTTGACAGTCTATTTTGTGTTGCAAGCCATAAGATGAAAGAGTACTTAGGTGTTTCATGAGAGAACCACACACCTTTGTACCATTCTTTAGGCGGCACCACCTCTCGAATTTGATTCCAAGTGTCCCGTGATGAGAAATGTTTTTAAAATTTATTTTCCTTGCTGCGCCATAGAGCAATATCAGATTCAACATAGCCACAGTCTCGTAGCTTTACTATATCCTCCTCAATTCTGTTTAATAAAAAAACCCGACGTCTCCTTGTCCGATGGGAAGCAATAACATCTGCCAAAGAAGCATGTAACTGGATTCTCAGATCAATGCATCCTCTATTGCCTAACAAATCATGAAGTCGCCCAAGAGGATACCAATCATCAAACCAGAAAAATGTATCCACTCCACACCGCACATCAATCTTGTGGAACTTCTTGGCCTGATCTCTATACTTAATTAACTTTCGCCACATCCAAGATCCTGCACTTGAGTTCATCTTTACAGCCCAGAATGAACCAGCTCTTATCAAATTCTTTTTCACCCAATTAACCCACAATGAAGATCTTGCTGAGAGTAACCGCCATATTAGTTTATAACAACTCACTTTATTTTCCTCCTCAATCGACTTTATACCTAGACCTCCCTCTGTTTTTGGTCTACAAACTTCCCGCCAAGCAATCTTTACTTTTCTTGGATTTAAATCTGGCCCTGACCATAGAAAAGCAGAGCTGATTCTCTCAATTTCTTTGATGCAGGCACTAGGTAAGCGAAAAGCTTCAATCCAAAAGTTTGTTAAGCTTGCAATTATCGAAGTGAGTAATTGAAGCCTACCAGTAAAGGAGAGAAATCGATTTTTCCAAGTCCCAATGCGACTCCGAATCTTGTCTATTAAAGGCTGGTAATCTGATTTGGACATTATTTTTGTCATCAATGGTAAGCCCAAATATCTAACTGGAAGAGTCCCCATATCAAAAGGATACCGTGAAGCTAGTGTAGATCTTCCAGTTGAGGAAATCCCTGCCGCAAATAAGGTAGTTTTCTCCAAACTAATCTTTAATCCTGAGTAGCTAACAAACTCATTAAAGACTTCAATAATACCATCAATTGATCGAGTTTTACCATCTGAGAATACCATAATGTCGTCCGCAAAACACATGTGTGTTATGTCCAATCCTTTACACCCCGGATGGTAACCAAATTTTCTCTCAGCCGCTGCTTTATTCAACATCATCGATAAGACATTCATACAGATGACGAAAAGATAAGAGGATAATGAGCACCCTTGTCTCGAACCTCTTTCACTTCTAAAGAATCCTGCAAGTTCCCCATTTACTTGAACCGAGAAGGATGGCGTTGTGACACACAAGCTGAGAATCTTCTCCATAAACTCCCATTGAACTGAATCAAAAGCTTTAGATATGTCAATTTTCATGGCACATCTAGGTGATATCTCTTCTTTATTATAATCTTTGACTAACTCTGATGCTAGAAGAAGGTTTTCCATAAGGTAGCGATCTTTAACAAAAGCAGATTGATTCGGCGCTATAAAACCATCAAGAATCTTCTAGAGGTGATTTGCAATAATTTTCGAAATGACTTTGTATATCACATTGCAACAGGATATAGGACGATAATCTTTCATCACTTTTGCTTCTGTCTTTTTGGGAATGAGTGCCAAGATTGTAGTGTTGAGTCCCTTTGGGAGAAAACCATAAGTGAAAAAAGATTTGACTGCCACCATGAAATCTTTCCGACGACAGACCATGTCTTTTTAAAAAACTCCACTGTGTATCCATCCGGGCCTGGGGATTTATTTGAAGGAATTGTGAACAAAACTTTCCTTATTTCCTCATCTGTCACCACCGAAATTAAGTTCTGTTTCTCAGTCTCTGAACATCTGAAATTTAACAAACTCCCCAACTCTGCCTCCGTTGCTCCTGTATAATCTGACGGTTTATGAGTAAAGAGCTCTGAAAAAAACCGTACAGCCTCTGATTTGATATCATCTCTACTGGTTAGCCACTCTCCATTCGGACTTACAATTTCCCTTATTGCATTCTGAGCTATTCTTATTCTTGCCTTCACCGCATTATGGAAAAATCTATTGTTTTTATCCCCCACATTCAGCCAATGAAGCGTAGATTTTGGCGTAGAAAATTCTCCTCAAGTCCAGAGACCTTTTTCCATCTATCATAAGCTAAAGCTTCTGCTGTAACAGCCAAAGGGTCAGGTTGAGAGAGAGTTACATTTTGATACTCACAAAGATCACTATATGCTTCTTCTACTTGCCGGGACAATTGATGAAGCTTCTGTCTGCTCAGATTTCTTAGTAAAGGGTTAAGTAGCTTCAGTTTCTTTGCTAATCGAAACAGTGCAGAGGTGGAAGGGAACAAAGCCACTGAGTTCATCCAATACTCCTCAACAGTGGGCAGAAACTCCTCCATTTTAACAATGGCATTTGTGAACTTGAAAGGACATTTTTGTTTGTACTGGGCACCATGCAAATATATGTTACCATGTAAGTGGTCCGAACATCCTCCAGCTTCAAAGACGCAGTAAGAATTTTGATTAGAATGCAGCCAATCGTTATTGATAAGGACCCGATCCAGTTTTTTGCAAACCAATCCTTCCTCCTGCTTATTACACCATGTAAAAAGGGGACCATGATAAGCCATGTCCATAAAGGAACAATGTCTCACAGTATCTTGAAAATCACACATACTATGAAGAGTTGGTTACAAGTCAAAGCGAGAATGCTCTTCAGTATCAAGAATTTCATTGAAATCTCCAAGACAAATCCATGGTTTCCCACGATATTGTGAAGAATCCTGAAGCTGTTTAAGATCTCTCCATAAGTCTTTTCTCTCTTCTGCTATATTTGATGCATAGATAAAAGAGCAGAGGAAATTTTCTGTTTGATCTGCTACCTGAACTAAACAAGAGATTATCTGCCCAGTTTTAAGTACCACTGTTAGCTTCACTTTATTACTCCAGACAACCCATATCCTTCCAAGAGGATTAAATTCATAATTTGACTCCATAGACCAATCCAAGAAAGCCGAAGCTGCAACATGTGTAGCTCTATTCTCCTTGACTCTCGTTTCCATCAAACCACCAAACAACATAGATTTTGATCTGATCCAATCTCTTACAACAGAATGCTTCTTTAATTTATTAAACCCTCGAACATTCCAAAAGAACATCGACATTAATGGTTGTTTTGTTGGTTCCTTTTCCCAACGCCGCTCGGGTTTGCCTCCCTCGCTCTTTGAGTTGTGTCTGAATTAAATTTGTGTGAATTCTTTGAGTTCCTTGGCAATTAAACTCTAACTCCAGTGTCTTCCTTACCAAGCTTGTTTGATTATGTCCTCTCCAAATTTTTATTTTTTCCATTATCACCAACTGGTTTTGCCTTTGAAATATTCCCCAACTCAGTCTCTGTCTCTTTTCCTTAAGAAGCCGCTGAACCAGAGCCACTTTGCATCACAGTCTAGATACTTCAATGAAGCCTATAAAATTAATATTGTAGTGTAACCAATGTAGGCTGAACTTACATGTTTATGCACTGTGTTTCTTGAGCCTCGATGTCCACTGCAAAAGGCGTCGGTTGTGTTTTGTGATAATATCAGTCATGTCGATCAAACAAAGCATATTGAGACCGGTATACATTTTTTTTTTTTTTTTATTGGTATACATTTTATTCGTGAGCGAGTGGTACTTAGACATATCTTCACCAAATGCCTTGCATCCCCCACTCTAAGCGGAGATGTTAGAATATTGAAAGATATAATAATTTTTTAATCAGGATTTTCAATGAAACATATAAAATCTTGGATTCAATCGTCACAATTCCGGAAAGTTATATCTTCACATTCATTCTTAATATATTTGTAAATCTTGTAGAATAGTATTCTTTGGGATTTAGAGCATTAATCGCAGAGCTTGTTCTGTAAGTTTAGCTCATGTATATATTTGATGTATCGAAGGTTTATGAAGGACACACAAAATTTTCCAAAGTTGCATTTGTTTTCTACATGGTAGCAGGGCCTGGTTCTGAGAAATCAAACTGACAAATGCAATGGCTCTAATAGCTGGGAACGAAACCAAGAAAGATGCAGCGTATCAACTTGCTGCAACCGAAAATCCTGGTGCCGTGACTGCACAAGTGCAATTTTAATGGTACTAACTTTGATGAATGGGCTCAGGCGGTGAGGACGGCACTGCGAGTCAAGAAGAAGTTCGGATTCGTCGATGGATCCGTGAAGAAACCTGAAGAAGACGATGAACAGTACGAAGACTGGATATCGGCAAAATCTATGGTGGCGCTGTGGATTTTAAACATAGTAGATCCAAAGGTGAGGAAGAATCTAGGGAACAAACATGATCCCAAAGATATTTGGAAAGAGATCAAGGATCAATTATCTGAAGACAATGGGCCAAGGATTCAGGAAATCAAGGCAGAGCTTGCGTGTTGTAGGCAAGGGAATCTGATTGTTATCGAGTATTACGGTAAACTACAGATGTTGTGGGATGATCTGAATAATTATGATCAAGTGGAAAAGTGAAAATGTGGAGGCTACACTTGTAATCTGAATACAGAGCTGGAGAAGAAACGAGAAGAAGACCGAATTCATCAGTTTCTTCTTGGGCTGAACGACGGAGCTTATGGTTCAGTTCAAAATGTGATTATCAGTACCGATCCACTCCCAAATCTGAATCAGGTTTACGCTAAAGTAAAATCTGTAGAAAGAATTGGTACTGTGATGTGAGGAAGATAAGTGCAAGGAGCACAGATGGCGTTTCAAACTAGAGCTGGAAACATGAATTTTGGAAGCGAAGACAAGAACAAATTGTTCTGTTCCAGTTGCAAAAAGAAAGGCCATGTCGCTAAGACTTGGTTTCAGCTCATCGGATATCCAATCTGGTGGGTGAGAAAGGAAGAGGCGGAGGACGTGGTACAGGTAGAGGAATTGGTCGAGGATGTGGAGTGGTCTGAGCCAATGCTGCAGTGGTTCTTTGAAATACTGAACCAAGCATAGAAGCTGAGAGAAGTGGTTATACAGGGCTGAACAACGATCAATGGGAGGCACTGATCAAGCTGCTGGAAGAAAAACAAGGCTCAGCTTTGGGTTCTCGACTAAGTGGTAAGAATATTTCACTTGATTGGGTTCTTGATACTGGAGCATCTAATCATATGACATGTTATGGAGATATTCTAGAGGAAACCAAGTATATTTTACCTTGTAAAATTGGATTGCCGAATAGTTAAGCCTCTTTGTCTAAGGAAAAAGGATCAGTGGCATTTGATGAGAATTTTAAGCTTAAGAATGTGTTGTTTGTGCATTTGAGATGCAATCTGATATCAGTGTCGCAGTTGATTGCGGATTCGGATTTGGTAATGTTGATTGCTAATAAGGGTTGTGTGATTCAGGACCGTATAACGAAGAGTCTGACTGGAGCGGGTGAGCTTAGAGATGGGCTGTACTTCTTTAGGAGAGTGACAGAGTTTAAAGCTTTTCGCATGAATAAGGATGGAGCCAAAGATGTATGGCATCAAAGGCTAGGACATAAATCTAATGGTGTTTTCGATTTGATTTCTTGTGTTGGTAGTCGATCTAAAGATTTTTCTGCTTGTGACGTTTGTTTAAAAGCAAAACAATGTCGTGAATTTTTTTATTCAAGTGATAGTAAAAGTGAGAAGGTTTTCGACATGATACACTGTGGTTTGTGGGGTCTTTACCGTTTTCCAAGCTTGTGCAACTCATATTATTTTCTCACGATAGTTGATGATTACTCAAGAGGAGTTTGGGTATATTTATTGAATAATAAAGCTGAAGTTGGTTTAACTTTGAGAAATTTTATGAAGATGATAGAAAGACAATATGAGAAACGGGTGAAAGTGGTAAGAAGTGACAACGGAACAGAGTTCACTTTTCTAACTTCCGAGTTTCAAGCTGAAGGTATAGTGCATCAGACTTCTTGCGTTGGGACACCGCACCAGAATGGCAGAGTCGAAAGGAAACATCTTTATATTCTCAATGTGGCGAGATCGTTGTTGTTTCAATCAGCTCACCCCGTTAAGTTCTGGGGCGAAAGCATTTTGGCTGCAGTTCATTTAATCAATAGGATGCCTTCTCGTGTGCTTAATGGTAAGACACCATATGAGTTAAAACATGAGACTGTGCCGTCTTATGATAATATGAGAGTCTTTAGGTGTCTAGCATTTGCGCACAAACAGAGAAGAGGGGGCGATAAGTTTGTTGAGAGGAGCAGGAGAAGTGTGTTTCTTGGATATCCTTTTGGAAAGAAAGGATGGTCTTGATGAAGAGGAGATTTTTGTCTCCAGAGATGTGGTGTTTGTAGAAGATACATTTCCCTTTAAATCTGAAACAAGCAAGGAGAAACTAACACAGCGCATGAAAGATTTAGAAGAATTTGGAGTTTTGAGTGAAGATTCCACAGGAGGAAAATCTCCACTTAACACAAGTCATGACTCAGGCACCAATGCTATTGCAAGTGAAATGAGAGAAAGCACAACTGGAGAAAATGAGGTTGCTGAAAATACATCAGAAACAGAGACAGTCTGTCTGAACAAGTTGGTATGGAAAATTTAGTTCAACAAAGAGTTGTTGTAGAAGACGTGGTTGAGCAACATGTTGCTATTGAAACTAATGGTGTGAAACAGGTGGATGAAGAAACATCTCTGTTGTCAGAAAACAGCCGAGTTGATGAAGAGACGGATGCAGTTTCACGTGATAGTGAAACAGAACATGTTTTGGTTCCGAAAAACAATGATGCAGAGGTGACTGTGATTCCGCATATTGCTGCTGCAGAAACGAAGAAAGTAAAGAACAAGAACATCAACAGACCTGACGCCAAAACTTTAGAAAGTGAACCAATTCCCAACAGGTGTGTGTGAAACTTCTCAGCCCACCAAGTTGAAATATTATATTCTGTATTCTATTACTGCAGATGGCGATATGATGGAAGTAATGGGTGTTGATGCAGAGAATCAATATTCACTTTTGAAGTATGTTGATTGTCATAAATTTTCTTCCAACCACAAGGCTTTTCTTTCTGCAGTACAAAAAGGCGTTGAGCCTACAAATTTTGTGATACTGTTTCTCTCAAGGTCTGGAGGGATGCTATGAAAAAGAAATCGATGCACTAGAACTAAATAAAACTTGGGATGTGACAACATTACCAGCAGAAAAAGTGGCTATTGGGAGTATGTGGGTGTTCAAAATTAAGTATAAAGCTGATGGAACAATAGAGAGATACAAGGCGCGCTTGGTTGCACTCGGGAATAAGCAAAGAGAAGGTGTGGACTTCAAAAAAACTTCTGCACCAGTTATCAAGATGACTACGGTACGGTTATTCCTAGGCGTTGTGATAATCATCGTATTTTCGCCTATATTTCATATGTTTTTGGCAGGGAATTCATGAAGAAACAAGAGACTATGGAAGTTTTATGGCTACTTTCCACCATTTCCACTTCCCAAAGACTTTTGAGAGTTTTGGAGCAAAAAAGACCCAAAGGCAAGTAAAACACGTTTTAAGGCAGTTTCAGAGCATCAGTAGTTGGGCAACATTTGAAGACCTTCCCATGGACAAATTTCGGATTTCTCTATAACCATGGACAGCTGCAAGAGTCAAGATTCACCTCGGACAATAATCGAAGCAATCCATTCAGCCGTTTGGATGATGCACCCCAAAGAGTGAAGTCATGTCAACCTCGGTCAAACTGCTTGTGACCAAGGCTAGCCCTCTTGATGACCCTGGTCACGGACATTAGTGACTGGAGCCTACTTACTCCGACCTACGGATCTCATCCCAAGACCAAGCTCGGACCATTGCCCATATTCACCAAAATGACGTAGTTTTGATGCCTTGACCTAATTTCGTGGGAGAGTCTATATAAACCAATTCCTAGGGTTTTGAAACCCTAAGGACGGACACACACACAGAGAAGAGCCTCTCTAGGAGTTACAAAAGGAGATCCACGACCTAATACCACCTCAAAGCCGCCACTTCATCCTCCTTCGTCGTTCAAGCCTAGACGCCTCCTTCCTTTGAAGTTTCATCTCTGTTCTTCATTGTTTTTCTTTTCTCTACTCTTTGTACTTGCTATTGGGGAGACAAGCTATCTTCTGTGACATCTAGAGAAGTTTCCTTTGAACCCCTGTTTGTTATGTTGAATCATGTTATGATGTTTTCTATGATGTCTATTGCGTTTCTTTGCATCATGAACGAGTAGTTCTCTTGTTGGGTTTAATGGGATGATATCAAGGGTATTACATGGTTGAATTCACTTAGGTTGTTAGATCTGATTTTCATCTATTATATGAGTTCTCTTGGGATATCTTTTACTTATTGCATGTTGCTTGAATTGGTCACCAAGCACTGAATTGAGAGAATATGAGCACTATCCGCGTAAACCTACTTCTCGGACCTAGTATTACCAAAGTCTCGTGTTATAAATTGCGATATTTGAGTTATAGGACTTTGTGAACATATCAAATTTGTTTATACGGCTGGTTTAAGCATGTTGTTGCCTGCGAAAGTTGAGTACCAGGATGTGGTGACTTAAGACGCCTCTGTCATGAACTATGGTTGTACTATATCCGTGTTTGTAGTTGAGAACCATTGATGAAAACATATTGCATATAGATCTATCACATGCTTGTTTAGGACCATGGAAACCCTAGATTAACCCTAGACGCCCAACACCTTTAATCATATTGTTACACACATTCATTCACTTTGCTTTCATTCATTCACTTGTTGCATTTATTTAATTGAAAACACAAAAACCTCCTTTTATTGCATTGTCTTAGTTTGATATTTTTGCTTGAATTCAATCCGCGTACTTGTTACTCTCTGTGGGATCGATACCTTAAATACTACTACTGATTTTGTTGTGCACTTGCAGTTACATCATTGTGCTATCCTTGAGGAAAACTTACGACACATCACATTTCTGCTGCAAGAGACTGGGAATTACACCAGATGGATATGCATAATGTCTTCCTTCATGGTGATTTGGAAGAGGAAATGTACATGAGATTCCCACCAGGATTCCGTACAGGGGATAACAATAATGTTTGTCGCTTGAGGAAATCAATATATGGCTTACGAAAAGCGCAGAGATGTTGGTTTGTTAAGTTAAGGACAGAACTGTTGAAGTATGGATTTGTGCAGTCATATCGGGATTACTCTCTGTTCTCTATAAGGAAAGGTTTGACAGAAATATATATACTCATTTATGTAGATGATCTTGTGATTGGTAATACACAACCTGTCTTGGAATTTAAGAAGTACTTAGGAGAGTGTTTTCATATGAAAGACCTGGGCACTCTAAAGTACTTTCTTGGGCTGGAAGTAGCACGTAGAAAAAAAGGTATTTTCGTGTGTCAACGTAAATATGTGTTGGACGTAGTGAGTGAAGTGGGATTACTGGGCTCGCATCCTGTTGCATTTCCCATGGAACAACAACCTCGGCTGGCTCTCTCGATAAGTAAACTTCTAGTTGAACCGGAACTTCTAGTTGAATGACTTGTTGGGAGGTTGATTTATCTCTTGGTTACACTCCCAGATTTGACATATGGAGTTCATATTTTATCGAAATTTATGCAGCAACCACGGGTTGATCACTGGGAAGCAGCTTTGCAAGTTGTTAGATATTTGAAAGGGACTCCGGGTCAAGGTATTTTCTTGCGGTTTGATAGTGATATGAAATTACATGGCTGGTGTGATTCATACTGAGGTGGGTGTCCTTTAACACGAAGATCACTTGGTGCCTGGTTTGTCACGCTAGGACAGTCACCAGTTTCATGGAAAACTAAAAAGCAAGATGTTGTTTCAAGGTCGTCTGCAGAAGCTGAGTATTGAAGCATGGCTTTGACAGTGGGAGAACTGAACTGGTTGTGTGGTGTTTTGTCTGATTTTGGAGTGAAACAAGATGAAGCAATGACATTGTGTTGTGACAATCAAGCAGCTATATATATTGCAGCTAATCATGTTTTTCATGAGAGGAGAAAGGCGATCGAAATTGGTTGTCATATGGTTCGTGATGCAATGAAGGATGGGACAATACGAACTATTAATGTTGGCACAAAGGAGCAATTAGCTGATGTGTTTATCAATGCATTGGGTCGACGAGAATTTGAAGAACTGATTAACAAGGCATGTCTAATCCCCATGCTCCAACTTAAGAGGGGGAGTGTTAGATACAATATATCACGTGGAATCAATCATCACAATTATGGAAAGTTATCTCTTCACATTCATTCTTAGTATATTTGTAAATCTTGTAGAATAATATCCTTTAGGATTTAGAGCATTAATCGCAGAGCTTGTTCTGCCAGTTTAGCTCATGTATATATTTGATGTATCGAAGGTTTATGAAGGACACAAAATTTTTCCAAATTGCGTTTGTTTTCTACACAATATTTTGAGATTCTAGTAACGACATTATAATTCCATCTCATACTATAGATTTTACCTAACCTAAGTGAAAACCCATGTAATATATATTTCTTCTCCTAAGTGAAATATATAGATGTAATATATATATATATATATATATTACCTAACCTATAATAATATGTAATCAAGTTGGTTTCTGCTATTAATAAAATAAAACATTGCAAACATATTTAATTAGAAAAAGAAAAAGAAATGTCCCTCGAGTGGTTTTGTAGGAGTAAGTAGGTAAAAAACAAAACAATACGAAAATACGACACCGTTTAGAGAACACATCAAACAACTCAACCTCATTCTATGTAGGTTTTGACTTTATCTCCACTTCACCCCACTTTCTCTGTTTTGTTTATGGTATCTCTCTGCCTAACCCCAAAAGTAAACGGCTGTTATCACGACTTCAAAACGGTTACAGCCTCTTTAACGGCGTTAGATGACGACCCCTCGGTCACGCCGTTACCGTTACCCATTATTGTTGTATTCGTCGACTGTATGGTCATGGCGGAGAGATTGGGAGAGGAAGGACCGCCGACGTCGGAAGCTCCAGATATCATAGGGTTACGAGAGTGACACGTGGCTGTTGAGATAGCAGTGGCTAAAGAGATTGGCATGAGACAGAGACCTTTCCCTTGAAGGTATTGCATGGCCGAGCCCATGTCTTCTTCCATTAGCTTCGCTACTTGATGCTCCGTCATTGTCAAGGTATCATTGGAGTTTCCGGCCGTTTGTTTACTGCCGGCGACGGCGGAGGATGCGTTTCCGTGGGACCCACCTGCCTGAGCAAAAAGAAAAAGAAGAAAAAAAAAACAATTTTAAAAAGAAAAAGAAGAAAAAAAAACAATTTTAAAAAGAAAAGACAAGAAAGCGAAACCCTAAGTGATAATAGTCGGCACGCGTGCTCTCTCTTTTTTTTTTATCTATTTTAGAATTTGTCTTATTATTTCTGTTTGTAGTCCTACATCTGTTTTTTCCCAAGGTCATGCATAGTTTATCTAGTTTTGACACAGAAAAAGAAGAAGAATTGAGAGATTAATGTAACGAGGATATATCTAATTAGCATAAAATGCACTTTTAGGTGAAATCTAGCTAGATGATTTCATAATTTTATCCATTAAGTTTGATATTGGAGGATTTTATAAAAAAAGGGTATATAGTAGAGATACATAGTAAAATTAATTACCTCAGAGATTTGAGAAGAAACGGAAGCAGCACCTCCCAATCTGCTCATGCTCAATACCTAAAACGCATTATTAAATTCAGAACAGAATTATTAAGTACATCGGTCCACTACTATTTAATTTAAATATATTCATTATGTAATGTGTATATGCCATAACAATCCAGAAATATATTACCCATTATAATATATATATATATATATGATTAAATTATATAAAAATTGGAGAGGGAGCATAAGGAATTTTAGTGGCAGAGGCCCATATTTGATTAATTGGTATGTAAATATTGTAATATCTCAGCTTTTCTTTTTGTCTGATGATATGTCAATAAGGCTAAGAAAGAATCTTCCATCAATATTGAAGTGAATAAATTATAACATATAATGTAGTTTGTAATAAAGTTACCTCTTGAAGATCACTAAGAAGCCATAAGCTAGAACAAATAATTGTAAGAAAAAACAGAAGAGAGAGGTAGAGAGTCACCTTGACTTGGAGTTGTAAAAACTTGACATAATCTATAATCTCATCGAGCATCGATGCCTTGTCTGTCTGTCAATTATTATTTAAATAAATATACAAAAAAAAAAACTGTCAGAGCTGAGATCCTAACCCATTTATTACTGCATTAGTTGTAACTTTAATAGTGTAGCCTAATTAATTAGCTAATCAGTGTTTAATCATTTGATTGATATATTGTACTCCTATAAAATATAGAGAGTAAGACTAAAATAACCACTAATTACATGAGTAAAAAAGCATGAATTTACTTATTAACTCTGAGTTTTGGTCAGTAAATATCAACTCCTGAAAATTATAAACAGTTCTTAACGAACATGCTAAAGCTATGATCTCTTAAACAAATCCAGTTCCTGATCATTTCCACACTTACTTCACTATTTATTTTTGACTATAATTTACTTTTAGTTCCACAACTAAAAAGGAACAACAAGTTATGATATTATAAATTGTAAATTGTGGATGATACAAATTCAGAGTGAAGATGACGTCTTTTTACTGATCCAACTAATATTTGTATGGATTTTAGTTTTGGAAAATAAACTGAAAATGAATTAAGTAAAAATACCTTATTGCCGTTAGGAACGAGTTCTTGAAGCGCTTTCATTCTTTCCGCAATTCTCTCCCTTCGTAACTGCCCAAGAAAACATGTTTTTACAACTTTTCAGAAAATACTCAAAAAAAAAGTTTTAAACTTTTCTTCACAAAAACACTAAAAAAAATCATTTTCAACACCTTTCTAGGTAACTGATACACTAATTAATGCATCGAACAAAATCAAATAAAAATACAAATTAAATTAAATAAAATATCGTACCCGTTCAGCAATGCTGTGAGGATCAGTTGCTTGACCTCTCCTAGCTCGGACTTTAGTCCTACTCTGCGGCGGAGCCGCCACCGCCGTACCTCCAGTAGCTGTAGACGCGCTTGCCTGCGTTTGCGATTGCGTTTGTGTTTGTGTTTGTGTTTGTCCTTGTTGGTTCATCATCCCACCACCTCCCAATCCCTAAATTTCATCATAAGTTTAGCTTCTTGTTTTCTTGGTAAGATCACAAGTTTAGTTTATATATAATATATATTAAATGTATACACGAAAGAGATTATACCTGAGGGATATGGAAATTAGGAAGAGATCCGGCGGCGGAGAAGCCATTATAAAGAGCGTGAACGGAGGAGCCATCGTTCATAGGCATCATCATGATCTGTTGATTTCTTGAGTCGATGTCGTGGCCATGGAAACCATCGGAAGGAGGAGGATGAGCATCGTCGACGACGGAGGGCCATGGAGCGGAGGAAAAGATTTGATCGAGGAAGTCTTCGTGGTCGAAGGTTGTTGCCGGAGTTTGGATATGGGAAGAAGATGATGAGGAAGGAGTTAGAAGAGAAGAGTTCATCATGATGATATTGGCTTCTCTGATTCCTCACTTTTTGTTTTTTTTAGAGGAGGTTGAAAATGTTGAGGTTTGGTTTAATAAAGAGGAATTGTTGTAGATAATATTATTTTTAATTTAGGGTGTAATAAATAATTTTTTTTTTAGACGTCAAAAATTTATCATTTTTATTTGTTTTGGTTTCAGTTAAAAGATAAACACTTTGTTGTGTGTGGTTAGCAACCCGTATGATTATTTGATGATGATGAATCCATGATTATCTTCGCCTCTCTTATTTCGTTTACGTCTAAACTTTGTTTCTCTTTACTCCAAATCTTAATCATTCCTTTTCACTTTAGAATGATTTTTTTTGGTTAAATACATTTGAACTTTGGTTTTTCTGTTTTCTTCCAACGAAAATAGTTAAATAAAAACGGTTCGAAAATTCAAATTCTAATTACAACATCTAGCTAGAAAGATGGTATCACTCGGAAACTGTTTAACAAAAAACACGATGTATTTTAACACTACAATTAGTCTTAAATTTAAAATGGCCTAGAATATACAAGGAGAAAAGAAAAAGAAAAAAGAAAAAAAAACTTTGATCATATCCACATGTAAGAAAAGAAAACATATCAATAAATTGAGGAAGGCGGTTTTTTTTTGAGGAAGATGTAAACAAAAAAACAAGTTTCGAAGTGTCATTTTTTTTTCAACTAGCCCATTGAGCATTTTTTTTATCAATTTATTATTTGTGTAGAGGTTAACTCGAACTCTCGTAACATCTCATGTTAGTCAACTCAATCTCAACACTACACTACAAAAAAACATAGGCAATTCCGATAGGGGATATTGTCGAAATTTTATCAAAAATCATTGTTTTTTGACAAAATTCTGACAACAAAAGGTTAGTCGGAATATTACTGACGGAAAAAATAAATAGCCGGAAAATTATCAAAATTTGTCATTTGTCGAAATTTTGAGAAAACAGATTTGACGGAATTTTGTCGGAAAAGTGAGTGAAAATTCCGGTAATTTTCCGATAACATGCAATATAGTTTAGTCGAAAATTTTTGTCGGAAGTTAGAAAAAAATTTCTGCAATTTTTTCACAAAATTAGTCGAAATTTTGACGGAAACAAAAAACCTTTGCTTGGAAGCTATCACTCACAGCGGAAGATATATGGTGAGACATCAACATTAACAGTAAACTCGTCAATCCTAAGTTCCTAACCCAATATTTCTCACAAATTAAATTAACTAACCATTCACATTTTCCATTACAAATAGCGGTCTCACAATTTTTTCCGACATTATTCTTTCTGTTTGTAGAAATGCATGAGATCAACTCATCTAAGTTAGATTTCTACAAGTGTATCATGCATTTCTCAACGGGAAAAAAATAATTTAAATCGCTAAATTTCAAAATATGATCATTTTAATCATCAACTTTGTCGTATGCCATTTAAAGCATCAACTTTCGTTGATTATGTTTTTTTATACATGAAATTCTTGTTGATCCGACCAATTAGATATGCTGTTAAATCCGTCGTTAGTAGCTCATTTAGTGACAAAACGACGTCGTTTTGTCAAAAAAATTAAATCGCGAAGTTTAAAAAAAAACCATTTAAATCATGAACTTTGTATTAGGCATTTCAATAACCAAATTTTGTCGGATCAACGAAAATTTAAATTTTATATGGACTCAATGCTTCTTCCACATTAGCAAGGGTCTATCATCATCATCATCACCACCATCACCACCATCACCTCAGGTGCTTGCTTAATCATCTATGCATTTCATTTCGCAATTAGTTATTCTGATTAATTGCTTACTAGATCCAACGAAGATCACAATCATCAGAATAACAAAATCGCTCTCATAATCAATACCGATGGGCAAAACAATAGAGAGACATATAGTAAGCAGTTACTCTAATCAAATCATAAATAAACAAATCAATCAACGATTAGTCATCGGAACCGGAAACAGAAATCAACGATCATTGATTATTTGTCAAAACCAAATTAAACATACCAGCAAAACAGTTTAAATCGAATCAAGTAACAGAGAAAAGTAAAATGGAAACTAATTCATCGACATCAGAATCATCGGAATAACAAATCAATTCAAGCACCTGATATGATTAACGACAGATTAACAAAACCAACATAATAAAACCTAATTACGAAATGAAATGCAGAGATGATTAAGCAAGCACCTGAGATAATGGTGGTGACGATGACGATGATGATGATGATGATGATATTGATGATTATGATGATGTGGAAGAAGCACCGAGTAAAAAAGCGAAAGTTGATGATTTAAATGACTTAGTACAAAAGGTTATATTTGAAATGGTTTAGTACAAAAAATTTATGTTTTAAATGACCTTTTGAATTTCACGATTTAAATTTTGTGAATAGAACTGTTAGCGACGGATTTAACAGCATGCCTAATTGGTCGGATCAACGAAAATTTCATGTATAAAAAATATAGTCAACAAAATTAAAGATAATGTTTAATCAGCTTACGACAAGATCACATTTTAAAATTTCGCGATTTAAATGACGTTTTCTCGTTTCTCAACACATAACCACTTGAGCTTTAATTACACGCTTAATTCGTATTACACCCTTAAACAAAAACACAGAGCTATTCAAACATTAGCAAACCTACATACAATATTTATATGCGCTAGGCTCTAAATTAACCGTCAAAATCATTTTGAAAACTTTACAAAATACAAAAATCAATTTAAGTGCGAACTTTCAATAAGCATGGTCAATATATAATAATAGCAAATTGAAAAAATAATACTTAAAACTTTCACTGTCTAAACTGAGTTATGATTTGATTCTTGAATTCGAAATGAGAAATCAAATAGAACATTTTGACGATGATAAATATCTAAGATTATAATAACTCGATTATGTCATAGGTGTATTCATCAATGATGCTAAACCCATCATAGTGATATGATCTCGAAATTCTACTGTTTTTGCCTTGTCCCCAAGATCACAAACATCCTATCCCAAAGACGATATTCGTACTTGAGATTAATAATAACAAAATATGGTAATAAGCTTTTTAATTAAAACCTGTATTAATATGATAACTTATCTTTTTGAGATATTTATTTTTTAATCACGACTTGGAACTTTGTTTTTCTTTTTAAAAAATTAGATATTCTTTATAATGTGTCATCACAATCACCATTCATTGTTTTGGATAAATAATTAAATCAGAATATCAACAAACTTTATTTTTGTATTTGGATGTTTGACACTTCTGAATTTATTTAATACATTTAGGGTCTCTAGCTTGATATTTTGTATTCAGAAAAATTGCTATCCTTTCCATTGCTGCAACATTAACAAGTTTTAATAAATGATAATAAAACAATTATAGATAACGAAATTCTTCATTCTTGAAAGCATATGTGTGTGCATGTATCTTCGTATGTTATGCAAACGCATATATATCTCTGTGTGTGTTATATATGTATTGCAAGTTTGCAAAGTTTTTTTGTTAAAGGGTTCAAGTTTGCAAAGTTTATTGAATAATATTCCCAAGTTACTATTCTCTCAAGTTGTATAACAACTAAACAACCATATATATGTACATCTACGTTCATATATGCTACGTATGTGCATGTGTGTATTGCACATATACACATATGAATTACGTATACATTTCCTTTATAAGATTAAAACCCAACAATCTAAGGGACACGTCTTGTTTTAGCGCGTGTCCACTTTCTACGAGTTATATAGATCTCCAAATTATATAAAATTATTTTAGGTTAATCGATAGTATTATAGCCCCTACTGGATATATTACTCAAAATTAAGTAACATCTCTATATTTATTTATGGATCGTATATGCCAACAATTGAAGCCTCGAAACTTCACGGTTCTTTTAAATTTAGTAACACAATCTCTTCGGTGATTAAGAGAGTAGTGAATAGAACAACCCATGGTTAAGTTTTTATTGTTATATTAACATTTCTGATCAAAATAAACACTTTTGAGTTTTAAAAGAGAAATTTACTTAGTCAAAATTAAACTCGATTTCGTTTTTGTGAGGAAAGTGGAAACCAATGCATGAGGTAGAATATGGAAGTCGATTTATGTAATGATATTCAAATGGATTAGTTTTAATAAAAAATTCTGCGTCATTAAGCACATGGGACATTCTGCGTTTGCACAAACTCACAAGAGGAGAAAGATGGGCTTTAATTACAGTCATTTATTAATTGCAAATGTTGGTCAAATAATTAATGTACTACGCAACAAATCCAAAAAAAGAAAGATCGATGAACTAGTACTACATTAGTATTATTATTAGGACAGAGAAGTACTTAAATAAATATGATAATTATCTTTGTTTGTTCTTAATAAAGTAAATCGAAGTCTTAAAATATGTTTTTTTTACATTCTTCTGAACAAAATAACACTTAACTAGAGATAAGTATATACTGGTATACGTCTTTGTCATTTCTTCCTTTACACCTCAATCGGCATGTTCCACATAATTTAAATAATATACACATAATTACATTTTTGGATAAAGCAAAATAAAAATGAAGACAATAATGAGTTTTGATCCTAAAAAATGTTCATATTTTTAATCTGATGAGGTGAATTCTGTAAATATGATAAATCTAAATAAAGGCAACTACTATATATACCTTTAAATGAGTATTGAAAGTTGGAAGAAACATGATTATTAGAAGTAATTAAAAAAAGATTATCAGATTGGAAATACCAAAGATTGTGACTGAAAAGAAAACATCACTACGTGAGAGAACTGTAGCCAAGAATTAATCAAAAACAAAAGAACAGATTATGAAGAAAAAAAGAAGTCAATGTCTTTAAAGAAGTTCCCCTTCCGTGTGGATGTCTTTAGTGTGAAAAAATAAATATCGAATAAATCTCTGTTTTTTGTTTTCTTTTTCTTGGTTTGATCAAATTTATTCGGAAAGATATTGACAATTAGTTACATGGGTTAATGATGGATTTAAGTATTTAACATAAACTCCAACATTTATATGTTTAGTTACCTTCGTTTTATACAAACTGATGTTTTTAATCTTCAATTTTTGTTTCATATCAACTAATTTTTTTGTATGATAAAGGTTTCGATGGGTAATATTTTTTCAGAATAAAATTAATATCAACTAACGTTTTGATAGTTTTTATGTTTGGCATTTAATCAACTACTGTCCACATATATGATTATCAACTTTAACTTTTTAGCTTAATATTATTATATGATTCATATATAGATGTAAAAAGTAGATGAAATATTATGAATATTTTTTGTTTTTTGAATATTTCATTTGTTAATTTTTTTTTTGAATATTTTGTTTATATAACCTACTTATTTTGCAAATGAAATAATATTGTAAAATATTTATAGAAAATGTGTAACTGAAGGAAATGACATTTGGATCGTATGAATTCTATTATCTGTTACTATCTGTATATACATGAGAAACAAAATGTACAAAAATCGTTGCATTAACATAATTATTTTTTGAGTAAAAGTCAACTATATGCACAAACTTTCAACAATTTAAATTATGTAAACTTGTAAATATTAAAGCTTGTACTCAACTAATAAGATGCCGAAAGTTATGTATAAAAAATTACATAGATAAACTGTATTTATATTTCGTATAGAATAGTTATATTGTTATATATATATATCGATATCAACATTGACAATTCGATAAGCTACTATTTTTAATATACAATGACTATAATTTTCTATGTAATTAAATTATTTAAAATGAAAAGAGAGCATTACACTTCCACAACTTATTAGGATATTCTTCCACCTAATAATTTGGTGATCATATTTTAAAAGTAAAATGGTGATGTCTCAATGTCTAATGCTAGCAAGGATGAGAATTGAGACTTCATAGTAGACTTTCATTCTTCCATCAATCAAATGGAAGAAAACTGAAAAAATAAAATAAAATCTCAGTTCGTGTATTTCTTCAACTTGGACGTTCATTGTCCAAGAACGTCCCCACCACCCCACCCCCCCAACCCAACAAAAAAAACTCACCTCTTTACCATTCAACCAGTGTTTGTTCATTAGTTTGGACAAATATTTCGTTTTCAAAGTTGATTTGTATACAAGTCAAATATGTGTCGATATTTATGGGTTTCTAATTGAAACAAGATATCATATATAACTCTAAGGTCTATTTTTTCTAATAATACAGATACTCGACTTATATATTGTTGAATCACATAATTCAATAAAGGTAAAATCGTATTTATTGATGATGAAAAGAGTTTGTTACAAATAGATTTCTAGAGAGAGAAAATAGAGAGAGAAAGAAGAGCTGATTTTGAGAATTTTCTCCTAAGTTTTTCGTGATTGCTTGCTCGTGAAGCCAACCCGCTATTTATAGGGTTTTCTAGACGTCGTCCCGGCCCAATGGGCCAAATTCCTTCTTCCTTGCCTGCTTCGACTCTCTTCGCTTCAGTTCATTTTAATCAACCCGGTTCTAGGTAGACCGGTCTGCACATTGATTCGTCGGTCTAGATACTTTCGGTTTGATTATTTTGATCTTTCTCCGAGTCGATCTAAATAGGGTCGGATCTTGGTCGGGGTGCTAAAACCGGTACCAGCAGTTAGTCCCCCCAGTTCATTAAACTACTTAATGAATTAATAAGAGGTCTGGCCCGGTCTAGATCGACATATTCTGACAAGTGAACTGATATCATCGACTAAAAGATTTGGCTTTGATCGTGATGAGGCCGACTCATTATGCAACATGTGAGCTCGACTGTTGGCTAGGAGAAGCTTTTGGGAGAATCTTCATTTAATGCAAGGGAATTTTGGTAATCTACTAGCTAGGGTTTCGTAGGTTTAGTAGACCGGAAGCTGAAACGTCGTATCTTTTCTATATAAGAGCAGTCGATGTTCTCATTTTTCATCTTTCATCCGAAGCAAAGGTAAAATTCTCTCCATCTTGACTTTCCAGATTATCTTCGTTTCTTTAAGATTTCTGTTGCTTGTTCTTGAGCTTCGCCGCAATTTAAGTTATTTTACAGCGTAATCTTCGATCTCTTTGCTGTTTTTTCCATTTGCGTGTCAATTTTATCTTTGAAATATCTTAGAACAGTTCTCTAGATCTTCAAAACTCTCGAAACCGAGGGATTTCTCTGTAGATCAACTTAGTTTATTCAAACTAGTTTTTACTTAGTCAATTCTTCCTCTTCCATATCATCGAGTTCGTCAGAATCATCCTTCCGGCCTTTACTAAAGAAATGCCAAGCTGGTGGGAGCATTATCACCGCTCCATCACTTAGGGATGAAGACATTTCATATCCACGAATCGACAGCCCGCTTTTAAACGACGACGAGGCAAGCTCAATGATAAGAGATCTCGAAGGGGAGACTTTAGGTAGTGAAGACGATTTAGCCGGTTTTGAAGGGAGAATCGACCCTGAGGATGAAGAAGAGGAGCTCGATGTTGAGTACATCGAGGTAGAACCATTGGATACGGTGGAGGCATCTGGTAGCAAGAAACAGCACGGCGTGAAAAGAAGGGGGCCGCGTAGGAAAGCATAAAAAGGGGTATCGAATATCTCAAGTGCGATAACGACTGCAACATTCTTCCGAGCTTGAGTACACCAGAATCGATCGGTGTGATGGGGAAGTACTGCATGATGTTGGACAAAATCTTCATTCGGATTCCGGCCATCCATGAGCATCCTTGGCATTGTCCCAAAGGCTTCGTCTGTTTGTACGAGAGCTATTTCTTAGAAGCCGACATGTGGTTTCCGCTGCCTAGAGCACTTGTGGCCTATTATCGTGCTCGTGAGATCGCCATTTCGCAACTTACAACGAAGTCAGTTTGTCATATCTTCGGTCTGATTACCCTTGCATCCGAGGTGGGAGTTGAGATAACAACTCGATTCTTGGAATCGATTTGTGAGATCAAGGGGGGAAAATACCTTTTACGTCTCCACCAGGCCATCTTACAATGTGATCACCCATAGCAGTGGTGATAACATAAATAATTGGAAACAGTTTTACTTCTTTGCTATAATAGACGACCTTACTTCCCCTTACTCCACCAAATTCTTCTATATTAGATGGCCGGAGAAATATGGTAGACAATCGGGGTGACTTTATTTTGTTTTGCAGATTTGATATCCGAACTGGTTCTAACAGACTTTTCTTTTCCCCTGTGTTTTGTAGTTCTTCACGAATTCTACAAGGTACCTCCGCTTAAATTCGCTAACAAGGTTAAACTTTTGAAGAGTTTAGGCGATCTGAAGTGGCCTGACATTACTCTAGCTCATATCGAAAGAGCTCGGAAGAGACTCGAGAAAAGTGAGTGTCCCCCTAAATATCATTTTTTTTATATTCGTCCTTGTTTTATAGATTTGACTTGTTTGACTAATTGATTTTTTTTTCAGGGGAGTTTAAGCTTGAACTTGTTAGCCGGTCTCTACAGACACCAAAGACTTTGACGATATGGCGCCAATTAATCTCGGATATGGTCCTAGCATTCTTGCTGTAATGCCAAAATCCAGAAAGGGCCAAGCTGCAGTTGGTACAACCAAAAAGTTGTCAGCCGCTGCTAAAGGGAAGGGTGCGGCAATGGCTGAAAAGGAAAAAGGTGCCATGGTGAGGCTGAAGGTTCCAGAGAAGAAAAAGGCTTTGCCAATGTCACAGGAGGCTGTGCCGAAGTCGCAGGAGGTGGTGCAAGATAAAAAGGTACCTAGTGCGTCTCAGACGCATGGGGAACTCCCGGTCTTCCTGATGGGGCAAACAAGCGGGTTCGAAGTGGACAAGAACTGGCTGTGGGGGAAACCGAGCTCCAAGAAGCAGAAAGCCGAACTGTCCGGAGACGTGTTCGAGTTTAACTACTCAGGGGAGAAGTCGCTGATCTGTCATGATCGCCAAGACTGCGGCGATCTGGTACTTGCTATTGCCGAGACCCCCCCATTTACAGAAGAAAACACTGATGCTCTGGACACGAGCTTCTATTATGCTGCCCAGATACAGATGAAGGTGAGTGATTCAGAATTATTATTATAAGCATCTATGTATTAAATGTTTCAGCGTGACTAATTCTGTGTTTGCTGTCTTGATTAGGCGATGACTGCCATAACCAAGTTCTAAAGCGACGTGCATCATAAGAAAGAGAGCTTGGTGGATGATGCGGCCAAGCTTAAAAAGCTTAGCCAGAACCTTGAGAAGGCTAAGGCCACGGTGAAGCTGGAGAGAGATTCCGCCAAGGAGCTTCGTACCGAGCTGCAGGCGGCTCGAGATGAGGCGGTCGTGTATCATGACAATCTGAAGGCGGAAGTGGAGAGTCATCGGAAGACAAGGGTCGAAGTGGAGAGGCTTCAGATCCAAAATAAGAAGATTGCTCACCGTCTCAAGAAGGAGCAAGCTTGACTCCATAACTCGCATGACCAAGCAGTAGCCAAGGAGCGCGGTATCAGGAATGGCCTACTCGGGGCGTGTCAAGCCCTTTTTGATCAGGTGAAGATGTATCTCTTTCAGAGGAAAGAGGCCTATGATAACAAATGCGTATATCATCAGGTGAAAGGCATTGTCACGGCTCTGGCTAAGGCGAAGGAAAGTGGTGAATAGGCCGAGATCGATGCTTCGATGACGCACTATGAGGCAATCCATGCTGAATACGCAAAAAAGGCCGAGGAGGGGCATCTGGATGAGGTCACAGTTGAGGAACTGAACATCCCTACTCACCTCGATGGTGCCTTGATCAACAACGATCCTGTTGCTAATGTCTATTTTGGGTCAAACGACGGGCTCCAAGCCAGGGATGGCTCGTTGCAGATCAGAGATGTCTCCTCCCAGACCCCGCCTAAAGATCCTCCTCCTTCAGCTTCGTAGATGCTCACATCGGCTCCCTCTCCTCTTTTTTTTTTTATAATCAATGTTTTGTAATGGTCACCTGTGACCTTCTTTAGTCGTTGTACTAACATTGCCCGGAGGGGTTTTTACTTGTTATTTATTATTTTGATATTCAACCCTTCTTTTCTTTATTTTTTTTAGTGATGATTTTTATGTCCTGTTTGATACTCGTTTATAACAAGTATGGGAATTGATTTTCACTACTTCTTTTGTTTGACAAAGTAATGACGTGTTACCATAATCGACATCACTAAAGAGAGCTTTTATGATTATCGATCTGAGTATTGTTTAAACTGTTCGATGTGTGTTAAGAGTAGTAGTGATGAGATTTATGATTGACTGTGTGAAAATCTGTGTAAAGATGTTCGTCTTGGATTGATATCTTCTTTAGTCGAGATCGAATGAGTGACCCTTTGAGTAAATCAGGCCCTAGTCATGCAAGTGTTGGCTTATTTTAACTAGGCAATCTTTTGTTGGTGAAGTAGGACATCAGCTTTTTGTCTTGGTCGAATTTTTAGATGCGAGGAGCGACCTCGACTTACACTTTATTTTGTTTTGCAAAATAAGTCAGGCCCTAGTAATGCGGATGTCGGCTTACTTAACCTAGGCGACTTTCTTGAAGATATGGCCCTAATTTGTGCGGTTACCGACTTACTTTTTCTTGAGCGACCTCTTCATTGTTTGCTCTACTTTTATTTGGCCTTATTTTCCTGTAAAGATACCTAGCCAGGGCTCTTTTTACAAGAAATGAGTCAAAGAGCAGTGTGGCTGATTGTGAAAGATAAACTGGATCGTTTGTTTGTGAGTGTGAGTCCGGTTGAGTTTTGAGTTTGACTGTATTTGCAAAGTATAAGTTATTTGATATGATGGCTGTACCTCGTTTTGGAGGCTGCCTACGTACCCCGACGGGGATCATGCCAAACGTAGTTCTTGTTACAATGTTCAAATGGATATTACAAAAGCCGTGTTGCTTATCTAGTAATAATATCGCTTCAAATTCATTGAGTTCCAGGAGTGCGGTATTTGATCTCCGTCCATTGTCATTAGTTCGTAGACTCCTGGTCAAACAACTTTGGAGATTAGGTATGGTCCTTCCCATTTAGCGCCCATTTTGTTGGCGTATTCCTTCGTGTTTTCGTAGACTCTTCGGAGGACCAGATCGCCTTCTTGGAAGAAGCAGTTTCGAACTTTCTTGTGTAATACTGAGCTGCCGATTGTTGGTAATTCTAAATTCACAGCAAGGCTTGGTCGCGCATTTCTTCTAAGTTGTTTAAGTGGTCGAGGAGCATTTCAGCGTTTAACTGCATGTTTTCGGGCATTTTTAGTCGTCGCAGAGTATTCACGTGTAACTCGGCTGGAGCGAGCACCTCGATGCCGTGCGATAATTAAAACGGAGTCATGTTTGTTGCATGCCGTGGAGTAGTTTGGTGTGATCATAAGAATCCGTCCAATTTGTCGGGCCATAAACCTTTGCTCTCGTCGAGTCGTTTTTTGATGCCGTCTAAGATTTTTTTGTTTATTGCCTCGGCTTGGCCGTTTCCCTGTGGGTAGCGCGGAGTCGAACTGTTGAGTTGAATCTTCCATAACTCGCAAAAATTTACGACTTTCGTTGATATTAAGTTTGTGTCGTTGTCAGTAACTATCTCGTAAGGGAGGTCATGTCGGCATATAATTTATTTCCAAAGGAATTCTATTACCTCACTTCTAGTGATCTTTGCATAAGCTTTGGCTTCAACCCATTTGGTGAAATAGTTGGTGAGTATTAATACATATTTCTTTTTGTGGGTCGATTTTGGAAGTGGTCCGACTATGTCCATAGCCCATCTCATAAATGGGTAAGGCGAGGCTCCGGCTGTTAGTTCTTCGGTTGGCGAATTAATAGAATGAGCATGCCTTTGGCAATATTCACATTTGGCAGAATATTTCTTGCAATCGATGGCCATTGTCGGCCAGTAATGCCCGTGTCGAGGAATTTTGGTTGCGAGAGTTCAACCTCCAGAGTGGTTTCTTCCTGCTCCTTCGTGAGACGGTCAGCATGAGAGAAGTAGTCCTGAGGAACTACGCCTATACAACTTGCCTTCGATGACGCTGTAATAGGCAGCACGGGCTTTTAGTCGGCGAGCTTCCCATTTGTCAAGTGGTTCTTCACCTTTGTCAAGTTATGCAAAGATTGGCGCTCGCCAGTCTTTTGATGGATCCTCTTGATCGAGGTCGGGAGATGGCTGATTTGATTCTAGGCCGCCACTCTCATCGGGAACCCTGATCTGATTGATCCCTCTGGGCAGTTTGATACTTTGTCTTTTAATTGATTCGATGGTGATCGACCTATGGTAAGGATTTGCCTTGCTGGCCATGTTTGCCATGCATCTGTGACTTTATTTTTGGATCTTGGAATTTGAACAAGATTGAAACTGTCAAACTCCTTGGTTAGATTTTGAAGTAGTTCCTGGTACTTGCTCATCCTTTCGTCGAGGGCTTCATATTTGCCGGTGTATTGGCTCGCGACGAGCTGCGAATCACAGTGTGCATTTATTTGCTTTGCTCCAACTTCTGAGGCAAGTCTCAGCCCGGCAATTAAAGCTTCGTATTTGGTCTCATTATTTGTCGCGAGAAATTTGAGACTCATTGCTTTTTCGAGCACTTCGCCGGTTGACAATTTGAGTAATATCCCAATGCAAAACCTATCCTTGGTAACTGACCCGTCGATGTGCAGTTGCCATTTCTCCTCGGCTACCACGTCGGTATGTTCCTCTTGGGGTAACTCTACTATGAAGTCTGCTAGGACCTGAGACTTGTGTGTCTTTCGTGGTTGATATTTGATAGAGTTCTCTCAGCTCGACTGCCCATTTGGTTAGTCTTCCAGACTGATTTGGCGAATGTAGTATGGTCCGCATGTTGCAGTCTGATAGCACGACTATTGGATGACTTTGGAAATATGGGCGAAGTTTTCGGGCCAACGTTATCACGGAAAATGCGATTTTTTCTCGTGCGGAGTAGCGAGTTTTGGCTGGTTTGAGGGTCTTGCTTACATAGAAGATCGGTCTCTGCTCGCCGTGCTATTCTTTGACTAAAACTATGCTAACTGCGTATTCTGAAACGGCGACGTAAAGGTATAAAGTTTCACCGTTCTCCGGATTGGCAAGGATGGATGCCGTGGACAAATATGTTTTTAGTTCTTGGAATGCAGCTTCGCATCTATCGTCTCAATTGAAATTTTTGTTGCTGCGAAGGAGTTGGTAGAAGGGTAAACATCGATCGGTAGATCTCGCAATGAACCTATTGAGGGCGGCAATGTGTCCTGATAAATGTTGTACTTCTCTTTTATTGCGAGGCGATCAAAGATTAAGCACGGCTGTGATTTGCTTTCGGTTTGTTTTGATTCCTTGTTTGACAATATGTAGCCGAGAAATGCTCCGGATGTGACGCCGAAAGTACATTTGCCAGGGTTCAACTTCATGCCGTATCTGTTGAGTATTTCGAAGCACATCTTTATATGGTCGATGTTATCTTCGGCTCTGGTTGACTTGACAAGCATGTCGTCGATATAAACCTCCATTTTGCCGAGTTGTTCGGAAAACATTTCGTTGACCAAACGTTGATAAGTTGCCCCAGCGTATTTAAGCCTGAAAGGCATAACCTTGTAGCAGTAAGTCCCACTGTCCGTGATGAAGGCCGTCTTTTCTCTGTTGTCGGGGTGCATCCTAATTTGGTTATACCCGGAAAAGGCGTCCATGAAGGATAATAATTCTTTCCCTGCGGTTGCTTCGACTAGTAGATCGATGTCAGGCAGAGGGAAGCAATCTTTGGGGCATGCTTTGTTGATATCCGTGAAGTCGACGCAAACACGCCATTTACTGTTCTTCTTCTTAACTACCACGATGTTTGCTAGCCACTCGGAATATCTGACTTTGCAGATCGATCCTGCTTTCAAAAGTTTGTCAACCTCGTCATTTACCGCTTTGGCGTGCTCGGTGCCCAATTTTCTCCATTTTTGTTGGATTGGTTTGAATGTTGGGTTGGTGTTGAGTTCATGCGAGGTGATTTTTGGGTCAATGCCGATCATATCCTCGATTGTCTAGGCAGAAGTTGTCAGATTCTTTCGTAAGAAATATTCGATTTGTTGTCGTTGTATTGTGTCGAGCTGTGCGCCGATGCTAATGTGCTCTGGGAATTTTGGATTGATTGGGATTGTATCGACTATCTCTTTATCGGTCTTTGTCGGCATTCATTCGGTAGCGTCAGGGTAAATCAACTCAGAAGAGATGGAGTTAACTGCATAGTCGGGGTGCGTATTTTGCGTTCGGTGATGAAACACATTCTGGCTACAGTCTGGTTGTCTCTGATGGTGGATATGCTCCCCCCTGATGGGAAACGTATACACTGGTGATAACTCGAGGCAATTCCCTTCATTGCGTGGATCCATGGTGTCCCGACTATGATGTTGTAGACCGAAGGTTTGTCGATGATTGAAAACTTCAGGCTTTTGAAGGTATTGCCAGCGTAAACTGGGAGTTTGATCGTGCCGAGTGTCGTTACGTGGCTGTTGTCAAATGCGGTTAAGGTTCGAGTTACTTTTTTGATGTCGGAGTCGGGGATCTTCATCTTTGTAAGGGTTGTTTTATAGATCAGGTCGACCAAGATTTTGCTGACATTGCATTCGCTGATGTCAAGAGTGATGACCAAAGGGTCGTTATGTGGTATGTGCAGGCCTTCCAAGTCTGAGGTGGAGAAGATGATTGGGAGGTCGTCTCCTACGAAGTTTACTCTGTCTGGTTGGTGGCTCTTGGTCGAGGCCTCGGCTTTGCGTTGGTGTTATTTGAGGGACCGGACTGAGTCATTATAATCACTGAGGCCACCCATAATCACGTGTACTTCTAGTTTTACTTTCTTGCTGGATCGACTGTTTTCGTCGTAATCATCTCGTCCTTGTTTAGGTCTTTCGTCTGGTTAGTGTTAGACCTGCTATTCTGCTTGTTGTTAGGTCGACGTTTTTCCTCAGGTCGGGGTGATCGGAAGTCTTTATTGGATCGCCACGGTCTGTGGACTACATCTGATAGCTCGTCCTGTCTGTATTTGTTCAACAATTTTTCTTGGAGGGTCCGACACTTCGATGTGGAGTGTCCAATGACTTGGTGATAATCGCAAAAAGATGAAGATTTCCCTTGTTTTGCGTCTGGGGAGCGATTATCGTGCTCCTCTTGACCCTGCGTATCGGATCGAGGTCGTTGACCAGATGTTTTACTGTTGTCGTCTTCTCTGACGTAAATATTCTAGGGTTGACTCGACTTCTGCTCGGTGATAGCGTACACTGCATCTGGCTTGCGGCCCTTATCATCGCGGTGGCCATCATAATGGTGTCGAGGTTTGTGATGGGAGACCTTTAGTTTTTCCTTTGTCAAGCTGAATGATTTTGCGGAGTGTTGTTTGTGCAGGGCTTCCCTTTCTTCTTCAATTTTGATATAGATTGAGGCGCGGTGAAGAGCATCTTCCAACGTCCTTGGTTTATTGGAGGCGAATGTTTCTCTGAAACGGCATTCGTACAATTGACCACGACGAAGTGCTTCAATAGCCGCGCCGTCGTCCATTGTAACCCAAGAGGCGACGTCTTTGAAGCTATCGATGAATTTTCTAAGACTTTCGTCTCCCTTGTGGATTAGGCTGTACAGGTCGGCAGTTGATTCTCTGGGGTTGATCAAGACTGAGTACTGCTTCATGAAGGCCTGGGATAGGTCATCGAATGAGTATTTATGCTCTGCTGATAGTCGAGCTCTACCAGCGGCGATAATAAATGCCGTGAGTTGACTTATTGGATCGGTAGTTCCTTTTGTCGTACCATCGTAAATCAAGAATTTTATCTTGCCGACTTGTCGCTTATCAGCCTCTGAGATTCGCCTGGTGAAGGGTGTTTTACGTGTTTCTTATAATACTTTGTTTATGTCAGGGGGCGAGCTCGTGGCTTGATGCATCTGGGATCGCATCTCTTTGATGGTTCGTTCCAGATCGGCCTCCTTCTGCCGTGTTGTGGCGAGCTCTTCCATTACGTATTGAGGGGTGAAGTGAGGTGCACTGTTATCTTGGCACAGAGATCGACGTCGATAGGGAGGCGTGCTCGTGGTCATTATGAAGCCGACATCGTTCTGTTCGGTTGCGGTGGTTGCGTTCCTTTCTTATAGATAATGGAGGAGAAGAGCGATTTTAGGCTGTCTGATGATTTGATCGATCTGTGCGATAGAGATTGAAGCGGTTGGTGGATCGGTGTTGCGTACTTTGGTATCAGATGCAGGTATTTTTGGGTCTTCGAAAATAGCTGGAGGAATGATCGGAGGGATCAGGGGAATAATCGGAGGGATCGGGGGAATGATCGGAAGGATCACCGGGGGAATTGTGGTGTTATCATCGGAATCCGTGGTAGTAGAGGCGGTCCTGATTGCGGGGCCATTGTTGGTATTGTCGTTGATACCGTAATTTGGAGACGTCGCCATGATCAAGATCGGGAATTCTTGAGAATGTGAGATGAGATTTAAGAAAAGAGAATGTAAGAATCCCCACAGACGGCGCCAACTGTTGAATCACAAAATTCAATAAGGGTAAAATCGTATTTATTGATGATGAAACGAGTTTGTTACAAAGAGATTTCTAAAGAGAGAAAGCAGAGCTGCTTTTAGGAATTTTCTCCTAAGTTTTTTATGATTGCTTGCTCGTGAAGCTAACCCGCTATTTATAGGGGTTTCTAGACATCGTCCCGGTCCAATGGGCCAAATTCCTTCTTCTTTACCCGTTTCGACTCTCTTCGCTTTGATTCATTTTAATCAACCCGGTTCTGGCTAGACCGATCTGCACATTGATTCGTCGGTCTAGATACTTTCAGTTTGATCATTTTGATCTTCCTCCGGATCAACCTAAACAGGGTAGGATTTTGGTCGGGGCGCTAAACCTGGTACCAACATATATCTTATGATCTATGTTAATAATCTCATTATTTATGGAAACTCGACCATTGTGATACATGCAGTTTGGACAGTACTTGATACTTGAGCTCATGTTTCCATATATATAATCTTGGTGTTTTGAAGTACTTCATGGACATTAAGTCTTTTTTAATATTATCTACTAGAATCTGTATTCGCGGTATATGACGGATCAATATTTTTTTAACCATTATAATAAATATTTATATTTTCTAGTTTATTATTATGTGTTCAATTTTTAAAATAATTTTAAATTTTTAGATTTTGTTTTTTAGGTTTTTATAACTAATTTTCTTTGGATATGTAATTTCAATTTCATTATTCAGAAAGTGTTAGTGTTATTGGTTATTTGAAATATATACCTATTTTAATATTTTGTGCATGTCAGTGTTTTTTTAAACATTATAACAAATGTTTATATTTTACAGTTTAATATTCTGATTACAATTTTGCAAATAAGTTTTAGATTTATAGATTTTTTACGTTTAGTTTTATAACTAATTTCTTTTTGTTTATATATAATTTTAACTTCACTCAATTATTAAGTGTTGTTGATTTTTTAACATATATACTCATTTTAATATCTTATAAATCATTCTTATGTCGAAGTCTGTTATGCTATATCCAACGGGTAAGCATACCAGCCCGCAATTTTTTTTTTTATAATTTTCAATAATTTAAAGAGTTTAAAGAATTTAAAATTAACAACTTTTAAAAAGAAATATTTTTAATATTTTCTTTTTGTAAATATTCTAAGTTTATATATATAAACTCTTTAAAATTTTTAATATATCACATATTATATTTCATCAACTATATATCTTTATTAATATATACACACTCATATATATATATATATAGGGCATTGTCTAAAATGTACCATTTGAAAAAATTATTTCCAAACAAGGACCCCTGAAAAAGATTTTTTGAACTAGAGGGGCCCTGCTTGGAAGTAAATATTTGAAAGGGTCCATTATGAGGTATTTTTCTTATATATATATATACATAATTTATTTATTTTTATTAAAAATTGGTAGTCTGTTGATCGATCTTCCAATTCGCAGATGAAGCCTGCTAAATCCGCGGTCCACTATTGGGTTATCAATATTATCTGCTTTTTAATAGATATATCATACTTTCATATATGATGGATCTACTTAGACCTACCCGTGGTTTTACATGCATGATTGACACCTTCTATTTATATGAGACATTGAACAATGATTTTTTTTTCTTTTTATTGATTGAGTAATATATGTTTATTTTAAAAACCTATCTTATTTAAACCTTGTATTATTTAAAAATAGATATGTAGTTTTCCTAAAAAAATGAAATTATGTAGAAAAAATAAACTTTTATAAATTAAATGCATTATGTAATATTTCAAAATAATTTGAAAATAAGATCAAATAAAACAGAAATGTGAATCATGATTAATTTTCCAATACATCGGTATAAATTAGGTAGATAGATTTTGGATAAATTATAATCAATATTAGTTTTCATAATATTGATGTTTTGATTTTTCTGAATACATATATAACATTAATCCTGATTTATTTATTTTATTATAAGTATTTAGAAACACTCCTTAAATTAACTCTTTTTAATAGTGTAGTAGATGTCAAAGAAAATATGTTCCTCGCCTTATTTCTGAAACCAGTTCTTTTGTAAAGTCAGACATCATTTCCAATTGATTATAATCATAGCCTTCTGAAGAGTAATTAGAGTGTATATCAAAGATTTTTAAAATAAATAAGTGGGAGGAGGGATAGTAGAGTTGTGAATTTTCCAAGGGTCAACAAAATTTATAATTATGAAGAACTAAAAAATTAAATTAATATCATCAAAAATATTGAAATTAGTTCTCTCACCAACTTTAATTATTAATACCAAAATGATCTCTTTATAAAGCTAAAATACAAGATATGAGACATAGATATGAGATCAAATGCATTTAATGCGTTTGTCCTTTAAAAAGAGATAATAGTGAGAGTAGAATACAACATGTTCTAATAAAGAGAGACAATAGGGGTTGGGTTGAACGTAAGATATATGTTCTAGTTAGTGGATAACAAATATGTTAATTATGACCGGTAATTTTATTATCAGTAATAATAATTTTTCTGTTAATATTTTATTTAAACAATGGAAAATTATGAAAATTTTAAAAATTACCTTAATATCACAGTAGCGATAGCTTCAGGATAATATCTACAATTGTCGGATTCATAAACTGATATGTAAATATTAAAATTAGCTTCTATGTTAAATATAATTTAGTTATCATTTATACATATCATGTCCGGAACAATAGGTTATTAGTGATTTCTATCTGAAAACAAAGCTATTAATAATATCAGTAATTCTTTTACCTCCACTACAATAGTTAGCCCGTTAACAGAATATTTAACGGGTCACCGCAATTGAAACTATTCATATTCAAGACTTAAAATCCTAACACACAAAAACCATAACCACTCGTTTGCCTGATAACTTTGTTATCAGTAATAATGATTTTATTCTAACAACGCATGACTATGCAAATTTCAAAAATTTCCTTGATATCACAGTAGCAATAGTTTTAAGGTAATATTTACAATCGTCGGATTCATAAATTGTGATGTAGATATTATTTTTAGCTGCTATGTTAAATATAACTTAGCTTTCATTCATACATAGCATGTCTGGAACAATAAGTTATTAGTGAATTGTGTCTGGAAACAAAGTTATTGATAATATCAGTAATTTGATTACCCCCACTACAATAGTTATCCCACTAACATAATATTTAACATGTCACTACAATTGAAACTATTCTAATTCGAGGTTTAAAACTCTAACACACAAACCGCAACCGCTAGTTTGCCATATAACGATAATTTTATCGAGATGTCCAGGGCCTTGTTGGTGAATAGTGCTCTGGTAACCGTGTGGGCTGCGCTTCGGTTACAGACCAGTGCCTTAACCGGTAACTACGTTTGGCAGAGATTTGCGGAAACTGAAAATGTTAAATGATGTACATAGATTCTGAGACAGAAAAAGATGGCTAAAAAGTTTTCTCACCTTTAATCGGAGACACAAAAAAACTAGAAAGATCGGTGACAAACAGTCTAGAGATGATTTAAGAGAATTTCAGACAAAATGGAGAGGGAAAGATGAAAAGGAAAGTAAAGTACTTGTTCTGTCAGAAAAAAATATATGCTCCAATACAATGAGGAAAACCATCGCGACATTTACGCAAACAGTCATTTTAGCAACTTAATTTCATTTTTGTTTCACATTTTAAAAACTGTTGGTAATAAAATATTTACATCAACGCTTTGTTTTTGGTAACATCAGTCCTATCTTCATCATATCTAATACATGATTTGTGTATGACACATAAGTGGTGTTTCATAATAAGCGAAAGCGTATTGTGAATATCATCTCTAAATCGATTATGGACTATAATCTTGGGAAACAGGTCACTGAAAGTAACGGAGCAACAATAAAGGGCAATGCTCAAAATAGCACCTAATCTAATTTTTGTTCCATAAATAGCATTAAGTTTTATTTACATTTTTAGTAAAGATTTATTTTCTTATATATCATAAAATCTCTTAACCTCGTACTTTAGGATTTATGATTTAGAATTTAGGATTTAATCCTACACCGTAAGCTCTAAATCTTAAACCATACATTTTATTCTTAACAAATTATACCTTAAATTCTAAAATAGTTAACCGAAATAAAAAAATTTAAATTTTTGTTTTCTATAAAAGTACTACTTTTGTCTTAAAAAAAAAAGTGTATTTATGAAAAAAAAACATCATTTGATGCTATTTGAAGGAATTTTTTAACAATAAATGAGAGTCTACAACGGAAGTCCTCAATAACCTGATTTTATTTTTGTTTTATAGATGTTTCTTGGAAATCACCTGTTCAGCCAGCAGATATTGCCTGGCAGCTACGTCACAAGGATGGGAGAAGCTTGATTGATTAAAGGTACATCATCCATAGGGCCTGTTACAACACCATTGGAGGCGGAAGCTATTGCTCTCAAAATGGCAGTCCAGGAGCTTGCTAAATTGCATTATAATGGCATCACATTCTGTGGAGATTGTTGTTATACAAGTCGCTTCAAGTTTCGATTGGTGCAACGCAAAACAAATGGTGCCCAAGTGTAATCTATAATAAAGTTCAGGACATACGTAACATTTGCTCAACTCATCGTGAGTATATGTTTGCATATTGTTACAAATCGACCTCAAGAATTGCTCGATTCAGCTCACAATCACTCAAACTTTAGCTAATAAGAATCGCAATCAATCTCACTCAAGAATTTAACAAACGCATGAAGAAGAACAACACAAAGAATTTGTTTACCCAGTTCAATCAAGTCGGTGTGACAAGATTTACATCTGGGGCCAGATTCAATCCGGCAATTCACTATATCAAGGAAGAAGAAGAAATCTGACAAACCGAGCTTTACAACAATGGAGTTTTTCCAATCTCTCTCTCTCTCTATTTTACAAGAACGATGAACAGTGATAACCGATAAGAAAGGAGAAGAATTAAGATTTATACTGAGTCTTGATATAATAGCAGACCCTATATCGCGACTAGAGAATCTGCTTCTTTCTTCACTTGGTTTACTTACCAAATCACTAACCGGAAATCAAAGCTTCTTCAGGTCTTTTGGTTTAAACCAAACCAGAAAATTGTCAGCCTTAATAATCACAACACTCCACCTTGAATCAACTTTTCTTCTCCTCTAGTAAACTGCACTATCTTGGATTTAACCTCTGACTGTAATGCTTCATAGCATTTACCTGAGCAACCTCAGAAATCCAAAGCTGCTTCAAACTTATGAACTGGTATGCCTTTTGTAAGCATATTCGCTGGATTTCTTGAAGTATGAATCTTCAACACCTCAACATTCCCAGCTTCAATCACATCTCTTATGAAATAGAACTTAGTGGCAACATGTTTTGTTTTTTCATGATAAGAAGTGTTCTTTGACAAGTAAATGGCTGACTGAGAATCACACCATATCGATGGAGCTTTCTCTTGTTTAGCACCCATATCATTCAACAAACCTCTGATCCACAAAGCCTCCTTTACTGCCTCTGTGAGAGCAATATATTCAGCCCCAGTTGTTGACAATGTAGTAATATCTTGCAAGTGTGATTTCCAACTCACATTATTACCACCAACAGTAAAAACATAACCACTGATTGATCTTCTTCTATCGAGATCAGCAGCAAAGTCTGAATCACTATAACCCTGCACGTTGAAATATTTCCCTTTTGTGTACACCAACTTCAAGTCAACTGAACCATTTAAGTATCTCAGAAGCCATTTAACTGCTTCCCAATGCATTTCACCAGGTTTACTCATGAAACGATCAACCAGACCAGCAGCATACGCCACATCTGGTTGAGTACCAACCATGGCATACATTACACTACCAACAGCACTTGAGTACGGTGTCACTTCTGTATCAACACATTCACTATCTTCTTTAACCATTGACAGCTTAAAATGTGCTCCAATAGGTGTATTCACAACCTTAGACTCATTCATTCTAAACCTTTGAACCACCTTCTCAACATACTTGGACTGTGACAAACACAACGTCCCTTCTTTTCTGTTCTGGTAATATCTATACCCAATATCCTGCTAGCAGCTCCCATATCCTTCATCTCAAATTTTGAGCTTAAGACTTCTTTGAGTTTATCTATATCTGCCATATTCTTAGCTGCTAGCAACATATCATCAACAGATATATATATATATATATATATATATATATTCACCATGACTTACCTCTTTAACATAGACACATGGGTCATGTTCACTGCTGCTAAACTTCTGATCCATCATGAATCAATCAAACTTCTTGTTCCATTGTCTGGGAGCCTGTTTCAACCCATATAAGGATTTCTTTAACAAGCAAACTTGATCTTTACCAGGATTTACCTCATAACCTTCTGGTTTTTCCATGTAAAGTTCTCGATCAATATCACCATGTAGGAATGTTGTCTTAACGTCCATCTGTTCTAACTCCATGTCTTGATTCACGACTAGAGACATAAGAATTCTGATGGATATGTGCCTTACAACTGGTGCAAAAACTTCCTGATAGTCAATACCTTCTCTTTGTGAGAAACCTCTGGCCATAAGTCTTGCCTTAAACCTCTCAGGTTCAACTCCAGGTATGCCACATTTCTTCTTGTATAACCATCTGCAGCTTATCACTTTCTTATCTAATGGACGATCAACAATATTCCATGTTTAATTCTTCAGTAATGATTTCATTTCTTCAGACATTCCTCCATTCCATTTCTCCCAGTTCTTATCCTTCTTCGCATCATGAAAACAACTTGGTTCTTCATCAATATCGATTTCTTCCGATACCATAAGTGCAAAAACAAACTGAGTATAATCTGAGAACTTAGCTGGAGGATTAATTTATCTTCTGTCTCGATCTCTGGCTAGTTGATAACTTCTCAGATCTTGCCTAGGCATTTGAGTCACAACTTGTTCTGATTCTTCATCCTCAAATTCACTGGAGCTTACTGAAATAGCTCCACCTTCACTTGCAGTCTCTTAATCAACTCTGGTTTCTTAATGATCTTAGATATGACTAAATCATCTTTCACTGTGCTGGTATTTCCAGTTTGTTCCTCATCAACCTTCAAACTTCTATATACCACATCTTCATTAAACACAACATTTCTGCTTATCACACATTTCTCCTCAGTCAGCAATCATATCTTATAACCTTTTGTACCTTGGGGATACCCTAAGACTACTCCTTTCAGTGCTCTAGGTTGTAATTTTCCATGATCTTGGTGTACATAGGCTATAGAACCAAATCTCCTTAGATGCTTGTATCCTGGGTTTTTTATCTAACCACAATTGTTCTGGAACATTGTGATCTATAGCAGATGATGGGGAATGATTTACCAGATATGCTGCAGTGGCAGCTGCTTCTGCCCAAAACTTCTCTTCGAGCCCAGATTCATCAAGCAAGCATCTGACTTTTTCCATCAGTGTTCTGTTCATTCTTTCAGCCACTTCATTCTGCTGAGGAGTATATGTGCATGTTTATGCCTTTCAATGCCATTTTTGCTGCAGAACTCATTAAACCGGGAGTTACAAAACTCTAAACCATTGTCAGTTCTCAACACTTTTACCTTCTTTCTATCTGGTTTTCAACCAATTCTTGCCATTCACAGAATTTATCAAATGTTTCATATTTGGTTTTGAGAAACATTAACCATACCTTCCTTGTCTTGTCATCAACGATTGACAGGAAATATTGCTTACCAGATAGGGAAGGAGTCACATTTGGAGAACCCCATAAATCTGCATGTATATATCCCAATACTTCTTCGGTATTGTGTTTTCCAACATTGAAGCTCAGCTTCTTTGCCTTTCCCATAACACAGTGCTCACAAAACGTCAAGTCTTTTACGTTCTTCTTCTCAAGCAGTCCTTTCCCAGTTAGAACTTTCATGTTATTGAGACTTAAGTGACCCAGCCTACTATGCCATAACACCGTGTTATCCTTTGATACTTGAGCACTGCAACTTTCATAGTTTCACCATCAAGAATATATAAGCCGTTTATCAAATCTCCTTGAAGTGCGGTCTTATTATTCTTGTAGAACCTTATCTTACCATCTCCACCTTCATGTTGATATCCAAGCTTATCCAATGTACCTGTGGAGATTATGTTTCTTCTGAGATTACGTACAAATCTCACATTCTTCAAGACTTTGATTGTGGCTCCATGTGTATTCAGCTTGATTGTGCCACAACCTCTTGATTCAACTGTATGATCATCACCTAGTAAAATCATGGTTGCACCATTTTCTTGAAACTCAGAGAACCATTCAAATCCGGATGGCATATGATATGTACACCCAGAATCAATCACCCATTTATCCTTAGCTTCAAGCTCATTCATGCTTAGAGCTTCTGAGAATACTAACTTCTCTGTGATTACTCCTGCTTCTCCTTGACCTTCATCTTCCATCTTTCTTTTCCTTGCAAAACAATCCTTCTTGACATGGCCTTCCTTTTTACAGAACCAACACGTCACCTTAGTTTTGGAGTTAGACCTGCTTCTGCTTTTACCATTTGAATTTTTCTGATTTTGATTTCTTGTAGCAGGTCTTCCTCTTTCCGTTGTGTATAGTGCAGCAGATGTAACTTAGTCATACTCTTAGACTTAGCCATTTCCCTCTCTATTGATTTTGCAGATGATACAACATCTTGGACTGACAGGGTTTTATTTCCATACTTGAGGGTATGCTTCAGCTGATCATAGCTCAACGGAAGAGAGTTCAATATCAAGATTGCTTGAACCTCATCAGCAACCACAATAGAAAGGCTTCCTAATTCGGCAACTATCTTCAAGAAGTCATCAACATTTTATTTATATTCTTGGATTCGTTTATCCTAAAAGAATAAAACTTCAATTGCAGATAAACCCTATTTGGAAGTGAAGTTTCCATAAACTCCTTGTTCAACACACTCCACATATCAGCTGCAGTTTTGCAGTGATTGATATTTCTAAGCACTATATCTCATACATTCAATATAATGAGATTCATAGCTTGTTCTGACTTATCTACCTTCTCTGGATCAACAGCAGTCTTCGTTAATGTAGAAGCTGCGTCATCGGCATCATCACCATCAATATTGGGTTTCTTTCCATCGCTTTTGGTCAGCGGAACCTCCATTGTCAGATTGAGATCGTTTATGATACCTTTCCGTCCGAGAAGACTTAGATGAGCCATCATCCTGATCTTCCATAACGAGAAATCCAAAGCTCCATCGAACTTCTCAATCTCGATTCGTTGTTTTGCCATCGTCGTTAGAACTGGAGCTCTGATACCACTTTGTTACAAATCGGCCTCAAGAATTGCTCGATTCAGCTCACAATCACTCAAACTTTAGCTAATAAGAATCGCAATCAATCTCACTCAAGAATTTAACAAACACATGAAGAAGAACAACACAAAGAATTTGTTTACCCAGTTCAATCAAGTCGGTGTGACAAGATTTACATCTGGGGTCAGATTCAATCCGGCAATTCACTATATCAAGGAAGAAGAAGAAATCTGCTCAAACCGAGATTTACAACAATGGAGTTTTCCAATCTCTCTCTCTCTCTCTCTCTCTCTCTCTCTTTTACAAGAACGATGGACAGTGATAACTGATAAGAAAGGAGAAGAATTAATACTTTATACTGAGTCTTGATATAATAGCAGACCCTCTTTCGCGACTAGAGACTCTGCTTCTTTCTTCACTTGGTTTACTTACCAAATCACTAACCGGAAATCAAAGCTTCTTCAGGTCTTTTGGTTTAAACCAAACCAGAAAATTGAATCAGCCTTAATAATCACAACACATAATGTTCCTAGAGCTCTCCTCAATGTAGTAGACACCTATGCTAAGTTAGCAAGGCAAATTAGATGTGATTATCTTGTAAAATATCTTTTGTAAGTTTGCTTTGATATGAATGAATGAAATGATCGTTGCTGAAAAAAAAAACACAAAAACTTGTGTTCCACACGTAAGGTTAGATGGCCATAGTCTGTTTCCACTGCGGTTACAAGCATGACACTCTACAAGTTTTGGTATATTTCAAATTATTCAGTGTATTTTGAAATTTCTTAACCGAAGTTAATATAAAATAACAAAATTAATATAAACTAAACTTAAACAAAAATCTATATCTAGCTCATAATAGTTGAAAGTCACTAAACAATTTTTTTTCAACCATTAGTGATTTAGTGTTTGTTTTCTGTTAAAAAATGGGTCAGATCAGACTCAGAGAGATAAAACCTAGTACTTTTTACCACAATACTTCACACAAAAAAGATTCATCTGGACAGTTTGTACTTTTGAATTTGGTACCATCTGACAGAATAAATTATTTTGTCACTTCTAACTTTTGGAAAATTCCACCGGAGAAATCGATGAGAAGAATGGTCCCCAAATGATTATTTATCTAAGATGAAATATTTTTGAAATTATACTAAACTCCAAAGATTTTATCATAAGGATCTTTGTATGCTCGAATCACAATCGTGAGATGAGACCGTCCCCTGTTATAACACAACATATTATCAAAGCTCTCACTCATTTTTCATAATATCCTCTTATTGATTACATAGAAATTACAAACCATAATAGTTACGCTAATCACTCCTTTTTATTCGTAGTTTCGGATACAAACATGACCGATTGATTTGATTCTAAAGATGAAAGAACATAAAAAAAAGATACTAACCCATAGAGTAAGAAGGTGTAGGCAAGTTAATGACAGTGGTCTTCACTTTGGTCATCAAATTGATGCTATTTGTCACACCTTGTGATCCTATTCCACTGTCCTTTAGTCCCTGTTTATACCAATCCAAAACCGAGTTAGCAAACCGGTTCCTGTCTAACAGAGGCAAAAATGGGTCTAGAAATCAATGATTTACCTGGAAAGGGAAGTGGTCCGGTCCACGAGCTGGTGCGGAGTTGATCTGAACCGTTCCTGTCTCCATTGCATCACTGATCAGCATTGCCTTATTGATGTCTTTAGTGAATACACATCCCTTCAAATGAAATTGTTGGGTTAGTTCCGGTTAAGTGAAAACCAAATAAACCGGACTAAACCAAACCCAAATAGCCATACCTGGAGGCCAAAGTTACTAGCATTGCAATGATTGATTCCTTCTTCAACGGAATTGATCCTCAAGACAGGCAAGACAGGACCGAAAGGTTCCTCCCACGCGATTCTCATGTCCGGTCTAACATTGTCCAAAAGCAATGGCCAAATCAAGTTACCTTCTCTTTTATACTCTTGACAAAACGTTGCTCCTTTCTCCTTAGCATCCATCACCAATCCTTCAATGAAATTAGCTGAAGATTCCGACACCACGGCTGTAATATCGCTGTTTTCTTCGGGCGGTCCAACAGTGAGTTTAGCCACTTTAGCTTTCACTTTCTCAACAAGCTCATCAGCCACTGATTCCATCACTAGAACTACCTTAACGGCAGTGCATCTCTGCCCACTGGTTAAGGTAGATAAAACCGGTTAATGCAAAATCCCGGTTTATACATCGGTTAATTACACTCATTGTAGCTAGCTAGGTAGATTACCTGTAAGAGAATCCTCCTTTGATAATGTTGGAAGCAACTAAATCAAGATCAGCATCCTCCAGGACAATGCATGCATCTTTTCCTCCAAGTTCCATTTGAAGCGGGATCATACCGGCTTTCTTAGAGATTGAAACTCCGGTATCACCACCGGTAAAACTGAAACCGGCCATCAAAACTTTTAGTAGTTTATAACAACATAATCGTTTTTTTTATAGGGGCATTGTCTAAAATGGATCCTTTGGAAATTTTATTTTCACACGGTTCCCCGTGAAAAGTTTTTAAAGCAGTAAGAGTCCGGTTTGAAAATAAATTTTCAAAAGGGTTTATTTTTGGTATTTAATCATTTTTTTATAATGTATATATATACCTAATGCAGTTAACAGCAGGGTGCATAGTGAGGAAATCGCCGATCTCAGAGCCTTTTCCGGTAATGCAGCTGATAAGACCTTTTGGGAAACCGGCTAAGTGAAAGCAATGTACCATATGAAGACAAGAAACGGCTCCCTAAAGAAACAAACCATTAAAGCATTTTTCAAAACATCAAATTCAAATGAATGTAAAAGTTTTTTATTTACTTGAGTTGGAGGTTTAAGGACAAGGGAGTTTCCAGCAATCAAAGCAGGAGCGATCTTCGATACAGCGAGATTAACCGGATAATTGAATGGAGGAATAGCCAAAACCACACCGAGTGGAATCTACAGCTCAGAAAACAAAACATTTGTTTAACTTTAACCATTGATGTAGACATATGAATCAAAGAGATTATACCTTGGAAGTGAGGCAGTACTTAGTACGTTCATTACCAGGGAAGCTATCAGAAAGCAGAAACTTCCCTTCACCTAAGATCCTAACACCTTCTTCAGCACAATAAGAGATCAAATCTCCAGACCTCACAACCTTTCAACCAAAATCAAACATCAGAGATCTGCAAAGAACAAACAAAAATGAGATGCATAGAGCGAGTGAGACCTCAGTAACAGAGTCTTTGGCTGGTTTAGCGATTTCTTTGACAAGAGATTCAGCAATGGGAACTTTGTTGTCCTTGAGGATTGCAGCAGCTTTGTGAAGAAACTCAGCTCTCTTCCAAAGAGGAGTCTTTGCCCATGACTTCTGAGCTGATTTTGACAGTTCCATCACACTGTTCACTTCTTCTTGTGTGCATGCTGTTGTTTCACAGAAAAACAGAACATTATCTTATGAAAAACAGAACATTCCTCTGTTTTTCTTAGGGTTGTTATCTAAGTTAATCTCAATTAAACTTCTTAATTTCCCATTATTCAACATTATATCAAGTAATCAACCAATATTCATGAAATTTATATCTACAAATTTGGTCTTAAATCGGCTATGCAGAAAACAAAGTTCTGGTTTTTATGAAGACAATCAAAGAACAGTAAGAGGCAGTGAAATCGGTGAGTCTTCTAACAAAGCAACAAAACCTTATCTGAAAATTCAGAAAGAGTGAAACTTAAGAAGACAATGATGAGAGACATACCTTGAACCTTGTACTGTGTCTTCCTCGTGGAGGGGTTAATGATGGCAACACTCTTACCGGAGGAAGAAGTTTTCCACTCTCCATCAGCATAGTATTTGTAAACTTCTCCGTCAAGAATCTCTGAGAACAATCCAGTCCCTGCCATTGATGTCTGAAACAAAACTTAAAACAAGAAAGAAAAGAACACAAAAATTTTGTGTGTTGTGTAGATTTGTTTATGTTCACACAATTTCTGAATATATAGCCAAAGAAACAAAACAGAGAAGAGTCCTCTCTCTTCAGAAGAAAGGTGAAGTGATTAATGATTGATTTTATGGAAGGAGTGGTGAAAGAGCATGAAAGGTAGATAGATAAGTGATTTAAAAGTAAAAAGAAAATCTAGACAAGGATAAAGAAAGGAAGATGAAAAATTGTATGGTGAGAAATGAGAATTAGAGAGAGTGAAGAGTGTTTCTTGGTGTGTGATCGTTTTGTTGGTTATTGAATAGCTTTTGGTCCTACATCATTGTTTATTAACGAAGGAATTCATGAGAGCCACAACCACAAGCATGTCTTTGAATTTGTACACAAACAAACATGCATATATTTAACTCACAATGTCCCTCTTTTTTCTTATGGAATATTCCGATATTTTTTTAATCTGGAAAATTTTACAAGATACATTAAGTGGCATATGTGAATAAGTGTCATGTGTGAAATGCACTATTTCTTTTGTTATATAGGAATATGATATTAATTGTGACTTAAAAAAGGTTAAAACTATAGGCTATCTTCATTCAAACTACAGTAGTTAGAGCTATCTATTTTTATATACTATAGAGAAATTTTCTAAAATAGTATCAACGTAATTTGTGACATAAATAACACACATTTTTGTTTTGGACAAAAAAAACATTTTTATAAAAGGTAATAATTTAATTTTTTGTTTGGGTTAAGTGTTGTATTTTAGGATTTAAGATATAGTTTTTAGGAGGTAAAATATTTGATTTAGGGTTTAAGGCTTAAGGTTTAGAGTTTCTTAAACTGTAAATCTTAAATCTTAAATCTTAAAATATGAGGTTATGAGATTTGTGTTATATAAAATATTACCCTTTAATAAAAATATTATTTTTATCCTAAATAAAAATTTGTGTTATTTATAACACGTAAACTTTATGTTGTGCTATTTTTTAGAATTGACTTATACTATAACCATGAACTTGTTTCCCATTTCATTTAGTTGTTTGAAGTGAAATTAAGCCTTATTTTATAAATTTATAAGTTTATTAAAATTTGATTGGTGGCACAAAAATGGTAAACATTTTATTGTGAGAAATTAAGAAAACGATAAGCGTTAACGTAATAGTTAAAAGGTACGAAATATATAGGTGAAAATAGTACTAATAAAAACAATTGGTGATAACACTTTAGTTTGATACCATTAATTTTCCCTCTTGTGATTAACACAGTAAAAGGACTCGTACCTTTTCGGTTTTACAACATCGATCAAAATGTACCAATCAAAAAACAATAATGCTACAGAACTAGCTAGGATAAGCGGTGTAATGTAATTGAATAAAGCCAAAAGCGGTTAGGAACTATAAGTTTTTTTTTTTTTTTTTTTTATAATTAAGGAACTAGACGTTGTTATCTTTGTTCAAGGCCTTACACGTTTTGTATGTCTTTCTATATTTATTCTAATGTCGTAACATAACTAAATTTTCAGCACTATTTTTAGTTTCGACGTCGATTGAATTTTGAATTGACATCATTTTAATAAAATGCAAAAATTAATTTAAAATGAAACAAATAATGGAACTTTGTGTCATTTAAGACCCAACCCGAGGACTTATTATCCACTATACGATTTTTGTTTTGTTTTCCTTTGATAAAGCAGTCCATTTTTTTCTTCCATTGCAAAGTTATCGAAAATGTAAACGACGGTTTCTTATCTTCTTTGGAGAAATAACACAAGTAAAATATCTTTTGTCCAAGAAAACAAAATGGATGAAAACCGGTTATGAACATTTTTCATCTTTGTAACTTTTACATTACGAGATGCATGAGCTGTGAAAACCACAGTGCTATAGTAGAAATCATATTTTTGTGATACTTATTCATTTTATAAATTGTAATGTACCAAGAACATGTAGTATCATTTTAAATCCAAACTAAAATATTGAATTATTGATATAGTTATTTGTCAAATACATTTCGTTACATCACTATTGAAGGTGGCTGGGCGGATCATTTCATAGATATATAATTTATGATAGTATACCGTGAATGTAATACGGTTGCTAATAGGTTGGCTAAGTTAGCTCATATACAAAAGCATTTATCTCAAACTTATTTCTATCCACCTAGATGTATAAGGAGTTGTTTGTTCAAAGACTATGGAAACCATTTCTAATATATGAAAGACATTAAAAAGGGAAAAGAGATGATGAGTAATCTTTTGACAAAAAAAAAAAAAAAAAAGATGATGAGTAATCACATATGAGTATTGTAAAATTAAAATACCATTATTCAAACTTTTAGTATCTTCTATAAAATTTCTATCGACAACACAAAATTTATAATGGATCAACAACAAATATATTCATTAACTATATTGTATAATTTCACCGGAAATCCAAGTCATGGATAATTGAGTAGGTGAAGAGATGGGAAGAAAGGTAGATGGAAAATCTCATCACATAATTCTTGGTAGTTAAGAAGATTGGGGAACCACAAGAGTTTGGAAGATAAAGACTGAAAATAAAACTTGCAAAGTGCTTAATTCATAGGACCACAAAAACCATACCGTAACGTCAAGAACCCCACCAATGGGGGTACCAATCAATCACTCGTCCATTAATCTTGCGAACAAACCATAGCCTTGGAAATTTCAGTTTATTTTGTGTGTGACTATATTGTAAAAATAAAAATAAATAATTGTTAGGTATAGTGGCTTTGATACATAAACGTAAATAATGTCATTTTTTGCACTCTTTGAAGAAAATAAAAAGTTGGTGTATCGGTAAATAACATTTTTAATAATCAGTCAAATAGACCATCTCCAATGTATTTCTTTTATTTTTTATTTTAAAATAGAGTTATTCTATAGTAGTGTTTTCCTCTAATGTATTACTCTATATTTTACTCTATAAAGGAATATTCTTTACTATATTCTAATTTTTTATTTTTTAGAAAAATAATTTATTTTTAAAACTTACAATTTGATCTCATATCTTTTATTTCTTACAAATTTCCATAAATTATCATATTATTTCAATTTATAATTTGACCCACATATTTTTAGTTTTATTTTATATTGTTTCTTTTTATTTTATGTTGTTTAACTTTTATTTTGTATTTTTATTTAATTAAATGAATGACATTAAAACATAAAATAAAAATATTCAAAACATTAAGGAGTAAAATGTAAATAAAAAAGTTTAATTCTATATCTTCCCCATTCCTCTATTATAGAGTGGGATATAGAGTTAGATTGGAGATAATTTTACTCTATAATACAGTTTAGAGGGGAATATAGAATTAGATTAGAGATGCCCTTAGTACGGTGTTTGTTTCAAAACTATCATGTAAATTTAATTTGTCATTTTTTGGACCTAGACTAATTCTCTAGGGAAGTGCATCTTTACGGATTGACCTTATTTTTAGGTATTTTAATGGGCTGAACGCAAGGATCCATATCTATTTGACCAAATGGAGTGATTAGGCCTGGACAAAAAATCCAAAATCCAAAAATCGATCCGAAACCGATCCAAAAAACCCGGCTCTGAAACCGAACCGAATGGATTCTATATTTCCCTATCTGAATAATCCGAACCTAAACTGAACCGAATCTGAATCCGATCAGATATCCGGAATAAATCTGAAATAACCGATATTAACTATAAAATATATATAGTTTATATATACAGTTATATACACTTATATTTCTTTCTCGATATCTCAGTTTTTCTTCTTTTTTTTTGATTAATCTTCCTCTTTTTTATTCATATTCTTCTCGATATGTTCAAGTTTTTTTGGGTTTTTTCAGATTTGTTCGGGTTTTAGCCGAATTTCTTTCGGATTTTTCAGATTTATTTTGAGTTTTGACAGGATTTCTTTCGGATTTGTTTGGGTTTTCAGATTTTTCGAATTTTGGATACAAATTCGAAATAACCGATATTATGTTCAGTTTTAAATCAGGTTTTACAAAAAAATGAAATCCGATCCGAATCTGATCAGATCCGATCCGATCCGAATCGAAATCATGTTAAAATCTGAACGGATTCAAATTTGTCCCATCTAAAAAATCCAAATCCAAAAAATCCGATCCGATCCGATCTGAAAATCCGAATGCCCAGGCCTAGGAGTAATTTAGAAAATTCCACACTTGAGAGAAATCAATCTCTGGCCTAGATCAACATGGCAACTTCTCCTCGAATGGAAAATTAGGAGATCACCACTACTTGTTTTTGTTGTGATTAATGATGTAATTGTTGATTTGTATTTGTTTTCTTATGCTTGGGATTTGGGATGTATCAACTTTTGTATCCAATATGAACTAAATAAATAAATCACTCGTTAAAAAAAAAGAAACCAAATCATGTTGGGTGAAACTAGACCATAAGTTGATTGTACATCTCACATCTCCTTCGTTTTTTCTTTGTTTTTTTTTTTTTGCTGTAAAAAAAGAGTTTTCCTTTTTCTTTTTTTTTGGCCTGAATGAGTCATTGACATGTCATGTTCATTATCACGTATGTACAAAAGCGAAGTAATAATCATGGACTTGCCTATCTTTATCCACTCGTCTCAATCGGCAGGCCTCGTCGTATCTTTTCTTCTACGACGATCTTATTCTCTTATTTTTCAACGTAACTTGTTCTAGACCTAACACCAAAGCCCGAAGCATAAGCAAAGTAAACCACCACTTCAGAATTTCAATTTTTAAAAAATTTTAAGGGTCACATATTTATTATAAATATGTGTATTTAGACTAAAACATTTGAAACTCATAACATTTTAGAGATGTTATATATTTATTTATAAATTATTTTTGTTACAGTTAATTTAACTAAATTGAAACAAGAAAAGGAAAGTAAAAATAAATAGATTTATTAGAAATTCATTCGTTAAAATTATAATGATCATGAAACTAGAAGTTTCAATTTATTTTTGTAGTTAACTATTTAACGTTTGCAATTCACCAAATTATCGTTGGATTTACTTCATACTTTAATATTTCATTTATTCAAATTAGTTTCATAAGCATTTAATATCTTATCAAATTTTTAAAAATGCAGAATTGTTAAACTCTTCATAAACAATCAGATAGAAAAACTGACGCAAAATTCTGAATTCATAAATGTATTAGAGTTTTTCTTCAACAATTAACATACATGTACATAGATTTATTATCAACTGAGAGAGCTATGGTTGATGAAATAAATTATGCGGATCTAATGAATGATTTTCAGGAGAAAATACGAGAATAATTATATTTATTAAATAGAGATTTTTCATTATTTTAAAGATTTTTAATATTTATATATAATAAAATTTTAAATTAAATTATAAAAGAAATCATATTTGTTTTCTCGTTTTGGGTCACTAAAAATGTTGGACCGACCATGCGTAACACTACTAGCACATCTTACTGATGTTGTTAAATTAAAATATTACTACTTACTGATCGCATAAATATTAGGGAGATTTTCTTAAATTTGGGATAAGAAAATGATCAAATATTTTTAAAAATTAGAAATTATAGACTTGATTATATTTTTCACTGAAAAAGCTTTTAATATTTACAATTCAAAAATGTGTTTGTGAGTTATATTTTTATATGTTAGATTTATTTTAAACCGTTTTATATTTTGGGCGGTTTATTTTTGAATAGTACATACATTTACATTGTTAGCAGGTCCGATCTTGAGGTCAAGTTAGGCAAACAGTTGCTTGCGGTCTTGTGTCTATAAAGAATATTATTGGCTTTTTTTTGTTGCAAATTTTCTATAGTGTAGTGATAATAAATAAATCTTCTTAAATAAGACATCATGAGTTCAAGCCCACAAACTAAATCAAATCAACTCACTTATTTTATAGTTTGTGGCATGTTGAATTAAGGGCCAGCCCTAATTGTAAGGATGGTTTTCTAGCCACATGCCAGACAGGCCATGAAAAAGTGGCAAACTATTTTAGCAACAAAATCTTTCTAGAGGAAATATGTGTCTCAATATCGGTTATATGACCTCTTGTTCAGATTACATTCTCCATTCGGACTTCTAGGACACTTCGGTCCAAGAGGCATTTAACTGTTTGATCCGTCTAATTCATGCATGCTTAATTTTGACGACTATAGTTTACTTTTAAACTCACTCTAGACCTATTTGTTAACCTAGACATACTCTTCAATTTATATCAAATTACATCATAGAATTAGAAGAAACACAAACAAAAAAAAGTGTGAAATATAATATACTCTTTCTGTTTCAAATAAAATGATGTTAAGGATGTTTCATACATATTAAAAACAAAATAATATATAGTTAATTTATTAGTTATCTTTTTAGTTGATAATTTTTATTTTTTTATTTTTTATGGCTCTATATCAGATACTCCATTATTCGAAGTTTCAATTTTCTAAAAATACATTAACTAATTCACTCACTAACAAATATTTAAAATAAAAATACTGTTATTTTGCTAGGAAGGATTTTATGGAGGTTGGACAAGGTAATAGACTTTCATACAGAGCCGATCCAAAGATTTACGGGACCACATGCAAAATAATTTTAAATCATAAAAATAATTTAAAAATAATATTTTAATAATTTTAAATAAAATTTTTTTGTAATAAAATGTAATTATTATAACTTAATAATAATTAAAGAAAATAAAATTTCAATTCTTATAATAATTTTAAAATAAATATTAATATATTGTTATTTTTCTTAATATTTATATGTTTTTCTGTAAAACTATTAATATAAAATTATTAATATATATTAAAAAAATTAAAATGGACCCTCTTAAAATTAAGAAACCCCATTCAAATGTATTGTGGAAATGCTCCAAGGCGCGGCTCTGCCTTCGTATGCTTGGAGAAGCATCTTTCATGGCCGTGATTTTATTAGCAAAGGGTCTGATGCAAGCTTTTTTTCCAATAGATGGTCGAAATACACATGTTTGGTTTGATAAATGGGTTTTTGATGGTACTCCTCGCCGGCCCATGAATAAGTTACCGATGATGAACATTGACTTGATGGTTTCGGAGTTGATAAATGATCAAGGTGAGTGGAATACTACCATGGTCTCAGAACTATTCCCCTAATCTGATGCTACACGGATATTATCCTTTCCTCCGGATAAATCTCAATCTGATTCTCGGATTTGGGCCTATACCAATAATGGTAATTACTCAGTTAAGAGTGGTAACTGGCTCTTGTCCTTACCAGGCGCAGGCGTTTCTGATTTTTCCCCTACCACTAAAGAAAAGATGCCCTAAAAGCACGTATTTGGTCTATACCAACAGTACCTAAAATCAAGATGTTCCTTTGGAGAATGTTGTCTGGTGCTTTAGCAGTGGCTGAATGTCTAAATGCTCATGGTATACAGGCTGCTATGGCATGCAAGGTTTGTAATGCCGCTCCTGAAACGATTGAACATGTTCTGTTTGAGTGTTTGCCTGCGTAAACGATTTGGAGTAACTTGGGAATTCACATCCCTTTGGTCTCAAACGGGAACAAGCTACAGCAGTTAATGTGTTTCTGTTTTGATGTCATTGAAAAAAAGCCATATGATGATAATGTTTGTTTTGCTTTGCCTTGGTTTTTGTGGGGCTTATGGAAACACAAAAATGTGGTGGCTTTTGAAGGTATACATGGGGATATAAACAAGTTGATTGACTCTGCTTTAGAAGAAGCAGATCTTTGGAAGAAGGAACAAGATAAAGTTAAACAAGACGAAAGAAGGTCTAAACGTGAAAGTAATTGTCTGGGGAAGAAATGGACTAAACCCTGTATTGGTCGTCTCAAGTGTGACGTGCATGCTGCATGGGTAAATTCTACCTTTATGTGTGGAGGCGCTTGGCTTATCAGAGATGATATGGGGACTGCTTTGTTCCATGCCCGTGATGCTTTTACTCCAGTTACCAATCGTCTCACAGCAGAATTGCGATGCATTGAATGGACGTTAAGTATTTTGATAGACATGCACGTCGATCATGTTGAGATCTGCACTGATTTGAACTCAGCTATAGAAGCTCTTACTAATCCTCAGAAATGGCCACGATTCCAAAGTGCTTTGTTACGGATTCAGAAGCTTTGTGGTGCATTTCAGGTAATACATTTTCATGTTTCTTCACCTCAAACGAATTCACTGGCAAGGGACATCGCAAAGAGTGTAACAAGAGAGGGACGGCTCAGATCGTACCTTTCTATTGGTGGACCTTCATGGTTACATCAGAAGTTACAAGAAGAAGGCCAGGGCTAATGTTTTCTCAATCCTTTATTATGCTCTGTCATTTGTATCTTCTACCTTACAAAACTTTTCCTTTCATTTGATACTTTTGAATAAGATGACAAAAGAAAATAAAAATAAAAATACATTAAATAAATCTAAACAACAATTTTTCTTAAACATAAGAAAAACTTTAAAACATATATTTATCTAAAATAGAGGGAGTACCAAATAGCTGAATTCATTATAGATATCAAAAAAGTGAAAGCATTGTATGAATTTCTTTTATCAAATTGTCAAAGTTGTAAATATTTTTGTGTCCGCGCATATGAATCATTTAATAGTTAATATTAATCATAAAGATTTTTAGGCTTTGATTATCTTTGTAGAGGTCCTTACTCACCAAGTAATCTTTACAAATACTTTATTTTCATGTAAATTTGATGTTGTGTTTTTGTTATTAGAGTCTTGATTTAGTTTAGGTATTGAAGTTGCTATCAAATTAATCATTAACAACTCGGCCATCCCGGTTAATACCGGTTCATACCGTTCATCCCGGTTTAGTCACGGGAAGACATATTCTACCCTAGTTTCAGTGTTATGTATTTGCAGGCTCTCACAATCGGATTGGTTTTGTTGTCTCATTAGTTTAAGTATGAGGCTTTGCTCCCGGAAGTGTCTATGGTCTCGCCGTGGTTACTTTTTCCGGTGGAAGCAGAGCCAATGATTACAATTACTTGATCAATCAAGCCACTTAACGCGCGATGATGATATTCTTGAGCGTTATTTGTAACCTCTTTTCATACTTTTGTCCGTTTTTGGTATTTTTCTTCTTTGAGGCTATGATGATACTTTTGAAGTCAGTGGACCAGACGTTGAGGTCACTCTGTTTTCTTGGCGTGGCTACAAATTGGTACTAAATGAAGAGACATTTTCTTTTCTTTGTTACCTTTTATTTGTTAGCAGCCATGGCTGAGTGAATCTTATTCTATCTGTCTGAGAAAAGGCGAATCTGAGCTTATACAATTCCATATTATGCAATTGAAATGTTTAAATTTTGATTTACTATGTAAACTTTTGCTTAAATGTCTAATTGGTAGAATCTCAGTTTGAGTAGTGAACTAACTAAATCTTATTGTTATCTGTCTGTGAAAAGGTGAATCTGAGCTTATGAAATTCCACACTATACAACTAATTTGTTAGAAAAAACTGAAATTTTAGTTTTGATTGGTTCTGGTACTGTTCTGAGATGTATCTAATTGGTAGAAGAATCGAAGTCTGAGTTATGAATTAGATAAGTAAGTAAGTGTCTCATAGTAAGACCAGAAACAGATTTTGAATCTTGAAGCTTTGAAAATGTTGAAACTTGTGTAACCATAGTTTATCCTTCTTCTTAGCTTACTTTGGCAACCACATGTTTCTGAATGGTTATTACAGCAATATTGCTTTTAAAAAAAAGGGTAAATTGTGGACCTAAACCATAAAAAGAATAGAAAGAAACAATTATGAAAGTGGTCAACTTTGGAAACAAAGTTTGTGCTTTTGTGGTACCGATTCAGCTTTTTCTAATTTTGTGAGAAGTGAAAACACAAACTGATGTGAGTTGTATGTATTTTGATCAAGATTGTGACTTTTGTGGTGGGATTGTTTTCCAAATTAAGCAGTTTAGTCTTCATAGTTTCTGTTGTATGGAATTATTGGTTTTGAGATCTCAATTAATTCAGTAACTATTATCAGAAACTGTTCTAAGATAAGAAAGTGTTTTTTTTTTTCAACCTATGTCATATAGCCTCATTGGTATTCTCAGTCGGACCTTTTATGTTTTGGCAGTATTGTTCATGACAACATAGTTTCTAGAAATCAACTGGGTTTTAACTAAATACTGTTAAACCAAGTTCTTTTTCTTGGAGATGGAGCTTGGCTTTGTTTGGAATCATACAGCCACTTGTGTGTTAGTTCGATTGATTGTTACTCTTTTCTCTGTCAGCATCATGCTTGAGACTTAAGAGAGTGGAAGAGGCAATACCATCACAAGTTCTGAAAAAGGACAAAACTTTTCCTGATGCAATTCACGTTATCCCTCCACAAGCTCCAAAAGAGTTTACTTGGGAATCCAAAATTTGTTAAATGCAAAACCAAATTTTGTTAGCATAAGACCAAAACTACTTCTTCATCTTCTGTCCCACTCCTTGTGTGTATTTGAGTTGCGTCTAGTTTTGAGAGAGAGAAAGAGAGAGAAAATGTCTTCTAGTTTGTTGTGTCTTGTGTTCCTGTTCTTCACTATTGTTGCAGAAGCAACGTATTCCCCAGGAGGTTTCCACCATCTTTCTTCTCTAAGACAAAACAAGAAGAAGGTCTCCAAGTCAAAGCCAAAGTTACCTTTTGAGACTCGTTACTTCCCTCAGAATCTTGACCACTTCAGTTTTACACCCGATAGCTACAAAGTCTTTCACCAGAAGTATCTCATCAACCGTCGTTTCTGGCGCAAAGGTGGCCCCATCTTTGTATACACTGGAAATGAAGGAGACATTGACTGGTTTGCTACCAATACCGGTTTTATGTCAGATATTGCTCCCAAGTTCCGAGCTCTTCTTGTTTTCATTGAAGTATGAGCTTTTCCAAGACCACAGCATCTCTTATCTCTAGTTTAAAGAATGAGACTTGAACATTTATATTGGTGTTTTGTTTGCAGCACCGGTTCTATGGAGAATCAATGCCATTTGGGAAGAAATCGCATAAGTCGCCTGAAACATTGGGTTACCTGAACTCTCAGCAAGCATTGGCTGATTTTGCCATTCTGATAAGAAGCTTGAAGCAGAATCTATCATCCGAGGCATCGCCTGTGGTTGTCTTCGGTGGCTCCTATGGTGGAAGTAAGCTTACACACACCAGTTTCAATTGATAGTTTCTTATTATTACTCATTATTTCTCATAAACGATGTTCTGTTGTGTGTCATATCTTGAGACAGTGCTTGCAGCGTGGTTCAGGCTCAAGTATCCACACATAACAATCGGTGCATTGGCTTCTTCAGCTCCAGTTCTTCACTTCGATAACATCGTACCATTGACCAGCTTCTATGATGCCATTTCTCAGGATTTCAAGGTTTTGTATGCTTTGTTTCCATCAATTTTCATACAAACTTGACATTATATAATGAAAACTATTGTTACGAGCAGGACGCAAGTGTTAACTGTTTCAATGTCATAAAGAAAAGCTGGGAAGAACTAGACGCAGTTTCAACTAAAAAGAATGGCTTGCCAGAACTCAGCAAAAAGTTCAGAACTTGCAAGTAAATTTATGCTCTAAGCTTATCTTCAACTTGCAGTGAAATCAATTCTCTGCTCTCTAAATTCTAAAAAGTTTTGTTATAATTGCAGAGGCCTTCATTCTCAATATTCAACAAGAGATTGGTTAATGGGAGCATTTGTTTATACAGCCATGGTTAATTATGCAACTGCAGCTAATTTCATGGCGCCACTGCCTGGTTATCCTGTGGAGGAGGTAAGATAATCATTACGCCGGAGTGTTTCATCTGAGTATTTTCTTTTTCCCAACCGGAATTGGACTTGTTTTCTTTTGTATCAGATGTGCAAGATCGTCGATAAGTTCCCTAGAGGATCGAGTAGTCTTGACCGTGCCTTTGCTGCTGCAAGCTTATACTACAACTATTCAGGATCAGAAAAATGCTTTGAGATTGAACAACAAAGTGATGATCATGGACTTGACGGTTGGCAATGGCAGGTAATCTCACAAATACGATTTTCTCAAAGAATGTATGTGTATGAAGCTTAGATCATCATTTAGATATTGATCATTTGGGGGAGGATAGGTGCAGTCTCTAGAGCAAGAATTGATTTATGTTATGGAACTATAAATGACACAGTTGTGGTTACTGAATTGGAAACAGGCGTGCACGGAGATGGTGATGCCAATGAGCTGCTCAAACCAAAGCATGTTCCCTCCGTATGATAATGACTATGAGGCATTCAAAGAAAGTTGCATGAGTAGATATGGAGTCAAGCCTCGACCTCATTGGATCACCACAGAATTTGGTGGAATGGTCAGTTTTTTCTTCCCTTCCTTTTGTATCAGTTTCGTCAGCTGTGACTGTGAGATTCAATATCAGCTCTTTGGTCATGTTTTGTAGAATATTGAGACAGTGTTGAAGAGATTCGGAAGCAACATCATATTCTCCAATGGAATGCAAGACCCTTGGAGCCGTGGAGGGTAAGTACTAACTACTAAATAGTAAGTACTCTTCTCAATGTTTGTAGAAGATGTGTTTTGGATGTTAAACAGATGGATTTTTTCATCTAATTTCAGTGTTCTGAAGAACCTTTCAAGCAGCATCGTCGCTCTTGTGACAAAGAAAGGTAAACACTTTTGTTACGTTTATGAATGTTGGAGAAGTTAGACATACATAGATTTGAGTGAAAAAATTGAAAGCTGACATTGTTTTGTGTGAAACAGGAGCTCACCATGCGGATCTCAGGGCTGCTACAAAAGATGACCCAGAGTGGTTGAAAGAGCAGAGGAGGCAAGAGATTGCCATTATAGAGAAATGGATCAGTGACTATTACAAAGATTTGAAAGAAGAAGAGTAAATGAAGAGCAATAGGAGCCACAAAAAAAAAGTTTACTGCACTAAATCAACAAATAATATATTGCATGTACTGTACTACGTTTTGTCATGCTTTTACGATTCAGTTCTTGTAATAGAGCATCAACTCCACTTGGAATTGTGTTTTCCCACATCTATATGAAATATGACACTCTATGGGTAGTTTCTGATTCAAATTAAAGTATACCGGCAATATTGAAAATGCTATGGAACTAAAAGGGTACAATAGCAAATAGTTCAAAGTGATCGTTGGAGGCAAAACGATGTCGTTTTTGGGGTTTCACACTGTTTTCCCACTATCGCCCATTATTGCTTGAGACTGTGATCTGATCGATAAAATTCAAATTGAGCTGATCTTCACCACATCAATGGCGCGGAGGTCGGGAAATTGCATGAAGTTTCTGGTGATCTTCTCGGTGGTATCAGCTCTAATTGTGTGTGGACCTGCTCTTTATTGGAAATTGAACAAAGGTTTCGTTGGATCTGCTCGTAGCAACTCCATTTGTCCTCCTTGTGTCTGTGATTGTCCTCCTCCTTTTTCTCTCCTCGAGGTTTCTCCTGGTACTGTAAATATGTCCTCTCTCATTCTGATTGGATCTAGGAATCTGGGTGCTCAATTTGATTCGAAAATTAGGAAACTTTATCATTACGGATCTTTCTATTTTTTTCTGGAATTCAAAGATCGTGCTAAAGAAACATCTATCTGATGGATTTCTTTGATGAATCTTTATACTGTATCAAGCTACTGCTTTTATATTTTTGATCTTTCATTGTCTAAGCTTTTAAGAATCTCAGATTTTTGAAAAAAGTTTCTTTCTTTTGCAGGGCTTGCAAACCTCACCATTACAGGTTTGATCTTGGAACTCTGTTTGTTTCGCTCTTCAGATTTTATAGTGTCTCTACTAATTTAGTATGAATGAGAATGCCTCTCTGATGATATCTCTATCAAGAGTCAAGACCCTTATTGTAATCATTTGAAAAACCTGGGAAGTTGGTGAATCAGTAACCAATTCTCAATAGTTGAAGAGCGAAACGAGTTTTCTAGGTTAAATTTATTTGGGGTTCTTGATCAATGATCAGTCATGGGAGCTTTAGGTTTTCTTATCTGTGGCACTAGGTACAAATTGTTGTTATAGGTATCTCTTTTAAGATGTTTGTCTATTGATCCAATCCAAGGAAAGTAGAATATGAATATTGACTTATGTTTGTGTATCAGATTGTGGAAGTGATGATCCAGAGCTCAAGCAGGAGATGGAGAAGCAGTTTGTGGATCTTCTCACAGAAGAGCTGAAGCTGCAAGAAGCAGTAGCAGATGAGCATAGTCGTCACATGAATGTTACACTTGCTGAAGCAAAAAGGGTTGCTTCACAGTACCAAAAGGAGGGTGAGAAGTGTAACGCCGCCACAGAAATATGTGAATCAGCTAGAGAGAGAGCTCAAGAATTGTTACTCAAAGAGCGGAAGATCACTTCTTTGTGGGAGCTGAAAGCTCGGAAATTGGGTTGGGATGGTGAGTAAGTAAGTGATTCATTCTTTAGTGACTTGTTCTCAGTCTACCTTGAAGAGTTTCTCAATGGAAGCAAACTAGATTTTCTCTTCCGCATACAGCCCTTGAGAACATGGGAATTGCTTAATTCTCAAGGCAATGTCTTTATCTCCCATGTTCTCTATATATGTAGCTCGTTTTTGTTTTGCTCGTGGAACTAAATATAGCTAAAGAAAGTGTTGGCCAATTGTATTGACTTTTCTTCAGATATAACATGTCCAGTCATATTGGACGAGAAGTCACCGACTTCTGTATTTTATAGTTCATGTTCATCCCCAAATTCTCATCAACTAAAGCAAAAGTATATAATTATTATCTTTCTCAACTTCGATTTTACGTTTGCTGAAATCTGCTTCTAATGGAGACTGTGAGACTGATTTGCTCTTTAAGATGTGTTTATAAGCATTGGTCTTGGACTCTGCTTTCTTCTTTGTGATTAAAAAAGACTTTTCAGATGATGTTTAAGAAACATGAGAGTTTCTGAAGAGGGACAAGAGAAGAGGAAGAGACAAAACAGGACAAGTCAAAAAAGGGTTGACATAATGCAGCATATGATAGCTCCAGGTATTACGCGGCATCAACTTTCAATATTCAATCTCATGCATAAAACCAGCTGCCTTTTTTCTATTTATTTATATTAGTGTCAGCCATTAAAATACCTTCTCTCTCTCTTTGCATTATTCTAATGGCTCACATGGACAGATTCCTTAAAGTTTTTTATTAACGCTTTAGATCTACCATTAAAGAACAGATCTCGGTTCAGTGGCTTCTGTAAACCGTCTAGACCCATGTGGGTTGTCCAAACTCTATACCTTGAGTTGAGGCTATTTGTTCTAATATTCAACTTATTATGTGCTTATGTTTCTTTTGTGTTCTTCTCTGAAGCTTCCTTTCGTGGACTTCTGTTGTTTTTTTCTAGCTTTTGAATAGTTTTTGTATATCTTTGGACACAGAGATTTGTAATTTCTTTTTTCTTAAATGGAAGGTTCCATGAATAAGCGTGGATACGAATGCAGTCAAGAGGATACAGACAACTTGCCAGAATCAAAGAGACCAAAACTGCCTGCTTTGGCAAGGTAACTTGATTAAGGATTTTCTCTCGTTTTTCATTTCATCAATGGTTAAGCACACAACTATTGAAGAAGAATATGTTTGGTTGTAAGATCATGGAGGAGATTTATTCTTTCTTAAGCTCACAAGATTTTGTTGTTAAGTTTCCAAAGCTCTTGACTCGCTTGAAGGTTTGTTGATTTGCTCATCCGTCTCATGTAACAAACTGTTTTCAGTGTTATTGTGGAAGCTGTCAAGGTAGATAGTCTGCAGAGGCTTTGCTCATCTTTGGAGCCACTGTTTCGCAGAATTGTGAGTTTTTCTTATCATATTCTTAAGTTAGACATATAGTGCCTTTAGAGTAAATTTTGAGATTCTTGTGGAGTTTTAAACTTGGTATGGTGTGGAAAAAACTAACAGGTTAGCGAAGAAGTGGAACGAGCCTTGTCAAGGTTGGGAAATTCAAAGTTAACGTCCAGGTATTATTCTCAAGTTATAACTTTTCTTCTTGAAATGGTTCTGTGATCTTTGTAGTGTTAACAGACATAAAATCTCCAGTTCACCAGAACCAAAAAGGATCCAAGGCCGCGATGGAAGAAACTTGCAACTTCACTTTAGGACGCGAATGCCTCCGCACTTATTCACAGGTGGGAAAGTCGAGGGAGAGCGAGGCTCGGCAATTCATGTGGTACTTATAGATGCAAACACAGGAAATGTAGTCCAAATAGGAGAAGAGTCAGCTTCAAAGCTGAATGTTGTAGTGTTAGAAGGAGACTTCAATGATGAAGACAATCAAGATTGGACGAGAGAGCATTTCGAGAGCTTCGAAGTGAAAGAGCGAGAAGGGAAACGTCCAATCTTAACCGGTGACACACAGGTGTTGCTTAAGGAAGGTGTGGGAACTTTAGGAGAGCTTACTTTTACAGACAACTCGAGTTGGATTAGGAGCAGAAAGTTCAGGCTTGGTGTTAAGCCGGCTTCAGGGTATGGTGATAGCTTTTGCATTCGTGAAGCCAAAACAGAACCTTTTGCTGTCAAAGATCATAGAGGAGAATGTATGGTTTTTAAAACTTTTGATTATATTCACAAGTAGAGAATGCTTGATTGCTTGTTACTACTAACTTGGCTTTGTCATCTGAAATATTTTATTTTCTTTTGTAGTATACAAGAAACATTATCCACCGGCTGTACACGATGAAGTCTGGAGACTGGATAGAATAGCTAAAGACGGAGTACTACACAAGAAGCTATTGAAATCTAATATCGTGACAGTCGAAGACTTCCTTCGGCTCCTTGTTAAGGATCCACAGAAGCTGAGAAACGTAAGCATATTTTTCTGTTAATGTGAAGAAACCACCAACATTGTGATATATAGTTACTAAATGTTCTTGTTTCTTCTTTTCCTGATATTGAAGTTGCTTGGGAGTGGGATGTCGAATAGAATGTGGGAGAACACGGTGGAGCACGCAAAGACATGCGTGTTGGGTGGGAAGCTTTATGTGTTTTACACAGACCAGACTCATGCTACAGGCGTTGTCTTCAATCATATCTATGAATTCCGAGGCCTAATTGCAAATGGACAATTCCTATCTTTGGAGTCACTTAACCATGACCAAAAGGTAAAGACAGACAACTCTGTCAAGATTTGAAAACAGTTTCTTGGTTATTAAGCTGATCATTGGTTAGCTCACAGATTTCTGCAGATATTTTGGTGAAGATTGCTTACGAGAATTGGCATAAAGCTGTTGAATACGATGGTAAGCTGTTGAATTGCTTACCAGTCGCTGACAAGGAAACAAAAAGCTTAGCAGAACCAAAAATGAGCACGGCACAAACAGCTCAGAACCATCAACAGCTACATAACCAGAATAATAGGCAAAATGTGCAATGTCATCAGAATGTTATTACCTATTCACCAGTTCCTCAACCGATATATTATCCTCAGTTTGTGCAGCAACATTCCAGCCAAGTGTTACCTTCATTCCCTTGCAACGTACAGGACTACAACAACAGGTCAATGGAAAGTTCCAATGATTCAAGCTCATACAATGGAGAAGATTGGTCTCGAACAAGAGCTGCAGGACAAGGTATTGACGACATTTTCAGTGAAGAAATCAGACTAAGGAGCTCTGAGATGCTTGAGACTGACGATATGCAGAGACTGTTGAAGACTTTTGGTATTGGTGTGAACACTGTGGGAACACAAGGCGGGTTTGGTCAGACCGATGAGTCTTGTTACGGTTATAGCATCCCGTACCAAGCTCAGATCGATAACACGTACAGGAGAGAACGTAATAGAGGCTCGGGAAAAGCTGTGGTGGGATGGCTTAAGCTTAAAGCTGCCTTGAGATGGGGTATCTTCATACGCAAGAAAGCTGCAGAGAGGAGGCCTCACATTGTGGAGATTGAGTGAAATAAAAACAGAGAGCCTCTTGGGGCTTTTACTATTATTTTTTTTTTTCTTTTGGCAAATTTTTCGTTTTCGTCAAAGCTTGAAGATGGTTTCTATGAACACAAGAGTTCATAATTTGGATGAACAATCTAAGGGTGGAGAAAGTAAGCTTTGGTTTGTATTGTAATGCTTTATTTGTTTGCTCTCTCGTATTTCATGTTAATTTCTGTTTTATACTTTTATTTCATCATTATCATTTTGGTTAATACTAAATTTAATCCTTTCATGGGTAAAGTCCTTAAGCAATATGTAGGATTTTATGGGCTTTTAAAACCCAATAACAGTTTGGATATTTTAGAAAAATATGCAAGTCTTATAGGTCGAAAAATTTGTTTCATCGCAGAAGTTATAGGTTAACGTGATGGCGGACGTCCCAAGCGATGATGACCATGGCGAAATCAAACGAGCTGGAGATTCAAGCGAAGATTTAGATTCGATCAGCTCTATGCCTGATGTGATCCTCGAACATATCCTCTCCTTAATTCCGACCAAATTCGCAATCAGAACTTCCGTCTTGTCCAAACGATGGAGGCATGTATGGTCCCATATACCTATTCTTTCCTTGCTCGATTGTTATCCGTTTAGCCTGATGTCTGATTCGATAAACAAAACCTTAACTTGCTACAAAGCTCCCAAGATGCTGACTTTTCACCTCTGTTCCATATACATTGACCATCTTCCTTACATTGATGGGTGGATCGAGTTCGCCATGTCTCGAAACGTTGAGAATCTGTCGCTGAAATTTGATTTTCATGGGGACAAAAGATATGAGATTCCTGAATTCTTCTACGTTAACTCCTCTGTCAAACAGCTCCGAGTTGAGCTATCTTTTTATCATATGATTCCCAAATGCTCTGTGTCTTGGACATCATTAAAGAAGTTACACTTGCGTTCTTGCAAGATCTCCGATGAATCTCTTGCTAAGATTCTATCTGGTTGTCCCATTCTCGAAAGCTTAACATTGCATCACTGAAATGAAGTGAGAGTTGTTGATCTCAGCAAATCACCGAGTCTCAGAGTATTAGTAATCGATCGTAATATTTGGGTTCCGGGGCCAACGCATATTGTGGCACCACATATCCATTGTCTCACATTGATCAACTCTCAGTTATCATGTAATTTTGTTGATGTCTCATCTTTAACAGAAGCTAAACTCGACATTTGCTTTTGCTCACTTGAAGACCTCAAGGCTGATTTTCTTCAAGCCATGGTCCTAGAGATGTTAGACAAGTTGCAAAATGTAGAGAAGCTTACTTTTGGGGAAAACATTCTTACCGTATGTTTTGATTTTCAATATAAGTCTATGTTATTTCTACTATTTTAGAAATCTCTCTAGATGTTTGTATGTATCGTTTCTTGAGATATGTGTTTTGCTATAACTTTATATATGTGTGTGTTTTTGCTTAGATTTTGTCTCTTGCTGAACTCCGTGGTGTTCATTTCCCGAGCTTCAAGGTCAAAGCTATGAAACTTGTGACAAGGATCTCTCAATATGTAATTCCTGGTATAGTAAGTGATGGACCTGGGCTGAGCACAATAATGGATTACTCGGCTCATAAGCTATCAGCCTATATTATTCTTTACTCCGGCCCATCTAGATTAGGGCAACCTAGATAATTCTAGAATGGGTTGACCCTATAAATATTTCATTTATTAGACTTCAAAGAGGGCTAGATTCTTTTTGTCCCCTATCTTCAAACCGACATTAATAACTATAATTATCCGGATCGACCTCGAGATCCTTTCTCTCAATTCCTCCCTCATTTATTACTTGTGTTGCATCTACATACAACATTTGGCGCACCGTCTATGGGGATTTTCTTACTAAAAGCCCTTACTTATAACGATGTCTGGACCAACAACAAGATTAGTCGCTTCCCGATCTTCGGACGCAGCCGACCCAGCACCAACCATCCACCGACCTTGCGTGCTTGGGGACCCGACCGTCAGGGAAATCGGCGAGTCTTCTCTGTTGCAAGCAAATCCGCTCACTCCAGTATATCTAGACGTTCGGAACGAGGCTGCTCCCGTTCACCAGGTGGAGGGAAGCAATCCTAAACAGCGAGCTAATATCGAGCACGAACACGAAATACTTGACGCGGCAAGTACCAGAACCACAAGCGCGAGACCATACATTCGCCCGCAACACTCCCAGGAAGAGGACATCGGTGGACCTACGCTGGCCAACACCAACGCCTTGCTCCACACACTCATGGCGCGAATGGAAGACTTCACGGATGTCACTACCGGACGTTTGAATGAGCTCGCCGCCTACCTACCTCAGCACGCTCCACGCACACTGCCAGCAGGCCACAAGCGCACGGCTTATCGCAGAAGCGAGGAAGCATTCCCTCCAACCTTCCAACGTCAAACGAACTCGCTCCCCTGAACACGAGAGTATGAAGCCTCAGCTGCTCGAGATGATCTCGAGACTATGAAGCTTCAACTGCTTGAGATGACCTCCAAGTTGCATCAAGCAACCAGCGCTGCTCCCAAAATCGACCGTGTACTGCTCGAAGTAAAAAATACACCCTTTACATGGCAGATCAGAAATACGAGGGTCCGACCACATGAAAAACTACGGTTCCCTACCTACGACGGTACTACTGACCCCCAGCAGTTCGTTGCCGCCTTCACAATCTCAATGGACCGCGCACAGATACCGCCCAGTGACGAGAACACATCTTTCTGCCAAAAATTCGTCTAGAATTTGCGAGGATCTTCCCTCAATTGGTACTCTCGCCTGAAGAACAACTCTATAAGCAGCTACGAACAGTTGGTCACGACATTCCTGAAGAATTATTCATACTTCATAGAGAAAAGCTCTTCCAGCGCCGATCTCTGAACGCTCCAGCAAAAGGAGGACGAACCGCTCAAGTCCTTATATCGACAAATTCAAGGCCGTCGCATCCAAAGTAAGCGATACGGACGAGACCATGCTGATGGCTCTCGAGAAAGGATTGAGGTATCGGTCCGAATTCTGGAAGGAAATCAAAGTCCGAAGACCGGCCACACTGGAAGATGCATTGCACCGAGCAACCCACTACATCGAGATAGAAGAAATTTAGGCTGCTATGTCGAAGAGAGATCCCATCCCTAGGACGGGCCCCCAGAAGGAACGAACGAAGGACCCTGACCACCGAGAGGAGCCTCGCAAACCACGCAACCACTTGCACCAAGGTTACCATAACGACAGAAACGACTGGGGAAGACAAGGTTTGGTAAACGCGGTCAGTGCCCGGCCCAGCCAACCACGTGCCCCTCCCCAACAGTGGAGAAATAGCTGGAGTAGGGAAGACCTGACCGGAGAGGAACTCTATTGCACCTACCACTGCGTACCCGGGCACTCGACAAGGCATTACCGCACATTGCAAGATAAATTGTTCAAATAATATCAAGCGATGGCCAAACACAAGTCACCGACCAAACCATGAACGACCCCAAGATCGAGGAAGTAAGACACAACTCGAGACCGTCCAACGCACGCAATCGACCTAATGCGCAATTGCCTGCGCTTCCACCACCAGACTCTCAGAAACGCCCGTGAATCGAGCAAAGCGACCAAAGGCCCTCTGGTAACCCAAGGATTAAAACCGTGACAAAGATCATGGGCGGCCTTCTGGACTGCAACGACTCGGTGAGAGCAATCAAGACTAACCAGCGCCAGATGACGACCGCGGTCAAGTGGGACTCACGAGAGTCTGGAGATCTTTCCAGTGAATTCCAACAACTGACCTTTGACAACACGGATGCCGTCGGCCTCGTCACCCCACACAACGACCCCTTAGTGCTCCAGATCCAGATAGCCGATTGCCTGGTCTCCAGAGCTCTAGTTGATACCGGCAGCTCAGTCGACGTCATCTTCAAAGAGACATTGGGCAAGATGGAACTCACCAACTTCAAAATCAAACCCCACGTCCAGCCATTGACCGGATTTGATGGCGACACCATGATGACATACGGCACGATCAAGCTCCCAGTCTACGCCGGCCCCCTGATAAGAACGGTCAAATTCCTGATCGTTGACAAACCAGCCATATACAACGTAATCTTGGGGACCCCTTGGATCCATCAGATGAGAGCGGTTTCGTCTACGTACCACCAGTGCATCAAATTCCCAACGGAGTTCAGAACGCACACGCTCTACGGAAGTCAACACATGACGAGATCTTGCTTCCTCATCGAGCTTCGTTTAAGGAAGAAAAACAAGGAACCGCAAAACTGTCTACTGATCAAACCAAGAATCGGGAATGACCCATCTATGGACGTACCAATACCCAGGGATATCACCGAACACTTGAACATTGATTCCACCGACCCGACGAGATGCGTCAAGATAGGCATCAGACTCAAACCGGACTTCTGCGGCGTGTTAGAAGCTTTCCTCAGGAAGAACGTTCACACCTTCGCGTGGAAACCAAGTGACATGACCGGGATCGACATCGCCGTCACCAGCCACAAAATCAACGTAGATCCCACCTTCAAACCAATTCATCAAAAGAGGAGGAAACTGGGTCCAGACTGAGCCAAGGCCGTCCAAGATGAGGTAGAAAGACCGAAAGCGGCTGGGGTTATTTCCGAAGTAAAATACCCGGAATGGCTGGCGAACCCAGTCGTGGTTAAAAAGAAGAATGGCAGTTGGAGGATTTGCGTAGATTTCACCGATCTCAACAAGGCATGCCCTAAAGACAGCTACCCCCTCCCGAACATCGATCGAGTGGTCGAAGCCACGACCGGAAACGAGCTGCTCTCTTTCATGGGCACTTACTCGGGCTACAATCAGATCGCTATGCACCCAGACGACCGCGAGAAAACAGCTTACATAGACAACATGCTCGTAAAATCACCAAAAGCCGAGGATCACTTAATCCACCTCGACATGTGTTTCCAAACGTTGAACTTATACAGCATGAAGCTTAACCCCAGCAAATGCACGTTCGGTGTCCCTTTCGGAGAATTCCTCGGGTACATTGTCACACAGCGCGGAATCGAAGCAAACCCGAAACAGATATCTTCCATCCTTGACCTCCCCTCCCCAAAGGACAAGAAGGAAATTCAGAGACTGACAGGAAGGGTAGCCATACTAAACATGTTCATCGCACGGTCGACAGACAGATGCCTACCCTTCTTCCAGCTACTCCGGACTAGTAAAGATACGAAGTTCGAATGGGACGACACGTGTGAGAATGCGTTCCAGGAACTCAAGACTTACCTGTCCTCGCCTCCAATCCTTGCTAAACCTGAAGATGGAGAGCCCTTGTACCTCTACGTGGCAGTCTCCCCGGCCGCAATCAGTGGCGTTCTCGTGAGGGAAGACAGGGGAGAGCAGAAACTAGTCTTCTACATAAGAAGGTCTCTCGATGGCGCCGAACCCCCGCGCAAAAACTCCGACCCTACTTCCAGTTTCACCCGATTGTCGTTATATCTAGCCAGCCACTACGGGCAATACTTCACAGTCCGGCGCAGTCAGGCCGTATAGCAAAATGGGTAGTAGAACTCAGCAAATTCGACATCGAATATCAGAACCGAACGAGCATCAAAGCACATGTACTGGCGAATTTCATCGTCGAACTCCCTCCATACACGATGTATGAGCACGACGCATCCGGGCGTTTGTGGACTCTTTTCGTGGATGGATCATCATCCCAGCATGATTCAGGTGTCAGAATACAGCTAAGATCTCCCACCGACGAAGTCCTCGAGCAATCCTTCCAGCTCGGCTGCAGCACCATGAACAACGAAGCCGAATACGAGGCCCTCATTACCGGTCTACGTTTAGCATCTCACCTCGGTGACTCCCACCTGGTTGCTAGTCAATTCCACAGGGACTACGAAGCAAAGAATGAAAGAACTCGCCTCCCAATTCGACCCATTCTCCTTGAAATTTTTTTCGAGAGGTGATAACTCGCTTCAACGTCAGCCCCCGCACAACAGCGGATGATTCTGGTGGGAAAAATTGACTACCCTAGCTATAACCTGCCAAAGGGCGTCTTCACAGTTACCGCATCGACCGACACCGAACCAAACGACGACGCCGATCCACCCGCTACTATTGTACCAGACTGGAGGGATGAGATCCGAACGTACCTTGCAAGTGGCACGGTACCTAAAGATCGATGGGCGGCCCACCGACTAAACGCCAGGAGCGCACACTACGTTCTCCTGAACGACTCATTATTCAGGTGGAGCACGGACGGTAGCCTACTTTTCTGCGTCGACAAAAAGGAAGTCGAGATCATCATGGTCGAGACCCATGAAGGGGCTGGAGGAAATCACTCAGGCGGGAAAGCTTTGGCAATCAAGGTAAGGCGCCAAGGTAACTATTAGCCCACGATGACCACAGATTGCGAGATCTAAGCAGCACGATGTGAGGCTTGCCAGCGGCTTGGTCTGATGATCCACGTTCCCTCCGAGAAGCTATCCTCAGGAACAGCACTATACCCGTTCATACGCTGGGCGATGGATCTAGTCGGACCTCTCCCAACATCGAGGAAAAAGCGATTTGTCCTAATCATGACGGACTACTTCACCAAGTGGGTAGAAGCCGAGTCATTCACGCAGGTCAAAAGCCCGGACGTTCAGTAATTCGTCTGGAAAAACATCATCTGCCGACATGGTCTACCCTAAGAGATCGTCACCGACAACGGGTCGCAATTCATCTCCGTAACCTTCAAAAATTTCTGTGCTAAGTGGAATATCCGCCTAAACAAATCTTCTCCGAGATACCCCCAGGGTAACAGACAAGCAGAAGCCACAAACAAGCGCATCATTGGGGGCATCAAGAAGCGACTTGAAGAAAAGAAAGGGTTTTGGGCTGACGAGCTCGATGGGGTACTCTGGTCGCAACGAACAACGCCTCGCAAATCTACTAACCGAACACCGTTCTCGCTATCCCATGGAATGGAAGCACTGGCACCAGCAGAAGCCAGTTTCCCTACCATCAGGAGGACGCTGCTTCCAGAAAACGAGGACAGAAACAAATCCATGATGATCAACCATGTAGATCGCCTCGAAGAAGATCGGAACCAGGCGTTACTCAGAGTCAAAAACTACCAGCAACAAACCGCAAGCTACTACAACAAGAGAACGCGCAACCGCTTCCTCCAAGAGGGCGACCTCGTCCTGAGGAAAGTATTCGAGAACACCGCCGAGATAAACGCAGGGAAGTTGGGAGCCAACTGGGAAGGACCGTATCAAAGTTCAAAAATGGTCCGACCAGGAGTCTTCGAACTCATCACTACGGCCGGCGAACCAATCCCACGATCATGGAACACATGCAATCTCAAGAAGTTCCTCTATTGAGCCGTTCCAAACCAGGGCCTCGCATATATATCCCACTTCACCGTCAAACGACTATTGACTCATCGCTACCTAGTGAACTACGATCGACTTGATCCCGGTCTCGGGTACGTAGCTTCTGGACAGTGACCCTTGGACGTGGATTCCGGCAGCTTTCTGGTCATTTGGCTAAGGGATTCCCCTAAGTATGAGAAGGGTTTTGAGGAGGCTCCGTCCGGGTGGTCTTATTAAAGCTTCGGATTCAAAGAGTTTGGATCTATCGAGTCTGAGTAGTTCTTGTTTGTATATAGTACCGTAGTTGCTCGTCTTGTAATACTCCGATCTTGAATGAATGAGCACTTTATTGACATTGTTAATTATTTACATTCTGTCTTTTGTTACTAATATTTTTTTATTTTTGGGGACTGGACCTATGATCGGTGCTGCCTACGTGACCGAGACCGGGATCAAGTCGAATGTAGTTCAAATTTTTTTTTTTTTTTTTATTGCGCGACCCATGATCTTCGGACGCAGCCGAAAAGAATACCTCCCAACGATCTTCAGCCTCTCGATCTTCAGCGTGAGAGCCCGACGTTTACCTTGCAGATCAAGCAGGGTGTCAATGACAGTCTCGCGCCTAGCATCGTACTACAAAAATTGTAAAAACGTCTGGCACTCAAAAAAGAGAATCGAAAATACGAAAGGAGACAAGTTTTACTTACACGCAGAAAAAAGTCAAAAACACCCGTGTAGGATGCCCTTCCTGACCCGCCGCCAAGTTATAGGGATACCGATCCCTCGGATAACCGAGGTGGGGCCATCCATCTATCCGAGGAGGACAATCAGAGCAAAAATAGCGATCAAAGCGGGTAGGATCGGGATGACCTGTAAAAAAATCCCTGAAATACGACTGCGGCAGCAGACCTATCTTGTAAGTCCTGCGACGACCATGGGACCACGTCCATCCGAGACGCGCCGCCCCCTCGTCAGACCGGGGTTCGGCCTCAGTCGACGACCCAACCTCGAAGGCACCACTCGGCTCACCCACTTCCGACGGATTCGCCCCCGACGACGAACCAACCTCGAAAGTGGTCACAACTCCATCCGACGCAATCCTAGAGCACGACGCTGGAATATGACCGAGCCCCCTCCCTCTAGCACCTCGCGCATCAAAACCTCGGCCACCCCACAAGGGTTGACCGGCGAAGCACGAGGAGAACGGTCAGCAGCAGCCTGGGCCTCTACACGGGCAGCATCCCGAGCAGCCACAAACGTGACGAACACATTAACAGGAGGAGCTTCCTCCTCCAGCTCGTACGGGTCGATCAGTTTCACGCGGAGGGACGCTTTAATCATATACGCGAACCAAGGCTCATCGGCAGCCAGAGCAACATCATCGTCAGATAACACCACCACCTCTGGAAGATCGAGTGAAGGGTCCGCCGATTCAACATCCGATCTAGGAGCCATAGACAACGGCATAACAATCATCGGAATTAAAGCCGGGGAATTTACTGAAGCTCCTCGGTAATTCGACCACCGAATAAAAATAGCGACCGAAGGATCGGACGAGGCCCCCGAGCAGATGCTAGACGAGCAGATCGACGCAAGGTCGGTCTCCCGTTCACGCCCCCATCCGAATCCGAGTCGAGCCTGAAGATATCAAGATAGGCTCAACGAAAGACATGTTTAAAAGCGTGATGTACGGAGAAGAAGAAAATACTTGGAACGGAACGCTTTGAGTAAATGAATTAAGAATGACGATAAGAAAAAATAGCCACTTATACCCTACAAAGGAAAGACGAAGAGACTCCGTAATTACGACCCTCGGGAAAATACGCGACATTCATCAATATGGGAAACGAAGAGACGCCATCATTAAACCCCTCGAGAAATTGCGATGTCAATCAAAGCGGGAAAACGAAGGGTCGTCGAGGCTGTGGAAACTGCAGTTCCACGTCCACAAAAAGCTGAGGCCCGATCTCGCATTAAAAACCGAGCACCAATCTTGATGAGACGGGTAGCATCATCATTACCCTTCAGATAAAACGCACCGCTCCGCCTCAAGGAGACGAAATGTGACGACCGCATTTTTTTTTTTTTTGAACATTGAAATAATGAACTAATGCCCATACATTAAACATTCAAAACCATACAATAGCAACCATTTACATAAACGACCACGAAGGTCAATAGTTCTACTGGTTCTAGCAATCCTTCGAAAGCTAACAAAAACCACAAAACTACCGGGTCCTAATCATCCCCTGTTCACTGCCTTGATTCCACGATCACGCCTTATCTTTACCTGCATCAACAAAAGTGATGCATCAACATTTGGTAAACCAAACGCTGAGTGAGATTGATCCTCCCAACAACAGGTTATATGAAAGCCACAAGCAATTTCAAACAACCACAACAACAAGAATCAAACACACCATGCGTTAATTTCTACTCGATCAAATTCACGCGTGAAAATAATCCACAACCACAGCCCTATCAATTCCTAATCATCAACCCATGAAAAGAAATCAATAGCATATATGACTAACCACTTAACAATTCAAAACCCATGAAAAGCTAAAACTCACAAGCTTAGTAAACACACACTAAAACTCCATAATGATCCATGGAATTCACCAAGAACCCATGAAAATCACCATTACCAAGCCAAACAATAATACACAATTAAAGCTTAACAAGGCACAACAAGCAACAATCCATGCTTCTCTAACTACCCTACAAACCCCCACACAAGGCTTAATGTTAACCTTTGGTCACAAACTCACCTTGAAAACAAAGATAATTTTCTGAACCAAAAACAACAATCACCCAACCAGCATTGACTTCCCACTCGCCAACAGTAGCTCAACTCACCCTACAGCCAACCACAACAACCAAAAACAACATTTAACCTAAACTGAAAAATTCTGGAAACATCACAGAACGGTCAGCCTGAAAGATGGGATCACGAAACGAAATCTAACCGCCCACCTTCAAATCCCACCGTTGGAAATCTTCCCCTAGATGTCCTGAAGCTACCCACAAAATTTTGTAGCGATCAGACCGAAGAGTCACTTGCGATCTTCCTTTGAATAGACGCTGGTCCAAATCGCGTCTGAGACAGAACAGTTCATGAAAAACGCCTATAACTCTTTGAATATTGACTCAAATCAATATCCGCAAAACGTCACATCTAGATATAGGTCTTAGCTACAATCCCAGAAAATTTCGTTACCTTTGCCTACTATTTGCTAGGTCGAAACTCTTTTCTACCAGACTCTGACAGTTCTGTCTCTCCCTCCCTTCACCAAAGCTATGAAGGATCTAGCCTTAGATGGACTCCCCAAGCTCAAGAAAGATCTCTCTCCCTCCTCCAAGCTCCACGCCACAAAGCCTCACCCCAAACCTTCCTTCTTCCAAGCTTCACAGAGCTCCATACCCTTGATCTCGCAAGATCCAAGCTCCACAAGCTCACAAAGCCTTCCTCTTCTTCTTTTCTTTTCTTCTTCTCTCTTCTTTCTCTTCTCTCACAAGCTCAAGAAACTTACTCTCCCCCCTCACAAATGGCGAGCTCAAGAAGGAGAAGAAGAGAAAACCAATTTTGTTTCCCACTTGATACTTTTGAGAAAAACCCCCACAACTTTCGAACCAATTTAAGACACCCCCGAAACAAATCTAAATTAATTATTTCAACCCCATAGTTAATTTCTCGAGACTTGTCTAAGGTTCATAAACTCGAAAGAGTTTCTAAATTAATAAAATTACTTAATTTCCAGAACACGTGCGTTACACGAAACGTCACAACGACTCATCACATTTGGTACAATCCTCACATTAAAATCTTGGTTAAAAGCTTTTAATAAGTATAACCACCAACCTCCTGGTCGGCTGTTCAAATCAACGTGATAAGCCAAGCACAGCCTTGCCCACCGACCCACAGCTCAGCCAATAAGCCGAGCATTCTCGCCGTGCTAAAAAAGGGTCGTCAAGGCTGCGGAAACTGCAGTTTGCATCCACGAAAAGCCAGGGCCCGATCTCGCATTAAAAACCAAGCACCGATCTCACACATTAATAACAAAAGGATAGAAAGGCTCAGATATCATTTCCGAGAAAGGTCCAAACAACGATAAGAAAAGTACTTTGCATCCTAAAGAAAGATAAAGAGTAGCGCCACAAGCGGCATTTTGAACACCAACAAGGTGCCTTGGTTCAGTCATCTCCAATAATGTCAACTCCCTCGTCCGGTCCCTTGTCCCCTTCGTCAGAAGGCTCCCCTCCGTCGTCATCCTTGAAGTTGGCATTGATATCTTCACCAACACTGACCACGTTTTTATCCGTCGGTGGTAGGAGGCCAGGGTCTTCCGCCAGTAAATCGTAAGTGTGACGCCCAGGATTCTCTGGATCGGCAACGAAAAGAGTCGAGATGTCAAAAACAGCATCGGAAAGAGACGTACTCGGATGCACCTCGAATTCGGCCTTGAACTTGCGAAGATCTCTTTTGAGTTTTTCCTCCAAGTCGGCAGGGACCCCATCCCCCATCACCTCCTTAAGAACATTCAAGGATCCCTCGGCCTGGACGTACTGAATTTGAATCCTGCGCAAACCATCAGCCTCTCGCATCGAGGTCTGAATCCTGGACAGTCGGTTTTGAAACGTATGGATCAAAACTGCGGCAGTCTCCCGACGAGCGTTGTCAACCGTAGAAGCACGATCGGAACGCAAATAGTCGAGCTCGTCCTTAGAAGACTTCACCACTCCCCCTAACCTAGCTATCTCCTCCTGCAGTTGACGCTTTGACAACGACTTCTCCATCCAAAGAACCTCTGCTCGCTCACGTTCAGCCTTGAGCGTGATTTCCGCCTTGTTGGCCCTCTCCTCCAACGCCGCCGAACCCCAAACCAAAGCACGGTCATCGTAAAGAGTAACCAGATGATTGTACGACTCGATAAACTGAAGCGGAGTTAAAACAAGCATATGAAAATGCGCAGACGATGAAAAAGTAAGGAATAGACGAGTATAGCGTAAAAAGAAAAAGCAAACCTTGCAGAGATCCTTCGCAGACTTGGAGAATGCAACCCTCTCCAGCAACTTGGACTGCTGGACTCCGCCACTGACGTCCATCTCTCGAATCACCTTCGCACATGAAGTAGGATTGGTCGAGATCGGATGATCCTTGTCCTTGTACTCAACATGAAAGTTGGACCCCGGTTTAGCATGGACATTCTCGCAAAAAATGTACGCACCAACCTCGGGTCGAGATCGCTTCAACAGTGGTCAATCATCCGTCGGGATGCGCCCAGAATTTGGAGGCGATCTTGGATCCCGAACACTTGTTCCAGAATGTGGCGGTTTTGAAGAAGAGCCACCCATCTGGCGGTGAGAGGACGAGGACCTGCCACTCTTCGATCGATGGCTCTTATCTTTCTCCCTAACATCGACCGACCTACCCTTGTCCTTGCTTTTGCCTTTGTCTTTGCTCGGAACCACCCTCAACATAGACGGCGCGATTGGTGCGCTTGTCTGAAGAGCAGGAGGGGAGCCGACGAGCGAATAAGGAGTGACGCCAGAACTCAGACTGAATTTCCCCATCTCTAAAATAAGAAGGAAAACGATTTAAACCAAGACCGGAATATGCAAAATGTGCATCGTACGAAGTCTGACCGTACCTTTTTCCTCTTTCTTTTCCAACCTCTTCGACCTTTTCCGTTCTCTCACCTCTACCTCTTCCGACCACCTTGCAACGCCTTCTTCTCTAAGTGAACGAACAAATGCGCCGGATTAGAGCTGAAACCAAAAAGAACCGAAGGTCAGTAAGAAAACACGCAAGAAAAAGCGAAGTTAACGGGAACGGCCTCTACCTGGCCAAATCCTCCACTCGGAGCAAATCGGCCCTTCCAAACGCTCAAACGACCACCGACAGGGGCGTACGAAGAAAAACCCCCTCTCCCAATTCGAAACTTTGCTAACCGTCGGCAATACCAACCCAAGGTTGGAACGACAGCTTATATAGCACGAGCCAGGCTTCTTGTGATAACGCGTCAGCTGCGTCAACTATTCAAAGAGAGGAAGATCTAGGGGGATCGCGAGGTCGGAGCAGAGTTCGGATAACGACACCAGATTTCAAAATGCGGCCGACGTTAGTTGCGAGATCACCATTTCCCTCTGGCTGCAGTAATCAGTAAGAAGCTTTGGAACGGGAAATCGCAGCCCACAACTGATGAAGTAAGATTCATAAAGACAAACGAAGCCCGTCGGAGTCGACCAAGGCCTTTCACCCGGAAGCGGGACAGCTTCGACCAAACTGAACAATTTGAGGCCCGAGGTAGATCGCCGATAAAATCCGCACACAACCCTTGTGGACCCACTACCGGAACCACACCTTCATCATCACCGTCTCCATCCGGTCCCATAGCCCCGTCGTCGGCCCAAACTACACCCCGACCTCTGAGCCCCGTGTTTGGTTTGCACAACCAATCATTGGACGGGAAGTACCAACCAAGGAAAAAACGTTTGGAGCCCGATCCAAACCATCCTCCGATGAGTCGGACTCACGAGAACTACCCAAGGACGACGAAGAGCTCGACGGGCTCTGATCTGGGTCGGAGCCGAACTCATCGTCCGAATCCGGCGGAGTATGTTCACGGCAAACGTTCTCGGCGGAACCCCCGGAGTACGCCAACATCGAAAGAAGAAAAGAGTTCGAAGAACAGAACTAAAATTAACATTGAGAATGTTTCTGATATTCAGATCGGAGAACGGATCTAAAATTCAGATCAGAGAGCAGAGCTAAAATTCAGATTGGAAGGAAATTAATGAGATCGGAGAAAGAGAGAAGGAAGTACCTGATATGAAGACGGATTATGAGCTCATCAGTGCTAAAGGAGGTATTTATGCAGAAGAATACAGAAGCCTTAGGCAGCGATTCGCGTCAGATCGATGGGACGTTAAAGACCGCCCTAGCATCCAAAAATAATGGGCCCAATCGAACCAACCCATGAAGCCCGTCAAAGAAAAATGCCAGACTAAAAGGGAGGACAATTGATGGACCCGGGCCGAGCACAATAATGGATTACTCGGCCCATCAGCTATCGGCCCATATTATTCTTTACTACGGTCCATCTAGAATTAGGGCAACCTAGATAGTTCTAGAATGGGTTTACTCTATAAATATCTCATTTATTAGACTTCAAAGAGGGCTAGATTCTTTCTGTCCCCTATCTTCAAACCGACATTAATAACTATAATTATCCGGATCGACCTTGAGATCCTTTCTCTCAATTCCTCCCTCATTTATTACTTGTGTTGCATCTACATACAACAGTAAGGATGCTACAAAACTCCCCCGAGTTAAAGAAGCTAACTGTACACACAACAGCTGACGGCTCCATACCGGTATATATATTTGTCATAAGCCTCTTTTTGTTTTCCTTCTAACTACTTTTGGATTCACTTATGTTTGTATAATCTGAGATACTGACACACTTTTTGAATGAAAAATTTTTCTATTTTACAGAACGAATATATTGACAAATACTTGGGTCTTGATGGCTTAAAGTCGGCTCAATTATGGAGCTCCGAAGCGAGGGTCTTTAAAGACATTAACTGGTGGACTGTAGAGTCAAAGCATGTGGCTTCGTTTATGAAACTTATTCTTAAAACCACAAAGACATTAGAGAAGATGGTCATAAGGTTGGAAGGTTATTTTTAAAATAGTGGTTTAATTGAAGAGTTACTTGAGATGGTTCCAATGCTTACTCAAAATGACAACAATGTCTCCATTGTGCTCAGCTCAACCAAGCCGAACCAGAGGGACTCCTTGGACATGTGGCCTCAATTCTAATTTTAAATAATACTAGATGAAAATTTTTCTTTATTTTTTAAAATTCGTTTGAAAATTTGAATTTCAATATTGGATCGTAATTCTTTTTCTTTAAATACCTTTTAAAAAAATTGTGTTAACCACAACACTTGCATACAATTTTATTCTTCTCTTTGGGTTCGCTGGGTTGTTGATCCGCTTGGTTTTTGGTGATTTGTGTCTAAACATATATGTTTCCTCTTTTTCTCTGTGAGGGTCGCTTCGAATTCTCCCGACTTGATCTTTTCTTTTTCTCGGTTAGATGAGAGCATAGCAGCAGGTATACCCAGTTTGGATCAAGTTTGTTCCTTATCTCCATAAAATAAACCAGATTTTGAAAGACTTTTATGTAGGGCTTTGAATGATTGGTTAGTATGCACTTTTGCAGTTTTGGTATGCTGAAGTGTTGTAAAATTGCATTTATATGGAGATACCACATCCAGGAGAAAGTTTTCAATAAGGAACTTTTTGAAGATTTGTTTGGTCGGATTACAGAGTTAAGTAATTTAGTATTTGCAAGGTAAACATTACATCATTACAGAAGAAATATGTTACCCGTTTATGGATTTTTCGGTAAGTTTCTTTAAAAAGTCAATTTTGGTTAAAGTCTATTTACAAAATTTTGATTCGAAGTGGTGGTAGTTTAGTGGTTTTCATTTGTGGACTAATGAACCTGTTTGACTAGGTCAGGAATCAAAGCCTTTCAAACATGGAATTATTTAAACCATTATCATATGGTCAAAGTGGTGACATGCTTTAAGCCCAATGACTACTGATAATGGTTTTTTTTCAACAGTTGTAAAATTTTAAAACATATGAAAAAATGCAATGGGTGTTGTTAATAAGTGTTGATAATTTTCAATCATGTGAATTTGTAAATTTGTGTTGAGGTGAAAAAAGTCTAACACATGTCACATTTTAAATTATCCAAATATTTATAAGATAATAATATTATAAGTTATTATATGTGTTGGGTCGGTCAGATTCTTGATATTTTTTTTATCCAAATGGTTTAACATTAATTATTTCATAAAATATTTTATATAAATATATTTATATAAAGACTCGTTTCATTTAATTTGGACACAGAAAAAACAATCTTTTTATTAAACTTTTCTATTTATTTATCGTGTTGTGTGCTTATTATTTAATGACTTTCTCTATTTCTCTTCTTTATCACTTGCAATTTTTTAGTTTATGTATAAAATAGAAAATTAAAGAAATATATTGTTTAATTTTAATGAATAATTGTTATTAATTATGTAATCACAAAAAAAAACTTAAACATGAAAGAAAATAAAAAATAAAAAATAAAATTGGTAAGGTATGGTGTTGTAATGTTTTGAGATTGTTTGCAAAATACCAAAATAACAAAAAAAAAATTCAGATACAAACAACAACCTTTTTTTTTTCTTGCAAGATAAGAGAGAGAAATATCAAAGTGTTGATGTAAGATGACAAAAATACCCCTAAGAAAGTTGATGCGAGAAGACATTTACCAACATGCGTGCATTTATTCTAAACATTTCATTACGCGCCAAACCTTCCGCCTCTAAAAAGTTTTTTTAGTTTTTATCCCTCTTTGATATCATATCACAATATGAATTCGCAAACAACAAAATGAAGAATTCTCCGCCTATATATACAGTTTCTCCATCACTATAAATCATTAACTCAAGCTTCTTTAATTAAAAACTAAGAAACTTACATTTACTTAGTGTGTCATGTTTTAGTAGGGTTATCTTCTACCTTTTTAATATCCTCATACTCTAACTTTGTAAAAGTGATACATTTATACAAATTTGACCTTATAAATGAACAAATGCATTCATGTCACCTGTAAAGTTACGGTGATATAATATAATATACCCCGATATGAGGAATCAGGGGGTCATACTTTGATAGGGTTAGCTTTTATCCTTTACCACCCACTTACCTCTTAAAGAACTAGAAGGCCTTGTATACTGCGATGTGTGATTTGATCTAATCTGCTCTTCATAGACAAACTTGGGATTTGCAATCCCAGGTAGGGTCCTGAGCTAAGCCTTGGCTAAACCTTGGAAATCTTAATGCCATAATGCCTTTCAAATCCTCCTAGCCATTATCTCTAACTTTGTAAAAGTGATACATTAATAGAATTTGACCTTATAGTTGAACAAACACATTCATATCACCTATAAAGTTACTGTGATATAATACAATATATCCCGATATGAGGAATCAGGGAATCATGTATTGATAGAGTTATATTCTACCCTTTACTACCCACTTACTTTAACTTTGTAAAAGTGATACATTAATAGATTTTTGACCTTATAAGTGAACAAACACATTCAGGTCATCTATAAAGTTACGGCGATATAATACAGTATACCTTGATATGAGTAATCAGGGGGCTATGCTTTGATATGGTTATCTTCTACCATTTACTATCCACTTACTCTAACTCTGTAAAAGTGATACAATAATAGAATTTTGACCTTATAAGTGAACAAACACATTCATGTCATCTATAAAATTACTGTGATATAATACAATATACTCCGATATGAGGAATCAGGGGGTCATGCTTTGATAGGCTTATCTTCTACCTTTTTACTACCATCCTACTCTAGCTCTGTAAAAGTGATACCTTAATATAAATATGACATTATAAGTGAACAATCACATTCAGATCATCTGTAAAATTCCTGCAATATAATACAATATACTCAGATATGAAGAATCAGGGGGTCATGTTTTGATAGGGTTATCTTCTACCTTTTACTACCCACCTACTTTAACTCTGTAAAAGTTAGAGCTAAGGATGGTAAAGCAATGAACATCGATATAAGACAAGGAAAGATGGTCTGAATATACATTAATAGAATTTTAACCTTATAAGTGAACAAACACATTCATGTCATCAATAAAGTTAATGCGATATAATATAGTATATCTCGATATGAGGAATCAGGGGGTCATGATTTGATTGTGTTTTCTTTTACCCTTTACTGCCCTCATACTCTAACACTGTAAAAATGATACATTGATATGAATATGACATTATAAGTGAATAAACACATTCATTTCATCTGTACCACAATTAATACAGTACATCCCAATATGAGGAATCAGAGGGTCATGCTTTGATAGAGTTATCATATACCCTCTACTACCCTCTTACTCTAACTCTGTAAAAGTGATACATTAATATAAAATTGGATGTTTCTCTTGCTTTTTGAAATCCAACAAAAACGAAGAAGAAAGATGATGAAAAGTTAAAGTTAGAGTCTTGGAGTATGATTTAAAATGTTTATTTTTATATAAAAAAGCCATGATGACAGCATACACAATTTTCTGAAACTGCACTACTAGAATAAGGGTAATTACGTCTTTTCGTCACCTTGTCTGACATTTTTAAAATTACAGAATTGCCACTCTCCATCCACTTAATTATTTTTTGTTTTTCTTGGTATGAGTTGCAAATTCTCTATTTGTTTCCAACAAAACTATTGTAAGAAATAAAAATTAAGTAGGTGTTGAATTATGATGTAGAAGAAAGAAACAATCAAACCAATGTTGATAGTTTAGAAAATCCGATGAGTGGGTTCTCGACGGCTACATTCACTCTAGAAGAATTAGTCGACTGTTAAAAGCCGAATCACCCTTGTTTATGAAAACTTTTTAAAAAAAATTTGGCGTTTGATTTTTTAAGTTGTAACTTCAAGTTTGTACGTTTATCTATTGTATCAATTTAACTCCAGAAAAATCATTTTCAACTCTTTTATGTTTTTTATCATATACAATATCAAAATTTTAGATTAAAAAAAAAGCTAGTACATGAGAAAAAAAACCCAATCAATCAAATATTCCCAAAATTTGGCATTATAGTGGACAAGAACTGTATTGGGCTTTTAAACCCAAAAATAATTTGGAAATGTCTATGATAACTTTTTTTTTTTTTGGGCTAAGAGGCTTTATATATGTTAAATCAATAAAGTGTTTCATCGAAAAAGATTATAGGTTAACGTAATGACGGACGTCCCAAGCCATTGCTTGCCAGATCACCATGGCGAAACCAACCGAGCTAAACTAGATTCAAGCAATAATTTAGACTCGATCAGCTCTTTGCCTGATGTGATCCTCCAACACATCTTCTCCCTAATTCCGACCAACTACGCAATCAGAACTACTGTCTTGTCCAAACGATGGAGGCATGTATGGTCCCTTACACCTTCTCTCTACTTCCCCCCCCCCCCCCCCCCCGATAGATATAGCTATTACTTGGAGGCTGATTCGATAAACAAAACCCTAGCTTGTTACTTGGCTCCCAAGATGACGACTTTTTATCTTTATACGGGCAACTTCCACAATAGTCCTTACATTGATGGGTGGATCGAGTTCGCCATGTCTCGAAACGTTGAGAATATGTCGCTTGATTTTTATTTTCTTAGCAATAAGATTCCAGAATTCTTCTTCATTAACTCATCTGTCAAACAACTCCGAGTTAGGCTATCTTATTCCCATGTGATTCCCAAATGCCCTGTTTCTTGGACATCCTTGAAAAAGTTTGGCTTGGGTCCTTGCAAACTCTCTGATGAATCCCTAGCTAAGATTCTTTCTGGTTGTCCGGTTCTCGAAAGCTTAACATTGTATCACTGTGATGAATTGAGAGTTGTTGATCTCAGCAAATCACCGAGTCTCAGAGTATTAGTAATTGATCGTAATATTTGGGTTCCGGGGCCAACACATATTGTGGCACCACACTGATCAACTCTCAGTTACCATGTACTTTAGTTGATGTCTCATCTTTAACAGAAGCTAAACTCGAAATTTGCTTTTGCTCACTTGAAGACCTCAAGGCTGATTTTCTTCAAGCCATGGTCCTAGAGATGTTAGAGAAGTTGCAGAATCTAGAGAAACTTACTTTTGGGGAAAACATCCTGAAGGTATGTTTTGATTTTCAATCTAAGTCTATGAGTGTTTGCACTCCTTAAGAAATATATCTTTAGATGTTTATTTGTATCATGTCTTGAGATATGTGTCTTGGTATTCACTTTATATATCTGTATGTATGTGCTTTTTGTTAGATATTATCTCTTGCCGAGCTCCGTGGTGTTCATTTCCCGCGCTTCAAGGTCAATAATTTCACATTTGAGACAAGGATCTCTCAATATGTGATTCCTAGTATATTGAGGCTGCTAAAAAACTCACCCGAGTTAAAGAAGATAACCGTACACACAACAACTGGTGACGGCTCCATACCGGTATATATATTTGTCATAAGCCTCATTTTTGTTTTCCTTCTAACTAGTTTCAGGTTCTTGAATAAACCAAGAACCATTTCCTTTCACTTATGTTTGTATAATCTGAGTGTCACACTGACGCACTTTTTGGATGCAAAATTTGTCTATTGTACAGGACAAATATATTGTTAAAGACCTAGGTGTTGATGGCTTTAATTCGGCTAAGTTGTGGAGCTCGGAAGCGAGGGTCTTTAAAAACATGCCATGGTGGGAAGTCAAAGCATGTGCCTTCGTTTATGATACTTATTCTTAAAACCACAAAGACATTAGAGAAGATGGTCATGATGTTGGAAGGTTGTTTTAAAGGAAGAGGTTTAGTTGAAGAGTTACTTGAGATGGTTACAATGCTTATTCACAACTACAGAGTCCCCATTGTGCTCAGCTCAACTAAGCCCAATCAGAGGGATTCATTCTGTGATTCTTGGTCATTTTACATCAATTCTCAGTTTAAATAATACTAGATAAAACCTTATCTTTATTTTGTAGGATTTGTTTGAAAATTTGAATTTCAATATTGGATCGTAATTTTTTTTGTTTGCTTTAAATACCTAACAAAACAAATGTGTTAACTGTAGAGATAATGATGAACCAGTATGTGAAATCCACATGCTTGTGCCATCCGCGATGGTGACCTCCTCACCACCATGAGATGGTTGATGTAGTGATAGATTATTCACGTCGGTGGTGAAATGATGAGTCATGCCACTGTCAAGGATCCAATTAGCCGGATTCTAGGGAGTGGCCTATGCAAAGTTGGCTCGGGGCTACCACAAGACTGAGTAGTTGTTCGGTGAGGGCGTGAACTGGTTATGCGTGGAAATTTTAGTAGAATAACATATTTTAAAGATTTTATGGTTTTGAAGAAAATGTAGTTCCACGATTTTTGTAGTTTGGGATGAAAAACAAAATTCTCCAGTTTTGGCGGAAAAAAATATTATTTCACAACTACAAACTATCTAAAACAAAATTTAGTTATTTAAGATTTTATAATTTAAAAATATATATATTTATATAAATTTTAATTATCATTTAAATTTGAATATTATTAAGTTCATAAAAAAATATTAATCCACATGCATGTATATTCTTTAGTAATTTGGTTATTAAATGCATTTTGTTTTGTAAAAGTCATTCTATTGAAAGCTGCTGAAGCATTACACGATGTCAGTTTTAACTAAAACACATTAGATTGATTGTTTGTTTCAACTTTAACTAATACACGTTAGATAGAATTCAAAAGAACCCAGCCCATTAGTTATCATCTGCTTACGGCCCAAATTTGGGAAGTTCTCTCATGTTACCACGTCATCAAATTTTTAGTTCACCTTGACAAAAAATATCTACGTTTTCTTCTCCCTACCAAAAGTCTTCTCACGTTCTCTCCATATAACAAAACGTTTCTTCTTCTCCTAGCTATAAACACAACATTAGTAGTGACTTTCTGATTACTCTGTGTCACGAATGACATAAACAGGCTTCTTCTCCATTTGCCCTCAGATATACATTCCCCCATTTCATCTTTTTCTGGGAAACCAAACTCACATGCATTGATGAGATCCCACTGCCGTAATCTTCAATCGCTCTCTCATTGTCCCCTCTGAGATCCAACCTTCATCTCCTCTCGATTGCATATACTCTCAATCAATCTCATTGATTCACATCCATCATGAACGGTTATGCATTCTCTCCCACCAAAATACATTTAACTTTTTGATTTTTTTAAATAGCATTTTTTTTAAGGAGGAAGAGGAGAATGAGAGTTGATTTGCGTTTCTCCTAATGATTGATCGATAGGGTCAGTATGCCTTTTTAAATTTCTTGCTCTGTTTTATGGATTGTTAAGGTTATTTTCCATTATCCCGTTTACATGACACAAATTTTCAGTAATGCAGAGATCATTTACCCTTTTTAGAATGCTTAAAGTTGAAATGTTGAAGCATGTGGCAAACCAGGAATTTGAAGCTTTTGAAATCAAAGGTGCCTCTATGATCTAATAGTTGCAACTAACTCCTCATACTGTATATATACCTCTTTGTGATTTTCTTACACATTTAGTAAGTGTTTGAGACTTTGTATCTGTGTTTGTTTACATTCCTTGGTAACAGAGTCATCTTCTCCTTTCTTTGCAACTGCTTCTTTGAAGCCTTATGATTGGTATAATATCAGGTTTTAATGGGGAAAAAGATCGACATTTCCATTTGTCATTGGAAAAGGATCCGTATTTTCATGAATTTTTTTGAAGTATTTTCCCTTTATTCTGCGTTTTCTTTATGACAGCTTAGCCAATTTATTAGTTTTTTTTCTCCTCAGAACTAAACAAGTGCCTATTTATTCATTCACGCTGAGGGTGTTTTGAATCATAAGAGAATTGATGTATTTGTCTTCCTTGCTCCTATCTCATTTTTCTTCTCTGCACTGTCCACTCATAGATCAATATATGCTAATGGCTTCTGGTTTTTATTTCTACATCTGCAATGCAGTAGCTGTTGCCAAAATTATGAATGCAACTTTGAACTCAAAACTCCAACAATTACACCATCATGTGGCTAGGTAAAAGAATCGTTGGATCAATTACACCATCACATCAAGGTAATAACAACTCAGAAGCAAACTGAGGGACCATTGAGTGAATGTGTCAGGATACATAGCAAGACGCAAGGGATTACCCTCGCTCTTAGGGACAAGATCACCATCAAACAACAGCCTGGAAGCTGAGGTTAGTCTCTTCAAGGCATGAAACATAATAGCGCTGTAAATTGTCTTGGACCAAAATCCCAATTACGATTAAAAGATGGTTAAGTTATCCCAATGGAATAAGACATCAACAATTACGTTATTGTTGCTTTCCCAAGAAGAATTTGAGGATTTTGAGAAGAGATAAGCAAACAACATGAACGCGTAGTTGGTACCATCAATTCTGATGACCAAGAAAGATGGTATTGGGGAGATGATGAGTGACATACCATCCTCAAGAAGAGAGATGGAGATATGTATCATTTTCACCATCATCCAGTACTCACATTCTCTTTTCTCTATCTTCTACTTGGAAAGATTATGTTCTCTTTTTGTTACTTGGAAAGATCATTGAACATCATACAATTTATGGTGTGCTAGGATTGTAGTTACTACTTATTTATTAGTGTTCGAAAATTTATCAAGTTTAGTTATCTTCTTTACTTAAAAAAAGAAAGATATTCTATTAAGAAAAGTAGAAAAAATTGAAGCATGAAAGTATGGAACCTGCTTTTATCCACTAATCATGTAGAAAAATCTACTCGAAACATACATAATGTACATGTACACAATAATCAGTAGTTTTTAACCCAAAAAAACTAAATAAATATGATATAACAAACATGATACATAAACATTGGTAATTATATATTTATAGGATAAAAAGTGAATACATATGGTTATCCTCCTACAAGAGATACAATATGATATATATATTTTTTTAAATCTATTACCATCGACTGTACAAATTACATAAAAAACTAAAAATATATGACAATTTTTTGGGTTAAAAATTAAAATCTATACGACCAAGAACTACATTTATGACAAACTCTTTCCACACACTTTAAGTTTTTTTTTCATATTTTCATATATCATATTTTACAAAACTTTTCAAAATATAAGTTCATAGACATTCAAATTTTAAAGTCTACCCCGCGCATAGCACGGGATAACCCCCTAGTACATAAAAAAAAAGACCATAAGATTACAAGACTTCAAGGATACTAGAGGAGTCAAGTCAATAACAAAAAAGCTACAAGAGCATGGGAAAATAATGAGAAGCTCCATGCAACCACAACCAGTGGCGGAGGGAGAAAAACTTTTTATGAAGGTCAAAATATAAAGTTTTAATTTCATGGGGATCAATATAGCAATTATACTGGAATTTATATAGATTTTCTACAAAAATACACTAAAATATACAAAATTTTAAATTTTTGGGTGGCAATTGCCACCCCTTGGTTTAAGGTGGCTCCGCCCCTGACCACAACTTGAAATAGGCGGCTATGAAACACGGAGGCAGAAGCTACCCTAATCGTATCCTATGAAAGGCCAGCCGAGACTATCCAAGAAACCGAGAAGATATCACTTTCGGGATCCCCCACATTTCCTAATCCCTGACTATAGTCAATACACAAACTAGACCAAGGCGATACACAAACTAGACCAGCATAAACAGAAAATGCATGTTGTTTTTTGTGATTTGATTTTAAATGCAACCAGATATTGGTACACTGATACGTTCCTGGTGAAGGATACGTGACCCAATTACGACACCAAGAGATTGAAGTGACAGTGAGGGGTTTGCAAGACCTGATTAACAAGTACCTTGCGATTTATGGATCGAATGTCACCACAAAAGAAAGCGGAAAATATTTTTGGTAAGAATAAGAGTTTCTTGATTCAAATCACACGAAAGAAGGGAAACAATGATCTATATTTTGTAAAGATTTTTGATAAAAATATTGATGAAGATTACATAGTCTTAGCCTCATTATAAAGAGAATGGAGGCGAGAAGGAGCTGAGACAAGAGATTTATTGAGGAGAGTTACGAGACATGCCTCGTAAACACTCGAGAAGACCATGCAAATAAATATACAAACTCAAATTCAAACCAAGAAAATAATGATAAGAAAATAGATAATGAGCCACGCCAAAGAATCTAGATGAGACGGGTCATATGATGGATCAAACTAAGAGTTGGCAAATGATGAGCAGATGAGCCACAAGCCTCATTAAAAACCTTGAACGGAAAACACATTGGGACAAAACCTAGCCAAGAGAAAAAGAGTGTGAGTGGATCATGTGATCAAGATGGGTGTATCCTCAATACAAAGCTGCACGTCCAAGTGATCCTCTCGAATATCCCTTAGGTGTAGTGATATTCATAGTTCTTGGTAAAACATCTTGGTTTGGAGATAATCAATGTATCCTAAGCATCCTTTACATGCTCCTTTTGATCTTTTCCATGCTCATTTCGCTCTTATCCATGCTCCTTTTGCTTCATGCATGCATATTGCTCCTAAGATGGTGCCAACTTCATCTGTTGTGTGCTTAGAGCTTATGAAGACGTATCATACACACTAAGAAAACAAACAAGACTTCATATAGATGTGATATCTATATGCAAAAACCAGAAGCAGAACAATATTTAGACTTAATACCTATATTGTTGACAAAAACAAAACATCTAGATGCCTATATGAATGCACATACATACACATCTTCCACATGTACAAACAATATCGGCTATGGGCTAAAGGTGGTGAAGCTTTAGACATCAAAATTACTATATCTATTTTGAGACAGCAAATTTTACAAAAGTTTGGTACTTGTAATATTCTTGCTTATTCCCAAAACATCAACTCGAGTTCTAGCTTAGTCATGTATTTTATCTTTTATTTTTGTTTACTTTGGTACTTGTGTTTTTGCTTTAGGCAACATATTATTGACCATGGATTTTGTACAAAAGAACATGCACTCATAATTTTGGAGTAAAGCATTTGCGGGTGAGAAAAACCAATCAATCAAATATGATAGAAATTAATTAGCATTATATATATTTGTTTGCGGCAAACAAACAATTTCATTAATAACAAATCAATATACAAAAACTTCCAAATTTTTTTTTTGTTACATAAGCAGATATATGCACCATACATTGAAGATAGTAGCAACATGAGAAGTGAAATTGACCATGCTTTCCAAAATAAAGGAATATTCGCTAATGGTAGATTACATCTGTTACTTTCTTTCTATGTATTTGATATTCTTCTAATGCAATTTGTGTGTTTGGCTAGCAACTCTTGGCTAAAACTCATAATTACACACAACATTATAAAATCCAATGCCTACATATGAAGTTTTGTTTCTAGAATTAGATACCAATGCTTCCGTATCCAAGATCTTATAACAGGGTTTTGCTTTGACTTTATCCTCCCATCATACTCGTCTTTGTTTTTTTTTTTTGCATTCTCCATGGTAGTTCCCATAATAGTTGTTTCCAAAGTAAAGGCATCATGATTGCAAAAAATTGTCAGAGTCATGATGATGTATTATTCTAATATACCACATGAAAATTAATAGGTTGAGGATGAACTTTGATCATCCATTCTGCCAGGGATTGTGTTTCACAAAACAAATAGTTATGATGATGCATCAAGTTTATGGTCTTATTTGTTGGATAAGAGAAACAATGTTTGATAGATCTCACAACAAGACCCGTAACACCATCTTCACACTCCTCAATCGAGGCAGTTGAGATACCATAAATCCATAATCCACATTTCCTGTTTCTTTGGAAACAGAAGCATCACCCCGAGAGAAAACCGATTCATTGCTGCTTTTTGTTTGTAAACACCCATCGCCAAAGTGAACGAAAGTATATCAATTTCAAGTCTAGTTTCTTGAAATGTACATTTAAAATCAAACTTCCATAATGATTTCCTTAGATGAATATCAAGTTCCTTCAATTGGTGAAGACGTCGGTGATCTGCTTTACAACCACCATTAATTTTAACAAAGTCAATGATCAACATGACACATAAAGACATCATTACTACTTGAATCCATTGTCTCGATAAAATATTAAGGGAGATCCAAGGAGTTTTATGAGATCAAAATCTAACCAAAAGGGATAAAGTGAGATTTGAATAAGATTAATGCAGAAATGAAGAGAAGAATAGAGAGAAAAGAGACAGATCCATTAGAGCCAAAAGAAGCAGAAAAAAAAATGCTAGGTTAAAATTTTACAACATGTGTCTACGTCCTTTTATAGTTATAAGGAGACGGATATTTTATTTTGACAATATAGAATAGAACGCTTTCTTGATCTCAATATAGACGGCCTTCTTGATCTCAATATAGACTTCATCGTGGATATTCTATTTTGACCATATAGAATAGAAATGCCTTCTTGATCTCAATACTCCCCCTCAAGCTTAGCCGTTGGTGGGCAAAGTCTAAGCTTGGACCTACATAGGTATTACCTCGGTAAAAACCTCATCATAGAAAAAACCACTTGGGAAAAATTCTATGATGAGGAAAAGAGCATAACGTCTATGAGTAGGGGATATGATCAAGGATTAGTTGGATCCACAAGCCCGAGTTTGCTGTAGTTATGGTTGCAAACCTTGAGACTCGCAGCTTTGGTGAAGATATCTGCTAGTTGATCTTCACTCTTTGTAAAGCATGGTAGTGTAACTCCTTCTTCGATCTTCTCTCAAACTTTGTGGCAGTCAACTTCTATGTGTTTGGTACTCTCATGAAACACCGAGTTGCTGGCAATGTGTATAGCAGCTTTATTGTCACAATGCATCGTGATGGGTCTTGTGGTTTCAATGCCTAGATCTTTGAGTAGAGCCTTGAGCCAAATCAGTTCATCCATGAGCTTCCTCATTGCTCTATACTAGGATTCCGCACTTGAACATAACACTACCTTCTGCTTCTTAGACTTTCATGTCACTAAATTCCCTCAAATGAATGTGCAATATCATGTGGTTGACTTCCTATCATTTGTGTCCCCAGCATAGTCTGCATCACAATAACCAACAATCTCGGCATTCTCATTCTTTCCCATCCATATGCCTTGTCCTGGACTCCCTTTGAGATATCTGAGTATCCTCTCCACCATGTTCCAATGGTAAATGGGATTTTTCATGTATTGACTCACCTGATTCACAGCAAAACACAAGTCAGGTATTGTTAGAGTAAAATAGATAAGCTTACCCACTAGTCTTCGGTATTGGAGAGGATTTGCATATGGTTTGTCTAATGAATCTTCTTCTTGGGGATCTTTCTTGTCCTTTTTCTCCCCCTATCGCTTGACCTTGTAGCCATCTTCAAGTGGAGTTTTGGCTGGCTTTGCTCCTTACTTACCTCTCTCAGTTAACAAATCAAGAGTATATTTCTTTTGTGAAAGAAATAAGCCTTCCAGAGAACGGCATACTTCAATCCCTAGGAAATATTTTAGTTCTCCAAGATCTTTGATATCAAAAATGGTCTTAAGATAAGATTTAGTTTCCTGAATACCGTCTTTATCATTGCCGGAAATGATAAGGTCATCCACAAAGACTAAGACCATAATGATTCCTTTTGAACTTTGAAGAGTGAACATGGTATGATCAGTTTCAGATTGCTTGAATCCTATTTCTTTGAGTGTGGAGCTAAACTTGTGGTACCAAGCTCTTGGAGATTGCTTCAGCCCATAGATAGCCTTCCTAAGTCTTAGCACTTTTCTGGGAGCAATGAAGTCTTCTAGGCCTGGTGGTGGAGTCATGTAAACTTTTTCCTCAAGTTCTCCTTGTAAGAAGACATTCTTCACATCCATTTGCCATAACTCCCAATCCAGATTTGTTGCCAATGAAAGAAAAACTCTAACAATATGAAGCTTAGCTACCAGAGCAAATGTTTCCGTGTAGTTATCTCCATAGGTTTGTGTGAAACCTCTTGCAACTAATCTAGGCTTGTACCTCTCAATGTCTCCATTGCTCAAATACTTTATAGTGAAGATCCATCTTGAACTAACAGCCTTCTTTCCCAAAAGTAGATCTGGTTCATCCCATGTATGATTACGTTCCATAGCCCCAGCCTCATCATCAATAGCTCCGAGCCATTCTTTACTTCCTTTGGCCTCTTCATAAATCTGTGGAATCCATTGAGCATCAATTTTCCCAAAGAAGGCTTGATGACTAGTTGGCAAAAGGTCAAGTGAACAAACAGCTTGTATAGGATGTGCCACAGCTTGATTGTTGTAGTAGTCTCTAAAGATGTTTCAACATGTGCTTCTCCTAAGGGAAGACAAAGTCTCTTCTTCTTGCTCCTTTCTATGGTCTTGATTCCCTTGAACCATTTCTTTGGTAACAACCTCCTCATCTTGATCTTGGTCTTGTTCCATGTCAAGTGGTGTTAGTTCCGGCTGAATGGTTTTGGTTTCTTCCATGTTGTTTGGAGTTACATGAGTGTTCCCAATGTCAGTATTGGGTTGTGCTTCTGAAGTCTCCAACTCATGTTAATTGGTTCCGGTAGTATCCGAATGGTCTTCTTTCAAAGGAGGATTACCAAGATGACTTAGGAGATGTTGAAGACTAGCAGCTCTATCTGATGGAGATCTTGCCAAATCTTTCAAACTTCCCCAATTTTTCTTGTTGAAATACCCTTGGTGCTCAATAAACTTGACATCCCTTGACACAATGGTTCGGTTTCTTGAGAAGTCATAGCACTTGTAGCCCTTTTGAGTAGTTGAGTATCCAAGGAACATGCATCTTGTGCTATTAGCTTCTAGCTTATCCCATAGTTCACCTGATCTTAGTACAAAAAAAACACACCCAAAAACTTGTAAGTGATCAATGGAGGGTTTGGTTTCGTTCAATACCTCAAATGGAGCTCTAGCATTTATGATCCTTGTTGGTATCATATTGTTTAGATAGCAAGCTGTCATGACTGCATCACTCCAAAATCTTCTCGGAACATTGGTGTGAAACATCATGGCTCTTGTAACTTCCATAAGATGTATATTCTTCCTCTCAGCTACACCATTTTGTTGTGGAGTGTATGGGCACCTTGTTTGATGTAGAATCCCATGCTTTGCTAAATGTTCTTTGAACTTGTGGCTAGTATACTCTCCACCATTGTCAGACCTAAGTATCTTGATCTTGGCATTAAACTGGTTAGTTACATATGATTGGAAATTAACAAATGCATCAAATACTTTATCCTTAGATGGCAGTAATGTGATCCATGTGTATTTTGATTTTTCATCAATGAATGTAACATAATATTTATTATTGTCCCTAGATAAAAATGGAGCAGTCCATACATTTGAATGCACAAGTTCAAAGCATTTCTCATATATAGTTGATGACTTAGGAAAAACAGTTTTACAATACTTTCCAAGAATACAAGCTTCACAACTATTATGATCAAAGACAACATGTAGTAACATAATTTCTAAAGCACGAGCATGTGTGATGGAACCCGAGTCATCCGAGACCCCGATCCGGATGTTGACAATGACTCAGACGACCTTGCGGCTGACCCGGTAGCTCCTCAGATCGACCCGGGAGCCACTACCAGAAGCCAGGCCACGACTAGAGCATGCAGGCACAAGTTCAACATGTTTGCCCAGGCCGCCATAGAGTTCTTCGACCACGACCCAGCGACGTATCCGTGAACCCACTATCGAGCCAAGGCTACGTGAAGACTACGATCGGTTCGGGAAGCCACGATCTGATTGTCTTCACCATTACCCAAGGGTGAAGACAACCCCGTAAGACGTCAAGAGGTTATACTCTTTTTCCCCTATTGAGTTTTCTCCCAAATGGGTTTTCTCAATAGGGATTTTAATGAGGTAACCGTTTTGATGCCCGGTGAGTAAGTTCCCATGCATAGTTTACTTGGATCTATCCCAAGGAGGTTCCCACGAATAAAAACCTCATTTTCTTTTTTTTCACTTTAACTAATACTTTTGACCGGACCGGATGTTTTACCGCGAATGTAACTTGCATTTTGCCCCATTTGTTTAGGGCTTCCTTGCTTCCTTTGTATAACCTATAAATGGGCTGAACCATCTTCATTTGTAGGTTACGCTATTTTTAATCAAAAACACTTAGATAATTTTCTGTCATCTTCTTACTTCTATCGAGCCGTCACCTCTAGATCTAGGTTCCCTTCAAGACTCTTGAGCCGGGCTTGATTCTTGTTAGGCCTGCTGTATCCTGCCTCACTATAGCTTGTGTGTTGCACCTCATCCCACGTTCACTCATCTCTCTAGTTCCCGAATCAAGTTTCTCTTTGGTTACGGCTCCGCATCGTTTCCCCTTTGCTTCCCGGTCATTCGGCTCGAGCTTCTTGCTGTTTCTTTGGTCCATCTATCCACGTATCGGTTACCCGGACCCCTGGGTTCGTACCAGCTGGTATCAGAGCACAACTTCCTACAAGGTTGTGTCTTTCTATCTTACGTTTTCCTTTAAACCATAAAAAATCCATCAACATCACTAGATCTTTAGTTTCATCTCTTTTACATCCGTAAACTGAAAATGAACTGCTAAAGATTGAGTCTTGCATCCAGCTTCGTCATTCTGCTCTTTCCCGTGTCTTTGTTTTGGTTTTATGCTTGTTTCATGTTGATAGCTTCATATCCGCCATTGTTAGGGTTCATTTAAGCTTAGGTTGAAGACATGTCCTTTCATTCACGCGTTTAATCTTGTGGTTGTCAATCATTGTTTTGAATTGAACGGTTTAAGATTGATTTGCTTTTTGTGTTTTGTCTTGTTACCGAGCATTTTTAAAAATTCCTTTTGCATCCGCTCGTAACCCACACGCTTTTAACCGTACCATTTGTCTCCTTTTGGTCAAATCCGAACGTTGTGATTAAAGCTTATCCCACTTGTCTCAGGTGACGTAACATTGTCGCCATGGCCATTGAGGTTTACCACATGATTACCCAAAGAGTTACCAAGCCTTAATCCGGAAGTTAACCAAATTACCAAATGAGTACCTCGGTACTCGGACAGACCATGGAGACTCGTCCCAGAAGCGGCGCCTTCGCCGGCAACCGCCGCCCTTAGCGGCCGGATGTCTACTCCAATAACCGGGAACTAATCTCCGACCATGGTCAGTCACCGGTCATATGATCGAACACCATCAGATCTCCGACATTGGAATTTGTACACCACCGTCTGTATCAACGATCCATCCGCCCATGTCTCCAAACTCTGCCGTATTACTCCGGCCAACCACCGCCAGAATACTTGCTCCGCCATCCGTACTCCGGCCAGCCACCTCTGGATCTTCTAGCTCTGCTGTCCGTACAATCAGACTTGACCATACGGATTGTCCGATTCTAGTGATGGACGACCCACCTGCCCACCTGAACTGGGAGGTATTCTAGCAGCCATGCTAGAATCCCTGACTCAATTAAGGCAACGTTTGGCCCGAATGGAGGACCAACCTCCGCCACCCGGACCCATGCCACCCGGACCCATGCCACCCGCACCCATCCTTATGGATCCCATGGAACCACTACATCGACTACACCGAGGTAGCACCGAGGCACCAAGGTAGCACCAGAGCCTTAGAACCGGCACATGCAAACTCGCCGGGCCGGTGATGGTCATGATGATCCCCAGCCACAGCCCACCGTACCAGACCTTTGACTTATGGCTCCTACATTTGCCGGGAAGGTTGATCCCAAGGGATATATCGACTGGGAGTGTCGGATGGATCACATCTTTACTTGTTATGCTTATGACGAGCCTCGAAAGGTCATGTATGTGGCTGCCTAATTCACGGGACATACGCTTGCATGGTGGGATCGAGATTTGGCCGAACGGATCCAAAACTGGGAAGATCCCATTCCCTTTTGGGAAGTCATGAAATTCGCCATGCGTAGACGATACGTTCCACCCCTGTTTCATTTCGACCTTCAAAAATATTTTCGATGACTCACCCAGGGATCCAAGTCCGTGGAAGAGTATTTCGAGGAATTTAAACATCTCCATAACCGGCTCTAACTTGACAAGACCGAGGAAACTCTCATGGCATAGTTTCTAGATGGATTGAACAACTGCATTGCATCGAAGGTTGAAAGGCAAAGTTACGACTTTTTTGAAGAAATGCTACACCTCGCTAACAAAGTGGAGCAACAGATCAAGACCAAGGCGTCCCACATTCCCCGACTCCAAGCCAAAGGTGCACCGACTTGGTCGCCAAATTCTTCTCCAAATTCCTCTCTGGCCAATGCACCCGATATGCGGACTGACCTAAGCCAGCTGTGATTGACACTCGGTTCAAACCATAAACCCCGGACGCACCCCGGGACGCTCGCCAAGACCCGCGATGGCCTCTTAACGCCACCTGGACTCAGGATATTGTATTCTTCAACTGCCAAGGCCATGGCCACTACGCCCGGGACTGCCCAAACCAACGTGTGATGATTGTTACCCCAACGGGGGAATACAAGTCCCAAGACGAGGAAGAACCGGAAGAAGCCGTGAACGAAGACGAGCTCGAGGAAGAGGTTACCGAAACCGATATGGGGGAAATGCTCATGCTCCGTCATGTCCTAAGCGCCACCCATGTCCCGGATGATGCTAACCAGCTTGACAACATCTTTCACACGCGGTGTACGGTAAGCGGAAAGGTGTGTGGCTTGATCATAGACATACGATCTTGCACTAACGTGGCAAGTTCCTATATGGTCAAGAAATTACAACTCACCACCACCACACTTCCCAAGCCTTATAAGCTTAAATGCTTGAGAAATAAGACCGTTCTCCACGTAGGGGAACAAGTGTTGATTGATTTTAGTGTCGGCCCGTATAAGGCCCAAGTCCTTTGTGATGTCGTTCCTATGGAAGTTGGCCACGTCTTACTTGGTAGATCTTGGCAATTCGATAAGGACACGGTACACAATGGTTAATCTAACCAACATACGTTTTCTCACCTTAACAAACGGATTAGTCTCACGCCTCTCTCACCCTCACAAGTCGCTGAATTGCAAGTTAAAGTGAATAAGGATGCTAGCACTAACTTGAACTTTTTTTTATCAATTATAGTGTAGTTAGGAAGTTGCTAAGTGATTCGACTTGCTGCGTGTTACTAATGGTGTATCGAGAAGTTTTGTTTCAGGTACCATGGACGAGAGCGTGCCTCGGGAGCTCAAGCAACTATTGGAAGCATACTCGGACATCTTCCCCAAAGATCTACAACTCGGTCTAACACCTCTCCGAAGCATTGAGCACCAGATCGACCTGATCCCCGGAGCCCAACTACCCAACCGGCCAGCTTACCGCGTCAATCCGGAAGAGGCCAAGGAATTGGAGCGCCAAGTCATGGACTTGATGAGACAAGGCTACGTCTGGGAGAGATTTACCCCTTGTGTTGTGCCGGTCTTACTTCTTCCGAAGTAGGATGGGACGTGGCGCATGTGTGTTGATTTTTGGGCAGTGAACAACATCACCATCAAGTATCGGCATCCGATACTGCGGCTCGATGACATGTTGGACGAGTTGAGTGGATCTGCGGTCTTCTCCAAGATAGATCTCAAGAACGGATACCATCAAGTGAGAATGAGGGAAGGGGACGAATGGAAGACCGCATTCAAGACCAAGCAAGGCTTGTATGAGTGGCTCGTTATGCCATTTGGGTTATCAAACGCTCCGTCCATCTTCATGAGATTGATGAGTCACACCCTCTGGTCATTCATCAACAAGTTTGTGGTCGTCTACTTTGATGACATCCTCGTGTATCAAACATGTGGAACTAGTCCTCCAAATCCTACGAGACGAGAAGTTGTATGCTAATTTGAAGAAATGTGTCTTTGGAGCCACCGAGTTGGTATTTTTGGGGTTCGTTCTGAGTGCCCAAGGATTGAGGGTTGATACTGAGAAGATCAAAGCCACCCAAGAGTGGCTGACCCCGACTAGTATCAGCCATGTTCGTAGTTTCCATGATTCGTCAAGGACTTTAGTACGTTGGCGAGTTTTTACCGACAATTTGTCAAAGACTTTAGTATGTTAGCTGCACCTCTTACCGCGGTCATCAAGAAGAACGTGGAGTTCCATTGGGGATATCTATAAGACCGAGCCTTCCGCAATCTGAAGCACCGGCTTACTCATGCTCCGCTACTCGTCCTACTGGACTTCACCAAGACCTTCGAGGTGGAGTATGATGCCTCGGGAGTAGGCATAGGGGCTGTCCTCACTCAAGGAGGAAGACCCGTGGTTTATTTCAACGAAAAGTTGAGCGGAGCGCTCTTAACTACCCAACTTATGATCGGAAGATATATGCTTTGGTCTGGGCCATGAAAACATGGCAGGACTATTTGCTTGCTAAGGAATGCATCATACATTCAGACCATGAAAAACAGAAGCATCTAAGGGGGCAGACAAATCTGAAGAAGCGGCATGCAAAATGGTTGGAGTTCATAGAGAGCTTCCCGAACGTGATCAAGTATAAGAAAGGCAAGGATAATGTCGTTGCCCATGCCTTATCCTAACAATACACATTGATCACCATCATGTAAGCCAAAGCTTTGGGGTTTGAGGGTATGAGGGATCAGTATGAGGATGACCCGAAGCTAAGTGAGAGCTACCGCAACCATGGGAAGGGGCTCCACGCAAGTTTTTATCTCCATGATGGGTTCCTCTTCAAGGGGAAATGTTTGTGCATTCCCTGCGGATCATTGCGTGAGTTGTTGTTACGGGAAATCCATGGACGGGGCTTGGCAGGTCACTATGGGATCGCAAGGATCTTTGCGGTGCTTCAGGAGCATTTCTATTGGCCAAGGATGAAGAGATTGGTGGCCAAGCATTGCGGCCAGTGCATTACTTGCCTTCGGGCCAAGTCACGCGTTCAACCTCAAGGGTTGTATCACCCGCTGCCTGTTCCCACTTCCCCATGGGTTGATTTATCCATGGACTTTGTTGTCAGGCTCCTGACCATTTCCCACAAGAACATGATCTTTGTCGTTGTGGACCAATTCTCGAAGATGGCCCATTTCATCCCGTGTAGCAAGTTCCACAACGCCACCAGCCTAGCCGGGTTATTCTTCCGAGAAGTCATAAGGCTACAAGGCATTCCCCGAACCATTGTATCGGACCGCGACCCAAAATTCTCGGCCATTTCTGGAGAACCATGTGGAAAAAGCTCAGTACTAAGCTGTTGTTCTCCATGGCCACCCATCCACAAACGGACGGCCAAACGAAAGTGCTCAATCAAACCTTGGGATCCCTGCTCTGAGCCACCATCGGAAAAAATCTAAGGAATTGGGTCGAATGCATACCGTTGGTCGAATTTGCCTATAACCAAGCCATGCATTCAGCCACTAAGCACTCTCTCTTCAAAATCGTCTACGGCTTCAATCCACTTTCACCGATGGAGTTACTTCCCCTACCACCCGGACAGCAAGATGATGAAGACGGCATATCCAAACCTGAGTTCGTGAAGAAGTTACACGAGAAGGTTTGGGAAAACATCAAAAGGATGAACAAGAGCACAGCCAAGTTTGCCAATAGGGGCTGTTGGGAAGTTATCTACGTACCCAGAGATTGGGTGTGGTTACATTTCCGACAAGAGAGGTTCCTGGTGACAGGGGTCAAGTATAACCGTAGAACTACTCTCTCAAATTAAGAGATCAATTGCAACACTTAGGGGTCGAATCCACAAGGACTCTGAAAATTCACGCAATAGACTGACAAATTTGAATTAAGCTAGATTAAATAAATAAGAAACTAAAAGAAACAATTCAATAAACTAAATAGCAATTAAACGAGATTAATTCAAGTGATTAAAAGCGCTAGACCTAGGGACATTAATCAGGAAAACTCAGGAAAGTGAACTGGACAGTTCGTAAATCAAGTCTGATTTTTTTGTGCGGTATCTATCCTCTAAACAGAAGCAAACCAAATCTTTTTGTGAAATACCAATAAATAGAGTCTCTATGATGTGCGGGTACGATATGTTTACAAAATTCCTAAACCAACTCTCGCTGTGAAAAGGCTGTTTGCGCATCTTAGATTGGGTCGGGGTATCAATAACACTCTCGCGCCTACCAATAATCCTACGACACCAGTATTAAGGTGATCAATCTTAAGACTAGTGTGATAATCAAATCTCGATGAAGAACATAATATATAACTTAACAAGACTATGCCCAATTCAACAATCTTTCATAAACCCTTTTGAATCCCTAGATCTAACAAGGTTACTACTCAGACATAGAAAAGAAAACACAAATCATTGTCTGAATAATACTCATAAAATCGGAAATAAGAAAACAATGGGAGTTCAGAATTCTTCTCTCTACAAAGTTTGAGATCTGAATCTTCTCTCCAATAATCTCCTTGAAACTTACATAGCTTAGAACTTCTCAAAAACTTAGAGAATGACAAAACTTAGTCTCTGATACTTTTAAAACATAGTTTTACCTAAAAAACGATTAGGTATGAAGTATAAAATTTAGAAACTTCTGGGGCAAAGTTGTAATTCTTGAAACTTGATGAAACTTGATAAAACTCGTGGTTGTGTCGACTGGCACAGGTAGAGCCTGTCGATCGACATGGACATAAATAATCGTCTCCTTGTTGATTTTCTCAGCTACAAGCCTCCAAATACTCCAAAGTGCTCATCAGGGTCTATCTCGTGTTTGTACCTAATAAGACTCAATATATATATAAAAGAGTCTAAAACCAATACATATATCATGTCATAAAACCATAAAATCCATGATATATCAACTCCCCCAGACTTAGCTTTTTCTTGCCCTCAAGCAAACATCAAACCAAACCAAGGAAGTAGTTTGAAAATCGCGGAACTCACCTACTCTTTAGAACATTGTGCCAGTCATCATGTAATCCACATGGTACAAGAACTATTGAGAGACTAACCACCATGTACATTCACCGTAGTCATTCAAAAGTCTTCTCAATTCCCACCACAACTTAACAACATATCCCTTTAGTAAGCCAATCATCGATGGGTCTCACTTTCAATGTCAATGCCCAAGAGCCTTCTAGACTTTGCTGTCATCCTATACCATAACAAGACAAACCTCACAATAACAATGATGTTTTTGTCTCCCTCACACTTGAATCTTTCTATTATGAACTTATTTTCTTTTTCTTTTGTTTATGAAGGTAGGCTATTAGAAGTGAATAATGGGTCACGGGATCGCTCCTACCTTCACAGCAACCCTACTTTCATCATCTCCTTAAGAAGTAGAAATCTGGGGGCATAGATTTCTCTTACCCGCTTCTACATCAGAGAATCACTTGGTCATTCATAGACTATACCTAAAGGCTTTTATTATTAGTAAAAAGTTTTTTGGGGAGACTAGACATCATAACTTACTTTGGATTTATCAGGTCAGGTATGAATGAAAATTCAAGCTCTCAAACACCAATTTCGTCCATGAGTTAAAATGAACTCACATAAATTAGCTCAGGCTATAGCGGGCATATGTTGTAAGTATATGAGTCTCAAGTTAACTGGTCAGACTTGGGGGTTTTTCAATAGTTGAATCTGAATAAGCTCTGCAACAATGGTCACCAGAAGACATAGCAAACAACAATAGACCAAAAGATAGCTCATAGTTCCTGGACAAGTTTTGACTCAATAAAACAAAGGTTTTGAAAAACAAAAATTTGGGACTGACTCTCAAAAGAATAAATATAGTTAGCAACTACCTCCCCCAGACTTAAGGAAAGTGATAAAAATAAATAAAATTGACTAGAGATTGAACTGTTATGTTTTGAAAAACGTGACCTGAGATGGTGTGTGCATGTCGACCGACATACACCCCGCGTGTCGATCGACATGAGCAGGTATATGAAGTTCCAAAATTCTGACACCATTTAACTGATCAATCAACTCGTTTTCTGATATTTAGATCCTGATTAAGAGCAAAACATGTCAAATAACAAGCAAATATATAACATAAAGGAGTTCAACAAAACTTAATAGAAGTTAGAAACAAAATACTGAAACAAAAAAAGAAGCAAAAGCAAAAATAAAAATGTCTCAAAAGAAAAAGAAAATAGAAGAACTAGTCCTTTTCCGAAACTGGATCTGAAGACGGAGAAGGGGTGGATATCGGGATAGGCCAGGGCTGAGTGGGAGCTGCATCGGTCCGACAAACACACCCGCAGTGAGAAAGTGAGGCAATCGCGTTCCAGATACTCTGGAAGCTATCCGCGACGTACCTCTGAAACACAGCAGTGTCCAAGGAATAGGAAGTGTAGTGGGGAGTCCGTACTGAGGTGTAGAAGTGTCTGGGATCGGATCTTCCTCTGATAATGTAGGCACAGACTGAGATGAGGTACCTCTGCTACAGTGGGTCTGAGGAGCAAGGCTGCGCAATGACTGATGCGGCTGAAAGAGAAGGCAAGCCTGACTGCCCGTGATGCTCGTGAGCTCCGTCTGCGGAAGCTTCACCAAATAATCTACTCCCTCACTGCGGTAGCACTAAACCCAATCCTACTTAATCCACTTGGCATGCGTCAAGAACCACTCCTTCATGACGGATCTCTCAGTGAGCATCTTGACTCCGTCGGTGCTAATCCCGCAGAAACAGAAGATGGGAGTCAATAAGCTACCCACAGAATCTGACTTGTCCTTCGTACCAGTGACTGGACGAACCTTCAAGCTAACCAAATGATGCTCAAATATCGTGCCGAGGTTCACCTCGGGGTCTAGCTCGGTACAATCCTCAGTAAACAACCCTTGAATCGCATAGCACATCAGCACCAACTCACTCTGTCTCATCTTGTTGGCCTCTATCTTGCACAACAGCGTGTTTGAGATGGCTCAAACTATGTAACAAAGAACCGGATGCCAAATGCCAGAGTGTGTAGAATTGGGAGTGTAAACTCCGTCCGCGAACTTACTCCAGTAAGTCTGAAAATCAATCGCCAAGCTATGAGCCAAAGTGGTGCACGGCTTTGACGAATCGAACCTGTAGACAGTGCAGATGTCGGAAATGGTGATCATGTATTGAATCCCGCAAATCAAGAACGTAAGGATACCTGTCTGAGAGCATGCATCCGGTGATGTATAATACAACTGAACCGTGGTCATGAACTGCCGGACCAACTCCAGATAGACCTCGTAGTGCTGAGCTCACATAGTACCCAACCCAATCTTCTAAAAACGTCGCATGGCAACACTATTCATAAACCGGGTGGGTTTAATCTCCTTGTTCAACTAAGCATTATAGAACAGAGTATCGTACTCGTGCCACTCATCAGAGATCTCACGATTGTAACACTCAGGCTTCATCAGCTCCTCCTTTGGGGTTCCTTCCCAATCACATTGGGGTCTAATCCTTGTTCCCTCTCGACAAGGCCATGGAGGATGAGAAACAATAGGTATGGACGGTCCACTACTAGACTCTCCCTGTGCCTCTGAAGTCTGTGCTGGCTTCCCCCTAGTAGTCATAATGTACCTGAAAGAGAGACAAGAGAACAAATCCAAGAATCAGCAAAATCCGGAAACGATGTACCTGTGTCGACCGAGACAAGCATATCGTGTCGATCGATACGGTGACAAAAACGGCGTATGAAGCATAAATTCATCTTAATTCAAAATTCAATCAAATTTTAAGAACACCCAACCATCAAAATCATCAATCCAATAACTATCCATCATCCTAAACATCTCTAAATACCGAATTTCATGTCAAATTAGTTCAAGTTTTATTCATAGAAATTCATGACTTTTCTATCAAATTAACCTAAATTAGCAACAATTAACACTTCAATCCTTCTAAATTTAATATAATCTACTAAGATTAGCAAGTATTAAGACCAAATTTGGATAGAAAAAGTGAAAATCTAACCCTTGAAAGTTTTGGATTTAAAGATGAAATTTGAAGAACATACCTTTGATTTTGAGATAATGGAAGATATAGGAGTGAATAGAATTGAATTCTTTTGAGTTTAGGAACAAAAGCCGAATGATTTGGTGAAAAATAGAAGATTTGTGATTTTTGGGTGTAAGAGGCGGCTTATACACGATTTTGGAAAAGGATGGAGGTGGAGAAGAAAAGGATATTAGGTATTTATACTAATCTCGGGTCCGCGTCGACCGACAAAGGGTGTTCATGTCGATCGACACGGAAACAAACCTTGTGTTCCTTGGTCAAAAAATTACGTGAAGCTTCTCCAATCCATGAGCAATCCATCAAATTTTTTCATTAGGCACGTCTAGTTCCTGAGACAAAACAAAAACAAAGAAAAATTAGTAACAAGACACAGAAAAACGTATTTACAGACTCGCCAGTGGGTTGCCTCCCACTAAGCGCTTATTTCAGTCATTAGCTTGACTTTGTCAGAAATCAGATAGATGGAGATTCTCTGGATGAATCTGAAGGTGGTGAAGATGAAGTCATGGAACCAAGATCATCCTAACTTAAGTCAAGCATCTTGGGTTTAAGAACTCTATTCATCATCTCATCCATCGCGGCTTGTCCTTTAGCCTTAAACTCGGGAGTGATGATAGCATTAATCTTGGCAAATGGTCTTGAACCACCTCCATATTGAAGCTTATACTCAATAGTATCATCAACTTGCCTCACGGGAGTCAAAGTCATAAGGGGCTCCGCAGTCACTGTTTTTCTCTGCGGTTTCTTCTTCTTACCCGCAGCTTTCGGATTCCTTGCAGTGAAATCCTCATGGTGAATCTCATTCACCTCTTGGTTACAAACCTTGTCGACATCCTCCGCAACAACTTGGGGGCTCCACAGCACATATCCTCTTGAATTGGCATGATAAAACACATCAGGATCAATGTGCCTCAGAGAAATCCTGCTACTTAGCAAATCAAACATAGCCCCAACAGTAGCAAGGAATGGTCTAGCCAAAATCAGTGGCATATCAGAACCGATATCCGTCTCAACAATATGGAAGTCACATGGAAGCAGACAATCACCAACCCAAACTTGAAGATTGCAAGAAAACCCAAGTGATTGATATTATTCCTCGAGGCCTATAACTTCTTGTTTCCCCAACCTTGTTGTAATGTCATTAGATATGAGATTAATGCTAGATCCAGTATCACAGAGTGAATCAGTGAATCTAACTCCAGCAATGGAACAAGGCACATCAAAGCTTTTGGGATCTTCCAACTTAGGTAATTTTCGGAGATAGAATCCGTCATGAGGCTGAGCATGTCGACCGACACGGCCAGCTGCCTGTCGATCAATTTGGTTGGAGTCAGGACCGTCCTTAGTCCTGACTTGCATCAAATCTTCTGATATTTGGGGTGGTGTCGACCGACACGTAACAGTGGTGTCGATCGACATGAGCTCCGTGATGAGAGTCTCAAATTTTTCCTTAGCTTCAGACTTCTCCAGAACCTCTTCATGATCTCTCTCTTGACCATATCTTCCCAGGACATAACAGTACCACAAGAGTACCTAGGATTAGTATCAGTACTTCCAGGTAATACACCATCAGGGCATTTAGTGTTCACAGCAGATTGTGCAAACTGAGTATCCAATCTCTTAATGTGGTTATTCAAAGTCTCAGTAGCTTCTTCTTCAGCTTCAAAAACCTAAACCTCTTGAGCAAAGTGAACCGACTTCTTGTTCACTAGAAGATTGTGCATAAGCTTTGCCTTGACTTCCGCCATTTGATTATTGTTCAAACTGGCAGCTAACTTCTTCCTCTCAAAGTAAGCATTATTAGTACTACTACTAGATGCCAAGTTCTCAATCAACTTGATAGCAGCCGATGTAATGTTTTATGCATCAGGTTTTACACAACATCTAAACTCCGTAAGTGCACGGTTGTGCGCGGCAGTATAATGGTGGAATCGATCCACATAGAGTAAAGAGTACTATAGATCATTAGACCTATGATGAAAAATATTGAAATTGTCACAAAAGGAAATCCGAATTAAATCCGAATAAAAATCTTTTAAATAAGGAAACAAAATCAATTAAAAACAAATGTTGGGATCTGGAAAATCGCAGGGATTTAAATAAATAAAAAGGATATATAACCGGATTAAAAATTAAATGATCTAGATCTAGAACACAAACACTGTACCAAAATAGATTTTTTTAATAAAAGCAAATATTATTCTATCATAAATCCGCTAGGACCATATGATAGCATATTTTGAGCTAGTTTGATAAAGTTCACTTGTAGATCCAGCCTACAAACTATAGATTCGGGTATAATAGCCAACGCTAGCTGTACTATAAAGCCCTATGAATCATTTGATAGATTTGTCAACCTAACAAAGGTATTTGATTCATAGAAGTAAAGATATATTAACCATAATTCTAATCTCTAACAATAACCTAGTTAAACATTAAATCTCTTTGAATAAATCACATATCCCAACATATAGATCTACTCAACCATGGTAATTGGTTGATAGATCATTATGTTGTATGGTTGAAAATACAAAGTAAGAGATGAAAACAGATTGTAGATCTTGAAAATGCAGTGAAAATAATTTAGATCTGAGAAAAACAATGTAAAAAGTTTACAGATCTGAAATGAGAAATAAAAATGGCAGAGTAACAGTAAAATTCATGTCTCAGTCTCTCTCGCCGCTCAAGAAATTAGCCTTATTTATAGAGTATCTTCTAGGTCAAAACTCGGAGTTAATGTGTGATTTGGAGAATATTCATGACTGGGATCGATCGATCCGACTTGGATTGATTGATCTTCTTCCTCTGATCTGTGCCACCTCATAGATTCCATTGACTGACCAATCTGCTTTGAGATCGGTTGTTCCTCGTCATGCTTAGTCGATCCTCTTCAGGATCGATCGATCCAGGATATCTCCAAAATTCAATGATGTGTAAAAACGTCCAAAATTGCTTCATTTGGCACATTTTAGCTCCAAAGAAGTGAAAACCTGAAAAGACACTAAAACATGCCAAAAGAAAACAAAACCTAACTTCTAGACTTAATAAGACAAGTAAAAGAATAACAAAAACATGTCAAAATAGACTTTCATCACACCCCGCAGTGATATAAAATCAAAGAAAATGGGTTCTGTGAAACAACACTGGAGATAATGAATTGTGAACAAGAAAGCAAACCATAAACCGTGGAAGGAGTTTTATGACCAAAAAGGAGCATTGGTCTGTACATGAACCGGTTTTCAGCTTTTCTCGTCTCGTGGATCGATCGATCTGGGTAGAATTGGTCGATCCCAGCGTACTGAAACTTCTTGAAATTTGCATCTTCTGCGTTTTGCACCTATTTTCAGTCAGCTCAACACAAAAAAATCATCATATCTTATTTTGGAAAATAAATAAATAAATTGAAATATTGAAGGGAAATAAAATAAAATAGTTTTATTAATTCAGAAGCAATGATAAATTAAAAGAACATGTTGATTGCGTCCCAACCAGCGCTTGTTTTTGTAAAGTCACTAGCCTGACTTGATTTTATTTCAATAAGGTTCTGGGTTCATTGGAGGAATGGTATCTTCCTCATCCTTCATAGTGGGAGTTTGGCCAAGTGCAATTGGGTATCTCTTAATAGTCTCAATGGGAAAGCATATGACCTTATCCCCAACTCGCAGCTTTATTCTCCTTTTGGGTATGATGATAGATGCGTGGGCGGTCACTAGGAATGTCGGTCCCAGGATTAGATCTGATCCATCGCAGTTCATATCCAGCACAAAGATGTCTATCAGAACATAGCTTCCACCCACAAGAATTGGTATGTTGGATAGGATACCTACAAGGTTTTGGAGTGGTCCATCAACCAATTCTATTTGGGACTTGGTTGGTACCATGTGTTTTAGACACAATAACCTTGCATTCTTGAGCGATATGACATTTATATTAGCTCCAGTGTCTATCAAGCAGTTCCTTAAAAGAGTCCTTTCAATTGTGACGGGTATATGGAAATAATCTGGATCATCCCTTTTTGGGGGGAGTTTATCCTGCCTCTTGTTGTTTAGGTAATCGTGGAGGTAATCAGTTGCTCCCTGAAGTGTAATCCTACCGGCAAGGATATCCAAAGTAAAATCTGCCATCATAGGTAATAGAGACTTAATCTCCTCAAAGGGTAACCTTGCTCCCCACTCACCAACTATCACATCAACCTTGCTCTCTGTGGCATGATCCATCTTCTTAGGAGTTTCTTTTTTCTGCCTCTCCCTGATTTCTAAACTCTTTTAGGGTTTTGTTCTCGGGAGGCTTATAAAGCTGCGTTCACGGGGATCGATCGATCTCGACCTGGATCAGTTGATCTTCCCATTTTAATATCAATATCGGGGAAGTGGGATCGAACGATCCCACACTGCAGGTCAATCCTGGCGAAATCCGGATCGATCTTTTTATCGAGAATACATTTGTTGCCATCATTGGATCGATCGATCCCACCTTCGAATCGATCAATCTCAGGGGAGTTTTGCTCGTTGATTTCTAGTACTTTCTTAGTTGTGGAAACTTTCGGGACCTCGTTCACTGAGTAAACAACATCGATAGCATCAAAATCGTTAATCACAAATGTTTGACCATTGACAGTAGGTTACATATCGACGGTCTCAATGTAAAGTTTCACAACTGTTTTTCTGAGATGGATTTTTATCCTTTGTTTTTGCACATTTATGGATACTCTAGCTGTAGCTAAGAAAGGATGTCCTAGGATAAGGTCAGTACCATTATCGTCCAAGTCTAAAACCATAAAATCAGCGAGTAAGTAGCACGAGGCTACAAACATCGGGATATCAATTAGGATTTTGTGTGGTCTCCGAGTTGTTCCATCAGCCATGGTTATTTTCTTGGTGGTTTTCTGCATAGTTATCAGTCCAAGCTTATGCAAAACAGAGAGTGGTAGTACGTTGATGCTTGCTCCCAAATCCACCAAGCTGTTTTTGAAACAGCTATCTCCAATGGTGCATGACAGGATGAATTTCACGGGATCTCCTAGTTTCTTTGGAAGTTTTTCGTGCATTTTCTCATCGCAATTTTCCCTTAGGAATTTGACGGAGTCCTCCATAGTGGACACCCCAGTGAAAATATTCTTTATTTGATCTTCCATTAAGTGAATCATTGAGTAGACCTCTGGAAAGGGTAGTCTAACTATCATCTCTTTAGCAATCTTTTCACATTTCCAATTATCAAATTCAAGGTAGGTAGACCTACGGATCGATGTTTATTTCTTTTCAGAGGGTGCTGAGAATTTTGTGATTGATTTAATGGGTTCGGTTGGGAAATCCTGGTCTTTCAACACAGGGGATTTATCGGTTTCAATGGGGGTCGACCGCTCTTGATCAATTTCCATCTCTCAGAGATTAGCGTAATAACGCTCTGCTTCTTCTATCTCATCATCCATGGAGTGATCACTTCTATTTTCTGACGTTTCACGCTCTTCAGGAATTGTCAGCTCCATGTTGTAAAAGCTATCTTCTATGTCATTATTGAAGAAATTGTCTTCTTCATCGTTAGACAGATAAATGATTGTCCTATCTCCTCTAGCAGAAAAACTCTTTGGGACACCGCGTTTTCCGCTTCTAAGTTCAACAAAGTATACCGATTCATTGGGGTTATTTTCAGGTTTCCCTGAAAAGTTCTGGTTTGGGCCCTATTTTTCTCAGAAGTTTGAGCAACTTGGTTTTCTAAAACCATTACATGAGTTCCTAAGGCATCAAATTTCCCATTGAGATTCTCATAAACTCAATCAACCTTAGCGTTGATATCCCCAGCGAATTTTTTTCTGTCCTTCCATGATTTGCGGGAACAGCGAATCAATTTTATCCATTGAACCAGCGTTTCCAGGTTGAGAATTGAATCGCATTTTACCATAACCGGCATTTTTTTGGAAGTTCCCTTGGTTTTGAGTACTCCGAGATGGATAAAACTGATCTCCGGGGTTCTCAACATTAGTGCTGCGGTAGGACAGGTTAGGATGGTTCCTAAAATTTGGGTTAAAACCCCAGTTTTGGTAGTTTCCCTGTCCACCGAGAAAGTTGATCTCCTCAGTTTGATCCTCCTCATCATTAAACTCATCAACTTCCAAGAGATTAACAGATCTCTTTTGGGCTCTCATCAGAATGTCCACCTTAGCATTAAGCTCCTCTATGATCTTATCACTCACCCGAGTGGGTTGACTCTCCTAGCATAGTTAGAAGATCTGTTAGAGTCACTTGCTGCCAGGTTTTCAATAAGCTCCATTGCTTCTTCCAGCGTGTTGTTCATGAAGTCTCCCCTACTGGCTGTGTCCATAGCCATTTGATACTTCATTTCAACTCCATTGTAGAAAAATTTCATCCTGTCCCTTAGATATTCCTTATAGCGTTCCCAAGCTTCATAGAAGGACTCGGTACCAGCTTGGCGGAATGTGGCTATTTTGGTTTTTTAGCTCTCCGGATCTAGCTTTGGTGAAGAACTGCTGTATGAAAGCAGCTCGGCATTCACTCTAGCTTGTGAAAGATTCGGGACTCAAAGATTTCAGCCATCTATGAGCCTTATTAGCGAGGAAAAAGGAAAATAGTCTACAACGTTGGTAGTCTTGGGGGACTCCGTTGGCTTTGGTGGTACTACAGATCTCCTCAAAGATATCAATATGGTCCATTGGGTTCTCGTTAGATATCCCATGGAATTTATTCTGTTTAACCAGAGCGATTATTTGAGGTTTAATCTCATAATCTTGCCTCTGGATAGGAGGGGGAATAATAGCGGATCAGTTCTTATAGTAGGCGTGCGGGGCATCTTGTTCGCCTAAGGTAACCCTGTGTGGCGGGACTTGCAGTCCCGACACAGCATCTACTCCAACCCCAGCAGCTCCAGCATCATTGAGAGGTCCTCTATTATCCTCGCTCTGCCGGACTGCATCTGCATTCTCAACATCGAAAACAGGGCGAATGTTTCTAAGGTTATTAGGATCATCCATACTAACCTTATCTTTTGTTTTCCTTGTGGTTTTGTTTTTCTTTGTTTCCTTGATCTTCCTTGTGGACTTCCTTGCTAACTCTTCTATACTCAAGTCTTGTAGATCTGTAGAAGCCTTGCTCCTTAATTGCATACACCTGAGAAGCAAAAGAAGTTTGAAGATCAGATCAAAAAAAGAGGCTCTGGGATCAATCGATCTTGGAAGGGATCGGTCGATCTTGAGAGAAAAAAGATCGAATGATCAAAGAGGGATCGATCGATCTTGCACAAAGTAGGATCAGTCGATTTTTAGGGATTGGTCGATCGTGCAAGAAGTAGGATCGGTCGATCTTATGGGCATCGGTCGATCTCAGAGACGTAAATAAAAAATGCAAAAATAAAATATCCTAGACTAGGTTAAAAACTTAAATCTAAAGGCTACAACTACTCCCCGACAAGGGCACCAAAAACTTGATGTGATGTTTTATGCATCAGGTTTTACACAACATCTAAACTCCGTAAGTGCACGGTTGTGCGCGGCAGTATAATGGTGGAATCGATCCACATAGAGTAAAGAGTACTATAGATCATTAGACCTATGATGAAAAATATTGAAATTGTCACAAAAGGAAATCCGAATTAAATCCGAATAAAAATCTTTTAAATAAGGAAACAAAATCAATTAAAAACAAATGTTGGGATCTGGAAAATCGCAGGGATTTAAATAAATAAAAAGGATATATAACCGGATTAAAAATTAAATGATCTAGATCTAGAACACAAACACTGTACCAAAATAGATTTTTTTAATAAAAGCAAATATTATTCTATCATAAATCCGCTAGGACCATATGATAGCATATTTTGAGCTAGTTTGATAAAGTTCACTTGTAGATCCAGCCTACAAACTATAGATTCGGGTATAATAGCCAACGCTAGCTGTACTATAAAGCCCTATGAATCATTTGATAGATTTGTCAACCTAACAAAGGTATTTGATTCATAGAAGTAAAGATATATTAACCATAATTCTAATCTCTAACAATAACCTAGTTAAACAGTAAATCTCTTTGAATAAATCACATCTCCCAACATATAGATCTACTCAACCATGGTAATTGGTTGATAGATCATTATGTTGTATGGTTGAAAACACAAAGAAAGAGATGAAAACATATTGTAGATCTTAAAAATGCAATGAAAATACTTTAGATCTGAGAAAAACAATGTGAAAAGTTTACAGATCTGAAATGAGAAATAAAAATGGCAGAGTAACACTAAAATTCGTGTCTCGGTCTCTCTGGCCACTCAGGAAATGATTCTTATTTATAGAATGTCTTCTAGGTCAAAACTTGGAGTTAATGTGTGATTTGGAGAATATTCGTGACTGGGATCGATCGATCCGACTTGGATCGATCGATCTTTTTCATCTGATTTATGCCACCTCATAGATTCCTTTGACTGACCGATCTGCTTCAGGATCGGTCGATCCTCGTCATGCTTGGTCGATCCTCTTCAGGATCGATCGATCCAGGATTTCTCCAGAATCTAATGATGTGTAAAAACATCCAAAATTGCTCCACTTTGCACATTTTAGCTCCAAGGAAGTGAAAACCTGAAAAGACACTAAAACCGGCCAAAAGAACCCAAAACCTAACTTCTAGACTCAATAAGACAAGTAAAATATTAATAAAATGAGTCAAAATAGACACTCATCAGCAGCCTCTGGTGTTCTGGTCTTGAAGTTACCATTACTAGCAGCGTCCAAAGCAACCTGATACCTCCAATCAATTCTGCAAAAGAAGGTCCTAATGAGCTGGACTTCATCAATATTATGGTGCGGACAGTCTCTTTGATACCCCTTGAATCTCAACCACGCAGCTTTCAGAGTCTATGCAAGTCCTTGAGTAAACTGAATAATCAAATCCCTCAAATCCTTTATCTTAGCATCATCATAAAAGTTGTTCAAGAACGCTGTCTTGATATCATTCCAAGTGGTTAAGGAACCTGGTTCCAATTGTTTCAACCATTGATCTGCTTCTCCAGCAAGAGAGTATGGGAAGAGCTTGCAGAATAAATAGTCTTCAGACACTCGATTGGCTTTAATACTCGAAGCCAAGTCTTCAAACTTCTCTATGTGGTCCATTGGATGTTCCGCAGGATGAGCATGGAAAGTGTGTTGCCCCACAAGAGTGTAGTATTGGGGTTTCAACTCAAAAGCATGCCTCTAAAAAGCAGAAGGACATATAGCAGACCTGTTGGAGTAAAACTCATTGGGTCTGTTGAAATCAGCAAGTGTTCTTTCCACAGTTTCAATCCTAGGATCCAAGTTGTCCGGACCGTTTCCGTCGCCATCACGTCAACCGACACCAGTGTTGTTCTTTCGGTCGACATGACTTGTGTTGTCGGCAGCTTTGACAATGGGGTTCCCATCAGCATCAAGTTTCAGACCTTGATCATTATACTGGTTGCCCTCTAAATCACGTAAGATCCCAGCTCGATCCCTCACAAGCATAACAGTCCTAACTATCTCTGATTGCTTATGTGCCTTGCGATTTACTCTCTCTAACTTTCCAATCTCCTCAGTAACAACTAGTTCTTTGTCCTTGTTACTCCTAAGTTTCATGCACCAGAGATAAGAGAAACTAGAGGCGTAAGTAACAAAATAAAATAAAAATCTAGACTAAACTCTAACTGAAATCTAATGGTGAATTTAGAGTCCCTGGCAACGGCGCCAAAATTTGACAGGGGTCAAATATAACCCTAGAACTACTCTCTCAAATTAAGAGATCAATTACAGCACTTAGGGGTCAAATCCACAAGGACTCTGAAAACTCATGCAATAGACTGAACAGATTTGAATTAAGCTATATTAAATAAATAAGAAACTAAAAGAAACAATGCAATAAACAAAATAGCAATTAAACGGGATTAATTCAAGTGATTAAAAGAGTTAGACCTAGGGACATCAATCAGGAAAACTCAGAAAAGTGAACTGGGCAGTTCGTAAATCAAGTCTAAATTGTTTGTGCGGTTCTTAAACTTGTAAAACTAATATGATATCTCATACAACTCTCGCTGCAACGACATCTATCCTCTAAACAGAAGCAAATCAAATCTCTTTGCAAAATACCAATAAATAGAGTCTCTATGATGTGCGGGTACGATATGTTTACAAATTTTCTAAACCAACTTTCGCTGCGAAAAGGCTGTTTGCTCATCTAAGATTGGGTCGGGGTATCAATAGCACTCTCGCGCCTACCAATAATCCTACGGTACTAGTATTAAAGTGATCAATCTTAAGACTAGTGTGATAATCAAATCTAGATGAAGAACATAATAGATAACTTAACAAGACTATGCCCAATTCAACAATCCTTCATAAACCATTTTGAAACCCTAGATCTAACAAGCTGACTACTCAGACATAGAAAAGAAAACACAAATCATTGTCTGAATAATACTCATAAAATAGGAAATAAGAAAACAAAGGGATTTCAGAATTCTTCTCTCTACAAAGTTTGAGATCTAAATCTTCTCTCCAATAATCTCCTTGAAACTTATAATAGCTTAGAACTTCTCAAAACCTAAGAGAATGACTAAACTTACTCTCTGGTACTCCTAAAACATAGTTTAACCTAAAAACACGATTAGGCATAAAGTATCAACTTTGGAAACTTCTGGCAAAGTTGCAATTCTTGAAACTTGATAAAACTCGAAGGCGTCATTCACATCATGGTTGTGTCGACCGACACAGGTAGAGCCTGTTGATCAAAGTGGACAGAAATATTCATCTCCTTGTTGATTTGCTCAGCTACAATCCTCCAAATGCTCCAAAGTGCTCATCAGGGTCCATCTCGTGTTTGTACCTAATAAGATTCAATATATATACAAAAGACTCTAAAACCAATACATATATCATGTCATAAAACCATAAAATCCATGATATATCACCCGGCCAAGCGCAAGGACAAGCTATCATCCCGCGGCGATGGACCCTTCCAAGTCACCGAGCGAAATAACAACAACGCCTACAACCTAGCAATGCCCGGTGAGCCCCAAATCTCTACCACCTTCAATGTGTCTGACTTGGTTCCATTTTTGGCAGACAATGATCCAGTTTTGCGGACAAAACCTCTTGAAGAGGGAGGGAATGATGGAACCCGAGTCATCCGAGACCCCAATCCGGACATCGACAATGACTCGGACGACCTTGTGGCTGACCCGGTAGCTCCTCAGATCGAACCGGGAGCAGCTACCAGAAGCCGGGCCATAACCAGAGCATGCATGCACAAGTTCAACACGTTTTCCCAGGCCATCATAGAGTTCTTTGACCACAATCCCAGCGAACCATCCGGAAACCTGCTATCAAGCCGAGGCAACGTGAAGACAACGATCGGTTCAGGAAGCCGCGATCTGATTGTCTTCACATTACCCAAGGGTGAAGACAACCCTGTAAGACGTCAAGTAGTTATACTCTTTTTCCCCTGTTGAGTTTTGTCCCAAATGGGTTTTCTAAACTAGGGTTTTTAATGAGGTAACCTTTTTGATGCCCGGTGAGTAAGTTCTCATGCATGGTTTACTTGGAAGCTTTTGTGGACAAGCTAAGCTATGCATTTGCTCTCCGGATCTATCCCAAGGAGGTTCCCCCAAATAAAAACCTATTTTTCTTATTTTTCACATTTACTTTTACTTTTGACTGGACTGGATGTTTTACCGCGAATGTAACTCGCATTTTGCCCCATTTATTTAGGGCTTCCTTGCTTCCTTTGTATTGCCTATAAAAGGGCTGAAGCATCTTCATTTGTAGGTTACGCAATCAAAAACACTTAGAGAATTTTCTCTCATCTTCTTAGTTCTATCGAGTCGTCGCCTCGAGATCTAGGTTCCCTTCAAGACTCTTGAGCCGGGCTCGATTCTTATTGGTCATGGCTCCGCATCGTTTCCCCTTTTGCTTCCTGGTCATTCGGCTCAAGCTTCTCGCCATTTCTTCGGTCCATCTATCCAAGTATCGGTTACCCGGACCCTTGGGTTCGTAAAAATGTGGGTGACCAAGTCTATCATGCCATATTTTATTTGAACTTAAAGCATAACAAGGTTTAAAAGAAAGAGATGCAGATTTGGTAAAAGGATCCTCAAGAACATATAAGTCTCCCTTGGTGTTTCCTTCTCCAAAATATTTTCCACTCTCAATATCCTAAAAATGAAAGCTATTAGGACCAAAGATAGCATAGAAATTAAGATCATGGGTTGCCCGTTTAACAGAGAAAAGGTTAGAAGTAAATTCTGGCATACAGAAAGCGTTAGAGTTCTTATCACAAAGTTTTAAATCGCTTACGGGAATCATATCACCATTAGCAATTATCACATTTCCACTAGCAGTTTTAACATTATTAATGAGTTTGGGAGTTACTAATCATGAGATGAGAAGCACCAGAATCAATAATCGATGTTTTACTTGGTGAATTTGGTAAAGAGGCTAAGTGAGTGATACCACATTCCTTATTAGTAAGAGCGGTGATGGACTTGATAAGAGCATCTAGGTCTGACTTCCTCACAACATCATTGGTGTAAGCAACCATAGCCAGCTCCTCTCCTTGCTTAGATGACCCCGCTTGAGTTTGATCACTTGTGGCTTCTTGAGAGTAGTTTGCTTGAGCTTTGTTGAACTTGGCTGGATTAAGATGTGGGTGTAGGATCCAACATTTTTCTTTGATATTTCCATTTTTCTTGCAATGGTCACAAATCAAGGTCCTCCTATCATCATACTTGTGAGCCATGACCATCTCGTTTTTCCCACTAAAGAGTTCCACCGAACCTTGCTCACGTTGTACTTGGGAACAAACTTCTTCTAAGCTTGGTAGCTTCTCTCCTCTAAGAATATGTTTGCTCAGATTGTTGTATGTTGGGTTCAATGTGAGAATAAGCCCAAATACCTTGTCTTGTTCACCTCTTTCTTTAAGCACCAACGGATCCACCGAAAATGGTTTAAGCATTTCCAATTCTGCCCAAAGTGATCTAAACTTCCCAAAGTACTTAGTGAACTCTAATTATTCTTGGCTGAGATTATTGATCACTTTCTTCACTTCAAACACACGAGTAAAATTAGACACATTCCCATACACATTCTTGAGTTGTGAGAGTGTCCCACAACTGCCTAGTTGTTCACAATACGAGTAAGCTTCAAGTATTGGAGCATCAAGAGAGTTTCGAAGCAAACCATGTACACCTTGATCCTCTTGGAACCATTTTTCATCATCAATACTTGAGACTTCAACACTGTTCTTCCCATCTTTATTCGCAGTTCCCTTTGAGGCTTGTTTCTCTTCAATGTGGCTCCAAAGACCACGTCCACACAAAGCGGTCTTGGTAGTTCTAGCCCACAGCAAGTAGTTAACACCTTTGAGAGTAACTTGAAATTACCATTGGTTTTGAAGAATCCATGCCTCAAAATGTCAGATGAACTTGAGTGTTGATGAGAAAATGAGCAACACGTTTTTCTTTTTTTTTATGTTGCTGATTTTGATGAGAAAAAGCACAATCTTTGCTAAGAAAACTCAAGCTTTGACAATAGAACACCAGATTTGCTGAGAAAAGACACACAATTTGATGAAGAACACATAGAGATGAAGAGCCCAACAGATCTGCAGTCAATAGAGATTTAGAGAATTTGAAACCATAGAAATGAGAGAGATTAAAAAATAGTGAAGAGAATGTGAGAATCAGTAACCATGCTCTGTTACCATGAGATTTTAATAAGATTGATGCGGAAATGAAGAGAAGAATAGAGAGAAAAGAGACAGATCCATTAGAGCCAAAAGCAGCAGAGAAAAAATGCTAGGTTAAAATTTTACAACATGTGTCTCTGTCCTTTTATAGTCATAATGAGACATATATTTTATTTTGACAATATAGAATAGAACGCCTTTTTGATCTCAATATAGACGGCCTTCTTGATTTCAATATAGAATTCATCTGGGACATTCTATTTTGACCAAATAGAATAGAAATGCCTTCTTGATCTCAATATAAAGTCCACTAACCAGCTGAGATTCCACTCGACATACATGCACCAGTAAACCTGAACAAAAGAAAGCAGAGAACAGATTCCAGACAAACGCTCTGCTGGAGGAAAATAGATCGGACGCGAGACTCCCTTGGAGATTCTTCTGTCAAGATATAAGGTGGTTTTAGATTAACGAGTGATTCCAGGTTTGCAGTCAGAATAAAAACAGTAATCACCGGAATCACGATATGTATTTTGATTGTCACGATTTACCACTATTATAAACTTAAATCTATATGGAAATAAGATAATATATACAAAATAAGAGAAGAAAAGCCGACCGACGCTAGAGAAGCCGGCGTCGGCAGAAACAAATGGTTGAAAGTGGGAAGTTTGCTTGAAACGACAGCTTTAGAAAAATTGCCTTTGGCTAATGGTTACCATTGTTTTTTTTTTTAACATCAACTTTTATTAACCATGAGATCTTACATGATCATTCAATAAAATTCTCCGTATAATTGTTGGAGGATAAAAGTAAGAAATGAAAGTAACGGTTTGATTATAGGCTTGTTTAGCTAATCTACCAGCAACTTGATTGGATTCTCTTGATACCAAGGAGAATCAGACTTCCAAGAATTTATCCACCCAACTATGGATATCAAAGATAGTATTGCGTATGGTAGCAATGTTGACTTGTGATGTAAATGCTTCATAGACTAATTTGCAGTCTCCTTTGATCATGATTTTGCGATATCCTCTACACCAAGTTGATTGTAGAGCATGTAAGACTGCCAATTCTTCAGCCTCTATCGGTGATGAGGCTTGCTTAAGTTGTGCACTTCCAGCTAACCAGAAAAAACCTTGATCATCGCGAATAATCATCCAACGCCGACATGGTGATTACTGGGAGAAAAGCTTCCATCTATGTTGACTTTGAACAAATCATGGGGAGGAGGTGTCCATTGGTTTATGTGATGTGTATTTGGAGTTGGTATATTGATTGATGATGGAGAATAGTTCCCGTTACACAATGAATTTATCCATTCTTCTCAAGTATCTTTTGCTTCTGCGATTATGTCAGCAGTTGTCCACTGTTCTTTGTTGAAAATTAGATCATTCTGAGCTTTCCATATTTGCCAACAAATCAAGAAGGGAAGTTTCCTTGCTTCTTTAGCCACCGTTTGGTCATAAGAGGATAATAGGATCTCCATATTTTCTTCCAGTGAATTGTCTTGATTAGGGTTTGCTGAGAGGATAGTACTAGATAATCATCAAACGGAAATTGAATGGGCCCATTCAAATAATAAGTGATTGATTGTTTCTGGGGCTGAGCAGCATCGCTGTCACATAGGATCAATTGGTATTCCACGTCGGTCTAATTCTGTTGTGGTGCCAAGTGCTCGAGATAAAATCCGCCAAATAAAGTGCTTCTGTTTTGGGGGTATATTTGTCTTCCAAATTCTGGCTTTCATAACGGGATCCCCATATGGTAGTTGGACGATTGGTAAAGCAGGGTTCGGAAGATGTGTACTCATCCAATAACAAAACTTGACCGAATAAGATCCATCCTTGGTATAATGCCATATCCATTCATCAGAGCTTGGGCTTTGCGGAATATACAACTTCCGGACAATAGTTGCATCTCCTGGTGATAAATATTCTTGAAGTTTATCTTCATCCCATCATTTACAGTTTTGTTCCCAAAAGATCACATAACTGGGCAGTTGGCTCCATCATATGATTTAAAGGCATACAAGGTGGATGAGTAGGTAACCAAGCATGTAAGGAAGGATTGAACTCACCCGAACCAATGTTGATACGTAATCCTTTCTTGAGAAGATCTCGCCCATGTAGTAGTGATCGCCACCCTAGGGATGGATGTTTTCCAATGTTAGCTTCGAGAATATTTTGCCCATAGACATGTAGGGGAATTGACTATTCGCCAAGCTTGTTTGGCCAGTACTGCATCATTGAACTTCTCTGCATCTTGGAATCTAAGTCCCCCTTCTTTCTTCGGAAATCTTAGACGTTTCCAAGCGACCCAAGAAATTTTCCTTCTCGTCTCATTCGAGCCCCACCAAAATTGGGATAATATCGAGTCTATCTCATGACATAATGTGATTGGTATCTTAAAGCAACTCATTGCGTAGGTAGACATAGCAAAGGCAATAGATTTTAACAAGACCTCTTTACCACCTTCTAACGGTTACTATTGTTTTTAGCAATATACATAGTCCACAATTTAAAAAAAAAGAACTATATTGGGTTCGTTGGCTTAAAGCCCAATAATAGTGTGGATATTTTGGAAATATATGCATGTATTAACCCTGTTTTTAACTCAAAAAAAAAGGTTGTTTCATCGCAAAAATTATAGGTTAACGTGATGGCGGACGTCCCAAGCCATTGGTTGGCCGATCACCATGGCAAAATTAAACGAACTGGAGATTCAAGCAAATAATTAGACTCAATCAGCTCTCTGCCTGATGTGATCCTCCAATACATCCTCTCCTTAATTCCGACCAAATTTGCAATCAGAACTACTGTCTTTTCCAAATGATGGAGGCATGTATGGTCCCTTACACCTTCTCTCTACTTCCCTCCTGATTTCTATCGCTCTAGACTGAAGGCTGATTTGATAAACAATGCCCTAACTTGTTACAAGGCTCCCAAGATGCTGAATTTCACCTCTGTTCCATATACAATGACCATCATCCTTACATTGATGGGTGCATCGAGTTCGCCATGTCTCGAAATGTTGAGAATCTGTCGCTGAAATTTGTTTGTAGTGGTAAAAAAAGGTATAAAATTCCTGAATTCTTCTACATTAATTCATCTGTCAAGCAACTCCTAATTGAGCTATCTTTTCAGCATATTGATTCCCAAATGCTCTGTTTCTTGGACATCATTAAAGAAGTTGCACTTGCATTATTGCAAGCTCTCCGATGAATCTCTTGCTAAGATTCTATCTGGTTGTCCCATTCTCGAAAGCTTAACATTGCACCACTGTAATGAAGTGAGAGTTCTTGATCTCAGCAAATCACCGAGTCTCAGAGTATTAGTAATCGATCGTAATATTTGGGTTTCGGGCCCAACGCATATTGTGGCACCACATATCCATTGTCTCACATTGATCAACTCTCATTTATCATGTAATTTAGTTGATGTCTCGTATTTAACCAAAACTAAACTCGACATTTGCTTTTGCTCATTCGAAGACCTCAAGGCTGATTTTCTTCAAACCATGGTCCTAGAGATGTTAGAGAAGTTGCAGAATGTAGAGAAGCTTACTTTTGGGGAAAACATTCTTAAGGTATGTTTTGATTTTCAATATAAGTCTATGTTATTTGTTATTCACTTTATATATGTATGTTCTTTTTTGCTTAGATTTTATCTCTTGCTGAACTCCGTGGTGTTCATTTCCCGAGCTTCAAGATCAAAGCTTTGACACTTAAGACAACGATCTCTCAATATGTGATTCCTGGTATTAAGGCTGTTACAAAAATCACAGGAGTTAAAGAAACTAACTGTACACACAACAACTGATGACGGCTCCATACCGGTACATATATATTTTTCATAAGCCTTTTTTTGTTTTCCTTCTAACTAGTTTCGGATTCTCGAATAAACCAAGAACCATGTCCTTTCACTTATGTTTGTATAATCTGAGTCAGATACTGACGCACTTTTTTGGATGCAAAATTTTGTCTATTGTACAGAACAAATATATTGATAAATACTTGGGTCTTATTGGCTTAAATTCGGCTCAACTATGGAGCTCGGAAGCAATGGTCTTTAAAAACATATCATGGTGGAATTTAGAGTCAAAGCATGTGGCTTTGTTTATGAAACTTATTCTAAAAACCACAAAGATATTAGAGAAGATGGTCCTAAGGTTGGAAGGTGATTTTAAAGGAAGAGGTTTTGAAGAGTTACTTGAGATGGTTCCAATGCTTACTCACAACAACAACGTCTCCATTGTGCTCAGCTTAACGAAGCCAAATCAGAGGGACTCATCGGACATTTTGCATCTATTCTAGTTTTGATTCTTTGAATACTAGATGAAAACTGTTCTTTATTTTGTAGGATTGGTTTGGAAATTTGAATTTGAATATTGGATCGGAATTTTACCTAAACAAAAAAGATGAGTTAACTACAACTCTTGCACACATTTCTCCATTTACCACTCTAAAAATTCATATAGAAAAAGTCATCATACAGAACTATTAAGTGGAGGGAACAACTATGAGGGCGTACCACTTGTAGGTGCCTATGCTCTTTCCATGTCGAGTTAGAAAATCTTGTCTGGTATGATCGCACTACAAAATAGCAGAAGTAACATTTTTAACAGACTTCTCAGAGTTGGTGAAGATGGTATCTACACAAGTGGATTGGCCAACTTTCACGACACATCTAGAAGATTTTGTGACAATCAAGAATTTGTTCTTAGTTTTTTTATTTCTTTAATTAATCATATTTTAAATTCAGAAACGGATAAGTTAGCACGCAATGCCAGACTTTGTCCGTAATTTATTATGCATGTATAATCGTTTCCACCAGTTTGGCTTTCTGAACAGTTTTAGCTAATCTATAGTTGTTTAAAAAACAAAAACAGAAAAAACATCATGTCGGGTTGCTCAAGGTGCTGATGTAGTGACTGAATGAATCTTAAGCAAATAAGATTATTTTCATTTGAAATCATTAGCTAATTTCACAAACCATGAAAGAGTGAAATAAACCGGAGCATGATTAGATTTTAACTATACCAACTCGGTACTATACTACATTGAGCTCTCCTTTTAATGGAAGTGAGACAGTGGAAGAGTCACACTCATCAAAAAAGGAGGAAAATGTTGGAAGCGACAAGTGAGAATTTGAAAGCATCACTTCATCCCAAAAATATTTCCTTAAAACTTGTCCCTTCGCATATCCCATAACTCTTTCGAAGAAATCAAAAGATTCTGATAGTACTGAGGCTCTCGGGAACCAGATGAAGAGATAACAAGATGAAGACGAGGAGACTAGTCAAGAGGAGATGAATGAGGAAGAAGAGGAAATGATGCAAGAGGCGATGAATGAGAGTCGAGGAGACAAGTCAAGAGAAGACAGACGCAAGTATAACACGTCCCCTCCAGATGGACGGTCGCTAGACAGACCAATCTTGACAACATGTTCATTGAAACTGAAGAATTTTTGAACCATATATGGTTTGACGAATTTACCAAAAGGACATCTCCAATCACAATCTATTTTTTCTTCTAAACTCTATTATAGAGTAATATTTGCTCCAACCCATCTCTGTATTTCACTCTAAAATAGAGTAACACTATCATTTACTCTATATATTATACTACAATTACTCTAAAATAGAGTATATCATTGGAGAGAAAGGCCACTCTATTTTAGAGTAAAAAAAATAGAGGAATACATTGGAGATGGTCTAAGAGCATCTCCAATCACACTCAATATTTTCCTCTAAACTCTATTATAGAGTAAATTTGCTCCAGCCTATCTCTATATCTCACTCTAAAATAGACTAACACTATCATTTACTCTATATAGAGTAACTATATTTTTTCCTCTATATTTTATACTACAATTACTCTAAAATAGAGTAGAACATTGGAGAAATCTACTCTATTTTAGAGTTATTCTATTTTAAAGTAAAAAATAGAGGGATGCATTAGAGATGGTCTAACATTGGAGAGAAAATCTACCCTATTTTAGAGTAAAAAATAGACGAATACATTGAGTGGGCAAAATAACCGTAACCAAAAAAAACAAACTGAACTGAACCATAAATGAGTACTTTGGTTCGGTTTCGATTTTGCTTTAAAACATGTTTGCTTACTATTATTGAAATTATTTTGGTTTCGGTTCGGTTCGGTTAAAAACCATAAAACCATTCAGTTTTTTAGGGTTTTTTTTAATTTTTAGTTATATATATATACACTTATATAATAGATCAGTCATAAATCTAACAAATATTTTAGTTAGCTAACTAGCCTTAACTTCAAGTAAAGTAATTTTTTTTCTTAGAAAGTAGAAACGATTAAAAAAAGACCTAGATAGATAGACTCCTATATATATTTTAGGACCAGAATTACAGTTTTGATATTTATCAAGCATCTAAAGCTATATCACGGTTAGATTTTCATTCTCTTTAAACTTTTCAGTTTCCATTCAAATTAATTTTGAATCATTACATGTATATGTATATCATATAGTCATATACGCTTGAATTTTCTAACAAGAGGAACACCTTGAATTAAGAATGATCAGCATTCTATTTCGTATGAGTTTTTTAGACAATAATTATCCTTGTTGTTAATTTGTTAATATTATGTATACCAAATTGAACCCTATATATTGAGACTCACTTAGTTCTATAAAAAAACCGAAATTCAAACCAAACCGAACCAAACCAAATTAATCTTATACTATTAAAATTGAAGTACAAATTTGGGAAATCCTGTTACCAAACACCCAATATCTTAATCATACATCTAAACACTTATTAACTAATTAATTCTCTCCAATCATTTCTTTATATAATATTTCTCTACAATCCTTCACTAATCTAATAATAGTGTGGTTTTAATAGTATGAGTTATGATTCTCCTATCATCTTTGTTTGATATTATTTTCAAATTATTTTAAATTATTATATAATACTTACGATTAATAAAATTTTAGATTTTTTATGCATATGTTGCGATTTGAATTTTTATAAACGCATATATATTAATTATATCAATAAGGATATGTACAAGTAAATTCGACATGATACGAATATAGACATAAAATTTTATGCACATGAAAAATCAGAGATCATGAAATAAATGAAAAAGCGGGTATCATGAACAAACCCATAGACTGCAGATATATCTGACTTTGTCGGCGAATTGATGGATGGCGTAAATTACCAAATTTTAATAAAAATAAAATTATATATATAAATTAATAAATGTATATAGTTGATAAAATATAATATATGATATATTTGAACATATAAAGAATTTTCTATATAAAATTAGAACATATACTATAAAAAAAAATATTAAGAAAATATTTATTTTTAAAATTGTATATTTTATTTTTAAAAACACTTAAATGACAATATTCAAATATTCAAGCCTTGCTAACCTTATAGAAAATGAGGAAGAGTTGCACATAGAACTACTTACATAAATTTAAAATAGATATATAAGCTAACTAACCAACAACACTAACATTTTATAATTAATGATGTTAAAATTACATATAAGTATAAAAAAAATTATAAAAACTACAGAAACAAAATCTAAAAATTTATAAACTATGTGAAAAGCTGACCATAAAATATTAAACGTAAAATATAAATATTTGTTACAATGATTGAGAAAACATTAATCCGCGGTGTACCTCAGGTTCTACTCTAGTTATGGTTAAACTGTTAAAACCATAAATCAAACCAAACCAAATAGTATTTCAATCGGTTTCTAAATGATTTCATTTTTTATAGAACCGTAAAACCAAAAAACCGAAAAAGCAAAATCGGAACCGAACAATAAACCGGAATACCCACCCCTAGGTGATGATGTAATAGATCTCCGATAATATGAAGAGTAGAATAAAATAGGCTTTTAAAACTCAATAATAACCTTTTTAACTCAGAATTTTTTTTAATTGCAAATAGGGGCAAATATTATAGGTTAACGTGATGGCGAACGTACCCAGGCATTGGTTGGCCGATCACCATGGTGATATCAAACGAGCTAAAGGAGATTCAAGCAAAGATTTAGACTCGATCAGCTCTTTGCCTGATGTGATCCTCCAACATATCTTCCCCCTAATTCCTACCAAATTTGCAATCAGAACTACTGTCTTGTCCAAATGATGGAGGCATGTATGGTCCCATACACCTTCTCTTTGCTTCCCCCATGATTTTTATAGCTTTAAACTGAAGGCGGATTCGATTAATAAAACCCTAGCTTGCTACATGGCTCCCAAGATGATGACTTTTCACCTCTATTCAAGCTACCTCGACCATCTTCCTTACATTGATGGATGGATCAAGTTTGCCATGTCTCGAAACGTTGAGAATATGTCGCTCGTTTTTGGTTTTGATAGTAAAAAAAGATATAGGATTCCTGAATTCTTCTACATTAATTCTTCTGTCAAGCAACTCCGCGTTGAGCTATTTCTTTCTGATGATAATGATATCATTCCCAAATGCTCTGTTTCTTGGACATCATTAAAGAAGTTGTACTTGCGTTGTTGCAAGCTCTCTGATGAATCTCTTGCTAAGATTCTATCTGGTTGTCTGGTTCTCGAAAGCTTATCATTGTATCGCTGTTATGGAATGAGAGTTCTTGATCACAGCAAATCACCGAGTCTTGGAGTATTAGTAATTCACCATCACACTTGGGCTCCGGGACCAATGCAGATTGTGGCACCACATGTCCATTGTCTCAGATTGATCAAATCTCAGTTACCATGTACTTTAGTTGATGTCTCATCTTTAACCGAAAGCTAAACTCGACATTTACTTTTGTTCTCTTGAAAACCTTAAGGCTGATTTTCTTCAAACCATGGTCCTAGAGATGTTAGAGAAGTTGCAAAATGTAGAGAAGCTTACTTTTGGGGAAAACATTCTGAAGGTATGTATTTTGTTTTATTCCAGTGTGATATGTTCATTTTTGAATTCTCTAGCTCTGCCAATAACTTACTTTTTAGGCGATTGATTTGTTGTTGTTTTTCATTAGGATTTGGTTTTAATAAATCTCTCTAGATTTCTTATGCATTTTGGCATTCAATTTCTATATACATGTATGTGCTTTTTGTTTAGGTTTTATCTCTTGCTGAGCTCCGTGGTGTTCACTTCCCGATCTTAAAAGTCAAAGTTTTGACATTTGAGACAATGATCTCTCAATATGTGATTCCTGGTATAGTAAGGCTGCTACAAAACTCACCCGAGTTAAAGAAGCTAACCGTACACACAACAACTGATGAAGGCTCCATACCGGTATGTTTTTCATAAGCCTCTTTTATTTGCCTTGATTCCTTACGGACGTATAATTTTCACGGTATCATAACACTGTATATTTACAATATAAGTACAACTTTGCACCGTCAAACATGTATACGCCATGTACATGCTATAAACACTGAATCTAACTATTGTCCAGTTCTTGAATAATCCAAGAACCATGTCCTTCATTTAAGTTCGTATAATTTGAGATTGTGAATTAGTGACACTTTTTGCAAAATTTGTTTATTATACAGAAGGGGCATATTGACAAATACTTGGGTTTTGATGGATCAAAGCAATTATGGAGCTCAGAATCGAGTGTCTTTGAAGATCTTTCCGCTTTGGATGTAGAGTCAAAGCATGTAGCTTCGTTTATGGAACTTATTCTTAAAACCACAAAGACATTAGAGAGGAGGGTCGTAAGGTTGGACTGTGGTTTTAAAGGAAGAAGATGTTTGGAAGAGTTACTTGAGATGGTTCCAATTCTTACTAACAACAACAACAATGTCTCCATTCTGATCAGCTCAACCAAGCTGAATAGTTTGAGGGATTCATATGACATTTTCCATCAGGGTGATTGTCTAAAATAGACTATTTCGAAAATTTATTTTCAAACGGGTTTTTTGGAAAAAGAATTCCGTTTGGAAATATATTTTCAAAATTTTCATATATTTGTATTTAATCATTTTAAAATAATACTAGATAAACAAAAATTATCTTTATTTTGTAAGATTGATTTACAAATTTCAATTTCAGTTTTGGATCATCGTTTTTTTTCCCCTTAAAATACCTTACCAAAAAACAAGTCAACCACAACCTTTTCATTATTTTGTAGGATTGGTTTGATGCATTTGAATATTGAATCGTAAGTGAAAAGTTGTGTTAACCACACATTTTTACTATTTTCCTCTGAATTTAAAATTCAATTCAAATAGATTTTTTCTTTTTTGATATTATCGATCGGATTCTTATTTTCTTTGTCATCTGAATTTATTATTTATTGTAAATTATGATAACTGTTACATAGACTAATTAGATTCACGACAATGGGCAATCTTTATATGATACCATGAACAATCTTTTCTAACTCTTATTAGATTTACGACAGACGATACTTGTTTCTCCATGCTCTTGATGGACACCCTGACAGACAACAATTCTTGCATAGAATCATGGTGAACGCTCTAATTGTGCATTTGCTGGAAATTTCCTGTAAAGTTACCTCCATTAATCTGCAAATTTGTTAATAAATCACAATATTTGGGATTCGAACCCCAGACCTCATGTAGAAGCATTAATGAACCCTTGGATGAGGCTTCTACTATGGACAATTTTCTCTCCTGTCCTTTTGTAAAACAAATTTCTCTCTCATGTCTCTCTTCTTCTTTCAATTAAGTTTAGGATTAAATTTAAATCAAAAAGGTAGTAAAAGTCTTAAAAGCCAGTAGAAGTTCCTTAAATTACAAAAAAACCGTGAGCATAAAAAAACATGGGCCTTAACCCGATTCATTAACAGTGAGCCCAATAACAAAAATGAAAGAGAAAATCTGAACTAAATTAGATATTCAGTTTTTTCCTCATTTTTCTTCTTCCCGTGTCTGTGTTCTTTCTCTTCTTCACCGTTCCTTCACCGTAACCCTTCACCTTCTGTAACTCCGTTCAACCACCACAAAAACCCTCGTTTCTCAACTCGAAAACTCGGTTACTCTTTCGCCTTTGGTTATCTCGGATCTTCATTAAGTCTTTCTCTTAGTTATCATTTGTCGGAGTCATTGTGTGTCGGACCATCTTTGTGTGTCTTCGCCCATCTGTTTTAGTTCCATTTTCCTTTGTTCTTTATCAGCCGCCGTTTCCTCTCTCTAAGGTCAGTCTCTTGAAGTTTTACCTCTCAATTTCAAAAACCTAGGGTTTACAGTAAACGATTGATTAGGATTTTGTTTAGGGTTTTATGGGTCTGTCCGAAAAGGGGAAATAGATTTCGTGTGAAATCTACTAATTTAGATTAAAAATATGAAGGAACGTGGGTTTTACAAAATCGTGTAGAATAATGTTTTACAAAATCGAGTTTAAATTAATTGATGTGTGTTTATGTCTTGCATTTCAGAAATGGCTAGAACAAAAAACCCAGAAGTTGAATGCACGGCTGATTCATCACCAGAAGATGCAGAATATTTGTCCTCATCAACCGGAGAGGAAGATAAGAGCTTAGACAGCTCAAAGAGATCATCATCAACTGGAGAGGAAGAAAACATCACAGACAGCTCACAAAGATCATCATCAACCAAAAATGAAGAAAATATCTCAGACAACTCAGAGGACAACTCCGAGGGATCATCCTTGAAAAATCCAAAAGCAGAAGAGGATGCAGCAAAAGAGAATCAGGTAAAACCATTAACTCATTTCCGGCATATTTGATGAATTTTAAATTTGGTAAAAGTGGAATTGTGCATAGGTGATATTGATACAACTACTAATCGGTATGACTAGGTAATATCGGTACAACTACTCATCGGTATGACTAGGTAATATCGGTACAACTACTAATCGGTATGACTAGGTAATCTTGGCACACTTCTAAGTGAATATTTTTGGTTGTAGGAGAATAGTGACGACGATGAGGAAGAGCCGCAGCCTCAACAACCAGCAAGGTTCTACCACAGCCCAAATGATTACCAGAAGGATTGCAAGATTAGTACCAGATGTTGGATCTCAAACACAGTGGATCAGTTGAGGAAAAATGCTTGGAGATTTTGAGATGGAGTGGTTTAGTAATGATGAGAACCAGTTCAAGTATATTTTTCATAAACCCCAGGAGAGAACGAGGAAATGTAAGGGGTTTTAGCTGCTTTGTTTGTGGACTGCACGTCTAGCAAAGCAGAAAGTCTGGGTGGTTTGTGGTCAACGGGGTTCCTGTCCGCTATTCTTTGTGAGAGCATGGACTGATCTCCGGCCTAAACTGCCTTGAGTACCCTGAAAATCATGAGCAGCATGGGAGCTTGAGTTTTGTCAAGAGACAGTTTTAATGGGCGAGAGAATGGGATCAAACTGAGAGAGGTAGAAAAAAAGTTGACCACCATGATAGGTTGTGAAGATCGGCTAAAGATGGATGTTCTTTACTTCCTGGGTTCAGTGATGAAAACAAAGTCAAAGTCACCACAAATTGTTTATCCTTTTCTTCTGTGCATTGTTGATGATCTGGAAGAATGCAATAAGTTTCCTTGGGGGAGGTACACATTTGAAGATTGTTCAAATGAGCTAGCGCATATGTTGGACCATTTCAGCGGTGAAGTTCAGTCTTCGTGGACATTTCCAGGGTTCATATTTCCTTTGGAGGTAATACAATTCAAATTAAACGTGTATAATTTAGTGGTTAAGTTAATTAATTGTGTTTTACCATTTAATGTAGCTTTTTGCATTTGAGGCGATCTCATCTCTGAGGCTGAAGTACCGTATAGATGTTCCAGCGGGTAAGGACTGTCCTAGAATAAGTAGGAGGAAGTATGTGCGTGATGGGATGAGTGGATTTCCTTTAGAAAATCTTAATAAGACGCTAAGTGATTCTAAGGTACACTTGCTAATAAGTTTATATTTTGTAACAATGTAATATTTTGGAAGCTAATTTGTTTTGTTTATTTGTAATACAGGACATTTGTAGCATCTTGGAAGCTTCTCTTAATGAAGATAGAGAGCTAAAGAGTAAAATATGGGTTGGAGACGTCCATGAAGAAATTGAAGATGTTGTGGCTGAAGGTATCATGGGTCATCTCTTGGCTCGAAAGAAAGTTTTTTGGGAAAATTTGTACAAGAGGGATGTTGTTGGTGGGGCAGAAGAAAGGAAAGAAGAAGAGGCTGATCAAGAAGAGGCTGATCCTCTAATCCACCACTGTATTCCACTTCTCTTGGAGGAGAAATGTGGGAATCGATGAAAACAATGATGGAAGCTGGTTCAGTTCTATTTTGAGCCGGCAAGACAAGGTTGATGATATGTTGGGAAAGGTTAGTGATAGGCTGCTAAAGCTTGAAGAGGAGGTGGAAACTCTGAAGAAGAACACCAAAGGAAAGGATAAGGTAGAGGAGACTGGTGATGGTGTGGATGAGGAGACTGATTATGGTGTGTATGGTGAAGGGACATCTGCTGGAAGGGACAACTTTGGTTGTTGTGAAGGGACATCTGCTGGAAGGGACAACTTTGGTTGTGGTGAAGGGACATCTGCTGGAAGGGACAACTTTGGTTCTGATGAAGAGAGTGAAGAACGTGAGAGTGAAGTCGAAGTTCAGCCTTCTCCAGTAAGTGTTCCTTGTCCTCTTTCTCCAGAAGTTGAAGTTCAGCCTTCTCCGGTAGCAGCAGTTCTGCCTTATCTCGTTAGTGATCCTTGTCCTGGGATACCGGAGAAACGGAAGACTAGATCTTCAGCAGAGTCCCAGGCTTCTCCAATAGCAAAGAAGTGGAAGACTAGACCTTCCACTGAGTCACAGCCTTCTCCTTTACCAGAGAAGCGGAAGACTATACCTTCCAGGTTCCAGCAAACTCCCTATATGGTAAAGAAGAAGAACAACAACAACAACAACATTAAGAGAGGCAAGAAAGGAAATAGAAGCAACAAGGGAGAAAAGGGAAGCAAAAAGAAAAAGGTTTATATTTAGGTTATTTAGATGTCGTTGGGTTTTTTTTTTGCTGTTGTGAAACTTATTGATGAATGTGGAACTCTTAGGTGTGAGACCACTTATTTTGTTTTTGGTCATCTTGTACAACTGGTTTAACTAGGATGATTTTAATGTTATTGTTATTTTGAAATGGTCTTTTTTTAGTATCATATAAGACAAATTAATTATTTGAAAAATAATTGAAAAATCAATCATTGAAAGGACAAACTCAATCATTGAAAGGACAAAACCAATCATTGGAAGGACAAAACCAATCATTGGAAGGACAAAACCAATCATTGGAAGGGCTTAACATCTGACAAGAAAAACTATAAAATGATTTAACATAGGTGTACTATAGTTGTACCACATTTTCTAGTTGTACTTCGTAATGTACATAGTTGTATTTTTATGGATTATAGTTTTATCAATTGTATCATACTAAAATTTCACATTTAATAGTTGTATATATCATATTAGATATATGGTTTACATTTCATATATGTGTATTAAAAAAAATGAAAATAACATATTTAACCATTTTTTGCAATTTCTAGTGCTTCATATCTCAACAAACCTTTAAATTATAAGGCATTTGTTGATATAATATGATGTAATATGACCAATAAACATTTTTTTATATAAATAAGCATACTTAAAATATGTTAATTTGCTATCAAATAAACACAACTAAACATAACCGTTGTCTTTATATTATAAATAAGCAAACTTAAAACAAAATTCAACATAGTTGTACCACAATATTTTCTAGTCGTACTTGGAAAGAAATGAACACAAACTACAGTTTCAAATACAAATAACCAAACAATTCATAAACAACAATACAAGCATATAATTACTAACCATTTCCACGTCCCAACCAACTAAACATGCCTCCCCCTCGTTGACTCGATCCTCTTCCTTGTCGACTTGATCCTCCTCCTTGTTGACTTGATTCTCCCCCTTGTTGAGTTGATCCATCGCCACTTTGACTTGAACTTGGTGCCGTTGTACTAGGTTTCCGCCCCTTACGACCACGACCGTGTTCTCTGACTGATGGGTACCTAACTGTTTGGTTTCTCCCTTTTTTCTTCACATATGATGAAGGCAAGGTATAAATCTCTCGTATCTCGTCCGGAACTTTCCAGTGAGTCTGATGGGGTACTGGATAAATTTACCTGGAGTATGCCAATGCCCACTGCTCCACCCAATAATATTTGGAGCACAAATCATGTATTGGAATCTTTCCATTTGCTGCCAATGCATGGATACATGGATACCTGTCAATATCAAAACACTTGCAGGTGCAAGTTTTCCTATCCAAATCCACCAAATAAGTCTTTCCATCAAAACCAATGACATTACATTCAAGAAGATAGCTATTGAGCTCACAGACCGCTAACTTTTTTGCATCTTTACATCTTTTATGGAGGATCTGATTCACATAAGGAACTAGTTTATGTGCAGTTGGGAGCTCTCCAGAAATCTTCCAATATTTTTTAAACCATTCACTCATTTTAGATATAATTGCATCTATCATTGGTAATAGCAAGTACTCCCTTGCCTCTTTGAAAACACCATTCATAGATTCTGTAGTATTGGTGGTCAAGATGTTGTATCTTTCACCCGGAAAATAACATCTTGCCCATTTTTCCACTTCAACGCTTTTATCCAAATAACCTGCTGCAGATGGATACCTCGACCTAAAAAATGTATAATGTTTAACAAACTCATCCTCCGTGTAAGCCATAGTGCATTCCATGAATTTTGCACCAACTGTATCTTGGTTGACATAGTGGACATTTCCTTTCACATTCTAAGATAAGTGCCACATACAATATCCATGTTTAGCTAATGGATACACTTCACCAACGCACTTGATGATACTTTGATTTCTATCAGTAAGAAACACCATTAGAGAAGAATTCGGCACCACTGATTTCAACATTTTCAGAAACCAACCCCAACTTGCATCTTTCTCACCATCAGCTACACCAAATGCAATTGGATAATGGTGGTGGTCAGGATCTTGAGCGGTAACAACAATAAGAATTCCACCGTGTATATTCTTAAGGTGTGTTCCATCCATAATGATCACTTTCCGCATGGCTCTAAAACCTTCAATGGAAGCTCCCAACGCGAATAATAGATACTTAAACTTGTGAGCCTCGTCTAGTTCCACGCGTGTTACGGTCCCTGGGTTCATAAACTTTAGCACGTCCATATAAGAATACACCATATTATAACTTTCCTCCACACTACCCCGCACATCACTAACAGCTCTTTTTTTTTCCTCTGTATGCAGTAGAGTATGACACTTCAACACTCATGGTTCTCTCAACCAAACCCATAATATCTTTAGGAACTGGGGTTTTAAGTAAAGCTGGATACTTTGATGTAAAAAAGATGCAACTAACCGTTACGTTCCTTTCCTTTTATGCGGTACTTGTACTACTAACCCGAGAACATGTATGCATGTTGTTGTGAGTTCTTATAGACCAAAATTTTGAATTCTTAAGTACCACAGCCCGTAACATCCACTTGCTGCTTCGCTACACTTGACCACATATCTTGTCAGATCTGATTTGATGATATCAAACTCAAAACTGTTTGAGTGTCCAGCTTTTTGTACAATAAGATGCACGTCGTCCCTATTATCAAATTCTTGACCTATAAATACATCAATTTCATCATCCCATGCTACATTTACATGCTCATTTGTTACTATTTCAGCTTCTCCACCTCCTCCTTCTCTTTCTTCTTCTTCTCCTCCTCCTCCTTCTCCGGCTCCTTCTCCTCCTCCTTCTTCTATAACATGTGAGACCTGATTATACTCATACCTAGCTGAGTTATCCATGTAAGCAAATCCATCATCATGTGTAACGCCATCATCATGTGTATTGCCATCATCATTGTTCACCAACCCATATTGCGATAGTTCCTCTCCGTAAAGACTTATTATTCCATCATTAGCAACTGATTCACTGCCGACACCACCTCTTCAAACTTCCTCATAATCCTGATTTTGTAAAATATCTTCTATAACTTCCACATGCAAAACACTCCCAGATTTATCATTAAGATATGCCATCAAATGGCCAAAACAATCTACATTATTCAAGATAAATGATGGTCTTCGCTTAGGATCTGCTTGCGGAACGTAACTCAGTTTCAGTTTCGTAGTAGCTTCATCTCTCATCATCTTCATGAATATGCTCTGAAACAACTCACAATAAGTGACCTCCTCTATAGATTTCATCATCACTAAAGTGTAAACCTCATCTTCACTTTGAATCCAATCCATACAACCTCTGTTATTTGAATAATACCCTACATAATCAAAATGTATGATGATGCATCGAGTATTATTCATTATATCCTGAAAAAAAAAAATAATGTTAGACAGGTTTTTTGGTGTCTCAGTAGTACCACAATAGTACCAGTTTTACTAGTTTTACATAGTCGTACCAGGTTTACAAATTGTACACAGTTGTATCGGTTGTACTAGTTCTGGGTAATTTTGAGTTTACCAACAATTTTTAGTAATAATTACTTAAAATTTAGAATTCAGTATGATTTCACCACCAAAATCCAAAATAGACCAACTATAAACAATGTAAGACATTAATCTAACAACAACGAGGTTAATAGTCTATACAAAAAAAAAAAAATTGAAATCCCATGAATATAGATATTTCATACTCACAAACACATACCAAATAACACTAAATTTTTAATTCTATAACAAAATTCGTCTAATGTATAGAAAAAAATTCAAATTACCTTAAAAGAAGATGGAAAAAGAAAGAAGAACAAAGAAGAACAAAGAAGATGAAGAACAATGGCTTCTTTAGCGGCAAAAGAAGAAGAAAGAAGAAGATGCAAATTAATTAGTTTACACATGCTTTACTCTTGTTGGTCTATAATAAAAAATTTTATTAATTTTTATCAATCTAAACCAACCACTTCATCTCTTCTTAATTTATTCTACCAATTTTTATTTTTTTTCAGTTCATTTTTATTTAATTAATTTATTAGTTAAATGTAAAGAAACGAAGGTTAGTTTGGAAATCTCATTTTAAGAGAGATATGAGAGGTTAATGGAAATTATTGTGAAAATTTCTTTTTTAGTGAAGGATATATTAGGTTAAGTCCTTCCACTATCGACGGGATTCTAAGCCAATAAAGACCGAATATGAGTACTACTAATTAATTTCACAAACCAAGAAAGACCGAAATAACCGGACCGGGATTAGAATTTGAATAAACCGAACTCGGCATTTCACTGAGCTCTCCTTTTAATGGAAGTGAGAGTGTGAGACAGAGACAGCGGAAGAGTCACACACTCATCAAAAATGGCGGAAAATTTTGGAAACGACGAGAGCGAAATCGAAAGCATCACTTCATCCCAAAAATCTTACCTTAAGAACTGTCCTTTCGCCGACCCCGGCGCTCTTCCGACGGATTCGGACTGCACTGAGGTTCTCGGGAACCCGATTTCTCCGGCGTATGTTCGAACTCCGATTCTATCATTCTCTTCTCCGACTAGTCTCGATTCAATCAACGATGAAGTCTTTCGAACTCCTCCTGAGCACCCATCTATCTCCTCTGCCGCCGATTCAGAACCGACAGTTAGGGTTTCGGAGCTCAAATCTCGAGAAGGTTCGAATTTGACAACTCCATCTTCTAAGTCCAAGACGACGCCTTTTTCGGAAAATGTTAGGGTTTCGGAGACGAAACGTCTTTCTGATTCCAGAGTTGTGGTGCCTCCGTCTTCTCCGCCGTCTGTCGTGTCCAAAGATGCTAGGGTTTCAGGAAAGCATCCTGACTTCGATTCTCCTTCTCCGATTGCAATCAAAAGAATAATCGTTTTGGAAAACCAACAAATTTCTGATTCTGTTACTAATTCTGGATTATCAAAGATCAGAGCTTTCGTGCCTCCGTCTTCTCCACCGTCTGTCGCGGCTGACGTCGTTAGGGTTCCGGCAAATGATTCTCCTTCTCCGACTGCAACAGAAGATTCTGATGGAGTTTTACCGTTTAAAGAAATTTTGGAAGCTCTTCTTCGTAACAGTGGAGAGAATCTCAATGAAAGAGTTGGAAATTTTAGCTACGTTGATTTCCTCAAACAGTGTGGATTTAAATTCCCCTAAAATCATCATTAAAAGCCACCAATCGATTCGTACTGATTTAGTAAGTATTGTTGCTTTTGGATCTTTCTCGCATTCAAAGTTTGTCCCTTTTTGTTTATATGAATGCGTTCGGTAAAAAAGTTAGAAGCTTTTATGTTTTTGTTGCTTCAACTACAAGTAATGATAAAGTATTTAAGAAAAACATTCCAAACATTTGTGTTTTCCACAAGGCTAAATCCTACAAAGATGGTATCATTGTTCCATTTCTCTTATCGTCTTGTATGTGATTGCATTCGCTAGCAATTGTCTTGAGGAAATGACTCCTTTGTGTGTATGTTTTAAAATCTTGAAAATGCAACTCTCTAACTTTTCCTGAATCGTAAGCACCGACTTCGCTTAGTTCCGTTGAGACTTGGCTCGTCGTTTTGTTGTTTGCTTGGTGGATTGTTGAGAGCGAGTTTCTCCATTGTGTTTATGAACTTTCTCAAGTGCTTTACATACTCAGGATATGTCTCTAAGTTGCAATGCCCTCCTCCTTTAACAAACAATGGATCATACTTGTTCTTTGAGAGTTCCCATAATCGTTTCCCATGTGACATGCTCACAATCTCATCTTTTGTTCCCTGCAGTTTCACGATCGCTCTCTCATTCACGGTCTTTGCTTTATGAGAAAAAAATGTAATGATGTAATCTTACTTACATGTATGACAAGAACAGGACATGTCACATGACGTATCTTATCAATATTCTGCACAAAAACAGAGTTTTTGAGAGACAAAGAACCAATCGTAACAAGATAACACAAGAGAGATCGAGCTTACTTTGTACACATCGAACCAGAATGTCATTTTGACAGGATACAAGACTCTAAGGCCAGAGAGAATCGCGCTGTGAAGAACAACCGCTCTTAGTCTCTTCAATCTTGAAGCCAAATGTACCGTTGGTCCGCTTCCAACAGATTGACCGTACAAAATTAGTTCCTCTTGCGTAATCCCGTAATCGTTCCTCAAGCAGTTGTACACAGCCTCGACATCGTGGTACGTATTGACTTCAGTCGGCTAAAGAACAATCAAAAGGTTAACACAAAGAAGCAAATCATGACAAAAGGTTTGAAATTTTGTCTTACCTTGCCTGTTGAAACTCCATAGCCTGAATAATCATAGCTGTTTCAATGACATATCAAGAAGTTAAGGTTAGGTTGGTTCATCAACAAAAGGTGTTTGAGGGTTTTTGTTTATAAAAAAACCTCATGATATTGACGCGGAGATGAGCTCGAAGCTCGATGAAGAGATCGACTAATTGGCCGAGATCCGCAGCATTGCCATGGGAATAGAGAATAGTGAATCTTGCAAAAGGATGTTTCCAAAACGTTGCAACGACTTTGTTGCCGGATTTTGTGGTGAGCTGATGAACATCCATGCTTTTCTCCGGCGTAACTCCTGTGAACATAAGCTCTCCGGTCTCCAAGTCTTTACTCACGTCGTATGTTGGTGGTGGTGGGAAGAAAGCGAATTTCGCCGCCAAGTTTGCCGTCATATTACCCATTTAATTAGATCAATTCGTAATTTTGTTTAAACAAAGGAAAACAGAAAACACATTTGAATGAGAAAACAAAAACCCAAACCCCAAAATCTCTCCCTCCCTCTCTATTTCGATCTAAGAAAAGGAAACAAAAAGTTACATTTTTGTTTTTGGTGGGTTTATGTTTAGGGGAGAGGAGGCCAAAAGAAAATGGACGGTTGTGATGGAGGAGAATGATTTGATCCGATCTTGGCGGGAGAAAGAAGAAGCTGAGCTGTGCCATTAACAAACTTTGTGTGTATTTTTCTTTTCTGTTATGGAATTTTTCTGTGCCTTTGGTTCGTTCTCTCACACTCTATTTCACCCATTTTCTCTAACCAATATCTTCATTTCCATTGAAATTATCTATTACAGATAAGTCCCAATAAACTCAATAATTTACAGAGATAATTAATAAAAAATTAAAAAAATATATTTATTATTATCAATTGTTTCAATATAAATTTGTAGTTTTTTTTATTACTTTATATTTTATTAAAAAATGGTAAAACTACATAATCAGCAGAAAAATAAAATATCTCGAAAAACAAAGCCAGCAAAAAATATTGAAATTTTTGGTGACAGCAGTCCTAAAAAATATATATATATTAAGAAAAAACTAGTAAAATATAAATCAAAACCGCTAAATGTAGTTTTTACCAATTAAATTTTAATTATATTTATTGATTCTTCTTTGAGATAAGAAATTGTTTTGATGTTGACGAAAATCACAAATCTCACCCAAAGTTTATGATCTTCACGTCCTCGCTTGGTACTTGATAGATTTTTGAAATTAGAAGTATGCTTATTTACTCCGGCTTGATGGATCTCTTTTGATATTTTACAATTATTTGTTATTCGTTGATATCGGTAATGTCGAGATATACTCAACTACGATCCAACTGAGTGAAAATAAAAACTAATCAGATCTCAACCAGATTTGGTCTCGAACTCGAGTGGAGGAAACTAAACAAGTCCACAACCGCTTCACCTGCAGCCATAGAGATAGAAAGTTATACATCGGTTGGAAGCTAAAAGAAAAAAATGGTAAAGTAGGAAAAAAAAACAATAGAGGAATGACTGCCTGAAACCTCCTCTATAGTGTTATTTATGCGTCAATCCACATAAACTATAAAACTCTTAATATTTTCATATGTATTATCACATTGCTTCATGTTAACCCCAGACATTTTAACTCTGCCCAATTCCACCCAAAAATCTAAAAATCTTAAATTACGATCAAATTCAGTGTCTTGAGAAGCAAATATCTCTGGTTCCTTGATAGAGATGCCCTTTTGAGCTGAGGTTTCGAGTTCTGTAATGTTGGAGTCTAAGTCATCGGGTTGGATCTGGGGAATGGAATGTTTTTTGAACAAGATAGGAGTGGGAGATGTTTGGGTTTGGTGAAAGAGAGAGAAGTGAATCCAATGTGCTGAATTTGCTTTGGCTTCAATTGCTCGCGATGTTTGGGTTTCTTTCTAATTGAAGAAAACGATATGGTTGGATAAGAGAAGCTTGGTTTATGTACGATACTCTCCATCTTCTCTTCTCTTAATTTTCTTTCTCTCTTGAGTTGAAAATTTGATCATGTACACAGTTTTTAAGTATTGGTTTTTACTGTAACTTCAGAGGGACCAATTTTTTCATCTTTAATCAAGTTCAGAATCATATCCTTGAAATCGTGATAACACATCATGACATGAACACAACTTTTAAAGCTAATACACTTTCCTGAGCAAATATCCAGCACTTAGAACTGACAAGTAAAAACCTTGTCAATATCAGCTTCACATAACAAATTACAAATCAAGATTTCAGAACTGGAGCTAATTACGCTGATCTAATTTGGTTGCTAAAAATTTGAATTAAAGAAGAAAAAAAATTCCAGCTCAAGATTAATCAGAAATCTTTTAAGAAAAGATTGAAGACGATGAAGAAATCTCAACTACGAAGCCAATTGAATAAAGCTTCCCACAAACCCATTGATGATTCAAATAAAAATTTAGAAGATTCGGAAACACATCCGTCTGTGAGAATTCTCTTCTACAGATCGGTTCAAATAGAAGCTTCTTCTCCTCCATGCAAATGTCTAGAGAGAAGGCGAATTAAAAACAGTCAAAGCCACAAAATCTAGACCGTTTCTGATCCACCTAATCAACGGTCCAGATCTTGTATGGACTTTTACATGATAAATAAAAATCAATGGGTTTTGGGTTGGGTTAAATCATTTATCGGTCAATCACTATTTGGTAAAAAGAGAAAATCCCATAAAAAATCTTGAAAATGACAATGACTTCAAAGTTTAACACTCTTACAATAAAATTTTAACTTGACAAATTTTTTTCTATAAACTTTTAAAGTAGTTTTTTAATTTTTATTAGAGAAAATATCACTTTAACATCATTTTCAATCTTTATTCTCACTCTAACACTTTTTTGTACACTAACACCTTTTTCAAGTTTTTATCAAATTTTTTTACTTTTATACCCTTAACAACAATAATAATTTTTATCTAGTTAAATTTCTAACTATAGTTACATATTCCTTTTTTTTTACTTCATCTCTCTTTTTCTTTCTCTCACCAATTTTACAAAAATATTTTAATTGATTAGTCATTTTTATTTTTGTTTATGTTTTGTTTTGGTCTTTGTAGTTTTGCTTAATTAAAGAAAATAGTTATAGTTTTACATTTGTAATTGGCTGATTTCAAGCTTCCTCAGTTCTTCAATTATCCTCTATATTTCACGTATTAATCTTTCTTTTTCTTGTTTTTTTTTCCTCCATTTTATGTCTTGAATGTTTTTAGAAAAAAAAAATCTTGTTTTTCTTTGTTTTTTCAGTTTGCAACCTGTGAGGGACACTCATGAGAAGCAAATACAGTTATGGGAAAAACTTATCTTGGATTACTACAAATCCCATAAGATTTTTTTTTATTGGTGTTGAAGAAGATTTCTCTATCTTCTCTAACTTTGTATATTGATAGTATGATTCATACTGACTCTTCACCTGATGGTATATCTATGTAACAACATGTAGATGGTTGTGAACACATAGACACCTAAACACAATAAGGTAGACATGGGCAAATGAACATTTGAAAAACAACAATTTAAACCCAAAATTCCTATATTATTAGATAAAGTCTGTTAAATGAAAAAAAGAATAATTCATATATTATTAGACAATAGACTTTCCCTAACAAAGTTTAACATAAAGATATATAAACCCTAAATCCAAACACATTGTTCAAGAACATTTGTGATATTGATCCAATTTTTTTGTGTTTTGATCAAATATATTTTGTTCAAACACAATTGTTTAAGCATTTGATCCATTCTTATCGATATGTAGTTATAGGGTACCAAGTTTGGTATTTGTAGTTTTCGCATGGTCAATGCTAAATGGACAAGTTATCATGGATATGTTTCAAAATTACCATATATTTTATTTTGCTTTCTAAATCTGCAAAATACGTAGTTGAATATATATATAAAACAAAACGATAATCACTATTTTATTAAATCCAATAGAATATCTCTTTTCTTTGTTATTTGGTATATTATTCTTCGATACTTGGTAAATTATTCTTTGATACATATGTTTGATTTTGGTTTAGAATTAAATTATAAGGGTCTGGAAATTTGTAGTATGATTTACACTACCACTCTTTTGGACAAGACAAAAAATTCTAAACCCAAAATCCTAAACATGAAACCTATGTCCATATAGACTTGACCTTGTGGATATAGGGTTTAATGTTTAGGGATTTGGGTTTAGGGTTTAGGGTTGAGGGTTGAGGGTTTAGTTAATTGATTCCACATGGTTAAGTCTAAGTGGATAGGTTGTCCATTTAGCATTAACCAAGCAAAAACTACAAATCTCAAACTTAGAACCCTATGTGTGTTTAGGGTTAAGAGTTTAGTTTCTAAACCCATAATTTTACATTTGTCACTCGTTTGTTTAATTTTATGTTGTGCTTCTTAGCTCTCTCGATCATCAACAAATAAGTAATAGCATTAGTTGCTTGATGTGAACACATGGATGCTCGTGAAACTGAAATTTTCGAGTTCTTGGAAGAGATAGGTAAAGACTAAAAGTTGAAGAGTGGTAAAGTTGTGCTGCTTCTTAAACACATGAACACATGGATGTGAACACATGAATGCTTGTGAAGCTGATTATCACATGGATGCTGCTTTTTAAACACATGAACACATGGATGCGAACACATGGATGCGAACACATGGATGCTTAAGCCGTCTTTGCAAACAATGACTAAAATGAACTATCATGTATTTTCTTTCTTTTGATTTTGAAGGCGTAACTAATCATAGTTTTTTTTGTCTCTTTTTCCATTAAATGGTATGTAGTTTCTTCTCAACTTCTTATTCAAAGATCTGTTGGAGACTGATGTCGAGTTGATGTAGACAACAATTAAGAAAAATATAGGCAATGATTATGTCTACTAAAAGTTCTAAGAAAACCAAGATAGATTGTATATGATAGATGATTATGCATTGGTCATGTTTTAGTGGACAAACTATTTTGGACACAAATGATATATTTTTTTTTTTACTTTTTTTGGATATGTAGAAAACTTAATTTTACACCAAAACAAAGCTTTATGTTGTTGGTAATTGAATTATCTAATCTAATGGTAAAATTAATAAAAATATTTTTGTATGAACGGTATGGTTTGGTTTTGTGGATTGTTTGTCCATATACTAGTGAATGAACCATTATATTGTCAAGAGACTATAACCGATTAAAGAAAATGAAATTACTCTCTTATATTTTTTATTAAATTCTTATTTATTAAATTTTTACAAACAAACAAAAAATGCTAATTCGTTGGTTTTTCTTAATAATTTTTTTAATTTGAATTAATATTCATTATACTAACCATTGGACGTGATGCAGGTAAGGTTTCGTTTACTTTATCTAAAGAGAGAGAAAACATGTCAGGTTAGAGAAAAAAAAACAAAACAAAATGGTCATGTTTGAAAAAAATAACATAATGGTCACGTCACCAACATACTCTTCATAACTCATAATTTTAATCTGTGTCGTCTATTTCAAAAAAAAGATACTTTAAATCTTTCGGTTATTAAACTAACTCGTTCAACTAACTGTTTACTTTATGGTAATTTATTGGTTCAAAATAACAACTTTTCAAAATTTTAATTATGCATCAGTTTATCTGTTTTTCCTTTAGAAGGGCAAAATTATCACATAAATCTATCAAAATTTAAAAAAAGATTTTAGTGCTATTAGCTCTTATTAAAAAAAGTGTCATAGTGCTATTGGTTCTTATTATTATCATTAAACTTAACGGAACAGTAAACTCAGTTGTATTTTCTGTTAAAAATGAATGACGTGGCTTTTAAAAAAAATCTATCAAAATTATTTGATTTTTTATTAAAATTCCTTTTATTACAAATATTTTTATTTAAAAATATCAAAAAAGAAAAAGAAAAAATTCCTTCGTGTCTTCTCCATCATCCTCTGTCTCTCCACTGAAACCTCCATTTCTATGAATCCTCTAACACAGAAATTTTTTATTCAATGTTGGGAATGAATCACAATGAAAATCATGTAATTGTCACTAAATTCATTAATAAGATACAAATCAGTTCCAGAAATATCTTTCAGCCATTCCAATTTCAAAATCGAAAATCCCACTATTAAAAAATGTTCATAGGTTAAACGAATTGAGATCTTCCTGGAGTTTGATAATCTATATATGTTAAACGACGAACAAAATCAAACATGAAATCAGTTAGTGATTATTTAGCCCTCATCAATTGCAGTTTAAATAGATCCTATCTTAAGTCAATAGATCTATGCCTTTTCTTAAAAATAATAGTTGGAATTCTGGCTATTTGATAAATCCCCAAATCTCAGGCTTTTCAAATCATTTTATTCATTTTATCTTCCAATTAATTTCAATCTAACAAAATTCAAACTATCATAACGCTTGAATCCAATTCCTATGAGATTGAATTCGATACCCCTCTCAAAACTAAATTCCAAAAACCCAGTAAGAGAGTCATTTGGATCTTATGTAATTGCATAAAAGAACCCTAAACAAAGAAATTTCTTTTTATTGTTAATAGCTAATTGTGTGGCCATGATATCGCTCCTAACTGCTACATCAAAATCAGATTCAAACTGAATCTGTCTGACGGAGATGTGTGTTGGCGTAGAACGGTTGAGCTATTTTGGATCAAATATAGAATTGTAAGCATCTCATGAACTGTAACACAGAAAGAGAGAAACGGGTTTTTTTTTATGCCGGAGATGGTTTCTCGGTGACGCACTGGAGGAATTCATCGCTGGAGATATTTTTTCCAATAAAGAAGAGATTGAAGAGAGAGGCAATTTATTTGTTTTATTTTTATTTTTAGAACTTTTATAATTGTTTTAATAAATCTCTTAAATATTTGTAATAAATAGGAATAATCAAAAATCTATATTTATTATTTTAAAAAACATGTTATTCATTTTTAACAGAAAATATAACAGAGCTTACTGTTCCGTTAAGTTTTGATGACAATGAAAATTAAAAAGCCATTTTGAAAATTTATAGTAAAACAAAATTTTAAGTTGAAAATTTATTGTAAGAGTGTTAAATTTTGAAGGTTTAAAATGGCAGTGTTTGCCACCTTCAATGTTTTTTATGAGATTTTCCTATTTGATAAATGCAATTTAGTAATTTTCATCACAATTTAGAACTTTTAGATTTTTGGGGAGAATTGGGTTGAAAAAAAATGTTTGAGGTTAACGTGAAGCAATATGGTGATACATGTGAAAATATCAAGAATTTTATAGTTTAGTTAGATTGACGCATAAACAACATTATAAAAAAGGTTTTATGCAGTCATCCCAATAGATTAAAAAAACTTGATCCAAAACATCGGATCCCATCACACAATCTTAAAACAAAACATATCAATTCTAATTCAACCGACAATGGAGTTATAGAAGCTTCTAACCGTCGGTTGAAAGACGGCTCTCTTCTTCTTTTTTTCCTCCATGACCCAACCAATTGACTTCCAGAATAAAGTTTGTAGTGATTTTTTTTCTTTGTTTTTTTTAATTATTTATAAATATTAGGATACAGACCCCTCGCGATATCGTGGGAGAAGTATTATATATTAAAAAAATTTAAAAGAATTTGAATGCTTTCCACTTCCATTTTTGCAATCTAATTTTTCATGAAGACAAATTCTTAATATTTGACATCCAAAAAATTTAAGAACCAGACAAATAGATAATTTAGGAAAATATATGGTGAATGATTCAGAGAACAAGTTCATCATGAACACTAAATATGGAGCAGCAGTTGCACCCGTATTCGTCCTTGTTGGGTGCGCCTATGTTGCTTGGAGTTACATAAATCGTGGTTTATGGAGAAGGAAAGACGATTTTCAATGGTCAAGATTCGATAAGATTATAAGATAATAATTTGTAAAGAATCTGTTATAACGAATGTGAAAAAGACAATGAGTTACGCAAAGAACAAGACACAAATTTATGTGGTTCACCAACGATCACGTTGGCTACGTCCACGGGAAAAATGCAGAATTTATTACTGGAAATAATACAAAATTTCAGAATACAATAAAGGCTAGGTTAAAGAGAATATTAATAGTAAAACCCTAATTAACATAGCTCTCATTAATCTCAATGGATTAGGCCTAATGTTATGGGTCAAATTTATTGAAGTTATATCTAACAAATCTCCACCTTGACTTGAATCCTCCAAACAGATGTACCAGATGCATTGTTCACAGTGTCAAATGTACCGGACTTCTGCATCAGACAGTTGTACCAGAATTCGCAAACACATTGTTGTACCAGACTTGTGTTGCAAACAAACGTACCAGAATTCTCCTTTTTCATCATGTCTTATCAGGGACCAGATGCTCATTGAAGTCAATTAATTAGTCAAACCAGATACTTCGCTGAGCCAGAATGCCTCACTTGGCCAGATGTTCCATCAGGAACATGCTGCTTCTTCAGAAGCTTGATGCTCCATCGAGCCATAATACCCTAATATGACCAGATGCTCATCTTGAACGTTGGAAGCCAAAATAATTTTCTTTGGGCCAGATGCTCTGTCGAGCCAGAAATGCTTTATCAGAAGCCATCATAACTTTCTTTGGGCCAAAATGCTCGTCTCGACCCAGATGTTTCATCAGAGGCCAGATATTTTACCAAAAGCGAGACACAGAAACCTGCTGATTGTTCTTAAGCCAGAATGTCTCTCTGAGGCCATGTATTTAGTCAAAAGCCAGAATGCTCTACCTTAGGGTAGATGCTCTTTCAAGAACCTAAACTAGGGGTAAGCATTTCGGTTTAAGTTCGGGTTCGGTTCGGATTCGGTTTGGTTCGGTTAATTCAGGTTTAATAAAACTCTAACCAAACTTAACCAAAGATACTTTGGTTTGGTTTGTCTTCGGTTCTGTTTATTTTCGGTTTGGTTCGGTTTGGTTTGATTTTAATTCGGTGAACGCACGGACTCTCTGATCAGCCTGAACCACCGCCATCGGCCGGGGTTTGGAGAAATACAAATGAGGTTTCGTATGCAGATCCACCTGTAGATCTTCCATAGCCTTCAACCAGTTCTTTACTTCCAATTTCTTTGCCGCTTCTGATGAAAATTTTAATCAATTCCCTAAAAGAAATTTTACTCCACCATCTAATACTCTGAAAGTCGGTCTTTGTCCTCTATATGAAAGAGCAAAGGATGACACTTCAACAAAGGATGTTATTTGTACTTAGAAGAGGTTGAATAATGCAAAGTAAATCGCCATAATTTGTCAGATTTAGTTGCTGTAAAAGAGATAAAACATGTCTTTGATATCTAATCGATTAGTTTTATCTAAGAATGGAATAAAATAATCAATTAGAAAAGACATGAAGTATAACCAACGATATCGTCCAAATTTTATTTACAGACATATTATTAGAATTTATTACCAAACACAACCGGAATTAAAGCCGATAGTAGATCGGAAACAAAATTAAAGAAAAACTCTTAACCCTAAAAAATTTAAACGAGAGAAAAAGATGAGATAAAAACTCCAGTTAGTCAGAAATCTATTTTAAAGAGAATTTCGGCCAACCCTCCAACTTTTAAAAGCATAAAATTGATGCTTCATTGAAATTATCTATTACAGATAAATCCCAATAAACTCAATAATTTACCTAGATAATTAATAAAAAGTATAAAAAAAATTATATTTATTATTATCAATTGTTTTAATTTAAATTTGTAGTTTTTTATTACTTTAAATTTGTGGTTTCAGATGGACGGTTCAGATGGACTTGTCTCAAGAGGAAAAATATAAGTATACAAATTAAAATTTTTAAAAAAAACTATTCGGATTGTCTTACATGTTCCTTCCACAATCAAAATTGCAAGCAGCTACAGATTTTAGCATATCAATCTCTCTTTTTCTTTTACTAGCAACAACACTTGAAAGCCTTTTTTTTTGACCTCACAGGAACTTTCTTGAGTCAGTTTGGTGTCTCGCTCTCATCTGTTTCAGGGTCTTCTTCCACAATTTCTGGAGTCTTTAACAAAGGGACTGGACTGTTACCGCGTTCACTAGTAGAGCTACCGCTATTGATCAATTCGCTTTCCATTGGCTTCAGAGAAACTGTATGTAGTTTATCAGCAGGAGGAATAAGTGAATGTTCTTCTGAATGTTTAGGCTTGTTCAGAACGTGACAATGAGGACAGTAGTAAGTAATGTATGGGTAGTCCTCTTTCCGAGAAAGTCCTGCATGATGAGATGATAGATAAGACATTGTATAAATTAAGTTACTAACGGCATTGCATCTCATGAGTGGACAATATGTGGGTGTGAAAGATGAAGACAAGCTCGCTCACCGTTATGCATATGGCAGTTTCCACAGATGAGTGCATATGACTGAGTTGGATCTTCGCCCACAAGGAGAGCTGCAATGCGTGAGATCCAGCTACCATCCTGAGCAGCATATGCCTGAGGATCATAATGCTCAAATACCATTTGTTGGTTTTGCTCTGTGCCAATCATTCTCTCGGATGTTCCAGAATGGTTAGATTCATTATCAGATTGATGGTTTGGAGTGGTCCCAGCACTGTTGCGTCTTGTATTTGATTGTTTTCGGTTCCTGAGCCCTTGTGAGTGTTTGACTTCCATGTCATTGATCTTGCCTGTAGAGGGTTTAAGCTGGGATTCATCTTCGACAAATACTTTCAAGCCTGACTCAGCACCCAACTTGGATGCCAGAACAGTTGCAGCAGCTGCCTTTGCAGCTGGGTCAGGGTCATATCTCTGAAACACAAATAGCTAATGTTAAGACAAATCTACACTAGGAGCATAAGTAGTAATCCAAGAACTCACAAGTGCAGGTCTTTATCTCAGTTATTCATATCATATCCAATTAACTTGACTCTGGACACATATCACACAATGAATTTCAACTATAACACTAAAGTCTAGACTCCTAACCTCACTTCATCCAAAACTACAATCAAACAATCTTTGCCTAACACACAGTGCCCCTAGTTTGACAGATACAAAGTTACCGCAACTACAAAACGAATGAAAAAGAGCCAAAGATGGGAGAGAGGAAGCTGAAATAGAAAAGAGAGACTCTCAACAAGGATAATCCTTTTCTAACAGCTCTACTGTCCACACATCAAAACATGACAATTGAAGTAATCAGGAAAACCAATAGAATCCGAAACGCAGTTGTGTGTATCTAACCTGAATAAGTTGTTGTGTGGTGTAATAATTGGTCCTCTCTTTCAACTCTTTGATCTTTCCCAGCAATTCTGCTTGAAGCTTTTCCAAGGTATTTTGATCTTTACGGTCACCTAAACCAAACAATTTAATACACCAAGCCTAAGAATTTTCACAAGATATCGAGCATAGAAAACACAAGACTCACACATCCTCCAGAAGCCAACAAATGAAGTATACGCAAGAGTAGCAAGAGCAGGTAAAAGAAACATAGGCAAGATCCTGAAACTCCTCAATTTCCAATCCAAATCTTCATCTCTAGTTGTCATAATCGCATAACCAATTGCAATTATCTGTAGGCACAAAAAAGAGAAATACTTAAAAGCAACAAAATTTCAATTCACAGGATGGAGAAGGAGCAGAAGAAGAGAGACTAACCTCAAAGAAGACAGAGAAAGCAATGAGATTTCTAATAAACTTCCTCCTTGTAATCGATCTACGCTTCATTCTATTCCTAACAACAGTTTCTTCCTTCGAAATATATTTAAGTCTCTTCTCGAAATCATCACCTCTAACCCTAAATATCCCATTCCAAATACGCGATAACAAACCCATACCCTTCTTCTCGCCGGAAGCAGCAGAAGGTGAAAAGTCGGAATCTTTCTTCTCAATTACTGTTCCTCCATGCTCTTTCTCTCCCACCGCCATTTTTTCAATCGAAACTTTACACTCACTCCTTGAAAAAATGCAACTCCTTGGATAATGATAAAGTTATTGGAATTGTTACCAAAGAATTTCCCAGTTGCCGAATTAGTCTCCTGATCTGGGATTTAGTTGGAGGAAGGACAAGACTTGGAATATCGTGAAGAAGGAGGCCACGAGTCCGATGCTTCGCTCTCTGCCAAAGTTTTCTTTTCCTTCGAGAAAATTGCCAAAACAAGAAAAACCTTTTATTCTTTTTTTATTCAAAAGGTTTGGAGAAACTTGATTTGGGGTTTATTGGAGTATTTCATTCCTCTTGATTTTTAAGAATTAAAGTGATAGTTAAATGAAAAATTTCTTAAAATCGCATCAAATAAAGTTTTTATGCCATATTTAACATATATTTTTATTTGATGCTATTTTTAGGAATTCATCATAAAAATTTGAATAATTGCTCAAAGGAAAAAATCTTCAATTTTTTTTGTGATGAATAAACAAATTTTGGGTTTAGTTGAAACGCAATTGTGGAATTAGATGATGTAAACAAACAACGTATAACAAGTCAATTTTGACGATGAAGTAGTAGTCCCTTCGTGACAAAGACTCGTCGCTTACCGGAAGGAGAAAATCCAAAAGATTCTCGTTGGGAGGGATGATTTACGCCATGTCATAAGGTATTAGCACAGACTGGTCCCGGGTCAGGAGGTGATTATGGGCCTGGCCTAGAACATCTCCTAGTTAACAAAACAAAAAAAAAAAAATTCCAAAAGACGGTCCCATACAGTTTTCTTCTTCCAAGATCTTATTTTTTTCTCTATACCGACATGATTTGTTACGTGTCGTTTGCTTAAACAATTACTCGCGGAACATATTTCCAACTGTTTACGCATTATAAGTGTTTTTGTTTCAAGTATCAATCAATACGTGTTTAGCTGTATCCATCCTCTTTCGTCCTTGCTAAAATTGATAATGGCAACAGTATCAATCAATACGTGATTAGTTGCATCCATCCATCTATTTCTTTCCTAAATTAATAAATGTATCATTCATTATTTTCACGCGCATTCTCTTGCCACACATTGCCGGAATTAATCATTTTTATTTCTTATAAAACTCCTGACAGAACAACATGTTTTCAACAATCAAAGATATCGTATTATACTACACCCATTAAATGAAATAAAAGCTATACACTGTAATATCACATGAACAAGAAGTTCTCTATAAGCTTTGATTTGGTTTATGTTGTGAATTATTGCAAGATATGCACAAAACTTTAAGAAAGCTAAAGAGAATTAAGAACTAGAGATCTTTGAAGCGAATATCTTTTGTTTAGGTTTCTTATTATTATTGTGATGAATAATATTACAGACCCCAAAAGTTTTTTATATAAGCCTCAGAAACTCGATACAAACCCAAATAGAAAAAGGAAATCTTCTAAAACCTATTGTACCGTAACTTCCCTAAAAACATATCCTAGCCACCTTTGGCCCAATAAGCTTATTCTTATTTGACCCCTAAGTCAAATCTATTATTTTAAGTCACTTTGAACAACAAACTCCACCTTGACAAAAAATCTCTTTGAATGCGACGCTTTGCTTGTTTATAGGGATAACCTTCATCTTTCTTTAGCACTTGAAGACATGGAGCAAGTCCAAACAATGTCTGAACTTCTCCGTGGTGACTGGCTTGGTTAACATGTCAGCTGCATTCTCCGATGTATGCACCTTCTCCAATATGATCTCCCCTGAAGCTATTAACTCCCTGATTTTGTGAAATCTAATTTGAATGTGCTTCGTCCTAGCATGATACACTTGATTCCTTGCCAAGTATATGGCACTTTGACTATAACAGTGTAACTGAACTCCACCTTGCTCAACACCCAATTCTGCTATGAGGCCTTGAACCTATAGAGCTTCCTTAGCTTCAGGATCCCATAACTTGAAACCTTTGACGCCTTTCTCAAATCCCAGAAAAATACACTTCTTGGACTTAGAATCCAACTTTGATCTTTCGTCACTAGGAATTAACACATAAGCTGGACATCCAAAGATCTTCAAGTTTGATAGATCAATATCTACCCCAGTCCATATTTCTTCAGCTACCTTTCCTTCGAGAGAAATCCGTGGTGATCTATTGATGAGATAAACCGCCATGTTTACTGCCTCAGCCCAGAACTGTTTCGGAAGTCCTGCATTCAGTCTTAAACACTTTACTTTCTCAGCAATAGAACGGTTTATTCTCTCACTTACTCCATTCTGTTGTGGTGTTTTCCGCACTGTAAAGTGCCTCTGAATCCCTTGTTCCTCACACAGCTTCTGCAACTCTCCATCACTATACTCCGTACCATTATCTGATCTTAGATACTTAATCTTCCTCCCTGTTTGGTTTTCTACTTCAGCTTTCCAAGTCTTAAACTTCCTAGAGAATTCAGACTTCTGTTTCAAGAAATATACCCAAACCTTCTTTGAAAAATCATCAATAAAGAGGACAAAGTACATACTTCCACCTAATGATTGTTCTCTAGTCGGCCCCCACACATCTGAATGAACATAGTCAAAAGACCCTTTGTAGTGTGTTGTTCTGTCTTGGAAAGATGCCTTGGACTGCTTTCCCATCACACAGAACTTACAGAAATCCATCTTGCAACTCTTCAAACCGTCCAAAAGATTTCTCTTATGGAGTTCAGCTAAAACCATGCTCTCCTATATGACCTAACCTCATATGCCATAGAGTTGTGCTATCCGATTCAGTCACACGGCTGCAACTCCACCTACAACCACGTTTCCTAGTAATCGATAAACGTTTCCTGCTGTGATCTCACCCTTCATCACCATCATATCTCCTTTCCGTACATTCACACAATTTTCATTGTCCGTCTCATACTTGAAACCGTTCTTGTGAAGTGTACCTAGAGATATTAGATTCTTTCTTACAGCTGGAAGATACCTTACATCAGTTAATGTCCTGATGACTCCATCATGCATTCGAAATTTGACCTGACCAACACTGACAATGCTGCAGCTTCTATCGTCTGCTAGTTTAACAGTTCTAAAATTTCCAGCTTCATACGTTTCAAACCACTCCTTATTTGACGTCATGTGGAATGAGCAACCCGTATCTACTATCCAAGAATCTACGTGATTACCCGTTGTCACTGCAAGCATATCGTACTCAACTGTTACTGTATCTTCTTGCTGAACTACGTTTGCAGTATTATATGTTTATGTGCCTCCGTTCTGCTTCTTATTCATCGGACAGTCTCTTATATAATGCCCTATTTTCTGGCACTTACAACAGACTGCCTTCTTCTTCCGGCTATCTCCTTGCTTTCTTTTTTTCTTTTTTTCTTTTGTCCTCCATTACCCTGGGTGAAGTTTACATACAACCCATGACCTTGAGAGTTAACTCCACTACCATGCCGTTGGTGTCGATTATGGTGACCTAACAGCGAATCTGTAGCTGACTGCATAGTTATTGTTTCTTTGTTTGCCAACAATGCAGTCACCAACGTCTCATACTCTGGGGTTAAAGAACACAATATCAACATAGTTTTATCTTCGTCTTCCACCGTGACTCCCACACGCCCTAGATCTGCAGTGGTCTGATTGAACTGATTAACATGCTTAATCAGATTAGATCCTTCAGACATCTTAAACAGATACAATCTCTGCTTTAGATACAGCTTGCTTGATGGAGATTTCGACATATACATTTTTTCGAGCTTGCACAAAATCTCGTTTGCGTTGACAAGTTCGATCACCTGATGCACAACTTCGTCTCCAAGACAGGTACGAATTGTCGAGCCCCCCTTCTCCTGCAGCTCTTCCCAATCATCATGCGTGATTGATTCCGGTTTCTTCTCCAATAGCCTTTTCTTCATACCGTTTTGATTCAGCATATCCTTCACCCGCGTTTGCCAGAGACTAAAGTTTCATGTTCCATTGAATCTTTGAACCTCAAACTTTATGGAACTAGTCATCTTTTAACCTGGCTCTGATACCAGCTGTTGTGAATTATTGCAAGATATGCACAAAACTAGAGATCTTTGAAGCGAATACCCTTTGTTTAGGTTTCTTATTATTATTGTGATGAATAATATTACAGATCCTAAAGTTCCTTATATAAGCCTCAAAAACCCGATACAAACCCTAATAGAAAAATGAAATCTTCTAAAACCTGCTGTACCATAACCTCCCTAAAAACATATCCTAGCCGCCTTTAACCCAATAAGCTTATTCTTATTTGGCCCCTAAGTTAAATCTATTATTTTAAGTCACTTTGAACAACAGTTTCTACATACAAATCTTTTGTATTCTAAAAGAATCCTAAAGGCCTATCTGTATGAACAAGAAGTTCTCTATATACTCAGCAATCTTTTTGTCTTTACTGTGTTGTAAAAGAATCCTAAAGGCCCATCGAGAATGAGCTTATGTTCGGGTTATGAATCGGTAAAAGTGTAGGCGAAGACACGGACCATTCATACCAAACCTGCCCACCAAATCCAAATGAATACAACACATTAGTATGTGTGAAATACTGTCAACTGACTCAAACTTTTTTTAAAACTATTTTACCCTTGTGGAGTCGCTACATCTCCAGAAATGTGCTTCTATTGGAGACTTAGGATGAACTTCAACAGGCTTCATCAATGGGAAAAAGATTGGATACCTGCAAAGTATATCAACATGAAAAATCAGAGACAAGTGTCTTAAAAAAGTTTGAATGCCAAAGAGGTTCAACAAAGCTAATGATATTACCAGCCAAACATGTCAGGTGTTGCTGTTGTAGGCTCGATCCTAAGATGCACATCTCCATAGAGCACAGCTTCGAAATAGCCAGCAAATCCTAGTCACACAAGACCGCATCAGATTTGGGTTTTGTGTTCGAAAGATTGAGAAAGAGAGATGTTACCAAAAAAGAAACAGCTTCTTGTACCGTTTGTTGTTGGGCTTTCTTGAGAATTCTGGATGCTTAAATGTGAACACCTATGAACATCAATAACAAAATTCCTAAGCACCATCTAAAAGACAACTAATATTACAACAGTTTTAGCTAACACAAGAAGAAGAAAAGAGACTCACAGGTTGACAAGGAGCAAGTCTGGCTACACTATGCAGTTTAACAGAATAAGCAGTTGCAAAGTTGTTAAGAGACTTAACCTGCAAGATAGATGACAAAGCCGTAAGTTGATAGGTAGTTTATATTGACAAGCAGAAATCAGAAGAAACCTTACGGTATTGTACAGTTTTGAAGTTGTAATTGGCTGTATGAAACTTGTATACCTGAAAGAAAACGGAATATATCTAATGTCACACAGTCTCTGACATATGTCAGTACGGCAAAGAGATTCTTCTGAGAATAAACATACGAGGATGGTATCGAAATCCCGTCTAGCTTCAGAAACCTTTGGGCTCCATCAAGGCACTCAGGAGAGAGTTCATTATCTCCACAAGAACCCAGCAATTCACTCACCTACACAGAGAGGAGGTGTCAAACGAGAATGATTCAAATGCACAGAGTATACACACCAAAACCTGTAATTACTGACCAATATATCAGCTTTCTCAGGAGCATTCCAGAAACGCATGTCACAAGATATTACGGTAACAATGCCTTCTCATCCTCTCTTCTTAACCATATTCTGTCAGAAAAGATAGCACCACAGTAGTATCAGATGGTCATAAGAAGGATTGAAACTGTTCTAGTATTAGAAGTGAATCAGCATCTATAGATTGACTCAGTTTCTGGCAACTCACATGGAGTGTAACTACAGCATAGGGATTCTTTTCCACCGCATAAACTTTCAACTTTCGACCAGTGTCTTTAGCTGCCTGGGAAAGGAGAGCAAAATGTATAAATGAATTTCAAGGTCTCCTTAAGAGCAAAATGTACTGTTGTATCAAAACTCACCTGCAATGCTGCTTTCACAAGGCCTCCTCTTCCTGCTCCCACAACCATCAGGACCTACAAATACAATTTAGTACTCAAGAGTAAGAAATCCGTGAAGTTCCCTTTGTGAGTGATAAAACCTTAAAAAGTAACAGGTGACTTACAGTAGTTAACTCAGACGCTTTCTCATTAGGGACCCTTTCCTCTAAGGCTTTAGCAATCGCCCTTTGATACTATCAGAACAAAGGTTGATCAAGAGACATGATAACAATAAAGATGTTGTGGAATAAAAACTAGTAAAAGGCAACATACTTGGGTGTATTTAACAGAGTCTCTCTCAATCATCTCATAGCTGTGGGCTTCTAAGTTCTCCTTCAGTGGCTCTATGTATAAAAAAAAAGTGGGAAAATGATATATAAAAACATATGGATACTAGTTTATAAATACAAAGTTAAACCACTCATGAAGAAGAACTAACCTGCAAAGGTGTGTGCAAAAAATCTCTGTGGATAACCTCTTTGAGTTCTTGTGCTGAGAGTGGTTCCATCTTGCAGAACAGTTTACTAAGATAGTCCAAATATGGCTTATGAGGGTGTGCCTGCATACCTGAGAAAAATGAATAAAAGTTATTGAAACAGGAAACAGTAAAAAAAGATAATAGCTGATAAGGAATAGAGAAAACTGACCATCAGTGACATTGACAGAATCCTTTTGAAGATGAAACACAGTTTTTCCAGATACTATAACCTGCATAAGCAAGATCGATATTGTATGGAAACCAAAAGAGCTTAAACAAATGATACCTGAACATCATGATGAAAAAATCTTGTTATTAGCTTTTGATGGTTCTGACTAGTTGGTAGGAAACACTGGGAATGGAATTAGAAAGTATAATTATGAATCAGATGATGGTTGTATAACTTCAATGCCTAATAAATTGCTAACGTCAGCTTATTACTTGAGTGCTTATTATGGCTGCTTTCACCGACTCTCCAAACCATCTCCCTAGTGCGTTTTCAGATGGTAGCATTTTCCTAGAGAAACGAACAAATGATAATGCATGTCTGCTAAAAGAAAGAAGAGAAACTTTGAATCAAGAGTTTTCTCTGGACTCACTGAACATCAAGAGCAACAGACAAAGAAGACGAAACGAGTTCCATAACTCCAAGGAATCTTTCTACATATATAGATTAAAGACATTCACTTATCTTTCTGCTAATAATTGCAGCATCAAAAATAATCATAAATCTCTAAGTATCTAAAAGAGCACCAAAGAAAAAAGGTAATATTACTGGATCTTCTGAATCAGAATCCATTAGCGGAATCCTAAGCCAAAGCTTCATTGCAGAATCAGAATAAAGTATTAGAGCTTGATTAAAGCTTGACAAGAGAGCAACAATAAAGAAAATAAACAAGCACCTCCATTTCAGTGTACACCTTTAACATCTGGTTAACACATCTACAATAATTGGCGCATGAAGTCGTTTTAGGAGTTGGAAGAAGACATGACTACAACCAAAAGTCATTCATAAAGACTCAATCTTTCCCCTCTATTAACACTTTAAAATCCATCAAGAGTCATTAATATACACACCCTTAACGAGAGATGCTTAGCCCAGTCTATTTCTTGCTTCAGTATGGTTTCTGAATCCATACGCAAAGTCTCATCTTCAGAATCCAAATCAATCCACGAGCTAATTTTACCTAAAGAATGAAATTAACAAGCGATTTAATCCCCAAATTGTTCTTTCTCAGAAAAAAGAAAGCAAAGAAAGACTCATACCAGTTACGCGACATCTCCATTCTAAAGGTGGCAGAACTAAGTCAGAGCCATGGAATGGAAGAACCTGAGTCTCTGAATTGCTTCCTCGGACTAAACTAGGCCTACACGAAGGGTTCATCTAAAAGAAGAAGGAAACGCCATTAACGTACAAGAATTGGGACTGAAGAAAAGAGTAAAGAGAATACAAACCAATGGAGTGAGAATAAAGTCGAAGCGGCCATGGTCGGTGTTGCAATTGAAAGAAAGAAGAGAGAACGAACATCGTCGGAGAAATCAGTTTCCACGCCGCAGAATTTGGAATCGCTCTTCTCCCATCCTTTTCTCTCCGGGAACGGCATTTTCTCTAAGTGATCTCTTCTCTTCTCTGGAGCAAATCGGGAGAAAAAATAATGAAGGTTTTTGAAGGGTTTTTAATTTTGCAGTTTTACGGTTAAGCATTGATGCCGTTTCTTTCTTTTTTATAGTTGGGTGTTTGGTCTACCGTGAACCGGTTCAACCGATGAAACCGAGTTGAACCGACCGTTACAACTAACTTAGGCTCAGTTACAAATTATACAACTAACTAATGAGAAATGTGAATCGTGATAATGGGTTAAAAGTTTATGTTAACGAAATTTGACCCCAAAAAAAAAAAGTTAATGTTAACGGAATTTGACAAATAGAATAGCCGTTTGTGGAAGAAAAAAATACAAATAATGTACAAATGTCACTTTTTTTTTTTTTTGTGTTGAAAATTTAAATGTTTTGCTCAACAAAAATTTAACTGGATTGAACCGATGTAACCGAACTAGAGTCTAAGTTATACATTCACTCGCATATCTACCCGGTTTAATAAGCACATATCTAAGCATTTGTTTTTTTTTGCTCTGATGAGAAAGAATCTCAGGCTTTTTTTCATTGTGTGATACCGAAAGGGACATTTCATTAAGCTTTTGAGAGATTAGGATCTCAACAGTATAAAGATTTTTTTTTTTTATGTTCTGATGACGAAGAGTCAGAATTTTATTTTGCATTATGACGACACCGATATGTTATTAAGCTTTGAGTGACTAGAACTTAAGCGATGTCGAAACATTTGTTTTTTTTCTTATCTGATAACGAAGAGCTAGGATTTTTCATTGCGTTTTAGTGACATGGACATTTCATTAAGGTTTGAGTGACTAGAAACTCAGGTTGTATAGATGCATTTGTTATTTTCTACTTTGATGACAAATTGCAGGGACTTTTTCATTACGTTTTAGCAACAAGGACATTGCAGTAAGCTTTGAGTAAGTAGGAACTTAATCGGACATTGCCGAGACTTTTTCATTGCGTTTTAGCGACATGGACAATTAAGTTTTGAGTGACTAGGAACTCAAGCTGTGTAAATGCGTTTGTTTTTTTATGTTTTGTGTGACTAGGAACTCAAGTGGTGTATAGACATTTGTTTTCTTTATGCTTTGATGACGTAGAGCCAATACTTTTTCTTTGCATTATAGCAACGAAAGGTAGTGAGAGATATAGTGAAATTGAGAGGAATGAGCGACAAAATAAGGTGGCCATATATATAGATTTTGCTTTCCTCGTAACCGCGTCGTAACGTTACGACGAACTAACGAGGGCGAGTCGTAAATTTGTCGTAACGTTACGATGCGCCTTGTTAGTTTCATGACTTTTTCATGTTCTGATGAAGAAGAGTCGTGACATTTTTATTGCGTTATAGCGACAAGGACATTGCATTAGGCTTTGAGTGACTAGGAACTCAAACGGTGTATATGCATTTGTTTTTTATGCTCTGATGACAAAGTGACATGAATTGTTCATTGTGTTATAGCGACATGGATATTCCATTAAGCTTTGAGTGACTAGGAACTCAAGCAATGTAGATACATTTGTTTTTTTATGCTCTGATGACGAAGAGCCGGGACTTTTTCTTTGCGTTATAACGACATGGATATTCAATTAAGCTTTGAGTGACTAGGATCTCAAGAGGTGTAGAGGCATTTATTATTTGTATGCTCTAATGACGAAGAGTCGTGACATTTTCATTGTGTTATAGCGACAGGGACATTCCATTAAGCTTTTAGTGACTAGTAACTCAAGCGGTGTAGAGGCATTTGTTTTTTATATGCTCTGATGACAAAGAGCCGTGACTTTTTCATTGCGTTATAGCAACATGGAAATTCCATTAAGCTTTGACTGACTAGGAACACAATCGGTGTAGAGGCATTTGTTTTTTATATGCTTTGATGACAAAGAGCCGTGTCTTTTTCATTGCGTTATAGCGACATGGACATTCCAGTAAGTTTTGAGTTACTAAAAACTCAAGCGGTGTAGAGGCATATGTTTTTTTAATACTCTGATGACGAAGAGCCATGATTTTTTTATTGCGTTATAGCAACATGGACATTCCATTAAGGTTTAATGACTAGAAACTCAAGCGGTGTAGAGACATTTATTTTTTATGCTCTGATGACGAAGAGCCATGACTTTTTCATTGTGTTATAGCGACATGGACATTCCATTAAGGTTTGAGTGACTAGAAACTCAAGCGTTGTAGAGGCATTTCTTTTTTTTATGCTCTAATGACAAAGAGCTTTGACTTTTTCATTGCGTTATAACGACATGGACATTCCAATAAGCTTTAAGTGACTAGGAATTTAAGCAGTGGAGAGGCATTTATTTTTTCTTATGCTCTGATGACGAAGAGACATGACTTTTTTATTGTGTTATAACAACATGGAGATTCCATTAAGCTTTGAGTGACTAGGAACACAAGCGGTGTAGATGCATTTGTTTTTTATATGCTTTGATGATGAAGAGCCATGACTTTTTCATTGTGTTATAGTGACATGGACATTCCATTAAGCTTTGAGTGACTAGAAACTCAAGTGGTGCAGAGGCATATGGTTTTTTAGTGCTCTGATGACGAAGAGCCGCAAAATTTTTATTGCATTATAGCAACATGGACATTACATTAAGCTTTAATGACTAGAAACTCAAGTGGTGTAGACGCATTTGTTTTTTTATGCTCTGATGACGAAGAATCGTGACTTTTTTATTGTGTTATAAAGACATGGACTTTTCATTAAATTTTGAGTGACTAGAAACCCAAGCGGTGTAGAAGCATTTGTTTTTTTATTGCTCTGCTGACAAAGAGTCGCAAATTTTTCATTGCGTTATAGCAACATAGACCATTAAGCTTTAATGACTAGAAACTCAAGCGGTGTAGAGGCATTTGTTTTTTTATGCTCTGATGACAAAGAGCCGTGAGTTTTTCATTGTATTTTCTATTAATAATTATATTAAATTTTAAAATATTTTTAATTTTTGTTTCATGGATTTTTAACTTTTATATAAGCTATGATATATAATCATCTAAATTCTTAACTAAATCTAAAATAATCTCGAATTTTTATTAGATATTAAATTCAAAATTAATTTTTGAAAGTAATTATGATGTTTGGATTAGTCATTATCTAATTTTTTTAAAAAAAATCTAAATTTAATTAAAAAATAAATAGATGAGTTAATTTTATTAACTACTAATAAAATTTTGTAATCAAAATAATTTTTATCTTAAAATTTGAAGTTACTAATTAAGGACAAAAATGTCTTTTGTTTTAACATAAAAGGTAGACTTCCAATGTTAGTAGTTTGCAAAAGTGTAACAAAAATTAAGTTATTTTAGCAAACAATCTCTAAAAACAATCAAATTTCTGAAACAATTAATAAATTATTTTTTATAACCTTTTTTCTAATCTAGAGTTTTTGTATGTAACATCGTCTCTGCTCTCTAAACATCTACCCTCTGTGTAATATCATATGAACAAGAAGTTCTCTATAAGCTTTGATTTGGTTTCTATATACAAATCTTTTGTATGCTTTGTGTTCTAAAATAAACCTAAAGGCCTATCAAGAATTCGTAATAACATTATCATTTTCTCTATATATGTACCCTATATTTGTATGAAGAAGAAGTTCTCTATACACTCACAATCCTTTTTTTTATTCTGTGTTGTAAAGGAATCCTAAAGGCCCATCGAGTATGAGCATCCGTTCGGGTTATGAATCGGTGACAGTGTAGGCAAAGACACTAACCATTCGTACCAAACCTGCCAGCCAAATATCCAAATGATGAATACAACACATTAGCATGTGTGAAATGTTGTCAAGCATCCAAATGATGAATACAACACATTAGTATGTGTGAAATGTTGTCAAGCGACTCAAAACTTTTTTGACTATTTTACCTTTGTGGAATCGCTACATCTCCAGAAATGTGCTTCTATTGGAGACTTAGGATGAACTTCAAGAGGCTTCACCAATGGGAAAAAGATTGGAAACCTGCAATATAAATAAGCATATATGTAAAAATCAGAGTCAAGTGTCTTCAAAGTTTGAATATGCCACAATACCAAAGAGGTTCAAACATAGTACCAGCCACACATATTTGGTGTTGCTGTTGTAGGCTCGGTGCTAAGAAACACATCTTTATAGAGGACAGCTTCAAAATAGCCAGCAAATCCTAATCACACAAATAAATTGACCGCACATTCAGGTTTGGTTTTGTGTTAGAAAGATAGAGAAAGAGAGATGTTACCAAAAAAAAAAAAGAATCATACCATGAACCAAAGCAGAACCGGTGTCAATTGGTAGATTGAAATGCAGCTTCCTGTACCGTTTGTTGTTGGGCTTCCTTGAGAGTTCTGGATGCTTACATGTGAAGACCTATGAACAGCAACAACAAAACTGATTACAACTTTCTTTGCTCATGACAACAGTTTTGGCTAACACAATGGAAAAAAGAGACTAACAGGTTGAGAAGGAGCAAGTCTGGCAACACTCTGCAGTTTAACAGAATAAGCAGTTCCAAAGTGGTAAAGACCGTTGCGAGCCTTAACCTGAAAGAACCGTAAGTTGCTATGAAGTTTATAGCGGCGTAATTAAAAGCAGATATATCAGAAGATAACTTACAGTATTGTAAAGTTTTGAGGTTGTAATTGGCTGTATGAAACTTGTACACCTGAAAGTATAGATCTAATGTATTCCTCTCTAACATATTTCAGTAGGACTAGAGATTCTTTGGAGAAGATACATACGAGGATGGTATTGAGATCCCGTCTAGCTTCAGAAACCTTTGGGCTCCATCAAGACACTCAGGAGAAAGTTCATTATCTCCAAAATAACAAAGCAATTCACTAACCAATATATCAGCTTTCTCAGGAGCATTCCAGAAACGCATGTCACAAGATATTATGGTAACAGTGTCTTCCAATCCTCTCGTCTTAACCATATCCTGTGAGAAAGATAACAAGGATTTAAAACTGTTGAACCATTAGAATCAGCATCTATAGATTCACTCAGTTTCTGGCAACATACATGGAGTGTAGCTACAGCATAGGGACTCTTTTCCACGGCATAAACTTTCAACTTTCGACCAATCTCTTCAGCAGCCTGGAAAAGGAGAGCAAAATGTATAAATGATTTTCAAGGTCTCCGTAAGAGCAAAATGTACTGTTGTTTCAAAACTCACCTGCAATGATGCTCTCACAAGGCCTCCTCTTCCTGCCCCCACAACCATCAGGACCTACAAATACAATTCAGTTTCTTTGTAATAAAACCTAAAAAATAAGTAACAGGTGACTTACAGTAGTTAACTCAAACGCTTTCTCATTAGGGACCCTTTCCTCTAAGGCTTTAGCAATTGCCCTTTGATACTATCAAAACAAAGATTGCAATAAGTTAATATTACTAATTCATTCATTTTACTCACTAAAGATGTTGTGGAGTAAAAGTCAACATACTTGGCTGTATTTAACAGAGTCTCTCTCAATCATCATCTCATAGTGTTGGGCTTCTAAGTTATCCTGCAATGGATTTATATTATAAAAAATGATATATAAAAGCATAGGGAGAAAATACACTCATAAAGAAGAGCTAACCTGCAAATGATCTCTGAGGATAACCTCTCTGAGTTCTTGTGGTTCCATCTTGCAGAACAGATTACTAAGATAGTCCAAATACGGCTTATGGGGGTGCGTCTCACTACCTGAGAGTGGAAATTAATAACACTTATTCAAAAAGTCACAAAGGATGATATCTGACCATCAGGGAATAGAGAAAAATGACCATTAGTGATCTTAGCACAATCCTTTTGAAGATTACACACAGGTTTTCCGGATATTATAACCTGCATTACCAAGATTGATGATTATGAATTTAAAAGGACAAGTGAAATCAAAATAATGATAAAGAAATCATCTGAATGATTCACATATAATATTACCTGAACAGAATGATGAAAAAACCTTGTTATGAGGTCTCGGTGACTCTTTAACAATAAAGGATAACGCTGAGTAGTTGGTATGAAACACTGGCAATGAAAATATAAACATAGTTATGAATCAGATGATTCATTACTTGAGTGCCTAATGACGCTGAAAACAAAACTTGCTTCTTATTATTTACTTGAGTACTTATTATGGCTGCTTTCACCGACTCTCCTAACCATCGCTCTAGCGCATTTTTAGATGGTAGAATACTCCTAAAGAAACGAAAAAGGTTATAATTTGTGGTAAAGGAAAGAAAAGAAACATTGAATCAAGAGTTTTCTCTGCACTTACTGAACCTCAAGAGCAACAGACAGATTACAGTCATGGTCACAAAGAAGACGAAACGAATTCCATAGCTCCCATGAATCTTTCTGCATATATTGATACACTTATCTTTGTGGATATTAAAAAATGATCCTAAATCCCTAAGAATCAGGTAGAGCACCAAAAAGAAATCTTACTGAATCAGAATCCATTAGCGGAATCCTAAGCCATAACTTCATTTCAGAATCAGATTAAAGCAAGAACAAAGTATCAGAACTTGATTAAAGATATTCTTGTAAAGCAAAAAGAATGAAGAAGTACCTCCATTTCAGTCAACCCTTGTAAGATCTGGTGAACACATCTAGCATAATTGGCGCATGAAGAATTCCTTTTAGGAGTAGGAAGAAGACATGCCTGCAACAACAACATACCACAAAAAACTCAATCTTTCCCCTCGATTAACACTTTATAATCATAAACCCATTAACAAAGACTCAATCTTTCCCCTCGATTAACACTTTAAAGAATCATTCAGAACAAAAACACACCCGTAAGGAGAGATGCTTAGCCCAGGCTATTTCATACTTCAATGTAGTTTCTGAATCCACCCGCAAAATCTCATCTTCAGAATCCAAATCAATCCAAGAACTAATTTTACCTAAAAGAACCACATATTTAATCCCCAATTTTCTCTGTTTTTACACGCACGCAAGAAAGCAAAAAGGAGACTCATATACCAGCAATGCGAAATGTCCATTCTAATGGTGTTAGAGCTAAGTCAGAGCCAGCAAATGGAAGAAGAACATGAGTATCTGAATTGCTATGATCGACCAAACTAGGTCTATACGAAGGATTCATCTACAAGGAAACAAGGAAAACGCCATTAATGTACGACAATACGAGAATCTGAGTGAACAAAGATTAGATAATACAAACCAATGGAGTGAGAAGAAAGTCGAAGCGGTCATTGTCGATGTTGAAAGAAAGAAGAGAACGAAGATCGTCGGAGAAATCTGTTTCCAAGCCGCAGAACTTGGAATCGCTCGTCTCCAATCCTTGTCGTTCTTCGAACGGCATTTTCTCAAATCGGAAAAAAAAATGAAGCTCAAAGGTTTTTCCAAGGGTTTAATTTTGTACTTTTACGGTTAAGTATCGATGCACACTGATTGCACAGACCGTAAACCGGTTTAACCGGATGTAACCGATTTGTTGAATCGACCGTTACAACAAACTTTTGACGAGTCATTATTTTCCTAACAAGTAAAATTAAAATCACCACGAGTAAAAAAATGATGAAGGCCCATGAAGCCCAACAACAATATTTTCAACCTAATGTGTTGTGTGTCTTTCGCCACACGGAATTGGGTTTCAAAATTCGTCAGTGTCATTCCCGGAAAGGAAAAAAGAGGAAGAAGAAGCGGTCAATGTCGCCGTTGACGAGTACTCCGATTTTGTCACTTCCCTATGACTTGGTATTGGAGTGTGTGGCACGCGTTTCAAGGTTGTACTATCCGACACTCTCTCTGGTCTCGAAGAGCTTTCGAACTCTCATGGACCTTTACAAGACTAGATCGCTCTTGGGGCATAAGGAGAGTTGTATCTATGTGAGCTTAGACATCTTGGGTGATTATAAACCTACCAGCTGGTTCACCCTCTGCCGGAAACCTAATCAAACCCTAACCAATGAAGAAGAAACCAGTAGACGCGACAATAAGGGGCGACTGATAAGGCGATTAGGTCAAGTCTTGAGTTCGCCGCACGGTAGGGTTTCGGACGCAGATGGCGTCGTCGGAAAAGGAGGATTCAATTCACCGGCAAAGAAGCAGAGTACCAGTTCAGGAGAAGTGATGTCGAAGTCGTATTTAGATGCAGTTGAAAACAATTTTTCAACAGTAAAACATGTTTGTCAAGTCGAAGTGGTTGATGGAGCCTCTTTGGTGGAGATTCCACCCTGAAACAGAGCTCTGCTCGAAGTTTGAAGAAGCAAAAGTATTTGTAGAAGCAGATATGACAAAGGAACTTCCTCAAGTCTATCGTTTTAAATCAAAACTAGGTATTGATGCACAGGTTGAGTTCACTTATCCTTGGCTGCCTTCTCGCTGTTCAACATGCTTTAAATGGGTAAAAGTTGCAAGATAAAAGAGGGGAAATCTGTTAGTGACCATAGCTACGGAAGAAGCTTTGACAGTTGGTATTGATCAAAGTCAACAAAGGGTATTGAAGCGCAGGAAAAATACAGAAAGCTCTGAGGAGGGATGGTCTAAAGTATCTCTAGGGAAATTGCGTAAGACTGGGGAAAAAAAGAAAGGGAAACCTGATGTTGTCATATCCCCTTCACGATATAATATTTTAATAGAAGAAAACATTGATGATGTGAGTGCTGTAGAGGAAAAGAGTAAATCACAATCCGATGGTAATAATGAAGGGATAAAGGAGAAGGACGAGGAGAAATTTCTCGGAAACAAATGATAGAGGGCTGGAAGGGAAATCCCAAAGAAAATACCTTCGCCGTAATATCATAAGGAGTTAACAAGCAGGTTGTTTAAACACTAAGAAAAATGTCCCTAGTGTTTCAAGCAAACGGAAACCCTCCAAGAAGAAATAAGTATGTCGGGCTTCTTTTGGAATGTTCGCGGCTTAAATAATCAATAAAACATTCCTTAATAAAGAAGTGGATGGAAGAGGGGAAGTTTGATTTTGGTTGTTTGTTAGAGACAAGAGTAAAGGAGGTAAAGGCACAAAGGTTGGGAAACAAGTTGTTTCAAGATTGGTCGATTTTAACAAATTACGAACATAATCGTCATGGCCGTATTTGGGTTATTTGGAGGAACAATGTAAGACTGACTCCCCTGTATAAGAGTAGTCAACTCATAACATGTTCCGTAAAGCTTGAAGATCAAGAGGAGGAATTTTTCTGCTCTTTTATTTATGCTTCAAATTTCAGTGAGGATCGTAAGGAGCTATGGAGCGATTTGAGAGATCATTATGACTCTCCTATTATTCATAGTAAGCCTTGGATTCTTTTTAGAGATTTTAATGAGACTCTGGATATGGAAGAGCATTCAAGAGTTGAACTCACTCCCACAATTACGTCGGGCATGCGAGATTTTCAGATTTTGGTAAACTATTGTTCCCTCTCGGATATGGCTTATCATGGTCCGCTCTATACCTGGTGTAATAAAAGGGAAAATGATTTGATTATGAAAAAGTTGGACAGAGTTTTGGTAAATAACAAATGGACTCATGCTTTCCCGCAGTCATATAATGTCTTTGAAGCTGGAGGCTGTTTGGATCATCTTCGCAGCAGAATAAATTTAAATGTGATTGCAAGGCGTATGCTGAGACGAAAACCTTTCAAAATTGTAAATGTAGTTACAGAGCTGGAAGAGTTTGTTCCACTCATAAAAACCACTGGAAAGAAACAGAGCCCATTTTTCTTTCTACATCCTCTTTGTTCCGGTTTTCAAAGAAATTAAAGGCTTTGAAACCAGTGATTAGGAGTTTGGCGAAGAATAAACTGGGAAATTTGGTGAAGAAGGCTAAGGAAGCTTATACAGATCTTTGTCATAAGCAAGAGGCGAATATAAACTCTCCATCTCCCCAGTTAATGGAAGAAAAGAATGTGGATTTCAGTAGATGGGATAAAGTGGCTGGCCTAGAGGAGAAGTTTCTAAAACAGAAGTCAAAGCTCCATTGTTTGCAAGTGGGTGATAAAAATAACAAATCTTTTCATAATGCAGTTGTTATGAGGGAGGCAAAGAATTCAATTCGAGAATTATAATGCATAGATGGAAGGATTGTGTCACAAGTAAAGGAGATAAAAGAAGAGGCAGAAATATTTTTCAAGAATTTTCTCCAGCTTCTACCATCTGATTATGTAGGCGCCACACAAGCAGAATTAGAGGAGCTTTTATCTTTTCGCTGCCCAGAGGAGGATAGGGTTAAACTCACAACCAGGATTTCTGGTGAAGAGATAAAAAAAGGTATTATTTTCGATGCCAAGCGATAAGTCTCCTGGACCTGATGGGTTTACTTCGGAATTTTATAAAGAAACTTGGAATATTATTGGAGATGAGTTCATAACGGCAGTTCTATTATTTTTTGTGAAAGGTTTTCTACCCAGGGGAATTAATTCTACCATCCTAACTCTAATTCCGAAAAAAAACAGAAGCAAAAGAGATGAAAGATTATCGACCGATCTCATTATGCAATGTGATTTATAAAGTGATTTCAAAAATTATTATTAATAGGCTGAATATTGTACTACCAAAGTTCATTGCGGGAAATCAATCGACTTTCGTGGAGGATAGATCACTCATTGAAAATATGTTATTAGCGACGGAGCTAGTCAAGGACTATCACAAAGATTCGGTATCGGCCAGATGTGCTATCAAAATAGATATCTCCAAAGCCTTTGATACAGTTCAATGGTCTTTTCTTATCAATACTCTACAAGCTATAAATTTTCCATCAGAGTTTATACACTGGATTTCACTGTGTATTACTACAGCGTCATTCTCGGTTCAAGTAAATGGTGAGCTGGTAGGTTATTTCAACAGCGCAAGAGGATTAAGGCAAGGGTGTTCTCTTTCACCATATCTCTTTGTTATCAGTATGGATGTCCTTTCGAAAATGCTTGATAAGTCTGCAGGGTCTAGAGAATTTGGATACCATCCAAGGTGCAAGAATATTGGCTTAACTCATCTCAGTTTTGCCGATGACATCATGATTCTAACTGATGGGAAAGTTCGATCAATTGAAGGAATTGTAAAGGTCTTTGAGGTTTTTGTGCAAAGATCAGGACTAAAAATCAGCATGGAAAAAACAACGATGTATGTAGCTGGCATCACTGACCGAGCTAAACAAGAAATAAAAGACCGGTTTCCTTTTGATTTGGGACAGCTTCCGGTGCGATATTTGGGACTCCCACTGGTTACCAAACGGTTAACAGCAGTAGATTATTCTCCATTGTTGGAACAGATCAGGAAAAGGATAGGATCCTGGACATCTCGTTTCCTCTCATTTGCGGGAAGACTGTATTTGATAAGCTCAGTTTTATGGAGTATTATAAACTTTTGGCTAGCTGCTTTTCGACTTCCAAAGTCTTGCATTCATGAGCTTGACAAAATGTGCTCTGCTTTTCTGTGGTCAGGACCAGTGTTGAATCCAAAAAAAAACAAAAGTTGCCTGGAGTGATGTTTGTAAACCCAAGCAAGAAGGAGGGCTTGGTCTTAGTTCTCTAAAAGAAGCAAATGATGTCAGCTGTCTGAAATTAATTTGGAAAATTATCTCCAGTGGGTCTTCACTTTGGGTACAGTGGATAAAGACTTACTTGATAAAACATGAGTTTTTCTGGTCAATCCGAGACAACACAAGTTTGGGATCATGGATATGAAAAAAGCTTCTCAAATACAGAACTGTGGCAAAAAATCTTTATAAGGTTGAAGTCAGAAATGGGGTAAACACTTCTTTTTGGTTTGATAACTGGTCTACTTTGGGTTGTTTGATGGATGAGGTAGGTCCGAGAGGGATTATTGATATGGGGATTGGACGATACGAGACAGTTGCAGGTGCTTGTCACCATAGAAGAAAGACGAAGGCATAGAACAGAGGTGTTTAACAGGATTGAAGAAGAACTACACTTGCACCGCAGTGGCTGTGGAGGAAATTCTAAGGATGTTGTACTCTGGAAAGGAAAAGGAGATTCTTTCCAAAAAACTTTGTGTACTAAGGACACTTGGAACCATATTCGCACCACTTCAACTACGGTTGCATGGCATAAGGGAGTTTGGTTTGCTCATGCAACTCCAAAGTATTCTTTTTGTACTTGGCTTGCGATACAAAATCGTTTATCCACAAGGGACCATATGATCAACTGGAATTTGGCATCATCGGAGACATGTGTCTTCTGTTCCAACTCTCTAGAAACACGCATCCATCTTTTCTTCTCTTGCGGTTACACTCAAGAAATTTGGAAAGCTCTAGCCAAAAACATATTTAAATCAAGATATGCACCTGACTGGTTATTGATTATCAGCTATATATCAGCTCCTAACCTTGATAGAGTACGGAACTTCCTTGCTCGATATGTTTTCCAAGCCTCAATTCATACGGTATGGAGAGAGAGGAATGCAAGAAGGCATGGGGGAAAACCCGAATCCAATAGCTACTCTAATCAAATGGATTGACAAGCAAGTAAGGAATCAACTCTCATCAATCAAAGCTCTCGGCGACAAGCGGTATATGGAAGGATTGCAGCTCTGGTACGAGTCTCGAACCTAAATAGTTGCAAACTCTATTTCATTTCCAGTTTTTCAGTTTAAACTCTCAAACTAAAAGCAACACCTGATGTAAAAACGTTATTTTCTTTGAATATAATTTAACATTAAATTCAAAAAAAAAAAAAAAAAAAACTTGTAAGAAGAAGTATGTTATGGCTAGAGTCCCAATTCCCAATTCTCCTAATTTGCGATGTTTTGGTGTTGTGGCGGTTGGTTCTGATATCTACACCATTGGTGGATCAGACCTTTCCTCAGGAGCGGCCGATCAGGTCTCGATACTGAATTGCACTTCTCACTCGTGGAGCATGGCTCTAACCTTGCCGATGGATCTAAGTTTACTTTCTGCTATCGTCGTTGATCAAGATATATATGTAGCAGGTCGCTACAGTCTCTTGGATTCAAAGGGTCAATCGTTCCATGTGTTGGTATTGAGTAATATAGAGTAGTTTAGATTAATTAGTTGGTTTAGACCGGTTTAGTTAGTACACTATACGTGTATAAATACTGCAACACTGTATAGATTAATTCATGAATGAGATAAGATTTATATAACAAACTCTCTCTCTCATCACTCTCTTTGATCATAATATGGTATCAGAGCTTTAAGCTCAATTTTTCTTTTGATTCGGCTACGATCTTCTTCGTTTTCACCATCTTTGAGCTCAATTGTTGCTTTCCCAAGCTCGATCTAACCAAAAAATGGTGTCCGTCGCAAAAATTCCACGCCGATCAACCCGATCCAAGGCCTCGTCAAGTTCCGATGTGGTCAAACCTCGAAAAACAACTCGATCAGGTGATGTGATCGATTCTCCCTCCGATTCATCTTCGGATTCTCCTCCAGGTGTCACAAATTTTGTTCCTGGAGCTCCGAGAGATGATCAATCATTCGTTACATCAGATCCAACTCAGTCACCGTTGCACATCGCCGATCATCCAGGTTTGACTATCACTTCTCATCGCTTAGATGAAACAAACTTTGGTGATTGGAGCGTTGCTATGCAATCTCCTTAGATGCTAAGATCAAACTGGGGTTTATTGATGGAACTTTGCCAAGACCTTTAGAAACAGACTTGAATTTTTGTCTTTGGTCTAGGTGTAATAGCATGGTTAAGTCTTGGCTGTTGAATTTTGTATCCCCTCAGATCTATCGTAGTATCCTACATATTAATGATGCTGTAGATATATGGTGTGATCTCTCTAGTCATTTTCACATGACTAACTTACCACGCACATATAACCTCACTCAAGAAATTCAGGATCTTAGGCAAGGGTCCATGTCTTTATCTGAGTACTACATATCGCTGAAAACCCTATGGGATCAATTAGACAGTACAGAGGAAATGGATGATCCTTGTACTTGTGGAAAAGCTACTCGGTTTTATCAAAAGGCTGAGAGAGCTAAGATAGTGAAGTTTCTTGCTGGTTTGAACGAGTCTTATGCGATTGTTAGGAGACAGATTATTGCGAAAAAGGCTCTTCTCAGTTTGGCAGAGGTTTACAACATCTTGGATCAAGATAACAGTCAACAAGGATTCTCGAATGTTGTTGCTCCATCTGCAGCTTTTCTAGTATCAGAAATGAAATCTTCTTCTGTGGCTCCTCTTGCAGTTATGTATGTTCAGAATGGTCCAAACAAGGGTAGACCGATCTGTTCTTTCTGCAATAGAGTTGGTCACATTGCAGAACGTTGCTACAAGAAGCATGGCTTCCCACCTGGTTTTACTCCAAAAGGAAAAACTTCTGATAAGACTTAGAAAGTTCAGATACATCCTATTGCTGCTCAGGTTACTCTCTCCCCAGTGCCTGCTAAGTCTCCAGGTTCACTTGACAGTTTGATTGGGAATCTCTCAAACGATCAGTTACAGAGTTTCATTGCGGCTTTTAGCACTCAGCTACAACATCAATCAGCTGTTCCCAGAGTTGAAGCTAGCTCATCTCAGTCAGCACTTGATCACTCTGGTATCCTCTTTTCCTCTTCCACATATTGTTTTGTTGGAATATTGGCAGTAGCACAGCATACATTGTCAAATGATACATGGGTTGTGGACTCTGGTGCTAAACATCATGTATCACATGACATAAATCTATTCAAAACATTAGATCCTTCTGTTGTGAGCTATGTTAATCTACCTACGGGTCCGAATGTAAAGATCAGTGGAGTCGGGATAATACAGATGAACGATGATATACTTCTCAAGAATGTTTTATTTATCTATGAGTTTCGACTTAATCTTCTGAGTATTAGTTCCCTGACGACTAATCTTGGTTCAACAGTCATCTTTGATCCATCTTGTTGTCAAATATAGGATCCTATCAGGGGGTCAATGATTGGACAAGGTAGACGAATTGGGAACCTCAATGTGCTTGATACAAAATCTCCATCAGCTTCAATCAATTCAGTGGTGGACATCAGTATGTGGCATAAGAGGCTTGGACACCCTTCGTTTTCAAGATTGGATGCTATCTCAGAAAGTTTGGGAACTACCAAACACAAGAATAAGACGACAGCTTACTGTCATGTTTGTCACCTAGCTAAACAGAAGAAGTTGTCGTTTACATCTGCAAATAACATTTGTAATTCAACTTTTGAGCTGTTACATATAGATGTTTGGGGACCCTTTTCAGTGGAACAGTGGATGGTTATAAATATTTCTTGACTATAGTTGATGATCACTCCAGGGCAACATGGGTTTATTTACTCAAAACAAAGAATGAAGTACTCACTGTGTTTCCTGCTTTTATCACTTTAGTTGAGAATCAGTACAACACAAGGGTGAAATCTGTGAGATCAGACAATGCAAAGGAATTAAATTTTACCAAATACTATCAAGAGAAAGGGATAGTTTCTTATCACTCTTGCCCTGAGACACCGGAACAAAACTTTTGGTGGTGGAGCGAAAGCATCAGCATATCCTCAACGTGGCAAGGGCTCTCTTATTCCAATCAAATATGTCTTTATCATACTGGGGAGATTGCATATTGACGGCTGTGTTCCTCATCAACAGGAAACCTCTAATGTTTTCAAATAAAACTCCATTTGAGCTTCTCACAGGTAAAAAACCAGACTACTCTCAGATAAGGATTTTGGTTGTATTTGCTATGGATCAACCTCTCCTAAACAACGACACAATTTCAAGCCTCACTCACGAGCATGCGTTTTTCTTGGCTATCCGGCTGGTACCAAGGGATATAAGATATTGGATTTAGAGAGTAACATGATTTATATCTCGAGGAATTTTGAATTTCATGAAGATGTTTTTCCACTGGCAAGTAATCGGAAGTCTGATGAGATTAGTCCAGACATCGACACACCAATGGATCCTTTGTCTCCAGGTAATCATATTCCATCTTCTCTTCATCTTCCATCACCACAAATTTCTCCACAAACACAAATTCCATCCCACCGATCTAAGAAAATTCCTGCTCGTCTAAATGATTATCATTGTTATTCCCTCAACAGTGATGTCACTCATCCCATTTCATCCTCTATTTCTTATTCACAAATCTCACTATCACATATGTTGTACATTAACAACATCACTAAAATTTCAATCCCTCAAACATATCATGAGGCAAAGGATTCCAAGGAATGGTGTGGGGCTATTGATAAGGAAATAGGTGCTATGGAAAGGACAACCACTTGGGAGATTACAAGTTTGCCACCAGGAAAGAAAGCAGTCGGTTCAAAATGGGTTTTTACTGTTAAATTTCATGCTGATGGGAGTCTTGAACGATATAAGGCCAGGTTAGTTGCTAAAGGTTATACTCAGAAGGCTGGTTTAGATTACACTTAAACTTTTTCTCCAGTTGCAAAGATGGCCACTGTCAAATTGTTACTGAAAGTTTCAGCCTCTAAACAATGGTTTCTTAATCAACTTGATGTCTCCAATGCATTTTTGAATGGGGATTTAGAGGAGTATATATATGCGCTTGCCAGATGGTTATGCTGAGATTAAGGGGGACCCTATGCCTCCTAATGCTGTCTTTCGTCTCAAGAAATCTATCTATGGTCTTAAACAGGCCTCTCGGCAATGGTTTCGAAAATTCTCCGAATCATTGTTACAACTGGGATTCACTAACGGTTATGGAGATCACACATTGTTTGTTCACAATATTGGGACTGATTTTCTTGTCGTTTTAGTATACGTTGATGACATCGTCATTGCGAGTACTACACAGGATGCAGCAAACAAGTTGACCAATGCATTGAAACAGAGTTTCCAGTTAAGAGAACTTGGTCCTCTGAAATATTTTCTTGGATTAGAGATTGCTCGTACCTCAGATGGTATTTCTCTATGCCAACAAAAATATGCGCTGGAACTACTTGCTTCTGCTGGAATGTTAGCATGTAAACCATCATCTATCCCAATGATACCTAATCTACGGCTTTCACAACGTGATGGAGATTTGTTGGAAGATAGAGAGATGTATCGAAGTCTTGTGGGGCGATTAATGTACTTAACCATTACAAGACCTGATATTACATCGCTGTGAATAAGCTGTGTCAATTTTCTTCCACACCTCAAACAGCTCATCTTGCAGCAGTGTATAAAGTGTTACAATATATCAAAGTTACAGTGGGACAAGGTTTGTTCTACTCTGCAGACCCAGACCTTACGTTAAAAGGATTTGCTGATGCAGATTGGGGTTCTTGCCCAGACAATATAAGATCAACGTCTGGGTTTTCTATTTTTTTGGGTTCATCTCTTATTTCTTGGCGCTCTAAGAAACAACCAACTATATCACGATCTTCTGCAGAGGCTGAATATAGAGCCTTAGCTTTGGCTTCTTGTGAGATGGCCTGGCTATCTACATTGCTATCAGACGTCAAGGTTAGAATTCCCGTTCCAATCTTGTTCTCTGATAATACTGCAGCGATCTATATCGCCACCAATCCTGTCTTCCACGAAAGGACGAAACATATAGAAATTGACTGTCATACAGTAAGGGAGAAGCTGGATAAAGGTTTGATGAAAATGCTCCACGTCAAGACAGAAGATCAAGTGGCAGACATACTGACTAAAGCTCTATTCCCGAATCAATTCGCTCATTTGATATCCAAGATGAGTCTACATAACATATTCGGCTCATCTTGAGGGGGACTATTGAGTAATATAGAGTGGTTTAGATTAATTAGTTGGTTTAGACCAGTTTAGTTAGTATACTATACGTGTATAAATACTGCAACACTGTACAGATTAATTCATGAATGAAATAAGATTTATATAACAAACTCTCTCTCTCATCACTCTCTTCGATCATAATAGTTGGACACAAAACCCAAACTTGGGATACTTTCCCCATCTGGACAAAAGAGTCATTGTTCCACATAACTGGATCTATTGAAGGAAAGTTCCACGTGGTGACTTTCGACGAAAATAAGGTGAGTGCTTGCGATTCCAAGGAAGGTAGATGGGACGTGGTTGGAACATGGCCGGGTTTTCGTAGGTCTTCAATTTCTTATTGCGTGATAGACAAGGTATTGTACTCTGTTAATTATCCGAAAGAGGATCAATTGCAATGGTGTGACACTGAGGGAAGAGCTTGGAGAGGTTTGGAGGGGTTGGTTAGACTACCTAAGCTCCCTCGTGTATTTGATGTTAACTTGGCTGATTATGGTGGAATGATGGCGGTTTAGTGGTGGGACAAAGGTAATAAAAATATCTGGTGTGCGGAGATTGCGCTTGAAAGGCGCAACAGTTGTGAAATTTGAGGAAAAGTTGAGTGGTTCGATCATGTTCTTACAGCTCATGAAGGAATCGATTTCTGGAAGGTTATTGCAGCTTCTGTTTGATGGATGAAACAAGGTTTTTTTTTTGTAATGCCTTTTTGCTGTCTCTTTAAATGCACAACAACGCTACTTTTCACATAATGAATTTTCAATTTTCGAGAACCAAGCTTGCATTGCAAGTATTATAACAACAATTCTGAAAATCGTGAACAAACACAACAAGTTAACGAGAGATTCATTATTTTTTCCTAATCAAACAAACAAACAGAGAAGTAAATTCAAATCTACACAATACTAATAATACCAATACCTTGCATCAAATCTCAATATCAAACTCCTCCGAACTACCATCAATAGATACTTGTCTTCCAAAGCTATATCTCATTTTAACTTCATTCAAATAGTCTTCACGAACATCGTCAGCGAGCATGAGAGCAACCAACCAGAAAAGGCACGAGTCGAGTGACAAATAAGCTCCACCACCGAGCAAACCGGTCTTAACCGTGGGACAATCAGTTTCAAGATTACGATAAACGTTACGGGTCAAATGGATTTGCTCAGTAATGGTTGGCCATAGAAGCAACGACAATGCAAGTCCAGATGTTATCCTGATTTTTTTTGTTTTCAATATCAGACTTTGGTTCATACAATTTTCTAACTAATTACATTTTCTAGCTAAAACAAGATAGATCATTGTGCTTACAAAGCAATGTTGAAGAAAACTGAGAAGCTTGTGCGTTTGAACAAGATATACTTGGGAATAGGCGTTCCTTCGTAACAGAAGAACAATGAGTTGTATCCTGCTGCAGTACATAACAAGAGAAATGCAACTGATAGGTAACCCAAAACCACACTTGGATCGGATGGATAGTTGCAAATGATTACTCCTTTTTCATTTATCGGTGTTCCATTCGCAGGCTATGTTAACAAACAAAAAGATCCAAGAAGAGAAAATGTAATATAAGTCGCACACACATACACTTGATAACATGTTACAACAAGGATTAAATTTTATATCAAATATAATGAATTTAATAATAATAAAGGTGATACGTGTATAAAGTTACTGTTTCATACTATAATTCAGCAAGATTAATCATTTGTTTAAATCAGTTTCTTGATAGAGGCTATAATTTACCTTCTTGTTCTCTGCGATCGCTCCGAAAAGAAACCACAAGAATCCTAAAGCAGACACGATCTACGACATCGGTTTCATGCTAAGTGCCATCTTTTCTGTTTTAGCTCTAGCTAATCGCACCCACAAAAATCAGATTTTAGCAAACGGCTTTGGTGAGTAACGAGAGTAGAGTAGAAAGACTCACCGAGACGAAGAATCTGTGAACGAATTTTTTAGATTGAAAAGAAAAGAATTTGAGAATATGGTTGAGCTTTAGAATTCCCAGTGTTCAATGGGATCTTTGGCTTCTTTAGGATTTTGTTGCCCTTTAAATGGAGATTTTTACCTTGTTAATGATCTGTTTTCTTTTTTTTTGGCCCAGCTAAATCATTTATGTAATCAAGTATTAGAAAAGGGAGTTACAGCAAGCATTATATGAAAAAAATAAAAAAACAGCACTATATGACAAAGATATGGTCATTGATTTACAAAATTAAATGATGACAAAATAGTAGTAATTATATTTGTTTTGTTTATAATAAGCAGAATTAAATAAATTAAAAACTGGATTTTGCTTTTGTTTTCTTATGCATATTGTTTTAAACGATGACTAGTAGTATTTAACATAGGAAAAAAAAATATTTTAAATTTAGTGATCATAACAAAATAAAATAATATATATATATATATATATATATAAGTTATTATAAATGTGAAGTATGACTATCATATATGATTTCTTATAACATAATTGTATGAATTGGACTATTATAAACATCGTTGATGTAATGTTTTTTCAACTAATTAAAAAAGTTTTACTTTGTCCTACCAAGTTAATCCATGTCTAGAAAATAAATTTGTAAAATTTCTTTGGTCCCTTGGAAAATTTGACAAAAATGAAAAACTCACATTAATAAAAATATTGATTACTAAAACATTTTTTTAATATTAAAAAAGCATATTTTTGTTAGTCAAAATGTTAAAACTAGTAATATGTTAAAACCTAATTAAAAACCCTACTAAAAAAAACAATTAATGTGCGAGGGAGGGAAATTGACCAGCGCAGAAAATGGGCCTTTTTGTAACAAACTAGTACTGCGAATATTTCACTTTTTCAATTTTCATTTTCTCAGAAGCTACACTCGCTTAATCCCGACGAATCCGCCGCACCAAGCCACCAATTCACCGGCGACGAGCGATAAACCTTAAATCGCCGACGACGAGAGTTTTTAAGGTCAGTGATACGACGAAGATGGCTGAAGCATTGGACTCACTCACATTCCGGATGTCGAGAGAATCGGAGTCCGCTTCTCGACTCAAAACCATTATCTCCGATTTACTTCCTCACTTCTTCGACGATTACTCCGACGGAGTCCTTCCTGTTAGTTCTTCTTCCTCTTCTACTATAGACGATTCCTAGGTTTTCGTTTTCGAATTCCATGTTTTACTTGTACTATTTTACGCCCTGTTCTTCGCTCGGAGAAGTAATTTACAGTTTTCTTCGTCGTATCTCTCGTTTATGTGAATTTCACCCAACGGATTTGGTACTGGTGCCTAGGTTTTTGATTGTTCGATGGAAATTGTTCGATGATAGTATATCACCTGATTTGTAACCTTGTGACGAAATTATGCTCTTGTATAAGGTTTATGTTGCGTAAGGATTTAGTAAAATATATCATCCAGGATTAGTTACAGGATCTATGTATGTGTAATCACTTTGTTTTGACTGGTTTCATCTTGCTGCTTTACTGTACATCTAATCCATTGGAGTAGAGAAATTGCAGATTGATGTTTGATTTTATTTGGTTTTCGTGTTTACTGATGAATTAGTTTGTTTCAGGAGTACATTACGGTGCTTGTGTGTAATGGAAAGAGTCAGAGACAGGCAATAGAAAATCTGGAGGCATTTCTTGGGGAGCAATCTTGGGAATTTGTTGCCTGGTATCCTATTTGCATCCATCTCCTTTTTGTTAGCTTAGGTTGCTGAAAAGGTATACAGTGAGTAAAATATGATTTCAATATGTGTGTTTTCTTTTCAGCTTATGGGAGCTTCTTATCAAGTACTTCTCTCAAGGTAAACAAGAAACTTCTGCTTCTGAATCGAAGACTGCTGTTGACTCTGGTCCTCATGATATCGAACAAGGTTTAAGTTCCAGAAGGCATGATGATTATCATCGCGAAGCTACTAATTCGATGAAGGTAAGACTAAAACATCTATTTCTTTGCCGCACCAGTTTCTTGGTCACGTTCTTAATGTGAATGGCTTTGCAGAAAAAGTTGATACCAGTTACTGCTCCCGTAGAAGACGTTGAGGCTCCTGTATTACCAAAAGTTGAAAAGATGAAAACGTTACGACAAGAGCTCATTGCTAGCCCTTGTAGAAGGGCAAAACCAAAAGAGAAAGAAGATTGGAACTCGTCTGGTTACTCTACAAAATTACTGCGCTCTGCCATTGTTTCAGCCATTAAACAACCATGTGGTAGGAATCCTGATCAATATGAAAAGGTTGGAAGGTTAATCTTTTGGTCTGAGATTGTTTTTCAATTGTTTATGCAATTTCCCATCTCTAACTTGACTCTTGCACATATTCGAAGCAGTCTATGGATGAAAGGAGAGGAACCTTACAGAAACGCTTAAAATGGGCAGAAAGAGATATGGTGTCTCAATCTTTCTCTTCAGGTACTATCGTCCTTCTTGACAAGTTATGATCTTCTGACAATATGACATATGACATTTTCGAATTCATAAAAACATCTCAGGAGGAGCTGTGTCTGCAAGATCCCATGATGCAGCTTCGCACCAAGAAATGAGGCCTCATGTTAGTGTTTGGGATCGTTTGGAGCGACCAGACTCGATTTTTCTTGACATAGAGTACCCTCCATTACCTAAGTTTCGTATGCCTCATGAAAACAAAGTGTTTCAGCAGCATGGATCAGCATTTCCTGCAGCGTTGAGTGAACAACATAGCAAGGCATTTCATAGAGAAGGTTACAGACACAGAGTTTTCCAATCCCAGAAAGCTAGGCAACCCAAGAGTGGAACTGTTACATGCACTGAACCTCATACCGCATATAACCTCAGCAGAAAGAGGCGTTATGGCATGATCGACCCCAAATCAGGAGAGTTTGGCATTGGTCTCCAGTATAAGCAAGCTAAACAGGATGTTGAAAAGCCAAGTCTGCTCTCCTCTCAGTCCAAAAAGCCAGATATATTCTCAGTACGTTATCTGATAGTTAATCCTTAATTTTGTCATTCATGTGAATCTAGATTCCTCATATCTCAAATGATAATGTCCTTTCTTTTATCAGGAAATCAAGAACATGAAAGAAAAGCTGCAACAACTAGAACTCCGAATTAAAAAATCAAAGCAATTGAAGAAGCAGAAAGTTGAAGGACTCAAACCCTCACAACAATCTGGTATGGAAACTCTGCGTTTCAGCTTACCTCATTTGTGGTTATTTACTTCCCTGAATGTCGTGCTGTCTCGTTGCACCTGATAAATTCTTCTGTGAAGGCGAATTGCAGTATCAACAAGATCTCTCAGAATCAAGAACCGTACATGTTACTAACGTAATCCTACATGGTTCCCTCTCATCTTTTATTTGTACATTATATATTTCCTTAATCCTAAGTGTTAGCATGTTTACCCAATTCACTAAAAACACTGAAAGTATCTGAAACTTATCAGGTACACTATGCAGCAAAGAAAGAAGCTATATCAATGTTGTTCAGCAAGTGTGGATCTGTCACTGACGTTACAGTTGTAACTGATCCAGTAACTCGTCATCCAAAGGGGTAAAATCCTCTCTTGCTCTTTAACCTCTTGCTTCGTTGCAAGAGAATTTACATAGACTCATTTCTTTTGTGCAAGAAATCGTCCTTATTGCAATAAGTATCGTCCCTTCTCCAGAGCTGCTTTTGTGACTTTTGCTACAGAGGAGTCAGTTAACAAAGCTTTAGCTCTGAGCGGCACAATGTTCTATTCAAGACCAATCAAGGTCCACTTTAATTATTCTCTCGTCTTTAAACCTACTTGTTTCCGACCCAACCAACTTATCTGTTTTTCTAACGTTTTAGGTTTGGAAGCACGTGAAGCTTCAGGAGTAATGTCAGCACCACAGATATAGTTACTGGAAGTTAAACCAAAAGGAAGAGTTTCGTAATACACCTAGTAAAAACATATACCTAACGACGTCGTTGTACAGTTTAAATGGAGTCATACTATAGGAAACGAGTCAAAGTGTTGTTACTGATGTCTCACTCGATTTAGCACATTAATCCTTTCCATTTATGTTTCATGTGACAAAAGTGCGTCTATTTCCGTTACTCTCTCAGTAATAATTTTGGTAAATGTCAAAATACAAAATAGAGAGAAAGAGCTAACAATTAAGAGAAGTGAAGAATTGCAAAATAAGCAAACACTTGTAGGGACACATAAAGTTCCCACATTTAATTTCTTCTTAATTAACACAAAAATAGAAAATAAAAACTACAACATCAGTGACTCTAATAAAATGGTGGTAGTTACTTACTTCTCCTATCTTGAGAAAATAAAAGTACATAGATTTTAATAGATACACAAGCACACACTGACACATAATGACACACAAACTTATATCTAAGGCTTCTTCTTTTTTGTTTTTTCTTACTTTTATATCTTCTTCTTTCTCTTTGTTATTTTTCTTGAGGGGGTTTTACTTACTCGAGCGTCATCGGCTGGCTTATGCAACATCTGAAACGGGCTTTCCTAGCTGTTGTCATTATCTCTGTTTCTGCAGCTTCAAGCAGCTTCACAACCTCAACAAAACATGGACGGACTTCTGGATTACCATCCCAACATCGAGTCATGATATCACTCAGCACCGGGAGACAATCGTTTGGAACTGTTGGACGCACTCCTCGGTTTACAACCGCAAACGCTGCCTGCACAGCTGTCATGTTCTGGAATGGTAACTGCCCTGTGATTAACTCCCACAGAACAATCCCGAAACTGTACACATCCACCTTGTGATTGTAGGCTCTATGCTGTATCATCTCTCTGCATCAACAGAAAGCATAATTAATCTATAGTTAAGTAACTTGCAACAGACAAGAATGGTAAAAAGTAACTTACGGAGCCATCCATCTGTAAGTTCCGGTTTCTGGTGTCATTCCTTCAGTTTGGATTTCGATTCTTGCAACACCAAAATCAGCAATCTTGATGGACTTATCAGCTGAGATGAGAAGGTTGTCTGACTTGAGATCTCTGTGTATGAAGTTACGTCCATGGACATAAGCCATGCCCCTAGCAACATCCAAAGCCTGCTTAACAGCCAACTTCAAAGGCACAGCTCGGCTCTGTCTCTTAGTCAAAAACTGCCTCACAGAACCTCCTTTAGCATATTCAGTCACTATACACCACACCATTGGCTTGCGACATGCACCAATGAACCTCACGATGTTTGGATGCTTCAGATTCGCAAGCATAGACACCTCTGCCTGAAACTGTTGTTCCATGAATTGTGCCTTTTCTGGACTGTTCTCTGGCCTCTCAAGGATCTTGATAGCAACATCCTCCCCCATGTAAATCCCTTTGTATAACTTACCAAAAGCACCTTGAGCAAAGGCAGGACCCATGTTGAGGTTCCTCAGATCAATCGTCCACTCTTCATAATTGGCCAGTCCTTCCGTTGGATACCTACTATCCATCAGAGCATGAGCTAAAGCATCATCATTCAACGCATGGGTAACTCTTCCCGGGCGAAACACGCTTTGGCCAACAGAGAGCGAGTAGGCATGGCGCATGGGCTTCAAACCTGGGTGGTCAATAAGAGCATCACTGGAACCAACACTACTGTTATCCACAGACATAGAGACAGATCCTCCAGCGTTACTAGTCTGCATACTGTCCATAGACATGTTTGAACCTTCATTAAGCTTTTGATAAAACTCAGACGTAAACGTTTGAGCATAGTAGTTGTTTTCATTGTTGTGATGATTCCCAACAGCAAGCATGTTGAACTTTCCTCCCTCCAGCATCTTTCCAAATCTCGGCTTTTATATCTTTACAAATCTACAGCAAAACTGCAAAGGCACACAACAAAATCGTTAACACAAAAGATATAAGACAAACACAAGCTATAAATCAACTAAGGCAAAGAGATACAAATAACATTTTGTCTACTCAGAACTGAAAGCAAATACATTCACAGAACAACAGCTTAAGCTCTCAAAGACTTTGATAATCTAAACCATGCAAGCCCTAAATTGAGAGAGACGAGCTAGTCAAAACGAACACTGGGGTTAATAAATCTTTACCATATTAGATTCAAAATTTGATTTTTTTTCAATTAACAGAAACCCAAAGCCATTACTGAAAAAACCAAAGTTAGAAACTTTGAAATCCTACTAGAATTAAAGCTAAAGATCATGACTCTGAACCAAAACCCAGAAGAAAAAAAACCACAGATCCGATGAATCAAGTACAGTGGAAGAACAATTAGGGTTTACCTAAAACTTCTAAGCTCAATAAAACAGTCAATACACGAAAGGAGCACATTAAAAACGCTTCCTTCTCACGCGATATGTAAAAAAAGGATCAAAAAGAAGAAAGTGAAGAAGATAGTGGTAAAGAAACAAACAAACCCTAGCTCATCAATTTCGCAAAGCCACCCCAAAAGTTAAACCTCTAAATCTAAAATCAAATCCAGAGATTGAAATCAGAAACCTAAGAAAGGACGATGAAGCAGGAAGAAGAAGAAGAAGCAGAAGAAGAAGAAGGAGAAGAAGAGTCTCAGTCTTCGTTTCCCATTTACTTTCTAAGCTTTGGTGTTTTTTTTTTTCTTACTTATTTTGTTTATTCAAGTTTGATGCGTCTATTTATTGGCAAATTCTTCTTCTCACCATACTCTCAGTTTTGGAGAGTGTAGATCACGCGCCTTAGAGAAAGACACATGTTCAATATCTGTTCGTTCTCACTAGCTCGGCGTATGAGGCGGCGCGTTGCCGCTTTAAGCTACGGTTACTGTAAACAGTACCTTTTTTTTTTCCTTTAATTCACGCTTCTCATCCTTCTTTGCACAATTTGCTTAAACAGCTACTTTTTTCCAATGTAAATTATCTTTTTCTTCCTCGAAAACAAGCATATGTTTTTTTTTCTCTTATAAGAAAATAAACTTTAAGCAAATTAGCAAGTTATAAAACCTCAATTAAAAGACTATTTGTTCTAGATTGGTATATTGTAGACAATTTTCTTATGTATGTACTTAGATTATGGTATCCCATCATGGTTGAATTTGTTTTTGGTTATTTTCTTTTTCCATATTGGAACCTTAATTAATTTTGATGAGATTAATTATTTTTCAACCATTAGAAAAAGTAGGGTTTAGATTTATTTTAGATATGTTGTACGTACACGTTGATGATTATTTTGTTATCTTCAAACTAGTGATTCGTTCATCGGAAACGACATCAAAAATTTCACATCTTTTTGTCGTTTATTTTTACTGGTTATATCCGATCTTTTGTTGGTACACGTTGGAGATGATTTTGTTTCCTTAAAACTAGTGATTCGTTCATAGAAAAAATAAATAAAAAGTTCCATGTTAACTTTTTTGTCATATATTTCTTAATGGTTATGTCCAAACTTTTGTGAGTACATGTTGGATTCAATTTTGTTTCATTAGAACTAGTGATTCATTTATAGGAAAAGACACCTGAAAAGTTCATTATGTTGATCTTTTTGTCGTTTATTTCCTAATGGTTATGTCCAATCTTTTGTCGAGTATATATTAAAGATAATTTTTTTTTTAAAAGTTAAAACTAGTGATTCATTTATAGAAAACGACATGTGAAAACTTCACTATGTTAATATTTTTGTCGTTTATTTTCTAACGGTTATATCTAATTTTTTGTTAGTTTTAGCATAGGAAAAAGTTTTAAATGGATTATATCTTTCGTATTTTGGGTAATGCAGTATTGGGTTTCATTATTGATAAAATATCTTTGATAAAAATAAAAATACAAAAATGATATTTATTGTTTTCTTTCTATATTGGAATCTTAAATTAAATACGCTTAGATGAATTATTTCTAAAGAGATTAGGATTTAGGATTTATTTCTCTTTTTGAGTATCAGTAAAATTTATTTTAGTGAAAATTGATAAATTATTTCTCGAATTTCCTCTTAAAAAAAAAGAATAACAATTAAAAATGCTCTTTATATGTAATTAGACTCCTAGAGAAGTAGAGATCAACCAAATTGGATCACAGTAGTTTTCGTAAACAACAAAAATCGGCTAAGTTCAATCATTTTGGCAACTATGAAGTGCAACAAAAGCAATAACAAAATAAGGAAGATAACAAAAATTAACCACAAAAATTTATAACTTGTGTAAACAAAAATAGTTTCGATAATACTTTTTTACTAACAAAATCAGACCGTTCTCTTGGTTATTTTTGCACATAATTAATTAATTTCACAACGAAATGTTTTGTGTATTTACAAAATGGTAATGAAAACGGTAGCAAAATCCAAATGCCAAATGGAAGAGTGCTTTAACAAATGGTAAGCTACGGTTACAATAGTCAGTGACATTACTCGTTTTTCTTTTTATTCACGCTTCTCATCCTTCGCCTAAACATCTACTTTTTTCCGTAATATAATTAGCCATTTGTTCGAAGAAGAGGAAAACAGCTACTTTTTTCCCATGTTTATGATACTTTTCTTCCTCGGAAACGTCTATTTGTTTTTTTCTTATTCTCATATTTTTATTAAAGAAATTAAAAACAACTGAGCAAATTATTAAATCTAGATTAAAAGACTATTTGTTTTAGATGGTATATTGTAGACGATTTTCTTATGTACTGTACAGTTTTAGATTGTAGTATCTCATCATGTCTAAATCCAATGATAGAATTTCTTTTGCTTCTAAGTATAATCTATAAAATTTAGTTAAAACAAAAAAAAAGAAGTAAAGAAAACTATTTTTCTCATATATTGGAATCTTAAGTTAAATTTGCCGAGGTGAGTTATTTTCCGAATGTTAAATTAGGGTTTAAATTTATATCTACTACACTAAGATAATATTCTTTTCTTTAAAACTAGCAGTTTGTTCATAGAAAATAACACTTGGTGCAAACGACAACATGTAAGTATATTACTTTTCAAGATCTCTTTTTGTTTTTTGTTTTCTAACGGTTTGTTAAAATGCGAGTGAAATATACAATTCATCTAAACTCTTTTTTCTTTGTTAAAACCGACAAAAATTTGAACATAATCGTTGAGAAATAAATGACAAATGATTGAATATAACAGTTAAGAAATAAACAACAAAAAATAAAAAAATACTTACACATTTGGTTCCCTAAACCTAGCGGTTCGGTCATAGGAAACAATACATGTTAAAAGTTTTACCATATGATTTCCTTTACATTAAGTGTTTACTTATTTATTTTATTGTTTAGTATTTACTGAATGTGTCAAATTACGGTTTATGATTTATTTCAGATATACCGTATATATGTATATTTTGAAGATTGTTTATGCTTTCTTAAAACTAGCGATTCGTTCATATGAAACAATATTTCTAAAAAAAATGGTACCATATGATTTTTTTGCATTAAGTAGTTCTTGATCTGTTTACCGTTTATTTTCTACCAAATTTGTTTAGTTTTCTGTCTATTTGGGCCAGGCAATTCACTACAGAAATTTGGTGATGAGCATAAGAAGGAATCTATTTCGGTGTCATTAAGAACAGTGGTTTAATTTTCATCAAAATACGTACATTTTTCAGTATCTAATTACAAATAATTAGTGTTTTTATATATTTGTCTTTATACTGGCAAATGTTTTTCCAGAATACTTTCACTTATGGAGAGCATAGAACACGCGGTTTAATCTAAAGACACGTTGCCGCTTTAAAGCTACGGTTACGGTAACACTACTTTTATTCACGCTTCTCATCCTTTGCACAATTATTAATTTGCTTAAACAGCTACTTTCCCCCATTTTTATGCCATCTTTTTCCTCAATGACATCCACTTGTTTGTTTCTCAAAAAACATATGTCATACTTTTGTTGAGGAAACTGAAAATAAAATAGCAAATTACAAAATATAAATGAAAAAGACGATTTGTTTTAGATTGTAGAGTGTCGAGTATTTTCTTATGTACTGTACAGGTTAAAGCTGATGTTTGAGGACGTTTCTGTATTGAGCGGAAATGAGATGGAAATAAAATGGAAATGAGACAGACAGAAATGAAAAAGATATGGTCTTATAATGTAATTAGTAAATTACTTTGGTATAGTTGGGCAATTTACATATTTTGTATCTCTATATAAGACAAATCCTTGACATAGTAATGAATAAGCTGAAAACTTCTATACCAATATAGTTTTCTTGAGGGAGGACAATAATGGTGAATTCAAAGATGACCACCGAAGACAACGAAGCGTTTTTGGCACCTGAGATGAATGCATTCGGGGGTCAATTCAGGAACTATGATGCTGAGAGTGAGAGGCAGAAGAGTGTGGAAGAGTTTTACAGACTACAACACATTAACCAAACTGTCGACTTTGTAAGACTCTTAAAAACTACTTATTAGTTAGGGTTTATATTTACTTATGAGACATCTAACTATATATGTGTTTGGTATATTATAAGTTTTAGAATAATGATTGTTGTATTTTGTAGGTGAAAAAGATGAGGGCTGATTATGGAAAACTAGACAAAAAGGTGATGAGCATTTGGGAATGTTGTGAGCTCCTCAACGAGGTTGTGGACGAGAGTGATCCTGACCTAGACGAGCCTCAGATCCAGCATTTGCTTCAATCCGCGGAAGCTATCCGCAAGGATTACCCTAATGAAGATTGGCTTCATCTCACTGCCCTTATCCATGATCTTGGTAAGGTTATGACTCTTCCACAATTCGGTGGACTTCCACAATGGGCTATTGTTGGTGATACGTTCCCTGTTGGGTGTGCATTTGATGAATCTAACGTGCACCACAAGTATTTATTGGAAAACCCTGATTTTCAAAACAAGGTCTACAACACCAAAAATGGGATTTATGCTCAAGGATGTGGACTAAACAATGTTATGATGTCATGGGGCCATGATGACTATATGTACATGGTGGCTAAAGAGAATGGAAGTACCTTGCCATCCGCGGGACAGTTTATCATACGATACCATTCCTTTTATCCATTGCACACCGCTGGAGAATACTCTCATCTTATGAATGAGGAAGACAAAGATAACCTCAAGTGGCTTCACGTTTTCAACAAATATGACTTGTACAGCAAAAGTAAAGTTCACGTTGATGTCGACAAGGTCAAGTCTTACTACATGTCTCTTATCAACAAATACTTTCCCGAGACGTTGAATTGGTGAACTATGGAAAGAAAGAAATAAAACGTGGCCATGGAAGATTATAAGTCGTTTGATGCATTTACAAATATTTACACATTTTCGAGTAAAATGTGATCTATAGTATAGGTGTGTTACAAATATCTATCTTATGTCATAAATATGTTCAGATGTTGTATGTAATCGTAAGCATCCCCTATGAATGCTAGAGAGTATGTACGCTATAGGGGTGATACTAATCATCCCCTATGAATGCTAAAGAGTATGTATATCTTAAATACTAATGTTTTATATATGAGTCAAATTTTTATTGAAAAAACCAATGGTTGAAACGGAAAACCCTATTTAATTTTTAGAATAATATATATGAAAAATCCCAATGTTTAGTAAAAAGAAAAAAAAAAGTAAAAAAGACAATTTGTTTGTTTTTTTGTTCTATCCTGGAACCTTACGTTAAATATACTGAGATGTAGGTTCAGTTTCTTAAAAACTAGCAGTTCATTCATAGAAAACAATACATGAAAAACTTCACCATGGGGATTCATTTGAATTCAATTAAGTATTTTTAACCTCTTTTTGTTGTTTATTTTCTATCGATAATGTCTAATCTTTTGTCGGCTTTAGCATAACATACTAAATAAAAGTTTTAGCGGTTATGTCTAATCTTTTGGTCGTTTAGATACTTTTCGGAATTTCACTTTCATAATGCTTCCAAAAAAAATTTTATAAAAAAATTTGGAAGCTTGCGTTTCCGGTTTATGAGCTATTACTTTTTATATGTTTTGTATTTGAAGAAAATCAAGAAATAATATATTAATTATGTGATTGTGCATATCATTTTTTCTTTCATCTACAAATTTTTTTACCTAAAAAGACTATTTGAATCATATGCAAAATATTGAATGTGATTAATTTGCTAAGTTGAATAAGATATTGTTTTGTAAAATTTGAGTATGTCCATTTTTCTTATGAAAACATAAAATTATAATGAATATGATGATTTCAAATTAAAATAATTTTAGTTGAATTGTGTAAAAATGAAACACTGAATTTATGTTATTCATATCAAATTTTAATATATTAGATTTTTAAATTTATATCATATAAATATATAGAATTTATGTTATTAATAATATTTTTTTAATTTTTTATAAAGTTTAATTATATATATATATATATATATGTCTATGTATATGCTTCCAACATATACCCATGCATAAAAATTATTTCTACGTTTTTGTTTCCTTGTATCCGCTTCTGATTCTATATAACCTAGGTTATGTCCAATCTTTTATTGATTTTAAGAGAAAGTCCCTAGGACAGCACTGTCTCAACTTTTTTTGATACAAATAGCACCGAAAAATAGTTTGACATGATTAGCATTATTCTGACACTAAAAATCAAATATACCCCTGATTTTAAATGGAGGTATTTTCTCTATTTTGTTTTTTTTTTTCTCTCCAGCTTTCTTCTTCACCAAAAAATTGGCAGCGACGTATAAATTTTACGGAGAAATTTGATGACGACGAATACAACGATGAATCCACTGAGAATAAGACGGCGACAAAATCAGCGAACACGAAGGATAAATCGTCGGTGATTTCTAAGTTTGTTCAATTCAATTCGATTTTTTGGATTTTCTGAATTCTGTAATTTATGATCATGCTTCTCTTCTCAACGGTTATGCATCATCCTATCTTGTATCCAGATAAAAGATTTCGTAAAGTGAATACATATGGACGATCATGCTTCTGTAATTTATGATCATGCTTCTCTTCTCAACTATTTGCTTGATTTAAGATGAATTTGAAATTAGAGAGCTTTTTTTGTTTACTTCGCTTTTTTCAGTGTCTTTTTAGCAATGTAGCTAATTTTTTGGTGTCATGCTTTTTACCGCATCTCTGTTTTGATGAATTTTTGCTTTTCACAGATGTTGAATCTCTGTTCTGTATGTGGAGAGTGGAATTCAAGCGATTTCACTGATAAGAGAGAGTGGACTTTTTTTGTTGATTCTGATAAAGGAGCATTGGTTTTTGAGATTGATGAGGATGTCAAATTCATGGATTTATTAGATATGATCATTGATGACTTTGGAATTGAAAATAAAGAAGTTAGACTTAGTTATGAACTTTCTCAGAGTTTGAAAGTGCTCCTAAAGGTTTCTCTGCCTGTGTTTATACGTAATGATTGCCAGCTTAAATCTTTCATCAAGAAACTTAAAGAAGATGCAGTAATCATTAGCTTGTTTGTCACTGTAAGAAATTCTTTCTAAAATCATTAGTCTTTTTGTGTGTTTACTTACAATTGTTTTCTTCTTTACTTTGCAACTTTTCGTTTTTGTGTATTCAGCTTTGTGACAAAGGTAGTATCAACCAATCAGGACATATAGATGAATCTGATTCTCACAGAATCAACTGGTAATTCTTTTCTTTGTTCACAGTTTTTCTCTTGTTTTTTTTGTATGATTTTAGGAAAACTTTTCCTAAATCTATGATAATGCTTCCTAAATCGATATTCCTGTGTGTGATTTTTGATCCAGTCATTGGGAGTGGTGAACAGTCCACGTATGCATCAAAGTGGAACACATTTTATGTCCGAAGACCATACGAATGTCCAGGTTTTTTTGTTGATTTTTGTGTATGAGTTTTAGGAAGGCTTTCCTAAATCTATTATAATGCTTCCTAAATCGATATTCCTGTGTGAAATTTTTTGATCCAGTCGTTGGGAGTGGTGAACAGTCTATGTATGCATCAACGTGGAACACATTCTATGTCCGAAGACCATACGAATGTCCAGGTTTTTTAGTTGATTTTTGTGTATAAGTTTTAGGAAGGCTTTCCTAAATCTATTATAATGCTTCCTAAATCGATATTCCTGTGTGTAATTTTTTGATCCAGTCGTTGGGAGTGGTGAACAGTCCACGTATGCATCAACGTGGAACACATTCTATGTCCGAAGACCATACAAATGTCCAGGTTTTTTAGTTGATTTTTGTGTATGAGTTTTAGGAACGCTTTCCTAAATCTATTATAATGCTTCCTAAATCGATATTCTTGTGTGTAATTTTTTGATCCAGTCATTAGGAGTGGTGAACAGTCCACGTATGTATCAACGTGGAATACATTATATGTCCGAAGACCATATAAATGAGAACAATCCACGTATGCATCAACGTGTAACACATTATATGCCCGAAAACCATATAAATGTCCAGGTATTGCTTCTCTACAAGTTTTTTCCATTCACAGTTTTTTTAAGATGTGTTTTCTGTATGATTTTAGGAAGACTTTCCTAAATCTATAATAACGTTTCCTAAATCTATAATAACGCTTCCTAAATCGCTGTTTTTTCTGTGTTGATTTTTGATCCAGTTGTTGGGAATGAAAAACAATCCACGTATGCATCAACATGGAACAAATTCTATGCCCCATGACCATATAAATTAACCGGTAATTCTTCTCATATAGTTTTTCTTGTATGATTTTTAAGATAGGCTTCCTAAATTTTGATGTCAGTTGTTTTTAATCGGTTCAGAGATGTTCTGTAAGTGACACATGCTCCTTCTCACCTGCTGATAGAGAAGATTATTCACGCTTATTGAATCCTATTCCAGATCTTCCACCAGTTCATATAGGTCATTCATCAGGTGTAAAAGATGATATATATGTGAATAGAATTTTCAAGAACAAGACAGAGATGATGGATACTATGAGGAAGTGGGCATTAAAGCGCAAGTTTGAATTTAAGTCTCTGTGGTCGAATAAAGTAAGAGTGATATTAGGTTGTGTCGATGATAATTGCAGTTGGAGGTTTCGTGCATTGGTTGTTCCTTATTCAGATTTTTTTGTGGTGAAGAAGCATGTTGATCAACACACATGTGACATAACACATAGGAATCCTAATCACAGGCAAGCTACCGCACTGACTCTTGCCTCCCTTATTTGCAGCGGATATCATGAGAAGAAGGATGGATTGAAACCAAAGCAGATTGTAGATTTAGTAAGAATGAACCATAATGTTCATATCAAATACAAGAAAGCTTGGAGAACCAAAGAAATAGCTGAGACTTTGGTTAGAGGAACTCCTGAAGATAGTTATCATAACCTTGCAAAATGGTTGTTCAAGATTCAAGAGAACAATATAGGATTCAAGAGAACAATATATTAGAGATGGACGCTGGCACAAAGTTTAAGTATGATTTTCTAGCATTGGGGCAATCATTGAGAGGTTTTCAATACTTGAGGCGTGTCATTGCAATTGCGGTATATTTCTCAAGGCTAAATTCAAGGGGACTCTTCTTGGAGCTACTGCGCAAGATGGAGACTTCCATCTTTATCCTTTGGCTTTCGGCATTGTTGATTCTGAAAACGAGGACCCTTGGACTTGGTTTTTAAGAGGGTTGAAGACAGTGATCCTTGATGGAGAAGACCTCATTTTTGTGTCTGACCGTGCTATATCAATTGCTACTACTTTATCAATAGTCTATCCACTCGCACACCATGGTGTTTGCAAACTCCATCTTATGAAAAATATAAAATCTCAGTTCGGGAATAGAGGTATGATCCTGACTGTTCAAACTGCTGCTGATGCTTACACTCAATTTGAGTTTCGTGATATTTTCTCACAAATGGAGAGAGCAAATCCAAAGCTTGTTACATACTTGGTGAAAGTAGAGTTTGCTAAATGGGCTAGATGTTTTGCACCAGCCAACAGATACAACATTATGACAACAAACATTGTTGAATCCCTGAATTCACTGCTAAACATGCCGAGGGAGATGCCTGTTATATCTCTTCTTGAGACGATAAGAATGACCCTCAACAACTGGTTTTTTGAATGCAGGGAATTGGCTACCAAATTCGGTAAGTACGCAATACCAAATGTGACAGAGAAGATTGCTTTAAGGTATGACAAAGCTATGACGCTTGATGTATACCAAATAGACAAGTTCGAGTTTGAGGTCAAAGGCAACACACATAAGTTTGTAGTTCATTTAAAGAACAAGCATTGTTCTTGCAACGTCTTTAACATAGACAGGATCCCTTGCATCCACGCAATAGCTGGTGCTAAACGCACAAGGGGGGGACGAGTATAAGCTTGTTGATGATTTTTACAGAAGGGATACATGGTTTAAGGCTTACTCTGAGAGCATACATCCTTGTGGTGATCTATCAACAAAGAAGAGTAGTGGAAGACCACCTAAGAAGAGGAAGAGAGCGGCTCGGGAATTTGGTGTGCCTGGTTCAAAGTCTCAAGGACATTAGTGCAGTAGATGTGGCATAGGAGGACACAACAAAAGCATATGCAAGAATCGGATATGAACTTTCAACTTTATATCTTATTTTATTTTTATGAAGCATTTGCTTTGTTTTAGGAACTCTTTCCTAATATACTGTGTTACCAATTTAAAAACTCAACATTTTCATGTTCTTTTTTGTGTTTTTGCCTAATTGGATGGTTTGCCATAACTTTTTTGCTTCAAATGTTTGTTTATCTTTTTGTTCCCATTTTGTCACAGCCGGAGTCAGAGGTTGCGTACAATCTCTACCACTGCTTGATTGTTGTATCACAGCAGGAGTCAAAGGTTGCATACCATCTCTACCACTGCTTGATTGTTGTATCACAGCAGGAGTCAAAGGTTGCGTACCATCTCTACCACTCTGCAAAATAATTCATCTTTTTATGAATATTTTTAACTATAATTTAGGACACTTCCTACATATGCTTCCTAAATCACTACAGATTTTTCTCAAAATCACTACAGATATTTTCCTAAATTAATACATATGCTTTCCAAAATCACTACATATGCTTCCTAAATTCATAAAGATGCTTTCCTAAATCACTACAGCTTCTTCCTAAATCCCTATATACGCTTCCTAAATATCATACATATGCTTTCCTAAATCAATACAGATGCAAAATAATTCATCTTTTATGAACGAAAAAATCTTACTTCAGCAGATAAAAAGATATCATTTGCCAGCTCTTGTGTTGGCTCAACAGTCTCATTTTGGGTAATCTCCTCTTGTGTTGGCTCAGCTCTTGTGTTAAGTGGATCTTTCTTTTCCGTGTCCTTTTTATTGCTTGAGAGTCGGGTAATCTGTAAACAATAACTCATCAGTCCAAAATTGAGAAATATTTCTAAATTACTTTTCAGAGTTATGAAGACCATACCTTATGAATCAAACCATCTAACTGAAAGTAATCTTCTTTGTCCCTCTTTGGAGAAGCCCTCTCATGACTTGAACCTTCATCCCTTGTCACTGTCGGATGAATCTCTCTTTCACTGTCTGTTGAATCTTCAGTTCCCTTGTCACTCTCTGCTGTAGAAGAACTCAAAGTGCATGATTCATCATTGTCATGTGCCATGTTCTCTCCTGTCGAGTAACTCCCACCAGATACATTTTCCGGCTGACTAGGTACGAAGACAGGTGTTCTCTGACTATCACTTTAATGACTTTGTTCATTAATCCGCAGCTTCTTCTCAATTTTGGACAACCTGTCTTTGATAATCTTGTTGCCATTCTCAACTCTTTCATAGCTTTATTACCTTCCTCAACCATCTTCATGAGGATTGTAAGCTTCATATCCATTGAATCTCTTGAAGAAGAGCCTGTGTCAGCGGATCTTCTCTGTTTTTCTGAAAACGGATAGTGCAGCTTTTGTTTCCCTATTTCATCTAATGCTTCATAGCAATCCAGCTTCTTATTTTCCCACTGTTGAACAGTTATCTTTAAGCCCTACTTCACAAATCCTATTAGTGTGTCAACATCTTGATCGATCTTATCTTCCATAGTGACGTTTTCCTCAACATCGTCAAGAATCCTTGGAAGAATGCATACTACATGCAGCTGCGAAAACAAAAAAAAACAAAAAAATATTAGCTACAGATCATATTACTCTTAACTTCAGAACATTCCTAAACCTTTTCCTAAATCAGTCCAGATGCTTCCTAAATCAGTTTAGATGCTTCCTAAATCAGTCCAGATGCTTCCTAAACCAGTCCAGATGCTTCCTAAATCAGTAGAGATGCTTCCTAAATCAGTAGAGATGCTTCCTAAATCAATACAAATGCTTCCTAAATTTAATACATACGCTTCCTAAATCGCATACAGATGCTTCCTAAATCGCATACAGATGCTTTCTAAATCAATATAGATGCTTCCTAAATCAATACAGATGCTTCCTAATCGCATACAGATGCATCCTAAATAGCTACATATGCTTCCTAAATCGCTACAGATCCTTCCTAAATCGCTACAGATGCTTCCTAAATCATAAATTGTTAAGGAGAATTACTTACATCATGTTTTGCTTTTACTTGTAAAACTTCTTCAAAACCTGGGTTTTTCAGTTGCTTATACTTTTCACACAAAAAAGCTGTTGCTGGGACTGATCTGTCAATGGTAGAGTAAGCCGACTGAAGCATTGGTATGGATTCTAGAATCCAAATGTGTAGCACTAATGGGAACCCATGAATGTCGACTGAAACTCTTGAAATCTTGTCCTTCATTATTTTCCCCACTGATTCTAACAGAAGCTCATATGCAGTTTTCCCCCATGGATGGTTCATCATAGACTCAAGTTTGGTTGCTTTCTCTAAGTACTCTCTCGGATATTTAGTTGCTGAATATCGATGGAGGAAGATATTTTCAGTTAATAGCAGCATCCCTAAGCAGAACTTCTCGTCATATGCAATCCTAGGAGCTCTTCTCATCATATCAATTATGTCTTCTGATGTGTGACTCTCTTGCTCCAATTCATCCCAATCCCAGTGTTCTTCATTCTCTTCATTCTCTTCATTCTCTTGAATCCATTGACTGCATTTTAGACCAGTCACCATATGAAATTCTCTAATAGAGAATCTCATAGGTTGTCCACCAAAATGGAATAACAACTCATTTCGCTTCTTGGTCACCATTTTTCTGGCCAGTATGCAATGGAGAATCTTGCCTGAGAGCGTCATCTTTCCACTTGAATAAAACTTGAGAATCGGACCAAGAAAGGAGTTTTTTACTCTCTTAAATTCTTCAACTCCCATTATCTTTTCTACATCATCCATGTAACTTATACTGGAGAACTGGTTTATCTTTATAGACTTCCCACTTGGTTCATACCCCATCTTGAAAATTGGTGTAGGAAGATTAATGAACTCAGCTGGCGTTGAAACTGGGTCAGCTTGTGTTGAATTTTCCATTTTTTCTTTACGTTTAACCTGTTACATGAAAAGAAAGAAAAATATCAATACATATGTTCTTTTAAAATCGCATACAGATGCTTCCTAAATCGCTACAGATGCTTCCTAAATCAGTCCAGATGCTTCCTAAATCAGTCTAGATGCTTCCTAAGTCAGTCCAAATGCTTCCTAAATCAGTCTAGATGCTTCCTAAATCGCCACAGATGCTTCCTAAATCAGTCTAGATACTTCCTAAATCAGTCCAGATGCTTCCTAAATCAGTCCAGATGCTTCCTAAATCAGTCTAGATGCTTCCTAAATCAGTCTAGATGCTTCCTAAATCGCCACAGAGGCTTCCTAAATCAGTCCAGATGCTTCCTAAATCAGTCCAGATGCTTCCTAAATCAGTCCAGATGCTTCCTAAATCAGTCTAGATGCTTCCTAAATCAGTCTAGATGCTTCCTAAATCGCTACATATGCTTCATAAATCAGTCTAGATGCTTCCTAAATCAGTCCAGATGCTTTCTAAATCGCTATATATGCTTCCTAAATTAGTTCAGAGGCTTCCTAAATCAGTTCAGATGCTTCCTAAATCGCTAAATCAATATAAATGCTTCCTAAATCAATACATATGCTTTTCTCAAATGCTTCTCAAAATGTTTCTCAATTGCTTCCTAAAAAATACAAATCCTTCTCAAATACAGATGCTCAAATACTCAAATCAATACAGATGCTCAAATTCTTCCTAAATGCTTATTAAATCTTTCACAAAATGCTTCTCAAATGCTTTCTAAATGCTCATTAAATACTTTCTCAAATGCTTCTCAAAAATGTTTCCTAAAATACTATGGATCCTTTTTAAATGCGTCATAAATAACTTCATATACTTCACAAATCTTTTATTTTACAAAATCATTTCTACGCATGCATTCAATTACACAGGCATTCAAGTTTGAATTATGTCGAACACTTTGTATGCATCATCAATTCTACACATTTAAATCAAATTTGATGATATCCAAAACAAACAAACACAAAAATCGTTGATACCCAACACACAAAACATAAAAATCGATTCAATTCACAGACACAAACATTCATTAATGAAGACCTAAATCTATTAAAACATAAAATCGATTAAAAATTTACAAAATACCTAAATCGATTCAAAGTAAAATCAAATCCAAAGCAGTATAATGAAAACTCATCGAGATTCATAAACAAAAAACGAGCATATAATACTTATTTTTGGCGGAATCTTCGAGATTGATATTGTCGGGACCGGAATCGCGAGATTGATATAGTCGGGGCCAGAATCACGATATCGATATAGTTGGGGCCGGAATCACGGGAGATGGAAACCTAAATCGTCGGGAAAAGAAACGGAATATTGACGGAAGAAAAAAAAGAAACAGTGTTATTTGTGGAAAATGTTATATTTTTTAAAAAAAGGATATAATAGTCTTTTATCATTTAATGAATGCTAAAACAGTTCAAATTTAAGCGTGAGTGCTATGTAAGTCCCAAAAACTAAAAACAGTGTTAAAATTGAGAATTGTCTTAATTTTAAAGAATAAAAGAAACTATTTTAAATAAATTATATCTTTTACTTATATTTTAAACTATGCAGTAGTTGGTTTCATTATCTATAAAACTAATATGTTTGATAAAAAGTGTAATAGTAATTATATTTTTTTTAATCTATATTAGAGTTTTAAATTAAATAATATATTTCTTCAAACATTTCTTAAAAGATTTGGTTTTAGGATTTATCCCATATATACTGTTCAAAAGAATATATTGAAAATTATTATGTTTTCTTAAAACTAGTGGTTCGTTCGTAGAAAACATTAAACAATAAATGTGATAAACTTCACCATGTTTGCTTTTTTTTTTTTTGCTTCTTGATATTCTTTTCACGTTTAATTTTTAATGGTTATTTCCATTTTTTGTTGGTTTTAACTTTTAACGATAGGAAGGAAAGCTTTTCATATGAATTGTAAGAAGGTGAAAAGCAAAAAATTTAACTCGATCGCCCAAAGTCGATCTCGGTAGTCTTCAGAAAAACAACCAAATTAGGCTAAGTAAAATCATGTTGCAACTAAAAACTGCAACAAAATTAATAACAAAATAAGCAAGATACATTTTTTTTTGTTCGCAAAGAGATACTTTATTACTTAAATGGTGAAGCAACCGCATGATTTTTCCATGCGGAGGCAGAGTAGGTGTTGTTGTGGCCACTATAAACAAGATATCGAACTCGTGCATTTGTGACTGTGAGTTATAGACAACCAAGAAAACAAATTTTCCGATAATAAATTTTCACAACCATCAATTAACCAAATCAAACCGTTCTCTTAATTATGTTGCACATAATTTATTAATTTCACATTGAATTTTATTTTGTTTTTTCACCAATTGTAATGAAAACTGTAACAACTTCCAAATGTCAGATGGATCTTTAGTGTTCTACTTTGATCAAAATGTGCATATAGTTGATCAAAACTTGTGATTTTCTTTCATTACAACCATAAAGTATATTCTCGTCACTAAATAAATTTATGTATCTCAATTTGTACAGAATAAAATAAATACTATTGGGTTCAGTTATTATTAAGCAAGGCACCCTTTACACACACTCAAGGAAGATAAAATACATAAAACATATACATTACATTTATCTTTCTTTTTTCTTTTTTTTTTTAATAATGATCCTTCTATGTTCTGGTCTGTTTTGTATCCCAAACTCAGTCAGTGGTCATAGGTTGAACACAGCACCTGAACCTGGCTTTACGAATATTGTTCACCACTTCCAGCTCGGCTCGCTCGAGCATCATCACAATCTCAGTGAATGGTGGACGCACTTCAGGGTTTGCGTCCCAACAACGAGTCATAATGTTGCTCAGAATAGGAAGACAATCGCTTGGGATCACTGGTCTTACTCCTCTGTTCACTACTGCAAATGCTGCTTGTACAGCTGTCATGTTCTGAAATGGAACCATCCCAGTTATTAGCTCCCACAGCACAATCCCAAAGCTGTACACATCAACCTTTTGAGTGTAAGGTCTGTGCTGGATCATCTCTCTGCAATTGCAATAACATCACATATATTCACTTGTACTATCAACATTTAAAGAGCTATTAAGATCTTGTACTGTGATGATGGCAATTATATTATTATCCTTCAGCATATGCCATGAGAAAAACAATTGGTTCTAGTAGATAGTTATAGGCACCGACTCTCAAATATGAAATACATATATATTCCAAGGAAAGCTGAACACACAATTGGATTCTATTCTCAGAGGTTGACTCTAATAAGGGTTTGACAAACCAAAAGAAATGTAACAGCATATGCTTAGAATCTAGAATCACATTTTTTTATTTACATGTGAAATGATGCAAATTGATGTACCTACATGACCCATAACACAGTTCACAAAGCATAAAGGCCACAAATGACTCATAAACTACACCAAACAAATGGAAAACTTCCAAATCAAATTATAGAGTAATAGTAAGAATTCCAAAACACTCATAACTTTCTAGTGGAACATAGTTAAAATATTTTAGCAGTATTACTAAGTAGCCAAATTAGTTAACTAGTAAAATACTCAAAATGTGAGGCTATCGTCAAATAGAAAGCAAAAAAGAAGAAGAAGCAAGTTTATGCCACATCATATTCATTATGCTTCTGTCAACTTGGTTGAAGATTCTACTGTCTAGGGGAAATAACAAAAGATTTTTATCCCTGAATCACCATAGCATTGTTGACTATCACCATTGCTGGCAAATGAGTGGATTACACTATTTACAAATCAAAATATAACCACAAAGAAAGAAAGAAAAAACAACAATCAAGTGGCCAAAAGTTATATCAGGAAACAAAAGTCTTGTCCACAATCAATGCCTTTCTTCTTTGATAAAAAGACAGAATCTGTTCCTATGATACTCTTTACTTAAAAGAGTTATGAATTGCTTTGCATGAGATTAATAGTCATAGAGCCCAAAGCTCATTAGCCACTTTAATAACATAGCGGTGACTTCACTAGGTACCAAAATAACCAACCAATTACTATTGCGCTACTAGAGAACTAGATTTTTTTCACATGCTCAGACAAAAGATACGCACACATGTTCTGAAAATGAATTTAAGAAATTAACCAAGGAGAAGACCTAGCAAACTAAGGCTAAAGACACAAGATTAATGTAGCAGAATGTATAGAGTGAGATATATCGACTTACGGGGCCATCCAACGGTAAGTCCCAGTCTCTGGAGTCATTCCTTCTGTTTTGACTTCGATCCTAGCAACACCAAAATCCGCAATTTTGATGGATCTATCCCCGGAAATAAGAAGATTATCAGATTTCAAATCTCTATGAATATAACCAAGTCCATGCACATATGCCATTCCAGTAGCAACATCCAACGCCTGCTTAACTGCAAGTTTCAAAGGCACTGCTCTATTCTGTCTCTTTGTCAAAAACTGTCTCAGCGACCCTCCCTTAGCATATTCTGTAACAATGCAACAGACCATTGATCTACGGCAGGCACCAATAAACCTGACAATGTTGGGATGCTTCAACGTTGCAAGCATCATCACCTCTTGTTGAAACTGTTGCTCCAACAATTGTGCCTTCTCTGGATCATTTTCAGGCCTCTCAAGTATCTTAATAGCCACATCTTCCCAATTATATGTTCCTCTGTAAAGCTTACCAAAGGCTCCTTGAGCAAAAGCAGGACCCATATGAAGTTTCCTTAAATCAATAGTCCATTCATCAAATTCAGCCAAGCCTTCAACTGGATATGTAGTATCCATCAAAGCTTGCGCTAGAGCGTCATCGTTAAACTCGTGGTTTACTGGACGATGCACACTATTTTCTGTAGTGCCTGTGTGATTCTGGTGTCCTAGACCAGGATGGCCTAAAATGTGAGTTTTGGAATCACAGGAGCCAACACTACTGTTGTATCTTGACGTTGCTACAGAATCACCAACAGTACTTGCATGTAAACTATCAATAGACATGTTAGAACCTTCAAGTTTTTGATGGAGTTCATAGTAATTGTTTCCTCCCATGAACCTTGGTCCGTCGATCATTTTCCCAATTATACAATAAGCACTGATCAAAGATGCAAAATTTGAACGGCTAATCACAAGGCATTGATCTGTATAACAAAAAAAAAGTAAGAGTTAGATATAAAGACTAAAAGATGTCTTCTTTGGGAAACTTTATTGATTCCATACACACTAGCAAAATTTTCATACATAGTATCTCAAATCTTTAAGTAACTTCTATTTATGGGTTATATGAGGAAATTTCCCTTAAAAGCAATCATCTTTAGGCATTTCTATATTTAACCAAACATTAATTACACATAGAGAACACACTAAAAAAAAGTTACTCAAACAATGGATGATTTTACTTCATATAAAGTAGTCTCAGTTCAGAATCACTCCATCATCAAGATCGTTAAAACCAGTTTTAATAAACATTCACCAAAAACATAAAAACCAAATAATCGATCATGGAAACGGTAAGAGTTAGAATAAAAAAGAAAGCCCATTTGCTGCTACGTCGTGCAAAAGAGGTAGAAAACTAAAAATTGGATTTTTAAATAAACCATAGTCGTGATTATTGGGTCAAATCTAACCATACGAGGTGAGAATACGAGTTAATTATTTTGATTTCGCAAGCAGAGAAGGGAGAGACGAGATAACATCGAAATGGTAAATTACCTAATCAAGAAGAAGATTGATTGATTGATTCCAAGCGAGAGAGAAGAAGGAAGGGAAGAGAAGGCTGACCAGAATGACGAAGGAGGATGTGAGAGAGAAGGAACAAGGAAAGATAAATACAGAAGAAAAGTCGTGTCAGTCTTCGTTCCGCGTTTTTTAAATATTAATCTAATCTTAAATTTTATATATGTCTATTATTGGACCAATTAGAAAAAGACATCTGGATGCACAGTTGGCAAAGAGAAGAGACCTCTCGACCCGATTTAAGGGTCTTGTAACGGGAACATAGGAAACTCTCGTCGTCTCTCGGGACACTTGCATACTCACAATGTTAACCGCTTCACCAATCTGCTTTTTTTTAGGGAAATTTAAAAATAAAGGATCTCTAATGTTTTTTATGTTCATATATATCTTATTTTGAAATTTTTTTTTTTTTTCTAATCTATCCTTGCTAATAAAATAATTATATATTTTGTAAAAATAACTAGCTCAATATGTAGAAACATATGTTTTAAGAATATTTGATGAACAAAGTTTTTGATTTTAGACATTTTAAAGTATGTTTTATGAGATTTCAAATTTGTTCTAAAAACTTTGAATTCGTATTCTAATGATTAGAATTCGTATTCTAAAAGTTGTTCATGGTCTAAAACGATTAGAATTCGTATTCTAAAAGTTGTTCATGGTCTAACGAAATTAGAATTCAAATAATTAGAATATGTATTCTACATTTTTTAGAATTCGTATTCTATAAATTATAAAAGTTGTTCCTGCTCTAATTCTTTTAGAATACAAATTCTAAAAGTTGTTCACGGTCTAATTTATTTAGAATACGAATTCTAACATTCTAAAAACTTTAGAATGCGACTTCTAAATTTTTTAGAATACGAGTTCTAAAATAATTAGAACTTGTACTGATTTTAGTAACTGAATCTAAAAATTAGGAAAAATAAATCTTTATCATTAATAATTTTGGATATAATTAAGAGAATTAATTCTGTAACCTACAATAATTCTTCTTCGTCTTCTTCTTCTTCTTTTGTGAATTTTTGAAGATCATGGTTCAAATTTATGTTAGTTGTGGTCGATGGAGATTGTATGACAATAAAGAGTGGGGATTTGTTGTTGATGAAGATAAACATGGCAAATTAGCTACTCTGGAAACCACTACATCTTTTGATGATTTGAAGTTGATGGTTTTAGAAGACTATGAATTAGAACACGGTAAAATTGATGTTAAATTCAGTTTTTTACCTTTACACTATACAAGAAAATGCTTGATTTCCTAAAGCAGCCTTGTGGAATTATTGCACCCTGAGGAATGTCATAGCTTTTAGGGATATTACACACGTAAAGCTCGCAAGTTCTCAGTTTCTTCATCTCTGCTTCCGAGACCACTGTGTCTCCATCAGTTTCCCCTTCTCCAGTTTTAACCTCTCCTTCTCCTTTAACTTCTTCTTCATCAAGAACTGATAACTCTGAAGAAGATACCTTAAGTTGCAGTGGTTGAGCTACAAAGAGACAAGAAAGAGAGAAGAGATGAAAAGAAGTGGAAGAAGGGAATTGAACTTTCAGGGATTCTATGTAAGAATAAGAAAAAGAAGAAGAAGTCGAAGAAATTTTGTATTTGGGAATGGCATTGTAAGACGATCGAGAAGAAGAAGATAAGGGAATTGCGAAGCAAGAGGCTTCCATTATCGAACGAGAAAGTAAAATAATTTGATAGGAAATATAATGAGGTTCAATATTGGAAGAGGAAACATGTTAGGAACCTTAATGAGATTCTTAACTTTCAAATAATCAAAATTTATAATAAACAAACCTTGTGATAATCTCATAACACCAAACAAGAAGGAAAAAGTTGAAATGATTCAAACTGAGAGCATTTTTTAACTTAATAATATATAGAAACATAAAACAGAAGCCAAAGACAAGACATAGCTTATATGGTTTTCAGACTTGAGATGTGCCTTCAGTAAACTTGGGGTCCTGTATCGTCCATCAGGCCCAATTCCAAACCCTTTAGGATCAGCAAACACATTCTCTAGCAACTGACTACGACCAGGCTGTGGACTCGCGTCGGCAAACTCAACAGCTTCCTCCACCAACTCGTCTATCTTCTTCTATATTGACTTTAGATCCGCTTCATTCGCTAGTTTGTTCTCTATCAAATACTTCTTCAGTGCTGTGATCGTGTCTCTAGCCGCATATTTGGTTTTCTCAGCTGCCAACAAATTAAGAAATACCAAAAAAAAAGCTTTAAACTTTAAGGTTGGTTCAATCCTAATACAAACACACTACAAGGAAGGAAGGAATGAGAGATTTACCACCACGGAGCTCATCAGGATCAGCCAAGGATTGTCCTCTGAATCTGTAAGTCTCCCATTCAACCAAGGAGTGACCTTCTCCTCTTCTAGCTCTATTGACTGCCTCTTTAGCCACTTCTCCAAACAGAAGCATGATTTGCTGAGGAAGATGATTTTAGCAAATGATGTGGACAACGGGACAAGTACGGTATCATTCCACCGATGAGGACAATTCCAGTTAGAACAGTTTCTCCAAACAGAAGCATGTATAGGAAATCAGCAGTCTTTCCCCTGAATGAGTTTTCTTCAAGGAGTTTGCAGTATCGTGCGAGAAAGAACATATGGAACATGAAGTCTAAATCTGCAACAAATTAAAAGAACCCCAAAATTTGAAGACGCAATCAATCAGTTAAAAAGCCACTAACAAACAACAGCTTAACCTTGTCAGCAGCCTAGAGCTAGAAATGTGACAAAAAAACAAACAATCAAGCAGGTGATACGAAAATTCATTTCAACTCTAAAGCTTCTGAACATTTCAAATTTCCTACAACTGAAAAAGGGAACCAAACGAAGTACTACTCAGCAGTAATGTGAGTTTAGCCACATCAATGTATCATGACTAAGAGTGTATAAGGCAAAATGCTAGTACATCTACTCATAAGCAGTCTAAATCAGTTATGAAGCCAATTTCAACAAAGACACCATATACAGAGTAGCCTTGAACCACTAAAATTCACAAAAGATGAACTTGGCATAACAAAAATGTTGTATCCAATTCCTGAGTAAAAGACTGGAAATACAAGAAATTAGTAACCGGGCACCAATACTGGTATTGCTTCACCACAAGGGTAGGATTCAAGTACAAGTTATATGGTGATATTATCTGCAAAACAAAAACGCACTCCAAATCAATCACTAAGCTATTCGATACCATTTTTTTTCGGTATGGATCCCTAATTTAGGTCAGCACAAAAAAAAAATCCATTCCATAAGGGAAAAAGATCAACCATAGTAATCAAAAACGATAAGTTCCGAAAATAAACAAATCAAAAGGTTCAGAAATCTAGGAAAAAAACTTAGAATTTCACAAAATTAACAAAAGAACCCAAACAAACAAAAAAAAAATATTGGCGGCGAATGAGCACAAACATCGAGCAAACATCCATATCTCAGGATCAGAAGTCGCTTTCAAGTGAGACATCCCCAATAGCTCACACGTTATTCTCCACAAGAAAGATAATAGGCAATTTTCAAGACTTTCCTTCTGTACTTTGAGCTAAACGCAGCACCAGTAGCCACAGGAATCCCTTCACCTATAAAAGCAAAGCCACCAAGCCGGAGGAGCTGCTAAAACCTGGCGAAATCGATGACGAGTGACTGTAATTATCACCACCGGAGGTTTCAGCGAATCGATGTAATTATTCCCGATTTGGGATAATATTAGAGTGTTCTTTTTTTTTTTTAATTTTAATTTAATATAGATTTAATGTAGATTTAAATATTTCCATAAAATTCTTTAATTCTATAAACTAAAGACTCTATATTAGCAAGAGTGTTTGGTTTTACAATTATTTTTTTATATTTTGGATTTAGAGGTTAAATTAGAATTTCATATTTTAAAAATATTATATCACCAAAAAAATCAAAAAAGGTAAAGATGGACATAAAAATTGAAAAACATCCTTAATTTCTAAATTTTATTTTTTTTTACTTTAGTTTTTTTTTGTTGATTCTCACCAAATGAGTCGTTTTCAAAATTTTCAAATGAGTAATCTCTTTCCATTTATAATTTTTATTTTGTAAAAGCCAAAATTCATAATCCAAATACCAAACTCCTTGATATAAAATCCATTTAAAAATCTACAAGCATACACCAACTAACATAAAATAAAATACCTATTTAAATGTTGTTTAGCATTATTTTAGTTTCATATTAGGAGTCTGGAATATGTAGATGGAGGAGGAGGAAAATATTTAGGATTTCATGAACAATTTGATAAAAAAAAAACAGAAATGTTTAAATATATTATTGAAATAGTACGTCAATGTGCTACATCTTAGAGTGCTAAATTCTTATCCCCTGCGGGTAAAGAAATTTTACTCAGATCAGTAGCATTAGCTATGCCGGTTTACTCTATGTCTTGTTTCAAATTACCAAAATAAATTATTTATGAGTTGTAGCATTATGCTACAGTTTTGGTGGGAGAAAAACGAAAAATCAATGTGGAATACCTTAGATTGCATGGAAAAAACGACAACTATAAAAAAAAATAAGGCGGTCTAGGGTTTTGAAACTTTGAAACATTTAATGATACTATGTTAGCTAAGCAGGCCTTGAGATTACTCAAACACCCGACTAGTCTTTTTGCTGTTTATGTAAAGCCCGTTACTTTAAAGATGAACATCTCTTCCAAGCAAAATAAAAAAACACGACAATCCTATGGCTGGTCATCAATTCTTACTGGTATAGATCTACTACGGAAAGGTTGCAGAAATATGATTGGAAACGGAAAAACGACAAAAGTTTTCATGGATACATGGCTCCCCACGGACCCACCACGACCTGCTAACTCGGTACAACAACCTAATGATATTTTCGTTAGTGAATTGATCAAACAACACGGAAGCTACAAGTCATGGAATGAAGAACCACTAGATACTTTTCTAACTGCTGAAGACAAATAGCACGTACGAGGACTCTATCTGGCACAGACGAAAAAAGAATATAGGATCGTTTGGAATTTAACACCTCATTGTCATTACTCAGTAAGAACAGGATATCGATTAGCAAGTGAAACTGCAAATGCTCATCAACCCATTTTAGCACCACATGGAAATCCAATAATGAAAAATCATGTGTGGAAGTTACCAATTATGCCAAAAATCAAACACTTTTTATGGCAGCTCTTATCGCAAGTAATAGGAACATCAACTAGATTAAACACATGAAGTGTAAAAGTGGATAAGAAATGCCAAAGATGTTGTATAGAATATGAATCTATAAATCATCTCATAATTACTTGTTTCATCTCCCTTCAATTATGGAGACTTACACATCTACCCTTTATGTTCCAGTTCAGACCAACCAATAGTGTAGAGGAGAATTTTAAAATTTTCTTACATATTAAAAAAACAACAATTTGACAAAGGCATAGAAAGTACTACTATTTTGGGTTATGTGGCGAATATGGAAATCTCTAAATGATTTTATTTTCCAAAAAAAAAAAAATTATTTCAAAAAGAGAAATGAACTTTGCTAATTCCGACGTCTATGAATCACTCCTAAATAACAAACATCAAACATGAGGTGATCAACTCCATACAAACCTCTAATCAACTATGGACAAGGTCTCCCAGAAATTGGCTAAAATGTAATTATAATGTTTCATTTATCAAATGACTAATCATGCAATTGGAGGTTGGATAATACGGGATGATTATGGAGTACCAAAACTTTGGAGATCATCTAATCTCAACTATACCTTAACACCTTTGGAAGCTGAATCTAAAGCATTTTTTACTGCACTACAAACAGCTTGGTTTAAAGGTTACAGGAAAATCATTTTCGAAGGAGACTGCCAACAACTGGTAAATACCATCAATGGTATCCATGAAGAAGTTTCGATCCACAACATATGCAACGATATAAGAACATGGAGCAAAAAATTCGAAGAAATTTACTTCCATCATGTTTTCAGAAGCCACAACGAAGCATCACATCTTTTAGCTAAATTTGGACCTCCAAATAACATTTTCTTTTTAAATTGTAATCATCCACTTTTTTGGATAACAAATTTTTTGTATCATGATTTTGTTCTATCAAATTAAAATAAGTTTATTTGCCGTAAAGAAACAAAAAAAAAGTCTAGTTCTTATCTCTACCCATATTTAAACTTGGGCTTGGCTCTTGTCTTTTGTCTCTAACGAAAGTGAAATTTGGGCTTAATGTGGATGCATAATCCGGTTACATCTTACTTTTTGTTTCCTCTGAGTTGTTATGATCTTACAGATTCTAATGTAACGTTTCTTGTCAGGTAAACTACATCTTCAACCTTGAAGGAAAATGGGAGAAGTTACATATGTTTGTTAGAGTTTTCGTAGCTAATTCACATCATATAATTAAAAATTAAAAGCATTGAAGACAAAAGTCCAGTTCCTCCATATTGAACTAGATATATGGTAAATTGGATTATATCATCAAGATCTGTACAATTTAAACACTTTCTCTACAAGGGAAAGACTCTATATTGCATTCTCCTTATACTAAGATCATGCAAGTTGAAAGATTATGGATAATTGTCTACATAAGTTATATATCTTAAATCTTCTTCTTGTGTATAGATCAATATTTCTCATTGAGGCACAGAGATAGAAGCACCACTCATCTGTTCCTGCAAAATGTCTAATGTTAGAAGAAAAACATAAGTTGAATGAATTAATATAGTAACGAATTCGAGCTTTGCTCACCAATTTCACAGAGCTTTGGCTACCGTTTGGAGATGGTCCAGGACTATTAATAACTACTAAAGAATGTGATGATTCTTCGGCAAGTGTTCTTAATCTGTTAAGCTCAGGTAATATAACTTTAGCAAGATCAGGTCTATCTTTTCTCCTAAGCTCTGAACATTGAAGAGCTAACTTAGCAAACTCAGCTGTATCTTCCATTGGCCAATCAGGAACAGCTGGATCAAGTAAATCACTTAAAGTCCCTTTCTCAAGTGCTCTCTCAACGTAATGAGTTAAACCCATTGGTGGTTTTGCTGTTATCAACTGTAGAAACATAATACCAAGCGAGTAAATATCTGATTTCACACCTAACATTCCTGTTTGTTGATACTCAGGATCGATGTAACAGAACGTTCCAGCGGTTGATGTCATACGGTATTGTGTCACTGTATCTGCAACTGATGGAGGTACTAATCTTGCTAAACCAACATCAGATATCTTGCTAACGAAGTTACGGTCTAGCAAAATGTTTCCCGGTTTAAGATCACGATGAACTAAAGGCTCCGGTTTAGCTTGGTGCAAGAACAATAGTCCAGTGCCTATCTCTGCAGCGATTCTAAACCTCATTTGCCACGAGAGAGGAGGACTGTTTCCTAATCTGAAAAGACGATCTTCTAAGCTTCCGTTAGCCATGAACTCGTAGACTAAACATCCGCATTCAGGACAAGCTCCAAGTAGTAGAACCATGTTAGGATGTCTAATACAGCTTAATACTTCAACTTCTTGTTGGAACTGAGATCTTCCTTGTGCTGCATCTGGACGAAGAACTTTAACAGCTACTGGTGTATGATCAAGATAACATTTGTAAACAGGTCCATAACCACCTTCTCCTATCTTGTATTTCTCTGCGAAATACTCCGTGGCGCGTTCAATCTCTTCAATGGAGTATTTTCTGTATCTGACATCTGAGTTTGCTAAAGCGGTTAGGGCTTTAGTTTTCTCCTCAGACTCTTTGAGAGCTTTCATTTCTGCGTTAACTCTCTTCTTAGCCTCTAGTTCAGCTATTCTTTGAGCTGCTTCTGCTGCTTCCATAGCTGCTTTTGATTTTGCTTTCTCTTTCTCTGCAATAGCTAAAGCTGCTTCTTCCGCAAGTCTTGCCTCTTCTAGTTTCCTTTCTTCTTCTAACTTCCATCTCTGAAGCTCCGTTGCCTGAAATTGCCAAAACACTTTTAGATTTTGGTTTTCACAAAAATAAGGGTGATTGTCTAAAATGGATATTTTGGAAAATTTATTTTGAATAAACTACAGTTAACTCTACAGATTAATACTCAATAAATTAATATCTCGTTAAATTAATTTACAAAGGTTTCAATGTATACCTTTTGTTTTGCAGTGAGTGCTTCTTTGCAAGCTGTACTGTACATTTCCATAGTCTGCTTCAACTCTAGTTTAAGCCTCCTCATCTCAGCTTCTACATCATCCTGCTTTTGGTAATTGTCAAAATGTCAATAAACTGAACAACCGATTTTACTAGGACCACTCATTGCCAGTTGGTTTAGAGTTGGAAGCCCATAATGTAATAGGTTATATAAGTCATACCATTGACTGAGAGGCGGATGAAAATCTTTCACTCTCAAATGAGCCTTGTGAGAAATCAGTAGGTGAGCCTATATCCACTGATCTTCTTCCATAGTTGGAGGAATCAAAGCTAGGAACATAGTCCATATCTGAGTAATTTGATAGCCTTGGAGGAGTTCGGTTTGGATCACTATTATTATTGTTGTCATACAGATTAGGGAAGATACGGTCAATGCTTGGTCTTCCAGAACTGACAAAAGATATGTCTGATTCTGGAACTGACAGATCTCCGTATGATCTTCCATTACCTCTTCTAGTAAAAGGAGATCTGTGTTTTGTTTCCATTGGGTTTCAGTTTCAGTTTTCAAGATTAGGGTTTAAATGAAAACATGTACAAGAGTGTTTTTTTTTTTTTACCTGAAGGACTCTGATTGATCCTCCATGGACCTACGTTGTTGATCCTCCATGGACCTGCGTTGGTTATCTTCAACAGATCTACGTTGGTTAGACTCAAAAGACCGTCTCTCAGCTGCTAAAAAAGGAAGATAAAATAGCAAATTTAAGGTGAAATCAACAAGTGAAAAATAAGAGAGGTTTTATGTGTGTTTGTGGAAAACCTCGGATACTGGCAGTGGAAGTAGAAGGCATAGGTTGAGGTGGCTTTAAGCTAGGTGGTTGAACTTGATTGCGTAGAGGAGCAACCATTGGCGCGGAACGAGAAGCTGATCTCATTGTTTGAATCTTTCCTTTGGATATGACATAAACCGTGCAAAAATCAGGAGCTGCTTTTGTTATGGTTCCTGGAATATCATTAGGCTTGTTGAATCTGCAAAAAAGTTTAGTAATCCACAATTAATGAAGAATCAAGAATCAAGAATCAAGAATAAGGAAGAGGTTATTTTTCTACCTTAGAAAGCCACCTTTGTTGGAGGAACCAACCACTAAAACCTCAATGGCGGCTTGGTTTGCATATTCAACCAATGCTTTTGCTACATCGGTCTCTTCAAGCAAGACATCTTGGCATTGAATCTGCGTACAGTTTTTATTGCACAACACCATTAAGATAAAGCCAAACAGAAAAGAATATAAACCAAGATTATTACTCACATCTTTGCGTGTGCAAAAGCAACGAAAAGGAAGAAATAACTCCTTTGAAATGCCTTCTGGATCTCTACATACCAATGAAGAATCTTGGCTCAGCTCTGAAACAACAACACAACCCATCAATAACCGATTAAACCAAAGAAAATAGAGAAAACGAAGAAGAAGGACAAGATAGGGTTTGTTTACTTGCAGAGGAAGCATGAAGAGAAGGGCTATTGGTTAAAGGAGAAGGTCGAAGCTTGACATGAACAAGAATTACAGATTGACCTCTCTGCAACAAATGATCAACGGCCCATTTAAGAGCATGTTGGCTGCCTTTGTCTTTGTCTATTGCAACAGCTACAACTCCACTCGTTCCTCCTTCCTTGTTTACCACGTTATTGTTCTTTGACAACCACATCTCTTTGTCTCTCTTTCGCTTTCTCTCCTTCAGGATTCAAGATTCAGGCCAAGAAAGAAACTTGAGAGGAAGAAATCGAAAGAGAGAGAAACTTGTTTCGATCGAGGTTCAAAAATAGTTTCTCTATTTTTCTTTTTTTTTTGCAAGGAAGCGAAATAAGAGGATAAAGAGAAAGAAGAGTTTCTATTAAAATACATTGTCTCTTTGTTCTTCTCTTTCTACGAACGCTTCTCCTTCTTCTCCGCCTCTTCTTCCTTTTGACCTCTTGACTTCTCCTTCTTATTAACTGGAATTATCGACATTTTATAAAAAATAACAATTTGTCTATAGATTTTAAGTGGAAAAAGATGGATTTCCACGCAAGTAATCTAGATGTTCGACTGTCTCTTACTAAAATTAGAAAGGTTTTAAAAATTTTTTTTTGTGAGATTGTGTAGCTACGAGTTTATTGGCATCGTTTTAGCAAAAATAAAGTAAAGATTATCGTAAGAAGAGATTCATCATGATTAACGGAGAGTAAATACATAATTTTGATAATTACTACCTTAAATCATGTTTTAAACAGGGAACAAAGAATTGTCATAATCATTAATTAGTCCTTTTTCACAAGCTTTTACAGATTCGTTTGACAAAAGCCAGCAAGAAACGTTATTATGAGTTAACTCACAACGCCTTAGATATTCTTTCATGGTGAACAAAATAGTGAAGGGTTAATTAACAGGTTATAAAGCATTTAGACTTAACTTTAGCATACAAGACTCTGTGGCCCAATGGATAAGGCGCTGGTCTACGAAACCAGAGATTCTGGGTTCGATCCCCAGCAGAGTCGCATCTATTTTGCTAATTTTAATTTTTATGGCCCATTTTGACTAATCAGCTTGAAGGCCCAAATAATATCAATCAGATTCTGTTTTTGGCTCCACATTCCAAGGAGATTCTGACGTACAGTAAAGTGAATATCGAAGGATCCCACAAGTCAGCGGAAGAAGATGAGTGGGACGGTGACAATGCACAGTGTATTCGTCTACGGCAGTCTCATGGCCGACGACGTCGTTCGCCTCCTCATCAACCGTATCCCTCAAACTTCCTCCGCAATCCTCCCTGATTTGTACGATTCCTTCTCTCTCTGTGATCGATTTGGATTATTGAAATTGAAGATTTTTGATTTTGGATTTTGAGATTTTGCAGCCATAGATTCAGTATCAAAGGACGTGTTTATCCGGCGATTTTACCAGCTGAGTCCAAGAAAGTCTCCGGCAAGGTTTTTGAGATTCGAATCAGATTTGGGAGATATATAACCATGCATAGGGATTTTTCAAATCTTAAAGTGTTGATTTTTTTGTGTGTGTAGGTTCTATTTGGAATCACAGATCATGAACTTCAGATTTTAGATGAGTTTGAGGATACTGAGTATGTAAGAAGGAGTGTTCAAGTTTTGCTAACTGTGAGTCATTTCAGATCATATTCTCTATCCGTTTCTACAGATTTAAATTGTAGTGATGTTGAAATTTATGTTTTTGCATTCAATTCACAGGATAGTTCAGAGAAACTGCAAACCAAAACTTACGTATGGGCTAATAAAGATGATCCTGATCTGTACGGTACATGGGAATTTGAGGTGAGGTATCTTGATTTGTGCATAGATTTAGGTATTTTTATGTGTGGATTTTTGGATCATGACTTGTTGTGTTTTGCAATTTATAAAGGAATGGAAGCAACTTCACATGGAAGGTTTCTTGAAGATGACTAAAGAATTTGTTGAAGAGATGAATTCACCAGAATCTGAGGCGTAATTTGCGAGCCAGTAGATGAAAATCTGGTATTGTTTACTAATTGGAAGAACATTTGATTGGGTCAATATATTGTTTGTTTTCTCTAGAAAGGGTTAGGTTCTTCTTCATGAATACATTACATATTTAGCATTTGGGTTTTGTCATTTGTGGTACTTCTTCAACTAAACAAGAAATAAGAAAACAGCTGCAGATACATGTTTTTATGGCTTTGAATTGATTGTTTGCATACATGTTTTTTTTGGCTTTGATTGCTATGTTTGCAATTTCCTCTATACTAGTTATGGATTTGGGAATAACAAAATGATGATGTTATGGAAATTGAAAAGCAAACAAAATATGGAGGAAACAAATGTGTTGTGGCTCTTGCATCTCGTGAGAAACCTTATGTCTCAGCTATGCTCCTTCTCTAGCAGCCCACTAGACTCACCTTACAGAGACAACACAGTTTTGACTCCTTACAAAGGGATGAGCACGAGCTAAAGAAGTAACTAACACCGTTACTCGTTTACAATGTCTTAACAACTTCAAAATCACTCGATCCTTTTGATCTAAACCAATGAATAAACTGTGCCTACATCAGTCTCGATTAAGCCTTCGATATACTTAGATTGCACCGAACATTACCGGTTCACACATTTGTAAATTTTCTTACTTAGAAGTAGAAGCATGAAAATGGAAACATGAGATTCTAGACACAACCACCAGAGAGTGATGTTTAAGGAGTTGAAGAGCACTGGACATTGGGTTTATGTTTGATCCAAGTTAATGGGCCTTGACTTGACCCATTATCGGCCCAATAATTAAAGGAATTCGACAATTTGTGCTGAGAATCAACCGCCACGAAGTTGGATTGTGGAAGAAAGCAAAATGGCGACATGGATAACGTTACAGCCTCCGAATTCATCTTATTTACGGCTCATGCCATCACCATCACCATCACCGTCGCCGGCTTCATCCACGTCGACGCGACGACGCCACAATTACCTCTTTAAGAAGCCCTTACGATGCGTTCCACTTCAGCAACAAAAACAACAGCTCGAACAGTCACAGGTACCTAAACCAAAATGTCGATGAAACTGAAATCGGATTCTCTGGAATTTGAAAATTGATTTGAGAAATTTCATGAAGGGAGACGACGATGACGCCACGATTCTGTGCGAAGACTGTAACGGGAAAGGATGGTTACTCTGCGATTTCTGTAAAGGTCAGAAAACAAATGTGAAATCTGAGAACAAGAGAATCTATCGACGTTGCCCAACTTGTAAAGCTGTAAGTATTCCTAATTTCAATTAGGTCAAAACTATTACTTAGCCCTAAGTGTTCTCTGATTTGTGAATCTTGATAATGTTTAATAGGTGGGATACGAGTTATGTAGAAAGTGTAAAGTGTTCAAATGTGTTACATTTCCTAATGTAGAAGATGGCGATGAGCTTTTATTCTAAAGCTCCATTTGAGTTTCAGGTTTCTTTCTTTTATCCCCATTGTTTTACTTGTCAAGCTCGAATATATAATATAGCCCATTTGTATAAGCACATTGTAACAGTTTCTTTATTAAGATTTAGTGATTGAATTGGCTTCTTCACTGATATCAATGTTCATGTGTGAAGCTGACTTTTGAACCTTTCCCTTGTTGATTTTTTTCTGCAATGTGTCTCTCTTGTAGATATTTATATGCATTCATTGTTTGTTTAATATGCCTTACTAAAAATGAGATTCCCTTGTCCTTTAGCTTATGACATCCTCAACAGTCAAAACCCATCTTTAAAGCAGAAAAATATGAGTCAGGGACGTACCCTCCAACGGTTTTAATGATTCCAAGACATATAGTTATTCTTGTTAACTTGCTGCTGGATCTTGCTGTCTTTATAGAACCTGCAAATCTCTTTCTCCAAGGTTCAGGAGAGATAGATGCACATGTCTTTGGCTTTATAGTTTTAGATGGTTATTAAAATCTCAAAGGTGCAGATTTCATGTGGCATTTTCCGTTTAATCGGATCTCGATGTTTATTGTTTTGACTTTGACCCTCATTTAATCATATGGCAGAGAACCAACATTTGATTGCATTAACATTTTTCTCTTTCTCTTATTGAATCCTGATTCGTTTTAAAGGATTGTTAAATTAGTCCTTTTGATTAGCCGTACTCCTTTTGAGATGAACGTATAGATGCATGTGATCACAATGATGGAGCTGCTTAGTTTACATAAAACTATTCCTGTAATCTGCTGTTAGCTTATTATATTACTAAGTATCCTTATTATAGCTTAATAGCTTTAGTTTTCCGTAGGAGAAGCTTAGGATACCGTACTTTTTTTTCTTTTGAATAGTTTAACAACCACATTCCAATTGGTGATTAGAAGTACAATCCTGTAATTATTGTTATGATTACATTATTGATGATTCTTTGAATTTTTTTAATCTCTGATTACTTTAACATAACAGCAACTTCTATTCACATGGTTGTTCCGGAAAGAACGCTAACTGCAAAAATAGAAAAATCAACAATTCCTTTTTTCTTCTCTCTTCTTGTTTCTTAATCATCATAGCATTTTTGGATTCTTGTGAGTTTTATCATCATGCTGATGTTAAATCCATGCGACTCATCTTCGGTTATGAATGATTCTACTGACTTGTGTTGCAAACTAGATTACAAAATATTTAAATCTTTTTTGAGTAAAAGTTCAAATATTGTTTTTGCTTGGTCCATTTGATATGTTCTTGTACCACGAAGTTTCTGCATTTGTCATCAGGAATAGAAGATGGTTGTATCAATGGGCTGGTGAGTTCTTTTGAAGACATAGTAATTTTAAGTTTTCATCAGTCAGAGGTAACCACAACAATAATCGAAAACAGAGCAGATAAAGAACAAAGGTCCTCATAACAGTTGCAATGATCTGTTTGTACATTCAGTTATTGAAAAAATCTCTCCTCTTACTCTGAAACTTTGAAGCACACAAATCCAAATTCCTAGAGAAAAAGTGGAATAAGCAGAATGGCTCAAGTCAACAAAGGAGGAGGATTAAGAAGCAAAGCAATGAACAAAATTATCTGCACATTGGGCTGTGACTATGAGGTTGGTGGGAAGGAGTCCGAGGACAATCCGATGGATGTCGGTAACTCGGCTTATCATCTGCTGCTGCATTGAACCTACACTCCTGTTTAGCTGTTGTTGATGTCATGACAAGGTACCCTTCGTTCTTCTCCTCCATTATCTTCAATATGCTTTCGAAAACATCAACTTCACATGGAATCCTCAAGACACCGGCTTGTTGAAACCCGAACTCTTCTTCTGCCTGACGCAGAAGAACATGGAAAGCTTGGTGGCTAAGGTACTCTGTTGGTATTGTGTACCTTTTCTTCTCTAACCCGACCGAGACAGCTAGGTACCCTTTAGGCACAGCTGTTGCATCTGTAAATGAAAGTGTCCTCTTCAGAAACTTGATACTCTTGCTTCCTCCACCATTGCTAGTGTTGTTGTCTTCGTTGTTCTCCTTGTTGTTCTTGGCTGCTTTTGATGCATTTGCTTGTTTTCGCCATTTCTTGAGGAGCTGTTGAAGCTTAACGATCTCTGTGATCTTGTTGGACTTCTTGGCTTCCATGGCTAGAGATAAAAGACAAGAAATGGGTTTTGTAGTATGTGATGGTTTGGTGTGTTGTTTCTCTTTCGATGCGTGTAGTGATGAGGACGTGGTCGATTTTGAGAGTTGCGAATATATATAGAGGTGGTGAGGTGAGTGGTGACCATGTTATTTTGAATTTCTGATTTTATTAATTACAGAATTAAATATCAACTAGTATATTAAGTTAAAATATTGGGCTAATCATATGGTTGGGGGATATTTTAATTGATTTAAACTTAGGTGTATGGGGTTGACAAAAAAAATAAAATTTAGGTAGCATAAAAACATAAACGAGTACATGGAAACGAAACATCGAAACAATTTTTTTCTTTTAAACTATAAAACGAGTATGTATTTGAAACGTGAATAGACCTTAAAAATATATAATGAAACATCAAAAGTTCAAAACCATATTTTAAAAAATAACTAAACAACACAAATCCAACACCTAAGTATTAAGTAGTTTAACTATTTATACAATATCATAACCATTAAAATTAAATATTTAAATCAACATATTCATTCGAATTCTTAAGATATTTTTATTTTATTTTAATAATTATAAGATATTTATATTCTTCAAATGAATTAATAATTTAAGTTAAATAAAATAATAAATATCTTATATATATCCTATATTTTCAAATTATTTACTTATTAAGTTTTCAAAAAAAACAAAAGAAACAATTTTATTGCGTTTTTCAACTTGCGATTTAGAAAATGCGGTTCCAATCAGAATATTTTTGTTTCCAAAAGGTTTATGAAATAGAAACAGATAGAGTTTTCATGTTATCTTGATTTAAACCACCTTGAAATTGTTGACGCATGAAAAAAAAAACATCTTTACATTATTTTTTTTCTGCATCTCTTTAGACCAGAAAATAAAATTATAACGAACATTATGAAAAATGAAGTCAAAAGTATTGAAAACGGTATTCTGTACCGTTAAATTTATTTTATTTTTAACTATTTCAATATTGTTTGTTTATCTCCCTTTCTTCTTTCAAAAATGCTCCTACCAGACAAATCATATCGGCTGTTAATAGTTGGGTTGATTCGATTGCCTCCACAGAAAAATCTGGCGGTTGGGCTTAATTGATCTGTAAATGTATATCGATTCGTCGCTGGAAGTAGTTAGACATTGATGTGATTAGACCCGAGATGGACCATAAACTAAGCCCATTTATAATCTGTTTATAGCCCAACTTTATTTCCTTTCCCTTCTATTAACGCGTTGTACGACTGTATCACACTATCACCTACCCCTTAGCCATCCTGTGATTTAACTTCTTCACACGTGCGTATTTAACATTTGAATTAAAAAACAAATCTTTCAAATGGTGATCTAAAATGAAACATAGACTAATCTTCGCCAAAATATTACATCCACAATAACTACTGATAATTGAAATCATGGTTGAAAAAATTTAAATCCTAATTTTCCAATCTTCTGATTAAAATTTTAACTCTACACTAGAATGAATTAATTGATTTTTTTTTGTGTGGATGTTTTTCCTCATTTAAACTCATAAAACAACCTTTTATTTTCTTCAAAAATGGTAAGAACATTAATAAAGTTAAAGCATATAGAAAAAGCTAAAAGAATGCTAGTATTACAGTGTCTTTACTCTTTACCTTCAGGAGTAAGTTTTCTTGCAACAATCCTAAATAATAATTTTCAAAAAACAAAAAAAACATCCTAAAAATATTCCACGTGTCAGCCACGAAACCACATCTCATCAAAAACAAAAAACTTGTGGTCTTTTCTAATCATCTTCAGACAAAAAAAAACGATCGGTGTGTCCAATTTGATCAAACAAATTCGTAAAATTGAAAGAGAAACACCAAAAAAAATCCGTGTTGTTGGCAAATCTCCGGCGATCAATCTTCTTGTTTTAGTTTCAGACATGGCTGCCGCGAAACTCGTGGCTTTGTTACTACTTTTCGCCTTGGTTTTCAATTTCACCACTAGTGTCTTTGCCGACGCTGGAATCGACGGTGGTAATGAACCGAAGCTTGACGGATCCGACGGCGGTGTAACTTCCGCTTCTGCGACCGAGTTGGATCAGCTTCATGCTAAAATTCGTACTCTAGGTTACTTTCGAATCTTACAGTTACTTCCAGTTTGTCTGTGTGAATCAATTTGAATTTGAACTAATTGAACATAATTGCTATGACTGCTGCGAATTCTCTAATCAGATTATGATTTTTGTTTTCTTCGTTTTGGTTGGTGAAGAATCCCAAATTGATGACAAAACGAGAGAACTTAAAGGGAAAGAAGAGTTAGTAGCAGAGAAGGAGAAACTTCTTCAAGAGAGACAAGACAAAGTTGCTTCTTTAGAGACTGAGGTTTCATCACTAAGGGTATTTTGCATTTTATTATAGTTTCAATTCACTTGCTTTCAGTTTTGAGTCATTTGATTGTGATTTTTTCATTTGTTTGCAGAAAAAAGGTTCATCAGATTCAGTAGAACTGTTGAGTAAAGCTCAGGAACGAGCTGCTGAATTAGAGAAGCAGGTGAGATCATTATTGGAGAATCCATCTTGTGATTTGCAAAGGAAATTCTAAATTTGTTGTGATTGGTACTTGTGCATTCAGGTTGAGGTACTCAAGAACTTTCTGGAGCAAAAGAACAAGGAGAAACAATCTACAGAAGCTCGGACTAGTGAAGCCGAGAAAAAACTAAGCGAATTGAACTCGAAACTGGAGAAAGTATGTTCTTTACATTTCTTGGTTCATTTTCTCATTGACACACATTATTATCTTCTCTTTCATTTCGAATCAATTAAATAGCTTAGCTTGTAGCCCAAAGTAGACGATTTCCCTCTTCTTTATCTACATTGTTTCAGATTTAGCTTTAAGAAGGTTTTAAGCCAACCAAATTTTTATTTGCTCTGAATCTCGTTCTGTGTTATGGACTTATGGTGTTTCCTTTGGATTTTTTTTTGTTTCCTTAGCCCTATAGGAAAACTCCTTTTCGTACTCGATGTTTGGTTTGAATTTAGATATTGGAATTGTAATGTATGGATATGTGATTTTTAACAAAAGAGTCCTGCAGCTTTACAAGACAAATGAAGAGCAGAAGAACAAAATACAAAAGCTTGAGCGTGCTCTTAAAATTTCTGAGGTATGATGATGCTCTTGGATTAAGTTTAGTTCCCTTTAACTTTTGGTTTCTGCCATCACTTTTTTTGACTCGTACCAAAATAAAATTATAGGAAGAAATGTTGCGGACAAAGCATGAAGCAACCACAAAGGCTAAGGAACTGATGGAAGTTCATGGTGCGTGGCTTCCCCCTTGGTTTGCTGTACACTGGAGTAATTTTCAGGTAACATTTTTTTTTTACTTACTTTATAGCACAATTAGTTTTCTCAACTAATATGGGTTACTTCATGGATTCAGACTGTTGCTGGGACTCACTGGAACGCCCACGGGAAACCGGTTATGGAAAAAGTAACTCAAAAGGTACTGATTTATCCAGTTGACTAGCGATTCATGTCTATTTGAGCAAGCTTATGTCTAATGAAGTTTTATTATCTATTAGGTGACGCAAGCAAAGACTCAAGCTGAAAAATGGGCTACACCGCACTTGGCTAATGTTAAAACTGTAAGTAGTTTACATCCATTGTGTTTTATTATTAGTCATATGAAGCTCTTATGGTTATATGCTTATGAAATTTTATTTCCAGAAATATATTCCAGCCGTGAAAGAGACTGTTAAAACACATGTTGAGCCACATGTGCAAACACTATCTAACAAAGCGAAAGAAGCTTACCATGCTTCCAAGATTGCAGTTACTCCACATATTGTCAAGTTTCAAGAACATGTAGATCCTTATTACCAGGTGAAGTGTTTTTGAAATTTTTCATGGATACTAATCGATAATGACAAGATCCGCTTAATGCGTTTTGTGTTTGCTCTCCAGGAGGCTAAAAAGTTTAGCAAACCGTACGTTGATCAAGTTGCCACGGCCACAAAACCACATGTTGATAAGGTGAGAGCTACCATGAAGCCTTACACAAAGAAGGCTATTCACTTCTACAAAGAGTTTCTAAAATCTGCCTCAACGTATCACCATCAGGTCAGAATCGGAGGCACTGTGTATAATATATAGAAGACATTCTAATCATGAATAGTGCCATTTCTGGAGGAGTATATTGTCTTATAAGCTGATAAGTAGTGTGTATATCTGTGAAGCTTCAAGCAAATGTCGAAAGTAAATTGAAGAGCCATGAGCTGATGGAACCTTTTGCCACCAAAGAGTTCATTTGGTTTACAGTATGTTTTCTGGTCTTGCACTCTTAAGAGTTAAGACATTATGTTTTGTTACTTCCTCTCTCAACTTAAAAATTGAAACACTGTTCACTGCAGGCCTCTGCTTTGTTGGCGTTACCCATCTTCATAGCATACAAATTCCTCTGTTCACTCTTCTGGCAAGTTTTTTTTTTATAACCAATCCATTATTTATAAGATGTTAATATTAGTTTTCAGTATATTGCTCTCTAGTTGTTATAGATACTCCATCCTCGATTCCACCAAATGGTGTTTAGTTTGTTTGGTATAATCCTTTATTGCAGCACAAAGAGAAAGACGCCTACTCGACACGCTCATCACCATGGTCGTCGTAAGGTCAAAAGGGGTCATTCTGAAAAGTGAAGTTACATGCTATGTGCTCTTGTCACTTCCTTGTCCTTAAAATATTAGAGGTACATCACATCTCCTTTTTTGCTTAAATACATGACCCAGAGCGGATCATGGACAACGAATATTGGGTTACTGAATAGATCAATAGGCTGAGCCAGAACTTAGTTGCCATAGATCATGAACCGAATCCTATATGCATATTCCCTTTTGTTAAATTCAAAAAGCATTCAACACTTACTCAGAGTGTAGTAGCTATTAGCGAGTAGTGACTGAGGTTGAAACTTTGAAGTGATTATAAAGCCTTTGTGTCTACTGTTTCTTGATCTTTCTCTATACTTTTGCAGGTAACGACGGGTTTTCGATGCGTTCTTGGCGTATGTTGTCTTCGCTACTTATGAAAGAAACAGCTTATGTTTAGAGGTATCTCATGGTTTTTTCTTTTCTTTGAAGCTCTCTGTGCAAAGATGTTTCTTCACTCTTTCTCCGTTTTTGAGATGCCTTTTGGATATAATTTTCAATCTTTTTTATACAGAGAAGATTAGACATCTATAGGAGATATCTAGTAAGGGCTTGTTTTGTGTAGTCTGTGATTCATGTTGATAGATTTGGGACTTACTCCTTTACTGTTTAAGAAAGCTTATGTCCTTGTCTTTTTAAAAACTAAATCTCAAAAATAAAATTGTGGTAATTAGAATGTAAAATTGGAAATTGTATCAGCATTTGTTTTATTTGAAAGCCAAGAACATAATTGGCTTGACTAGTCTTTGATTTTTAATAATTTCCTTGAATAGTGAAACAAAATGCAATAATAAAAACAAACAAAAAGGTTTACCAACAAGTAAATGAAACTTTCTTCATCAAGCCACAATTTAAACTGAGGATTACTAATCAATAAGATGGCCAGTATCCATCCAAGTCCATGCACTGGCTCATCTCCACATTTCCAAACCCGCCATTGTACGAAGCACTAACCGCGACAACATCCTCAAGCGACACAGCAGGAGGCGGCTGGACCAGTGCACCGCCAAGGTTTAGATTGAGCCCTGAGACAGGCATGTGGCTGTAGCTCATTAGCTGCTGAGCAGAGTCCATGGTGCTGCTTGTGGAAGCACGAAAGACTCTAGAGAGCTCGGCTAGGTGAACGGCGTTTGCCATGAGGGATTGGTTGATATTGAGGCTCGGGTGTTGTTGTAGATGCGGTGGGAGTTGAAGGAGGTCTGATGAGTAATGAGGGTTATTGTTGTTGGTTGATGGTAGTATTGAGGCTCTTGTAAGGTTGTGGTGATGAGTTGTGCTGCTGCTACTACTGCTTATGTATTTCTTGGTTGCTTCTGTTTTCTTGAACACTCTACACACTACCCACTCGTCTTGCTGCATTTTTACAATGTTACACCATCAACAAACAAATGAAATAATTGATCAGCTTACATATAATATCCTTCTTGTGAAACAAGTTGGTTCAGTTTGTGATTTGGTAAACACGAATCTTAACTACATTCAAGACTCATATATTAATAAGACATAAATTAACCATATTTACTGGATTATGTAGCCAATCAAATTCATACCAGCACAACTAAATTATGTCTTGTTTGTCAAGACCATGATTTTTTCTTTACTTTTAGAAGGTCGAGATCAGGATTATGTGTTTTTCACTGAACATACAACTAAATTCGCCGTTGCGTATATTAAAAAGAAAAAAGAATGTGGCATACGAACATATATAGTAGATTTTAATTTTCCAAAAATAAACATTGTAGATTTAAGAAAAAAATGCTCCATTATTGAAGTCATTTGAAATTTTGAATTATATCCATGATATATATGCATGGTGAATACTGAAGAAAACAAAAGAGAGTACATTTTTACTATAGTATTAGTGTAGCCAATAATAATAATAAATTGTGCTACTTTTCAGCCATATCAGTCGTCTTGTTTATCGTTAAATATCAGGTTCAGGATAAGTCTTTTCTAGATGTACAACTTAGCTACTAGTGTGGATGTTCAACAAAAACCAACAGTTCGTAGGAATAGTCATAACCATATGGTACCTGAATGTATATATATGGTAAGAAAAAAAGAATATTATAGTTTACCTTGGAGGTTCTATAGGAGGACTTAGAGTGAAGTCGATATTCATGCATGACCCAACTAGTCTTCTCACCACGAGGAGCTCTTCCTCTGTAAAAGACCAAAGTCTTCTTCATTCCGACCAACTCCGAGGTTGTGCTATTGAATATCTCTTTGTCTTTGCCTGTGGTTTTCCAATAACCTGTGTTTGTTGCCCTATTTGTCCTCACTCCTGTCGGATACTTCCGGTCCCGTAGACTAAAAAAATACCATTCTTTTCCTCCCATTTTCGCCTTCTCTATTAACAATTTACTCAAACAGAAATTACTTTGTCAAATATTGAGATTTTAACTAACTAATTAACTTTGTTTTTTCTATCAAGTATTTTCCAAAATGCAAGATAAATATTAGTATTATTTATGGGATGATTTAGTTGAGTAACTCCATGAAAATATGCGGAATTTAGACAAACTGAACCAAGAAAACAAAACAAAGATAATGTTAATTTATTGGATTATGGATGAATTAGAGATAAAAATGAGTAGATGAGAAATTAACGTACGCACGGTAGTGAATGCATGACTTCCGTTCATGTAATTAATGTTTGTTAGGAAAATTTCTTTGTGTTAATATCTATAATACGTACGAGATGCTTTCTATTTTTGTTTAAACTGATCTTTTTGACAGCAACACAACCTATTTCATATGTAATACATAACTACATAAAACGCATATAGCCTCCATTCCAACAAGGCAACAACATGTTTATAAGCAATAATTACGTTCATGAATCATGATACTAAAAATAAAAATAATAAGATTGTGGAGGGGATTATAACCGACGCACAAATATTTTTACACTAACCGACTTTGGATTAGTAATCTATACACGCATGATTTTATTGCATTTTCATTAAGCAATATATATATATGGGTATTAGTGGGTGTTATGAACTTTTAGATGCTTCCCAGAGTAGAAAGATCATTAAACATAGGAACTTTTATGTTGGCTGCTATAATTATATCGCACATTTATATGTGTTACTGTGTACATGTACACATCCAGACATATATATACGATTCGTTTATATGTTCTTAACACTATACAATTCTTGTATGTCTTGTTACTCACATATATACACCACATGCTTAAAGTTGAAGAAACACATATATACATCAAATATGTATATGCGATGACATATATTGTTTTGGATATATTTTAACTAAACGAAATGATAGGTCGTACTAAGTTTGAATAAGTTGAAAGATTTACATATATACATGTAACAACCCATAAAAAAAAGGTTTGTGTATATAACATGTAATCTTATCATGTATATATGTGTGTGTACGAAGACAAGATTTAGAGTTTAATTAACATACCAGGAAGCTCCCATGGCTCAGACTTGTTGAGGTCAACGTCGGCGATAGCTTTTCCGGTGAAGTTCTGATCAGCGATCTTATTAACCAAGTAATATGAGATTAGCTCCTCATCCGTTGGATGAAATCTGAAACCCGGCGGCAAAGCTTCTTCTCCTTTCTTCTGCTGTTGATGATCTCCTTGTTCCATTTTATACGATGTTTGATTTACTCCAAATCCAAGACTCTTTTTAATTATATCTGCTTCAAACACATAGTAACGTGTCTAAGTTTCAACATCCATAAGAATACGAGAGGCCATGGATCCTAAAGTTTTAAAAATGATCTATCCCTATATAAGATCAAGGAAGTTTTAAAATATCAAAAGAAAAAAAAAAGATCACAAGGAACTTAAGCAGGAATTCGAAAAGAACAAAATAACAATATATATGATCGATATGCGTATAGGGTGAGATATTGGGCTTACTTGTATGGAAGAAGAAAAACCAGACACTCAAAATTTTTATTTGATTAGGGTTTTGGTGGTATTTATATATCATGAGACAGGGATGACTTGTGACTATTCTAAGGAGGAAAAGATGAAGGAAGAAGACAAAGAGTAGGTTATTCTTACTGTCATGTAGGCAATTAAAAAATAGTTATTTTAACACGGTTTTGCCTTATATTGAAGATCAATGTTTCTAATAGATGCACATATTTATCTAGTCTAAAATTCGTTGGTAGATATATTTAGGAAACCCAATTACTATCAAAGTTTGAAATCAATATATATTCAAATTAAGACTGTTTGTAAGAATTCTAAATTTTAAGAGAATACTGTTTCTATGATTCTTCATAAACAAATTATTAAATAACAATAATATGAAATTTAGTAGAAATTATAATGTTAAAAAAAAAAAAAAGAGAAAAATGTGAGAGAGTGTGCATGAAGCTCTCACCTAATAAGGATCTTCAAGTACAAGGTACATGCAACTAAACCTCCCACGTCCAAATTTTATCCTTTATTTATTTTGTGTAGTTGGTCAAGAAATTCTCCTTTTAGGACCTTTATTAATTCATCTTACCTTATACACGAACTCATATACGTGTGTATACTTTAGATGTACATATTGACGTTTAATGTAAATAAGTATGTAAACATCCGGTAAAATAGTAATGATATAGGAAATTAACATGTGATTTCTATATGAACAAATACAAGATGCATCGATGTTAGTATGCCAAAAAAAAAAATCACTACCACAAAATATAGTTATTTTAGACTATGCAATGTTTGGTTGCTTAGGAAACTGAAAAAAAAAAACTTAACATAAGAGTTTAAATGCTCCCCCATATTAACGCGGTTGCGGAAGAATTCACATGATTTAATATATTTGAGGGTATTGGATTGAATTGGATAAACAAAATGTTGGATTCTTCAAATGATACTAACCACCAAATCTGTCACTAGTAGCCTAGTAGGCGATACACACGGCTCCCCACTAAAATATGATGTCCCATCTTATAAAGCAAATCAGATTAACCAGTGAAATCTAGCATCATCATCAAGTCGACATTATGCATTACATGCAAATGCAATCTTAGTATCTTACAGTCAACCCGATCCCATTCCAATCAAATCAAGGAAAAAACCCTACTTCTATCCATAGAAGAGGAGAGGAGCTAGGTAATGGGTTTTAATATTTTGATTTAACTATAGTTCTAAATCCAAATTAACGGACATTAAGCTCGCACACACTTTAAGATAATTTGGTAGTATAAACTTAGGCTCTGAATGGAGACATACATGATAACTGCGAGAAAATTGCCATGCGGTTTTAATAGTAATGAAAATGTATGTTACTATTAAAACCGTATCTCCATGTACGAACTGGTCCATTCGAAGCTTTAAGGTCTTAAATGGAGACGGTCACGTACCGTGCAGGTGGGTTCCAATAATAACAAATATATATATATATATATATATATATATATATTTGTTACTATTAGAACTGAACACACTTTTCCATTCGAAACTTTAACATATCTTTATTCTTTACGGTCCAAATATTGTGGACACATTATTGGAGTTTTTTTGGGGTTAAATTTAATTATTGGTTAAAGTTAATTATTGGTTTTCTTCCATACTTTCCCTAAAATATTAATGGTGTATACCGTATTTAACCAATGGAAACCCAACATTTCGTTTTTAAAATTCCGGTTTGACTATCTAGTTGTAGGAATAACTTGAAGAATAAATTTTGTTAGAAAAACTTGAAATAAATCAACACCATAACTTGGAACTTGGAAGGTTTTAGATTCATATTCTCACAGTTAGAAAAACAATTACCTTCGAGACTTGGACTAGGTAGTCAGTGAAGAGGATAAAAAACAGAAAATCATTGAATAGTAGGGCGTACTAGACAGTAGACAATCTAATATTAATGAAAAAAATTCATTTGTTTCCCCTCGATGAGAAGAAAAGATAAGTAAAGTAGTATTGAGAAAAAAAGAATAAAACATTTAGAGCAATATATAGAAAATAGCGATCGGAATTAGCATATTAACTGAACCAAATCAACCAAACTTAACCCAAATAGAAGCAATAAACCAATGTATTTAATTAATTAATTAATAAAAATATTTATAATATGTAGGTTTTTCATCTTCCCTTTTCGAATTAGGTTTTGTTTTAATATTTTTAATATTTTGTTATTTTTAAAAATTTTGTTAGTTTCTTTTCCATGTTTTTATCTTTAGGTGTTTTGTTTGAAATATTAAGTTTGCAATTTCCCATTGCCTTTTTTTATCAGTGACATTAATTATTTTTAGTTTTATATTATATCAATTAATTTTTTAACAGAACTAAAACTAATCCGAATGAATTAAAATAAACTAAACCAAATTAAACCAAAAAAAAAAACAACATGAACATAAACCAAACTAAACTATTATTAGTTGAGATTTCTTAAAATCGAATGAATCAAACCGATCGAGCTTAAACAAAAATGTCCACCCCTAACAATTATCACTTAAACTATAAAGTTATTTAATTTCTGAAGGAAAATACTATTGAATTTAAGCCAAGCTCTCAAATTTGCATTGAACTCAAAATGTTTTGTATTTTTATCAGATGTAACATGCTAGGTTTGAAAATAAGACAATTTCTATAATTTCCCTCGTATATATTCTTAGTCTTCCAGAAAAAAAATGACTGGTTTAACTTATCACACACTTCAAGTAAGAAAACGAAATGCGTCTTTAATCAACTACGAGTGTCTCGATCATTAGAACCTACCGTTCTTTGTACATTTTCTCCCTAATGTTTCCTACGAAGCTATCATTATTACGTATAACGATTTTTTTATTTAACAAAATATGTAAAAGATTGTTATAATCTGTTTACAGTTCAACATTTTCAAATGTTGGGATATACTCACTCGTACAAGAAATCATGACACATTTACCTCTTCAGTCTATCTTTTGCGTGTAATTTTGAACAAACATTTTTACTGCAAAAAACTGTAGAAAATGTCGGTAATAAAACAATATTCTAAGAGAAAATATTGGCGTGAGCTAGACCCTCAAATTATTTGAAAATCCCATATTGTAGAAAAGAAATTACTTTAATAAAAAAAATTGGGTTTTTTTTTTCACTATGATTTTCTTTTGGGAGCAAATTTCACTATGATTATTTACATTATAGTTTTGAATTGTAGTAGGACCCGTTTTAAAAATTTCAAAATAAACTAACATATCTCAGTGTTAAGTGCAGGAGTCTCATGACTCATGATCCTACATACTGACCTCAAATATAAAGTACAAAAAAAAAACTAATCATATATAAGAGATACAAATTTATTTTTAAAAGTATTTGGCAGATGGCAGTCTCATAAACACTAGTAACTTCGAGGAAAAAAAAATACAGTAAATTTGACCAGAAAAAGTAAGATATAATAGTAAATTACAAGTTGATTTTATATACATATTTAACTAGTGGAGAAAGTGGACACATTCATGGAAAAAAATGTATTGATTGATGCGAAATTCATGCTTGGTATGCTACTTGTATCACACTTCAAATATAATTCTGGTATTTTACCGTACACTTATCAATAAAAATCTTAGATGTTGATTTTTAATTTGTCTTCACCTAAATTTAATAATTCTTTGCACAAATTTGCAAGAAACAATCTTTCGAGATGAACACGTACCTTGGTAGTAGCCCAATCCCAATAGTAGTATCTACTTTAGCGTTAATTAATAACAAGATTCCAGATTCTTAGCTAAGATTTGTTTTTAACTAATATTATTTTTTGACCATGTGAATACAGAATACTCCCATGTTCCAAGTAGTTTTGGCTTGTTTGAGGTATATTTAATTATAACATTAAAATATATGTTTCTCAAGTTGAAAAAATAAAACGTTTTTATGTATGTTTCTCAATCTTGAAAACATATATAGTTAGACTAAGCTCAAATGGATTTAACAAACATATTTTAAGTTTTTTTTTTTTTGTTCGAAACATATTTTAAGTTAAACTAAGTAAATTACATATAAAAATTCTCCATAAGACAAGTTATCGTGCTTTCTAATAGACAACTAAAATCTCGGTGTGTTAACGATTGTTTCGGCGGGGATGTGAAAACGACACGGCGTGCAGATTTTTCCCATATACTGTAGTTCATCAAAACAGCGTGTTGTCCTTATTGTCCTTTTAGGCAACGTCAGGTGTGTTAAAAATGATGTTACTTTTTCTGAAACCACCACTTTATTACTCTCAATTAATCTTGACCGTCCATTCAAAATGTAGAGTGACGTGTTCCTCCTAAGGTAATTTTAAGTACTTTATTTTTATTTTTCTAACGTCTTTTTAACTTGGTTAAAAAAAAAACGAGCGGTTGAAAAAGTTAGAATTATCAACAGAGAGAGAGCTAAGCTGAGTAGCCCATTTGGTGTGGAGTTTTATTTATTTGACGACGGAGCTTTTCTCTCTTCCTTTGTTCGTACAATGGCGCCGCCGAAGAATAAATCTGACGGAGAAGGAAAGGGAAAAGCTGTAGCGACGACTCCGTCGAAAAGGACGACTCGAAGCATGGTTCGTAAGACTCGAAGCGACACTCGGCGAAGCGGTTCTGCCTCCAAGCTCGTGAGTCTCGATTCTCCCGAGAAGAAGAAAAGGAAGACGCAAGCGAAGAAAGGTGAACCTTCGAAGAAGATAAAGAAGGAAGAAGAGGAAGAGGAGGAAGAAGAAGAAGCTGTGGAAGTCAAGACGGAGGAGGAGGACGATGATGCTGCTGCAGAAGAAGAAGCAGAAGAGGAAGAAGACGACTCTGGCCAAAAGAAGATTGTCATCGAGCACTGGTAAAGAGAAATGTCTCCTTCATTTGTTTATTTTCTTTTAGGTTTTCCGAGAAATTTGGGGGAAAATGTATATAGGGGTTTTGATTCTCCGATTTTGTAGCTAGTCTTTGATTTCGAAATTTCATTTTCTAGGGTATATCTTTCCTTAAAATTAGGATTTTCGTTCTTGAATCTGCATACATTGTAGCCAATCTATGATGTATCATTCAATTTCGTTTGTGATAAATGTGTTCTTGAATGTGTCATTCAGTTTCACTTATGGTTCTTGATTGTGATTGGTGATGTTCACTGAAGTTTGTTGTTGTTTTCTTGAAGCAAACAATGCAAGTCATTCAGGGAGAGGGCTGCAGAGGTGAAGGAAGGTCTGGAGATTGCTGTTCCTGGCATCGTTGTGACTGTGAATCCTGATAAGGTTGTTACTCTTTTTTACTGCAGATGTGTATATTTGTCACACATGTTCTATGTTCATGATTGTTTTTGAGCTTGTTTGTCATACTAATTCTTTCATTTTTTTCATCTGCTTTTAACAGCCAAGGCGTGGCTGCTTTGAGATTCGAGAGGAAGGTGGTGAAGCATTTGTCAGTCTTTTGGTATGTCTCTCATTCTCATGCTTCAATATAAATGTCAGAACTTCTGTGATTGACTTCGTTCTTTAAGCATATACAGAATTTATACTCTTTGCTGAATCAACTGATCATGAATGAGAGTTTGTGAACATAAAAAAAAGGCTTTTTGGTTGTTTTCGTTATGCTAAGGTAGTTTGAAATAAGAATAACGAGCAGATCTGTTTGTTAGTGATGTTTGTTTTTCATGTTCTTAGAGGTATAAAGAAGATGATGTGATTTTTCTTATGTAGGATATGAAACGTCCATTCACACCGATGAAGGAGCTTGATATGGACAAGGTCATTGCGGACATCGTAGAGAAGATTAAATGACAGATCACGAATATGTTTTCTACCAATGCCGAGTCTTTTGTTTCATCCTCTCCCTTCGGCAATTAGGCTTTCAGTATCTGACTATTTAGAGCAACTGCAGGATTTTTTTTAGGCTTACTTTTGATGTTTTGGTGAAAAACCTTTAAGCATTGGTTTCATCATTTTGCAGTGCTTGATCGGCTTTGTGCAGTTTCCTTAATGCTAAAACTTTCCTATAACATTTGGTTGATTTTAAAATAAGCCATGTAGTTTGGGATTGAGTCATTTCTTTAATGCTAGTTTGATGCAATTCTTTGCTCTTATTGTTTGATTGTCTCTGGCGATGAATGAGGATAACACATAATAGTTATTACAAATTTCACAGGACAGAACATCACACTTTCATTCCCTAATGATACATGATTGAGGTAACAATAATGTCCTCATTATTGTTACCATGATCAAGTCTCATTTTCAGTTTATTGTCCTCAACTTGCTCTGTCTTAAACCATCTTAGAACCCAGCAAAGCTAGCGACAAACCCGATAATGAGGACGGCACCAAAGCTCAAACCGGTGTTAGAAGCAGAAGAAGGTGGTTCAGCTTCATCAGCTGCTGGCATCTTCTTCTTACCAGATTTGTCTGGAGCCGGAGCAGGAGAATCACCATCTGATGGTGCTGATGCAGGTGCGTTTTCTGGAGCTAAACTAGGAGGAGCATCTGCGTAATCTTCTTCCTCAGCTGGTCCAGGAGCTGGAGCGGCTGCACCCTTCTTAGGAGCTGGAGCTGGTGGTGGAGTCATGGGTGGTGGTGGAGGAATCTTAACTGGAGTCCCAAGTCCAGGAGCCACAATGGGCATGCTGATCTGGATTACAGAGAGATTGTAAGGGTTACGGAACACGGTTGTGATGTACTCGGCATATTGAGGAGCGCCTCTCACTCCAGACCCGAAGTAAATCTTCCCGTTAGATTTGGAGCAGTTGAGGAAACCGTTTTGCTGCGAGCCTAAACCAGTGGACTGGTAAAGGGTGGTGAGCAATGTACTCTTGTCCTTGAAAGTCTTGAGCTTGAGTCCATCGTAGTAGTCAAGAACCACATGGTTCATAAGAATGTTCTTGATCTCTTCCTCGGGTCTACCAGAGATTGAACCAATAGCATCGTTGCTAAGAGCAAGCACGGTGATGGTCTGACGTTTGTTAATAATTGGCGTGAGCTCAGTCTTGGCGAAAAGCTCGTTCATGGTGCTGAATTCAGGGTATTTCTCGAGCACTCGGGTTATGTTAACGGCTGATACAATGGATGAAACAGCGAGTAAGATGGTGAGACTAAGGAGGGAAGAGGAGACCTTGAGACCCATCTTTGGCTGCTTTTGTCGATTACCCTTGACTCTCTATAGTAAAAGATCAAACCTCAAAGCCTGAGTTTGCAATAGGAAGATCTGGTTAGGTATATATAGTACTGACCTTAAGAGGGCTTAAGATTAATGGTGGAGAGACATTTTCTTTGTGTTGGCTAAATTTGAACTTGACTTTTTTGTTACCTCTATATTTGGCTTTAAACTGTTTTTTATTTTTTAACAGTTGGTTTTTAGGGTTGGCGATATTGAGATTGTTTCAAAGAATGATGAGATGTTGCAACGTAGACAAGTTCCATCCTAATATTTCAGAGTCACATGATTCATGAACAGAAGTCATGTCTTAAAACCAAATAAACCTAAACCGGTCGAGTCAGTACCTAAACCGGATGGGGTGAGATTAAACCATCATACATCAAAACCAATATTCTCTAAATGAACCTTGTGGGATTTTCAACAACTGTCCCTTATTGAGAAAACACACGTCACTGTCACAGAGGATTGATCACTGCAAATTGCAAATTGCGAACATGCATCATTTTAAAAATAATAGTCTCCTTTTTATCCGAATAAAGAGGAAAAAAGAAAAAGGAAACTAAAAAATTTGTGCCAAATATGCTTAACCAAAATCAAAGTGCGATACAGAGATAGATACATAAACTACGAGAAAACCCTAATTAACATCTACGACAAAGATTAAAGTAATTAAAATCAGAAGACAAAGTAACTAGAGTTCTTTAATTAATTCATGCTCCAATAGTGAACCGTTAGAACAAGTTAATCAGAAGACAACTTAACAAAAAGGAACGTTAAAATATTTTTAAATGAGAAAAAGGAAAAATGGAAAAAGGAAAAACAGGAAAAAAAGGAAATTGTGTTTGCGACATTGCCTATATAATATACTGAACGTTAACAGTTCTGTAGTCATCTTGTTTTGTTTTCCAAACAAATTTCTAATTGAATCTCTTACGAGTCAACTCTCTTCTCTTTCACAAGAAATTTATTTTGGTCTGTCTCTGACAATGGAAACTAAGAGCGCAATAAAGGTCGATGTTAACGTTGAGTCAAAAGATCCATTGTTAGGGTTCTTAAACACTGCAGGGTTCGTAAACATTGTGGTTATAAGTCAAACCCTAGAAGATGAAGAATTTATCGTAAACGAGGAGGGTGGTAATGCGATGAGTCTCGGTGTTTTCCCAGGTCCTTCTTCTTATTCTCCTCCAAAAGTCTTGGTGCAACTGGAAACATTCAGACCGGACTACGTTTATGAAACTCTCAATGAACGGCTCCACGAACATGTCTTGTCCCAGAAGGTGTCTGATGAGATTGCGGTTAAAGCCCAAGGGCGAAGGAGTCAAGGACCTTTGTTTATGGAAGTGTTGGTCAAACTTACCCGTAACGTATTCAACGTGGTGCCTGGTTTTTCTGGTCTGCCGACAAGAGATTCGAACCAACAAGAATCGGAGACGACATGTGCCATTTGTATGGAGGATCTGGAGGATAAGCTTCAACTGCAAATCCCTAATTGCTCGCATTGGTTTCATGAAGATTGTCTTGTCGAGTGGTTGAAACGTAATGACTCATGCCCTCTCTGTCGCCAAACCTGTTAATCAAGAAGACACAGCCTAATTAGGGTTTCAAACCTTTTTGTGTTTATAATGATTTTAATTACTTTAATCTTTGTCGTAGATGTTAATTAGGGTTTTCTCGTAGTTTATGTACCTATCTCTGTATCGCAGTTTGATGTTAATTGAAATTTTGCATAAATTAGTTTCATTACAAGTTTTTTAATTTCCTGGTATGCAAATACACAAATCTCGTTTTGGCAAGCTAATTCAAATTTCGACTTAAGCTTTGAAACAAGTTTAGTTGAAAGTAGAAGAATCTAATATCAGGTTAAAGCATTAGATGGAAACATTGGATTTCATATCCTAGATTATTGATATTGTAACATCCTTCAAATCACCAGACAGTCATCGATTGCTGAGTATATTAGATCAACACCACCTATTATCTTGCAGTGCAGTGCAGTGAACAAATAACAATTACAGAACGATTATCTTTAATGAATTTTGTAGATATGTTATAGTAGTAGAGGGAACAGAGGAATTGAATCCGTAAACTTGCATCACGATTCTTTGAAATCTGTAGATACATTGGACTTGGAACTGGGGACTGAGCTAGAGAAGAAGCTTAAGATTGTCATGTTTGTGTAATGGCTGAGGAAGCAGCAAAACTGGCTTCTACAAACAGTGATACAGTGATGTCTCAGTATCTGTTTTTTCAAACATTCTTCTAAGTTCAATCCTTAAGCTCAGGGGTTGTGTGCTTAAAGCGATTGAAAGTTTGTGTCTTTGAGAGGTCAGAACCTCACAAAATGGTATCAGAGCCAAGGCTAGTGAAGAAAGACTCAAGCCTGAGAAGAAAGGAGTAAGCTTTGATTAAGGGGGAGTGTTGAACTATAATCATATCTCGTATAATATAAAGTTATATTTATATAAGTTAGTTATTCTTTAAGAGTTACGAATTGTATGCGTAAAGTTGTGTTGTTTCGTTTACACAGTCATGTCGGTTGTTTTTTGCTTGGGTTCAGATGCAGTGAAGGTTCAGAGTTGTTTTACATGAATGTTGCTGTAAGCTCAAAGTTGCTGTTTGAATATAGACTCCCTATATCTTTTACCAATAACAGCACATGAGCATCTCTCTTTTCTGCACCTTTCAAGAAACACAACTTGTTTAAACCCAAGAACGATGTATTGAGATTCTATTCTTTTCCTTGTTAACTATATCTTCTTCTTTTCTTTATCACATACCTTTACCGGTCAGGGACATCTCCGCACTAGCGCTTCTTCCCCATGATAACAAAGCAAACTATTGATCACCTCATAACCAGCTCTTCGATGCCTATCCTGTTCATAAGAAGCAATTTCAAACACACTCTTAATATATCCCCTTCATAAGCTCTCCGCTTCTTAACAGCTCTAGTGCCTAACCCTTGATTGTCAACCAAACCATATAAATATAGTTCAAAGTTGGATCACTCTTGTAAACCTTTATCTAACCATTCTGACCTCATCCACTGTATCGATTGGCCATAGAAAACTCAGAAAGTTGTCTTCCCTTTACCAAATTGACGTTATCATCGAAATCAATTTAAGAAACTGAGATTGTCTTGAGCAAGGATAATTTTGAATCCCATGGCCTTGTTCAACAAAATTCTCAAGCGTTTGAGCATCTTGAGATTGACTGCCCACCAATTGCTGGACAGATTTACCTAGAGGAGAGTATCTGAAACTTGATTCTCAGAGGTCTCTAATTCCCCAGAAGCATTGCCCGCCAAGTGTTCGACGAAATTACTCACAGGAAGCATCGACTTCCTCCATTGGCTTTGGCTCATCAGATCTTGTCGTGTGATGTTGCTGGAGCTCAGGCCTCTTCTGGCGCTCTTTAGCCAACGATATAGCTGTTGGGGAAACAACGCACAAAGGCGCAGCGGAACAAAGTTCCCCTCACTTATGTGTACCTGTGAGAAAGTAAACTACACAGCAAATTTTAAGTGGAAAAACTTTTTCAATGTGAGGAGTAAAAACCACGGGACCGTAGTCCACTCAAAATCCACTATCACCAATGTATTTGAGTTACAACCACGTCCTCCAGAGACTAAGGCTCCAAAGAGCAATCTCCAATACAAAGAAAACCTTACAAGAGAGTAATACAAGAGCTAGAAATCAGCAGTTCCAAACGACCCTAAGTTCTCTAAGATTCCGGTCTCCAAATCAGATCTCTACCGGACAAATCATAGATAAACAAGTCAAGAACACCGCTGCAAAATATCTGCTCAATCCGAGAAGAACTCACCGTTGGATCTCCCAAACACTCACGGCAGATGCTGCAGAAAATCTGGGAATTCCAGACACGACCAGCGACGATAAAACCCAGATTCCTCTCAAACCAACCGTTGAAATACAATCTCCACCGTTGAATCTATAGATCACTGAGTCACGAAGCTATCCTCCAAATATCAGCAATATCGGAGCTCGTTTGACTGTCCAAACGTTCAACACAACAAACCTTAACAGTTCTGTTTCTATTCTCTTTGTCTCAGAAAATTCTCTCTACTTCTTTTTCTTCCTTGATCACGAAAATTAGGTTAAGAGTGTTTTATATACTCTCTCTTAACCTACAGCCCAAAACAATCTCATTAATTAAATTAGGCCCAAGTTTGGTTCTCAAAACCAAACCCAAATTGGTTTCCCCACTAGGAGGAAAACCAACAAACTCCCCCTCCGACTAGGTGGAGGAAACAGCCATCCCGGCTATCTCTCGACAAACTTCAAGCTTCCCTCTTGGCAATGATTTCGTCATCATATCAGCCCCATTATCATCCGTGTGAACTTTTGCAAGCTCCACTTCCTTAGAAGCCACCACATCACGTATCCAATGATACCTCCTATTAATGTGTTTCGAACGCGAATGAAATGTAGAGTTCTTTCCAAGATGAATTGCGCTTTGATTATCACAAAGCAACTCATACTTATCTTGCTTGAAATCAAGCTCCTCAAGATAATTCTTCATCCACAACACCTCTTTACAAGCTTCTGTTGCGGCTATAAACTCAGCTTCAGTAGTAGAAAGTGCAACAAACTTCTGTAACCTTGATTGCCATGACACAGCTCCCCCTGCAAATGTTACCAAGTAACCTGAAGTAGACTTACTTGAATCAATATCTCCCGATAAATCAGAATCAGTATAACTGATAAACAATGGCTTATAACCTCCAAAGGTAAGCTTCAAATCAGAAGTCCCTCGAAGATATCTCAAAATCCACTTCACAGCATCCCAGTGTTTTCTACCTGGATTTGAAAGAAAACGACTAACTGTACCAACAGCATGAGCTAAATCTGGTCTAGTACAAACCATTGCATACATCAAGCTACCAACTACGGAAGCATATGGAACTCGTGCCATATATTCCTTCTCTGAATCCTTTTGCGGACTCTGTTGACTGCTCAATCTAAAGTGTGTAGCAAGAGGAGTGCTAACAACTTTAGACTTGTCCATATGAAACCTTCGAAGTACTTTTTCAATATACTTCTCCTGAGACAAGTGAATCAACCTTTCACCTCTATCTCGAACAATTCTCATACCAAGAATCTGTCTCGCTGGACCCAAATCTTTCATAGCAAAAGACTTGCCAAGCTGGTTCTTTAACTCTTGAATTCTGCTCAAGTTCTTGCCAACAATCAACATATCATCAACATACAGCAACAAGATGATAAAATCATCCTCACCAAACTTCTTCATAAACACACAATGATCAGAAGTAGTCTTCTTATAACCATGCTCCCCCATAACTGACTCAAACTTCTTATACCACTGTCTTGGCGCCTGTTTCAAACCATAAAGACTTTTCTTCAAGCGACAAACTAAATCCTCTTTGCCCTTTTGAACAAAGCCTTCCGGTTGTACCATGTAAATCTCTTCCTCCAAATCACCATGAAGGAAAGCCGTCTTTACATCCATCTGCTCAACCTCTAGATCAAGACTCGCTGCCAATCCAAGTACAACCCGAATGGATGACATCTTCACAACATGAGCAAATATTTCATCAAAATCAACTCCTTTCTTTTGGCCGAATCCTTTCACAACTAACCTAGCCTTGTATCGAGGTAGCAAACTGTGCTCTTCATGCTTAACCCTAAACACCCACTTATTAAGCAACACCTTTTTATCCTTAGGCAACTTCACCAACTCAAATGTATCATTCTCAGCAAAAGAATCCATCTCTTCTTCCATTGCACCATTCCATTCATCTTTATGTTCATCTTTTAAAGCTTCATCATAGCTTTCAGGTTCTCCCCCATCAGTAAGTAATATATACTCATGAGGACTATACTTAGTCGACGGTATTAGACCTCTCACAGATTTTCTAACAGGTGGCAGGTTCACGGTAGTTGGTGTATCACCATGATCGTCACCATGATCACCAGTACCATCATCATCATGTGCGGGAGCATTTTCACTGGGTGTATCAACATGAACCTCACCCTCAACCTGACTGTGAACCGATGTAGAAGGAATAACCTCTGAATCTATCAAACTGTCAACTATCTGAGTTGGTTTTCTAGACTTGTCAATATCCTTAATCGTTTGATCTTTGATGAACACAACATCTCTGCTCCTTAAGAGCTTTTTCCCAACAGGATCATAAAATCTGTATCCAAACTCATCTTGACCATAACCAATGAACACACATTGTCGCGACTTCATCTCAAGCTTTGACCTCTCGTCTTTGGGAATGTGCACAAATGCCTTGCACCCGAACACTCTCAAATGACCATAAGAAATATCTTTACCGGTCCAAACTCTTTCTGGACAATCACCCTCCAATGGAGCACTCGGTGATAAATTCAACACATGAACAACTAAGCTCAAAGCTTCACCCCAGAAAGTCTGCGCCAAGCCTGACTGTGAAATCAAACATCTAACCCTCTCAACAATTGTCCTATTCATTCTCTCAGCCAACCCATTCAACTGTGGAGTCTTAGGTGGCGTCTTCTGATGTCTAATACCATGTTCCTTGCAATAAACATCAAATGGTCCAGAATACTCTCCACCATTATCACTGCGGATACACTTTAACTTCTTACCTGTTTGTCTCTCAACCAATGCCACAAAATGCTTGAAATATCCCAAAACCTGATCTTTAGTCTTCATAGTGAAAACCCACAGCTTCCTAGAATGGTCATCAATAAATGTAACAAAATATAATGCACCACCAAGAGATCTTGTCTTCATTGGACCACACACATCTGAATGCACCAAATCAAGTATCTCAGGTTTTCTAGAAGGTACAGAAGACTTGAACGAGACCCTGTGTTGTTTCCCTGCAAAACAATGCACACACTTCTGCAAGTGTAAACCGGAGATACCTGGAATGGCCTCCTTTGACAACACAGACAATCCCTTCTCACTCATGTGACCGAGTCTCTTATGCCACAACTCCATGGCATTGTCATTCTCCACTGCATTAATCGTATCCTTGGAGACCTTAGCTTGCATCCAATAGAAAGATGAAGTCTTATCACCTCGAGCCACAACCATAGAACCACGTGAAAGTTTCCATTTACCCCCTCCGAATAAACTATAGAAACCTTCATCATCAAGTTTTCCTGTAGATATCAAATTCAAGCGAACATCTGGAACATGCTTAACACCCTTAAGCAAAAGCTTAGTACCAAGACTAGTCTCTAAGCAAATATCACCAATGCCAACAACCTGAGACACACCATCATTACCCATCTTCACAGAACCATAACTACCTGGAGTATAGGTAGTGAAAAAATCCCGCTGCGATGTAGCATGAGTAGTAGCTCCACTATCAACAACCCAACTGGTTTCATGACTAGCAACATTGATGGCATCACCCTCCAGAAGAATAAGAAATTCATCTTGAGTGATAGTCACTCTATCTTCACCATCATCTGGTCTTTTACCTTGCTGCTTATTATCCTTTTTCAACTTCCAGCAATCTTTCTTCATGTGTCCTTTCTTGTGACAATAATGACACTATATTAGCAAATTTGTTAGATTTGCTCCTGCTCCTGTTCTTGTCTTTCTTGGGATCTCTAAATGAACTTCTCCCCCTTGACTCAGTAACCAATACATCTGAACGGGAGGAATTAGGGTTTGATTGCCTCCTCGCTTCCTCATTCAAGACACTGTTCTTCACTAAGTCCATCGAAATAGCCCCATCTGATGCGGAGTTACAAAGAGACATTCTAAACACCTCCCAAGAATCTGGTAATGTACCAAGAAGCCACAACCCATGAATCTCATCCTCAAACTTGATTCCCATGTCTGAAAGTTTATTGATCAATCCCTGAAACGCATTCAAGTGATCTGTCATCGGAGTTCCCTCCTCATACCTCAACTCAATCAACTTCTTGATCATATACATCTTATTATTCCCGGTCTTCCGAGCAAACAGTTGCTCCAGCTTCAACCACAAAGAACGAGCATTAGTCTCATTTTCAATATGATTTAATACATTATCATCTACCCATTGCCTGATGCAACCACAGACTTGTCGATGTAACAACGTCCACTGCTCCTTAGTTTTATCATCAGGTTTATTCTCCTGAAAAACTGGAACATGAAACTCCTTCACATATAGAAGATCTTCCATCTTGCCTTTCCATAGATGATAATTAGCACCATTCAAACTTATCATTCTGCCCATATTTTCCATCGCTCACACAAGCAAACTAATAACCCAAATTATTAAAGCCAAAGCTCTGATACCACTTTGTTGGGGAAACAAAGCACAAAGGCGCAGCGGAACAAAGTTCCCCTCACTTATGTGTACCTGTGAGAAAAATATAGAATACTTGAAAACCTCAATGCAAGAAAGTAAACTACACAGCAAATTTTACGTGGAAAAACTTCCTCAATGTGAGGAGTAAAAACCACGGGACCGTAGTCCACTCAAAATCCACTATCACCAATGTATTTGAGTTACAACCACGTCCTCCAGAGACTAAGGCTCCAAAGAGCAATCTCCAATACAAAGAAAACCTTACAAGAGAGCAATACAAGAGCTAGAAATCAGCAGTTCCAAACGACCCTAAGTTCTCTAAGATTCCGGTCTCCAAATCAGATCTCTACCGGACAAATCATAGATAAACAAGTCAAGAACACCGCTGCAAAATATCTGCTCAATCCGAGAAGAAATCACCGTTGGATCTCCCAAACACTCACGGCAGATGCTGCAGAAAATCTGGGAATTCCAGACACGACCAGCGACGATAAAACCAAGATTCCTCTCAAACCAACCGTTGAAATACAATCTCCACCGTTGAATCTAAATATCACTGAGTCACGAAGCTATCCTCCAAATATCAGCAATATCGGAGCTCGTTTGACTGTCCAAACGTTCAACACAACAAACCTTAACAGTTCTGTTTCTATTCTCTTTGTCTCAGAAAATTCTCTCTACTTCTTTTTCTTCCTTGATCACGAAAATTAGGTTAAGAGTGTTTTATATACTCTCTCTTAACCTACAGCCCAAAAAAATCTCATTAATTAAATTAGACCCAAGTTTGGTTCTCAAAACCAAACCCAAATTGGTTTCCCCACTAGAAGGAAAACCAACAATAGCCTATATATAGATGATCAAAACTTGATTTGCGAATCGCCATCCATTCTGCCTTGAGAACTTCGTTTTGTCTTTCAGCAAAAAGAATCATCATTTGTATTAGATCATCTGTGGATTTGTCCCAAGTCTCCTCGAGTTCTGATGTATAAAATTGATAGTCACTTGTGGATATGCATAGTGCTTGGTTTGTTTGAGGTATAATGCTGAATCAAGGAAACTATCTGTGTTCTCTTATCTAGGCGTTGTTGCTGCATCCATTTGTCTATAAACCTTCTAGTGGCTCTGTTAAAGACCAAACTTGTTCTTCTTGTTGGAAAAGGATTGACCTTTGACATTGCCAAAGTGGCAGAAACTGAGACATCCTTCCTTCAAATCACCAGAAAGTAACAATTCAAAGTGTCTACTGAATAAAAACACTATAGCCTATATATAGATGATCAAAGCTTGAAGTGATACTCATTATTATTAGATTCATCCCTGTTAAGACAAAGAGAGATAAATATTAGAAGGAGAAAAAGTAAGAAAGAGTTTAAGAGTGTATTTTAGCTTGTTCTTTGGGATTTTCATTCAATTATTCTGAGCAGTTTCATACATGTGTTTCTTCGACTGCAGATGAACAAATTAACAAACATCAAACCAACTTAAGCTTGTGAAACAGAACAGGCACAAGCAAACTCAAACTCACCTAATTGTGAGCAACAACAATGATATTTCAAGAACACATCAGTTGCATCAAGATTCATTGACCTTTGATAGCACTAATCAGGCTGAAGAGGTAAATTGTGAACATACAACAACACAATTAAGCTTTTGCCATATTCCATTTTCTTTAACATGTATCTAAATCCAAAGATGTGGGAGTATAAGCGTAGTGAAAGCTATCTGATTTTGGCTGGAATCAATTAAGCTGTTGGAGATCAATTTTGAAGCTCACTAATCCAAAACCACAAATTCGAAGATTGAAGGGATCAAGGGACAAATTTCTGCTATGTCCTTCTAGACCAAAAATTAATCAGCTATGTCCCTGAAATGTTTTTTATTTAGTTAACAGTTAATTTTAAATGAAAAAATGGTATAATGTCTAAAAAACCTTAGCGTCACATATATTTACAGAAAAAATCTGAGTCTTTTTTAAACTTAAATCGAAACAGGTCTTAGTGTAGCCCAAGTAAAAAGTTCAACCCATTAACAAAAATTAAAGAAGACTTTTAAAAAAAATTAGATCCACAGCCCTTATTTTTTTTTCTTTCTCTCCTTCGTGTTCTTTGTTCTTGGTCGGAGAATATTTGCTCCGGCAGATCTGCAACCGTCTGCAACCGCCGTAAAACTTTCCGATCTCCAAATCTCTTTCTCTGCCGTTCTATCTTGGTTTCCGGGCATTTTTCCTAAGTGGTGGCACGAAAAGACTCTTCAACTATTCTCAACTTCCGTGGCAAAATCTTCTTTGGTGCTCTTTTGCCGTTCATCAGCCGACGTTTCTTCAACTACCACACACCATCCTCTATCATTCATCATCATTTCTGTAAGGTTTGTGTTATGAACGCTCTTTAGTTTTAAAATTTAAAAACTTAGGGTTTACAATGTAAAACAAAATTATTGATTTGGGGACTTGTTTAGGGTATAAATTGACCCCTGAATTGTATTAATATTGTGAATTATTGTTTGTTGTGTTTTGTGAAAAAACTGCAATTGGTTTTACTAAAAATGGGTTTGGGTTTGCGTTTGTAATTGAAATTGTGAATTGGGTTTCAAAATCAATTATTTTAGATGTGAATTAATATTTTATTCTATAGTATTTCGTTAATTGTGGATCATTAATTGTTTTCTCTTGAATTTCAGTTATGGCTAAAACCAGAAACGGTGGTACATATAGAGGAGCAAGAGAATCATCAGGAATTGAAGACTCAACATGTAGAGAAGAAGAAAACATCTCAGATATGCCAGCAAGAGTTCCAGCATCTTCGGACACTCCAGAAGCAGAAGCGGAGAAGATATCCTCAGATCATTGTAACGGTCAACCATCGAATCAGGTAAAACTTGTAGTAAAACTTATAGAGAATTGTATGAGTGTAAAAGAAGTTTAGATTTCCCATATCTTTGATGAAATTTGAATATGGGACAACTAATAACAAGTACAACTTTAAAATCTTGGTACAACTCTGACGTTAATTGTTTTGCTTTTAGGGTTGTGAGGTGGGAATGGATGAGGATATTGTTGAGGAGGAGGAGGAGGAGCAGCTGGATGCACCTGCCAGTTTCTACATCAACCGAGATAAATACAAAATGGGATGCAAAATTGTGACAAGGTGTTTGCTTTCTAAAGTAGTGAATGTGTTGGAGAAGACCCTTGGAGAGTTCGAGATGGAGTGGTTTAGGGAGCAGAACCAGTTCAGTCATTTATTCCACATGCCCAGGGAGCCTAACCGGAAGTCTATGGGCATGTGGTTGCTTGTTTTGAGGACTGCGCGACTAAAGAAGTGCAACGTGTGGTGGTTTGTTGTGAATGGGGTTCCAGTCCGGTATTCACTGTGGGAGCATGGACTGATATCCGGACTAGATTGCAGTGAATATCTTCCAAACTATAAAGGTCTTGGGAGCCTAAAATTTGCTGAGAGATGTTTTGGAAAAAATGCTAATGTCACCTTGAAAGACGTAGAGAAGAAGATGACGTCGATGATAGCATGTGAAGATCGGCTGAGGATGGCGGTGCTTTACTTTCTCGTTTCGGTCTTGATATCGGAGACTAAGGCAGATGCAGCAATTGACACTTTTCTTTTATGGATTGTGGACAACCTGGACCAATGCAAGGAATTTCCGTGGGGGAGGTACTCCTTTGAAAAATGTTCAGAAGGGTTGAGTGCTATGTTGGCTAAATTGGGTGGTGAAATTCCAATAAGTGTGGGGTTCTCAGGGTTTATGACCCCTTTGGAGGTAAAATAATTTTAGCATTCAGCTTATTATTTAAGCATTCAGCCTATGTTGGCTAAATTATTTTGTTTACTAATGTATTTAAAATTATCTTGTAGCTTTTGGCATTTGAGTCTATCCCATCTCTGAGGTTGAGATACCGTGAAGAGGTTCCAACGAGTATTGAGTGTCCAAGAATGTGCAAACTTAAGTTTGTAAGAGAAGGAACAAAAGGATATTCGTTAGCAGATATAAATGCGACGGTCGGTGGTACTAAGGTAAACTCAATCAATATGATTTTGTGTTTGTAATTATGTGATTTTGTGACAGCTAATAATGTTGTTTTTTATACAACAGGAAATATATAGCATTTTAGAAGCTACACCTTCTGAAATGGAGCATTTGATGAACCAGATTTGGGTTAGAGACTTTCGGTCAGATTTTGACGATACAGTCGCTGAAGGTATATTGGCTCACCTAGAGGCTGACAAGAAGGTTTTCTGGAAAGAGATGTATGATGAGGACATTGCAGCTAGGAGAAATAATGTGGCTCCAACTCCACCTACACGAGAAGAAACGGCTGAAATGGCTGAAACTGCTGAAACGGCTGAAACTTTAGTGGTAGTGTTGAAGGAGCAGATGAAGGAAATGATGACTTCGATAGAAGTAATCAAAGAAATGGTTATGTCCATGGATGGGAGGTTGGCAAATGTTGAAGAAGGAGTTAGGATATTACAAAAGAACGACAAGGCGAAGGAGAAGGTTAGGGATGATGATTATGATATGGGTTTAGGAGATGATGATGATTTGGGTTTAAGAGATGATGATATCTATAATGGGAGAAGGTAGTGGCAGGGCTGGTGATGCAGCAGATGATCCAGTTCAGCCTTCTCCGATTCAGCATCCACCTCAGGCTTCTCCATTTCAGCCTTCTCCAGTTCAGCATCCACCTCAGGCTTCTCTATTTCAGCCTTCTCCGATTCAGCATACACCTCAGGCTTCTCCATTTCAGCCTTCTCAAGGTCCGGCTCCAGTTCAGCTTTCTCCAGATCAGCCTTCTACAGATCAGCCTTCTCAAGGTCCAGCTCAAGGTTCTCCAGTTCAGCCTTCTACAAATCAGCCTTCTATAGCTCAGAATTCCATAGCTCAGCCTTCTATAGGTCAGACTTCCTTAGCTCAGCCTTCTCCAGCTCAGCCTTCCATAGCTCAATCAACTCCAGCTCAACCAAAGTATAGGGTAAAGACGAAAGCTAGGAAGAGTGTAAGACCACCGCATGAGAAGTCCAAGTTGGCAAAGAGATCAAAGGCACCGTCCAAGTATATTGTCGAACCATATACGCAAGAGAAGAAGAAGAAGGAGAACGAAGAGAAAGAGAAGAAGAAGAAGGAGAACGAAGAGAAGGAGAAGAAGAAGAAGAAGGAGGAAGAGGATAAAGAGAAAAAGTTGAAGAAAAAGAAGAATTAGGTTGTGGTTGTTTTTGTTTGTGATTGGTTGCGGTTGTTTTGGGGAAACTCGTTTGTTTTGTGAAACTGGTACAACTATGTTGTTTTGTAAAACTGGTACAACTATTCCTCCGCCACTTTGTCTCGATCCTCGCCCTATACTCGATCTTTCGCCACATTCACTCGGTCCTTGGCTAGCACTACTCTGTACTTGGCCAGCACTACTCGGTCCTTGGCCAGCACTACTCGATCCTCGACCTCTACCACTCGACCTTCCATGCCCATGTTCTCCAACAGATGTGTGCCTGGCTTTTTCATTTCTCCCTTTTTTCTTTTTATAATCTGGAGGTAATGCATACATCTCTTGTATATCAGACGGAATAACCCATTGAGACTGATGGGGTACTGGATAAACCGTTCTACAGTAGGCCAATGCCCACTGCTCCATCCAATAATATTTGGAGCACGGCCAATGCATGGACACAAAGAAACTTATCTATATCAAAGCGCTTGCAACCACATGTTTTCCTATCCATATCCACCAGATAAGTAATCCCATCAAGCCCTAGAACTGTGTATTCAAAACAAAAGCTGTTTATCTCAATCACTTCCAACCGCTTTGCTACTTGTAATCTTTCATTCATCAGATTCTCCACCTTAGGAACCAGCATTTGTGATGATGGAACTTCTGCGGAACTCTTCCGATGCTTGTTAAACCACTCTGAAATTTTTGATACAATAGCATCAAGCATTGGTAATAGCAAGTACTCTCTTGCTTTTACAAAAACACCATTAATCGATTCCACAGAATTGCTTGACATCAAGTTGTACCTATCTCCTACAAATATACATCTTGCCCATTTATCACAAGTTGTACTTTATCCAAATACGCAACTGCTGATGGGTACCTCTTCCTAAAAGCTACATACAGTTTCTTGAACTCATCCTGTGTATAAGCTTTTGCACATTCTTTGAACATAGAACCAACAACTTCTTTATTCACATGGTGAACGTTTGCTTTCACATTATGTGACAAATGTTGCATGCAATATCCGTGTTGAGATAATGGGTACACTTCACCCACTGACTTGATGATACTTTGGTGTCTATCCGATAGAAACACCAAATCTTTCGAATCTGGAATAACTGATTTCAACATCTCGAGAAACCAAGTCCAACTAGCATCTTTCTCACCATCAACTACACCAAAGGCAAGTAGGTAATGGTGGTGCTGGGGATCTTGAGTAGTGGCAACAATTAGAACTCCTCCGTATATATGCTTAAGGAAAGTTCCATCCATAACTATAACTTTTCTCATCGCCCTAAACCCTTCAATGGAAGCTCCCAATGCAAAAAACAGGTACTTAAACCTATGCTGCTCATCAACCTCCACACATGTTACTGTACCATAGTTGGCGACTTCTAAATTGTGCATAAATGCATACACCAACCTAAAACTTTCCTCTGGGCTGCCCCGTACGTAACTAGCAGCTAGTATTTTTCCTCTATATGCGGTAGAGTATGACACTTGAACACCAATGTGTCTATTAACAGAACCCTTTAGCATTTTTGGAGTTGGTGTTTCAAACGTACCAGGATACTCTTTATGCAAAAGCGATGCAACTATCTTTTTTGTGCCTTTCCTCCTATTTTTCCTAATACTCACACTACTAGCTTGAGAACATGTATGCATATTGTTGTGGGTGCTTAGTGAGAAACAACTTGCACCCTTAAGTAGTGCAGCCCGTAAATTCCACTTGCAACCATTTTTTGCTTCACGACATTTGACCACGTATCTCACAAAATCTGATTTTATAATATCCAACTCGAAACATTTTTTATGTCCAACTATTTCAACTTTATCTTGCACTTCTCCCTTACTACGAAATTCTTGACCCAAAGTAACATCTATTTCATCTTCCCATACAACACGAACATCCTCATATCCTACTATTTCTCGTCCATTTTCTCCTACTCTTTCCCGTCCATCTTCTCCTTCACTTTCCTGTCCATCTTCTTCTACTCATTCGCGTCCATCTTCTCCTTTTCTTTCCCGTCCATCTTCTCCTTCTCTTTCCTGTCCATATTCATCATCATGTAAACCATTTTCATCCATGTTGTTAAACAATTCATCATCATGTGAACCGTAAATACTAAGTATACCACCATCATCAACACAAGCTACTTCCTCACGCACAAGATTTTGTGCACAACCTCTTGATGTTTTCTCATGCTCCAGATTTTGTGCATAATCTGTTGATCTTTCCTCATGCTCCAGATTTTCTGCACAATCTTCTAATACCTCCACATGCAAAATACTCCCTTTTGTATCATGAAGACGTGAAGTAATATAGGCATACAAATCCTCATCATCCTCGATAATTGATGGTCTTTGCTTCTGATCCGTATCATGAGTGTAACTCAGTTTAAGCTTCATCACATCTTCATTTCTCTTCATCTTCTTGCATATTCTAGTAACCAACTCAGAATAAGTTGCGTCCTTTATAGATGTCTTCATAGTTAAAGTGTAAATTCGATTTTCTTTTTGAATCCACTCCATATAACCTCATTCGTTGTATGAATAATATCCTTCATAATCAAAATGTATGATTATGCATCGCTTCTTCTTCATTTTCCCCTGAAAAATAATTTAAAAACAGTATCACATATTAGTACTCTCAGTACTAAGTTGTACTTAAGTTATACATGTTGTACTTTCCATATATAGTTGTACCAGTTGCACTTTCCATATATAGTTGTACTAGTTTTCTCGTTTTCTAGTAATTTAGTGTTCTACCTACAAATTCTTGTTCTATTCATTACTCCATAAAATATTGACGTTTACGAATATCTGACACTAACAAATCATCCAATGTACATATTAAATCAATATTTCTAATTACGTAGAAGATCAAATTCGCCAAAATAATTAATTATATATTCCCAATGATAATTGAATATTTCAACCTATGTAGATGCTCAAACCCCCCCCCCCCCCCCCCCAAATACAACAACAATTTGTTAATATAACTTCAATACAAAAGAAACGAGAGAGAAGTTATCTTAAATCAAGAATTAAAAAATTGGCTATGGAGGTTAAAGTTTGCAGCGGATGTGTGAAGAAATGAATAGAGAAGAAGATCTAATTATTTCTCTTCTTTTGATTGGTTGAAATTTAATACACTTAATTAAATTCTCACCAATCAAATATCTACCACGTGGGCTCCATTCTATCTCATTTATTCATTTATTTTATATATTAACATTTAATTAAATGAGAAAGGAAGGAATGGTAGAATTGTAATTCAACTTATCAAGGGATATAAAGATTGAAGAGAGATATAAAGAAAAATTGGCTTGTCCTAAAAGACATTTGAGCCATTTATCCGGATCTAAGAGCCATGAAATCATTTTTGGGGATTTTCACTGAAACTGTTTTTTTTTTTTAATAGAAAATATCTAATTACAATTTTATTCACCAAAAACAGTATATTTGCTTCTTCAATTTTTTTTAAATTATTTTCTGGCACTTTGCTTTTTCAAATTATCTCTGCTGTTGTTGTTAGAAAAATTATAATTTATCTACAAAACAAGTAAATTTGCTCCTTCAGATTTTTTCTGACGCTTGCTCAAATTATCATTTGTTAATAGACAAATAAACCACTAAACATCAAACCATAATAGACTGGGATACATTAGGAACCAACAAGAAAAAAGGAAATACAGCAACACCAAACGAATGTTAAAACTTAAAAGTAAAACTACTTTGACGGAGATAAAAAAAAAGAGGAAAAATGGGAACCTTTAAAAAAAAAAAAAAGGGGAAATCAAAGAACAAAGGGAAAATGGAAAACAAAAATTTCGTTTAGAACAATTATAAAAAGATATTTTGCTTATAAAAAGATAATAATGCACTTCTTTTCTCCATAATTTCATTATTTTAAACAAATCTCTGACGCCTCATATTTCTTGCTGTCTCTGTTTTTTTTCCTAACTGCACTCTGACAATGGATTCTGCTCCGTCGACAACAGAGTCAGAATTGGAGAAGACATGTGCCATCTGTTTGGAGATTATGCTGGGAAAATTGGAGGATCACTACGAAATGCTAAATTGTTCGCATTGCTTTCATGAAGATTGTATCATCGGGTGGTTGGAACGAGATAATAACTCATGCCCTCTCTGTCGCCAACCTATTTACTAAGAAGCAGAGATTGACGAAGAAGCAGAGAGTGAAGACGAAGCCTAATTAGGGTTTCAGAGTATATTTTCTTCTTCTTGTAAGATGCTCATTATTAGGGTTTCTAACTATCTTAATACCGTTTTAACACAGTTAGATTTAAATGAACTTCAGATTCTCTTTTTAATTTCATTACAAACTTGATTTATGGTATGGAACACAAATAATGCTTTTGTAACCAAATTTTGCTTCTGTTAAAACTTAAACAACTCAGATTGGTTATATATAGTCCATTATATATTCATTCTAGTATATCTCGATCACAAATGTATCATAAAGGTATTCAAAATATGTATGATTGAAGTTAAAAGTTAGTATATGATTGACTATATATATATATATAACCATTATGATATATGAGTTAATATACGTGTATAATTAGGGGTTTTCTCATTGTTTATGTATCGATCTCGATACCGCAGTTAGATTTAACGAAATATAGATTCTCTCGACTTAAAAGTTTGCATTATTAATTAATTTCTTTACAAGTTTGTTTCTGATATGGTATGCAACATAAATCTCGACGTTAGCATTGAAACCAAGTTTTGTTTCGGATAAAAAATAAAGCTATAACTCGATCTAGCTTGTTCTTTGGGATTACTGAGCAATTTCATTGATCTTGTCTTCCATTACAGTTGAAAAAATTAACAATTATCAGACCAACTTAATTAATATGGTGAAACAGAAATCACGTGTAAGCAGGTTGCTTCAGATAGTATAGAATCATATCATCTCAGTTCTTGCATCCATTGTTTTGAGAGGACAATGATATTCTTAAGCCACAGAGATCATACCTTATAAGCTTGATCACTCCGTAAAATTTGCATCAAGATCCATTGCTCAAACTGTAAATTGACCTTTGATAGCACTGATCAGGCTGAAGAGGTAAATAGAGAATTTGCTTTGTTTCATCTGCCTTGGAACGTGGTGTTAACTGATGAATGAACCAAATGATGAGATTGATTGACATCATGGACTAAGCAAAACAATAAACATGTTGTTGTTAGATTGAGCGAATAATAACTAAATTTACTTCTTTAGTCGGTTTTTTTTATCTTCTGGCACTTGCTTATTCAAATTATCTTCGTTGTTGTAGTTAGAAAAATATGCAAACCTATGGTTGGGCAGAAAACCCGCACCTGAAACCTGCAGCCGAATCCGACTCGAAAAAATCCGATACGAACCCGACCTAAAGTTTTAAAATACCCCAACGGATCTTAAACTTTTAAACCCGAACACCCGAACCCAAACTCGAATAGATACTTGTAATAATCTAAATGATTTGAGTATTTTAGATTTTTTTAGGTATTTCATTTACTTTTGGAAGATTTATGTATCAGGGTTTAGAAGGGTTTAGAAGTATTTTTTGAGTATTTATAATTTTTAAGATCAAAATAACTAAAATATCTGAAACCTTTTACATATATTTGTGAAAATATCACCAATTTTTATTCAAATTTAATAATTCTTTATTTATCTCTAATATTTTGGGTATATCCGAAGATACCCGATCCGAACCCGAAAATATCCGATCCAAACTCGCCCGAAACTATGAAATACCTGAATGGGTACTATAACTCTAAATGCGAACATCCAAAAACCCGATTCAAATTCGAACGGGTACCCGAATGCCAACCCCTATAGAAAACCATTATACATCAAACTAACCATAATAAACCGGGAAATAGTAGGAAAGTTGACTAGGTTCTAAGCTCCCGTATAGTCAGATATGTTCCCTTTTTAATTTTAATGGAATATTTACAATTTGACAAAAAGCAGTGAGATATGTTAATTTAATTTTTTTTCTTGGATCAGTGAGATTTGTTACCTTTATCAACAAGAATAAGGAAATACAACAACAATAATGAGCGTTTAAAATACTTTTAGAAAAAGAATGAATAATTAACGGATAAATGGAAACAAATAATATAAGAACATGGAAATTTCATTTACGCGTTTGAACATAAAATTGACTGTTAGAAAAATTATAATCTTTATATAATAAACATAACATTACACCTCACTTCTCAACAATCTCTCTTTCTCAAAACAAATCTCCCTTTCTCTCATTCAGTCTCTCCTTCTGTCTGTCTTTAATTTTTTGTCTAATCTCTCACAATGGGATAAAGAACATTCAACATCCATGTTAATGTAAAAGTCCAGTCTCAGTGCCCTTTGTTTGGGTTATTAAGCACTGTAGTCATTAATCAAAACCGATGTTTCCATGAATTTACCCTAACCGTGAAAGATGGTAGACTCAAAACTTTCGTATGTTTCTCAGGTTCTCCTTTTTATTCTCTTCCCTACCCACAAATCTTTATAAAACTCAAAAGTTTTCGACCAGACTATGTTTTTTCAAACTCTCTATAGCCGACTCCACAATCCTGTTTTTCCCCAAAAAATAACTGATGAGATTGTTGTTGAAGTCCAAAGTAGCATGTGTCAAGGTTTTAAACTACCATTGTTTATTGAACTCTTCGTTCAACTTACCTCTAAGGTTAACCAAGTGGTGGTGGTCTAGTGATTTTCACTTGAGGAGGAGTTGCCCTATTGGTCTAGGCCAGAGATCGATTCCCCTCAAGTGCGAAATTATCTAAATCACTCCATTTGGCTAAATGGATATGAGCTCTTGCTTTCGACCCATTAGAATACCCGGAGAAAGTGTCTATCCGTGGGCTGCACCTCCCCCAAGAGATTAGTTTGGGCCATTCCATAAGCCTGGGATCTACCCCTGAGTTATCAAAAAAAAAAAAAAAAACTTACCTCTAAGGTATTTAACCTTGCGCCTTCTTCTTCTGCTCCGTCCACATAAGAGTCAGAATTGGAGAAGACATGTGCCATCTGTTTGGAGAATATGTTGGGAGGATCGGAGGATTACTTCCAAATGGCAAATTGTTGGCATTGGTTTCATGAAGAGTGTATCATCGAGTTGATCAATGGAGGTAATAGCTCATGCCTTCTCTGTCCGGAACCTTTAGATGAAGAAGGAGAGAGTGACGAAGAATCAGAGAGTGAAGATGAAACAGAGATTGAAGGTGAAGTCTAATTAGGCTTTCTTGTTGTTGTTATGTTTTAATAATAAGATATTCACTATTTCTAAATATATTTGTTCTTAATTTTTTTATTTCTTTAATTTTAATTTTAGTATAATTTATTATTTCATATTTTAAAAATTATATACATCACACTTGAAATAAATAACGCAAACATAGAATAAATTTTTAATTTTAATTTATTTATGTTTAAATGATGTTGTACATTCTCATTGGTTAACTTAAAGGATGTGAATAAAACGGTTCACCCCTAGAAATGAAATAAGTATTGTTTTTTAAAAAGATGGTTATAGTTCATTAGATATTCATACTAGTATATCTAGAAATAAATAGATCATAGAAATTTTAAAACTATGGTTGAAGCTTAAACTACTAAACCAAGAACACAACAACATAAGAGGCGGAGCTAAAAGAAGATAAGAGGCCGGAGATAAAAGAAGCAAGTAATCAAATCCAATATCAGATTTCAGACCTAAATTATGAATATTGGAACAAATTTTGTTTTGTTTTGTTTAAAGTGATTTTCTTAAAGCACACAAACTATGTTAAGATATGGTAATGAATTAATCTCATCGACATGGTTAATGATTTTTTGTTAACTGATGAAGTAACCAAATGAGATTAAGTACATATCAAAGAGGAACATACAACAACACAGTTAAGTTTTTGCTATGTTCCATCTTCCTTAACTAATATGTGGGAGTAGAAGTGTATAGTGTTAGGTATCCTCGTTAAAGTCATAAAACCAAAACAACCATTTAATACCAAAGATGATTTCATATATAATGAACAAAGAGGAGTTGGCTGTTGGAATACAGTTTCAAAGCTCACAAATCCAAAAGTACAAAGTACTAAAAGATTTTGGGGGGAGGGGGGGGGGGTTTCACTGATTTGTTTTTAAAAAGTTCTGAAACATCTTATACTATTAAAACTAAAGTACATTTTTGGTATTCATTGTAACCAAACACCTAAAACCTATTCTTACATCCAAACAAGTATATTCAATCACATACATATTAATATTATGGAAACAAACACTAATTCAAAATTTCCTAAACATCTCTACCTAATTTAAAGATATATTGAAAAATAATTATAAATTTCCTTTCACCTTTATTTTATCTTATTTTTAAATTAGTTTAAATTATTATATAATACATATAATTAATAAAATTTAATACTTTTTTTTTCTTTTTACTATAATTCTTATTTTTAAAAACAGACATATATTACTCAATCAATGGAGAAAAAATTGTTTTTGTTCAATGTTTTGGCTAAGAAATTTTAGTAATAGTTCAAAGACATATTATAAAAAAGACCAAAATGAACAGGAATGTTAACTTATTATGAGTCCAACTTTAAAAGTTTTATTTGGTTTAATCCGATTCTTTAATTGAATCCATTTAAACATAAAAACATTTCAAATTATTATAAACATTTAACTGAATCACGTACATGTTAAATCTTTTATGTTTTGTACTTTTGTTGTTTGGTAAATAGATGATGTTGCACACGTTTTGGTTTTCATTTTGTTAATTTTTTTTTGATTAATAAAATATCTAATTTGGTAAGATTTTCTCTTATTTATATTAACTATAATAAAGAACATGATTGATTTGGCATAAGTTTCAAGCAAAGAACTTAAATTTGCTATTACTATATAGAAATCAATACAATCTGATTTTGAAGCCATGTTATATGATAAACTGGAAAGAACTAAAAATACTAAAAAATATATTAAATGAACAAAAAATGTCATAAACTGTAAAGATTTGTTTTCTAAAAAAGAGTAGCAAGTTAAATAGTAAAATACAATTAAAACTCCAATTTTAATATTAGAAAACCGCAGGTTCAAATCTATTTTAAATTATAATTTATCTACAAAATAGTAAATTTGCTTCTACAAATTTTAATTATTTTTTGGCACTTGCATGCTCAAATTATTATTACAAAAATAAAACCACTAAACATCAAGCCATAATAAACAGGGATACAATAGGAACAATTGACTTGAATTAAACTTCGGTATACTAAGATATGTTACCAACAAGAAAAAGGAAATACAGCAACACCAAACGAATGCTAAAACTTAAAACTCCTCTTAAAGAGAGCACAATAAAAAAGGGATAATTTGTTATATGGGCTATTTTTTCAAACATAATTAGAAAACAAGACCATTTACTATTTACTATTTACAATTAGACAATAAGACTTCTGACAGCTACATTGTGAAAAAAAGTGCATGTGAGATAGCTAGCACACTTTGACCGAACTACCTTTATCTCATTTGCCTATTACTTTAAGTGAGAAAAAGACACGAGACACCACATTTTTTTTATCTCTGTCTTCTTTACTCTTTTTTTCTTTCTTCTTTCATAACTTCTAAATATATGTTTATTTGATTTTTTTTCAGGTTTTAGTGTCTTTTCAGATTTTCACTTCCTTGGAGCTAATATAGGCAAAATGGAGCAACTTTGGACCTTTTTACACATCATTGGATTTTGGAGACATCTTGGATCGATCGATCCTGAAGAGGATCGACCGATCCCGAAGCAGATCGGTCAGTCAAAGGAATTTATGAGGTGGCACGGATCAGAAGAAGAAGATCGATCGATCCAAGTCGGATCGATCGATCCCGATCACGAATATTCTCTAAATCGTGCATTAACTCCGATTTTTAACCTAGAAGACACTCTATAAATAAAGATCATTTCCTGAGCGGCCAAAGAGACCTAGACACGATTTTTACTGTTACTCTACTATTTTATTTTCATTTCAGATCTGTAAAATTTTACATTGATTTTTCTGAGATATTAAGTATTTTCATTGCATTTTCAAGATCTACATTTGTTTTCATCTCTTTCTTTGCATTTTGAACCATAAAATATCATGATCTATCAACCCATACCATGGTTGAGTAGATCTGCATGTTGGGAGATGAGATTTATTCAAAGGGATTTAATGTTTAATTAGGTTATTGTTATAGATTAGAATTATGGTTAATAGATCTCTACTTCTATGAAACAAATGCTTTTGTTAGGTTGACGAATCTATCAAATGATTCATAGGGTTGTATAGTACAGCTAGCGTTGGCTATTCTACCCGGAGTCTATAGTTTGTAGGCTTAATTTCCAGATTTCCAAGAGTTGAAACTGGATCTACACGTGAATTCTATCAAAATAGCTCAAAATATGCTATTATAGGGTCCTAGCGGATTTATGGTAGAATAATATTTTCTTTTAATTAAAAGATATATTAGATTAATATTTGCTTTTAATAAAAGATCTATTTTGGTAAAGTGTTTGTGTTCTAGATCTAGATCATTTAATTGCTATCCGGTTAGTTATCATTTTTATTTATTTAAATCCCAGCAATTTCCCAGATCCCAATATTTGTTTTAAATTAATTTCTTTCCTTATTTGATTTTATTCAGATTTTATTCGGATTTTCTGTGACAACAAAACTTTCCATATTTTCATCCTAGCTCTGTTTAGATCTCTAAGATCTATAGTGCTCTTTACTCTCTGTGGATCGATCCCACCATTATACTGCCGCGCACAATCGTGCACTTGCGGAGTTTAGATGTTGGGTAAAACCTGATGCATAAACCTGATGCCGTTGCTGGGGAGTAATTGTAGCATTTATATTTAAGTTTTTAAACCTAGTCTAGGATATTTTATTTTCTGAACTTATATTTACGTCTCTGAGATCGACCGATCCGCACAGATCGATCGATCCTACTTCTTGGACGATCGACCGATCCCTTTCGAGATCGACCGATCCTACTTCGTGCAAGATCGATCAATTCTTCTTTGATCGATCAATCCTTTTCTCTCAAGATTGACTGATGCCTTCCAAGATCGATCGATCCCAGAGCCTTTTGATCGGATCTGATTTTTCAAACTTCTTTTGCTTCTCAGGTGTATGCAATTAAGGAGCAAGGCTTCTAAAGATCTACAAGACTTGAGCATAGAGAAGTTGACAAGGAATTCCACAAAGAAGATCAAGGAAACAAAGAAAAACAAAACCACAAGGAGAGCAAAAGATAAGGTTAGTATGGCTGATTCTAATAACCTTAGAAACATTCCCCCCGTTAATGATGGTGAGGATGCAGAGGTAATCTGGCAGAGAGAGGGTCAGGTTAATCAAGGACCTCTCAATGATGCTGGAATTCCTGGGGTAAGAGTAGATGCTGTGCCGGGACTGCAAGTCCCTCCATGCAGGGTTACCTTAGGCAAGCAAGATGCCCCGCACGCCTACTATCAGAACCGATATGCTATTATTCCCCCTCCTATCCAGAGGCAAGATTGTGAGATTAAACCTCAAATAATCGCCCTGGTAAAACAGAATCAATTCCATGGGATATCTAACGAGAATCCAATGGACCATATTGATATATTTGAGGAGATCTGTAGTACCACCAAAGCCAACGGAGTCCCCCAAGACTACCTCTGTTGTAGACTATTTTCTTTTTCCCTTGCTGATAAGGCTCATAGATGGCTGAAATCTTCGAGTCCTGGATCTATCACAAGCTGGAGTGAATGCCGAGCTGGTACCGAGTCCTTCTATGAAGCTTGGGAACACTATAAGGAATACCTAAGGGACTGTCCCCCTCGAAGCTACACCGAGTCGGACATGATGAACTTTTTCTACAATGGAGTTGAAATGAAGTATTAAATGGCTATGAACAGAGCCAGTAGGGGAGACTTCATGAGCAACACGCTGGAAGAAGCAAAAGAGCTCATTGAAAACCTGGCAGCAAGCGACTCTAACAGGTCTTCTGACTATGATAGGAGAGTCAATCCCACTCGGGTGAGTGATAAGATCATAGAGGAGCTCAATGCTAAGGTGGACATTCTGATGAGAGCTCAAAAGAGATCTGTTACTCTCTTGGAAAGTGCGGAGTTCAATGACGAGGAGGATCAAACTGAGGAGATCAACTTTCTCGGTGGACAGGGAAACTATCAAAACCGGGGTTTTGTCCCGAAATTGAGGAACCATCCTACCCTGTCCTACCGCAGTACTAATGTTCAGACCCCCTGGAGATCAGTTTTATCCACGTCGGAGTACTCAAAACCAAGGGAACATCCAAACAATGGCGGTTATGGTAAAATGGGATTCAATTCTCTACCCGGAAACTCTGGTTCAATGGATAGAATTGATTCTCTGTTCCGACAAATCATGGAAGGTCAGAAGAAATTTGCTGGGGATATCAATGCTAAGGCTGATAGAGTTTATGAGAATCTCAATGGGAAATCTGATGCCTTAGGAACTCACGTAAGGGTTTTAGAAAACCAAGTTGCTCAAACTTCTGAGAAAAATAGGGTCCCAACTAGAACTTTCCCAGGGAAACCTGAAAACAACCCCAATGAATCTCTACACTTCGTTGAACTCAGAAGCGAAAAACACGCTGTCCCAAAAAGCTATCCTGCTAGAGGAGATAGGACAATCATTGATCTGTCTGACGATGAAGACGACGATTTCTTCAATGATGACATAGAAGATAGCTATTACAACAGGGAGCTGACAATTCCTAAAGAACCTGAAACGTTAGAAAATAGAAGTGATCACTCCATGGATGATGAGAGAGAAGAAGCACCAGCATTATTACGCTAGTCTCAGAGAAATGAAAATTGATCAGGAGCAATCGATCCCCAATGAAATCAATCAATCTCCTGTGTTGAAAGACCAGGATTTCCCAACCGAACCCATTAAATCAATCACGGAATTTTCAGAACCCTCTGAAAAGAAATTACCACCAATCCCTAAATCAACCTACCATGAATTTGATAAGTGGAAATGTGAAAAGATAATTAAAGAGATGAGAGTTAGACTACCCTCTCCAGAGGTCTACTCAATGATTCACTTAGTGGAAGATCAATTAAAAAAAAATTTCATTGGGGAATCCACCATTGAAGACTACGTCAAATTCCCAAGGGAAAATTGCGATGGGAAAATGCACGAAAAACTTCCAAAGAAACTAGGAGAACCCGGGGAAATGTATCCTGACATGCACCATTGGAGATACCTATTTCAAAAAAAGCTTGGTGGATTTGGGAGCGAGCATCAACGTACTACCACTCTATATTTTGCATAAGCTTGGACTGCTAACTATGCAGCAGACCACCAAGAAAATAACCATGGCTGATGGAACAACTCGGAGACCACACGGAGTCCTGATTGATATCTCAATATTGGTAGGCTCGTGTTACATACTCGCTGATTTTATGGTTTTAGACTTGGACGATAATGGTATTGACCTTATCCTAGGACGTCCTTTCTTAGCTACAGCTGGAGTATCCATAAATGTGCCAAAAAGAAGGATAAAAATCAGTATCAGAAAAAGTTGTGAAATTTTACGTTGAGACCGTCGATATGCAACCTACCGTCAATAGTCAAACATTTGTGATTAACGATGTTGATGCTATCAATTTTTTTCATTTAGTGGATGAGATCCCTGGAGTTTTGCACAACTGAGAGGATTTTAGAAATCAAAAAGGAGAATTCTGCTGAGATCGATCGATCCGAAGGTGGGATCGATCGATCCAACGATAAGAGCCACTGCTTTCTCATTAAGAAAATCAATCTGGATGCTACCAGGATCGACCCGCAAGGTGAGATCGATTGATCCCATTTCCCTGGGAATGATTTAAAAATTAGGGAGGATCGATCGATCCTGGTTGAGATCGATCGATCCCCGCGGATGCAGCTTTATAAACCTCCTAAAAACAAAACCCTAGAAAAGTTTAGAAATCAGGGAGAGGCATAAAAAAACAACACCAACACAACCAAAGAAGATGGATCCTCTCACAGAGAGCAAGGTTGATGAGATAGTTGGCGAGTGGGGGGCAAGGTTACCCTTTGAGGAGATTAAGTCTGTGTTACCTATGATGGCAGATTTCACTTTGGATATCCTTGCCGGCAGGGTTACACTTCAGGGCGAAAGTCCAGGATTACCTAAACAACAAGAGGCAGGAAAAACTCCCCCCTTAAAGGGATGATCCGGGTGAATTCCATATACCCGTCACAATTGGAAAGACTCTTTTAAGGAACTGCTTGGTAGACACTGGAGCTAGTATAAATGTCATATCACTCAAGAACCCAAGGCTATTGTGTCTAAAACACATGATACCAACCAAGCCCCAAATAGAATTGGTTGATGGACCACTCCAAAACCCTGTAGGGATCCTATCCAACATATCAATTCTTGTGGGTGGAAGCTATGTTCTGATAGACATCTTTGTGCTGGATATGAACTGCGATGGATCAGATCTAATCTTAGGACGAACATTCCTAGTAACCAAAAGAAAAATAAAGCTGCGAGTTGGGGACAAGGTCATATGCTTTCCCATTGAGACTATCAAGAGATACCTAATTGCACTTGGCCAAACTCCCACTGTGAAGGATGAGGAAGATACCATTCCTCCAATGAACCCAGGACCCAATTGAAATAAAACTAAGTCAAGCTAGTGACTTTGCAAAAACAAGCGCTGGTTGGGAGGCAACCCAACATGTTCTTTTAATTTATTTTTGCTTTTGAATTAATAAAACTATTTTTTTTATTTCTTTTCAGTTATTTCAATTTATTTATTTTTAAAAATAAGATATGATGATGTTTTGTGTTGAGCTGACTGAAAACAGGTGCAAAACGTATATGATGCGAATTTCAAGAAGTTTCAGTACACTGGGATCCACCAATCCTACCCAGATCGAACGATCCCTGAGATGAGAAAAGCTGAAAACCAGTTCATGTACAGACCAATGCTCCCTTTTGGTCGTAAAACTCCTTCCACGGTTTATGGGTTGCTTTCTTGTTCGCAATTCAATATCTCTAGTGTTGTTTTGCAGCACCCATTTTCTTTGATTTTATATCACTGCAGGATGCAGTGATTTAAGTCTGGGGGAAGGGATGTCTGATTTCTTATGTTACTCACACTGTGTTTTCTTTTGTTTACTTGTTCAAAATTTTTTTCCGATTTTTTACAAAAAGAAAACTTTTTCATTTTTCTTGAGTCGTTTTATTGAGTCAAAACATGGGATTTTACATTTTTCTTGGTTTCGATTTTATGTTGACATTTATTGGACTTAGTTCAGGAAGATTAGAAACACCATCAGTGGATCAACTTTACCCGAAGCGACATATCCTTTGGAAATCTGAATGATTAAGCGTTGACTCTATCTACTTGGACCTTTAACTTGGACTAATCTTCTCACTTAGGGGCTCGATATTGCAAAAAGATCATATACATCTGGAGTTCACCCCATTCTTATTAGAGCTCCAGATGGCCAAGCTCATTTTTAGTTTGGTTCCACACCCTTACACCCTTTTTTATTCAGACCCCAGTCATCTTTCGCAACATTAGGAGCATGTGCACCCAAGTGCAAAAACTACAGAGTATGGGAGCCGGTACAACCAAATGTTATAAAGATTTCCAAGTAAGCTATCTTGTATCAGTACTTCATCTATATTAGTTTGAGTTGACTATTGGTGCAGCTTTAGTAGGATTGATGTACATGGTTAGAACTGGTTCTAACATCCCCTTCTCAGAAACAAATGCTCTGGGATTGACCAATCCTATATTGATCCATTGATCCCATCTCATCCCGAGAGTCTATTTAAAAAAAAAAACAAAAAAGAAAGAGAAGGGAAAGAAGTTTGAAGGAACCAAAATAAAACATTTTATTTATTTAGTTAGCTATTTGTTTCTGTTACTTATTTTATTTTAGCACTAATAGCAACTCTATTAATATCATTATATAGAAGCTTACTTGGGATCCAAGGTTCAGGAGGTTGTGCACCATCTTTGGTTTCCATCTCACTGTGATTTTGCGCATTGGCTTGCACCGGAGTTCATCTATCATGCCTAACCAGCACCCTTAAAATGGCCCCCCGTTACTAGCCCTTAGCAATTTCGACTCCATTTGTGAGACTGCACGCAGCATTTATAAATGTTAAAGGGCCAACAATGGAGATTTCAGAAGTTCCCTTGGATCTCGGATGATAGAGTACGGTAATGTTTGCTATGCTTATGGTAAAGTACATGTTGTATTGCTAAAGTTTGATTAACCTTTCACAAGGTTTTTTTTCGGCTTACATGATCAACATGATGGATTTCTAAAGCTAAGCGTAAGTTCCTGTTTTTCAAACTTCCACTTCTGAACTTTGTTTCATTGTCTTGTTTCTTTCTTGAGGACAAACAAGGATTCAGGTCTGGGGGTGTGACGATTGTCTATTTTGACCCATTTTTCTTGTTGTTTTACTTGTCTTATTGAGTCTAGAAGTTAGGATTTGTGTTCTTCTGGCCGGTTTTAGTGTCTTTTCAGGTTTTCACTTCCTTGGAGCTAAAATGGGCAAAATGGAGCAACTTTGGACGTTTTTACACATCATTGGATTTTAGAGACATCCTGGATCGATCAATCCTGAAGAGGATCGACCAAGCATGACGAGGATCAACCGATCCTGAAGCATATCGGTTAGTCAAAGGAATCTATGAGGTGGCACGGATCAGATGAAGAAGATTGATCGATCCAAGTCGGATTGATCGATTCCGATCATGAATATTCTCCAAATCGCGCATTAACTCTGATTTTTAACCTAGAAGACACTCTACAAATAGGGATCATTTCTTGAGCGGCCAGAGAGACCTAGACACGATTTTTACTGTTACTCTGCAATATTATTTTCATTTCAGATCTGTAAACTTTTACATTAATTTTTCTCAGATCTAAAGTATTTTCATTGCATTTTCAAGATCTATATTCTGTATTTATCTCTTTCTTTGCATTTTCAACCATACAACATCATGATCTATCAACCCATTACCATGTTTGAGTAGATTTGCATGTTGGGAGATGGGATTGATTCAAAGGGATTTAATGTTTAATTAGGTTATTGTTATAGATTAGAATTATGGTTAATAGATCTCTATTTCTATGAAACAAATATTTTTGTTAGGTTGACGAATCTATCAAATGATTCATAGGGTTTTATAGTACAGCTAGCGTTGGCTATTCTACCCGGAGTCTATAGTTTGTAGGCTTGATTTCCAGATTTCTAAGAGTTGAAACTGGATCTACAAGTGAACTCTATCAAACTAGCTCAAAATATGCTATCATAGGGTCCTAGCGGATTTATGATAGAATAATATTTGCTTTTAATTAAAAGATATATTAGATTAATATTTGCTTTTAATAAAAGATCTATTTTGGTAAAGTGTCTGTGTTCTAGATCTAGATAATTTAATTGCTAATCCGGTTAGATATCATTTTTATTTATTTAAATCTCTGTAATTTCCCAGATCCCAACATTTTTTTTTAAATTGATTTCTTTCATTATTTGATTTTATTCAGATTTTATTCGGATTTTCTGTGATAACAAAACTTTCCATATTTTCATCCTAACTCTGTTTTGATCTCTAAGATCTATATTGCTCTTTACTCTCTGTGGATCGATCCCACCATTATACTGCCGCGCACAACCATGCATTTGCGAAGTTTAGATGTTGGGTAAAACCTGATGCATAAAACATCACATCAACCAACATGTCTTGTACACCATCATGTTTCTTGGACACTATCATGTCTCTGAAATCCAGCATGTCTTTGTACACCAGTAGATCTTGTACATTACCATGTCTGGTACACCATCATGTATATGTATAAACATCATGTATTGTACACCAACATGTCTTGTACACCAGTATGTCTTTGTACACCATCATGTTTCTTGTACACCATCATGTTTCTTGGACACCATCATGTCTCTGAAATCCAGCATGTTTTTGTACACCAGCATATGTTATACACTAGCATGTCTTGTACACCATCATGCATATGTATAACATCATGTTTTGAAACAAAAATTCGGGACAAGATTTTACAGAAATGGAAACATGACGATAATTTAGGCATAAAAAAACATCCACTAGAGGCATCCACTAGATCCACCACATATCTCTAACTCATCGGCAAATATTCAGCCACCACATATCTTATACGTTCATCCATCTTAAACTCATCCACCTAGCCATCCCCCACGATCCATTCAGCACCTCATATCATCCACCATAAGCTCATCTACTCACTCAGAACTTATACTCTCATCCACCTCCAGCTCATCCATCCAACCATGCACCACCACGTATCTAACACCCCATATCATCCACCATGATGTATCCAGCACCTCATATCATCCACCATAAGTTCATCCACTAACTCATATCTTATGCACTCATCCACCCAGCCATCAACTGCGACGTATCTAGAACAAGAAAAAAAAAGAAAAAAAAAAAATGAAAAAACATAGTAATGGCACAAACTGTAAATAATAAGATAACATAGGTGCAAAGAATTTTAATTCTTGTACACCACTATATCTCTGTACACTGTATATGGCAACTGCTCATCCACCACATATCTTATACATTCATCCACCTCCAGCTCATCCACCACGACGTATCCAGTACCCCACATCATCCACTAGAATCTTATACATTCATCCACCTCCAACTCATCCATCCCAACCATCCACCACGACGTATTCAGCACCCTATATCATCTACCATAAACTCACCCACTAACTCATATCTTATACAGTCATCCACCTCATACTAATCCATCCAGCCATCTACCACTTCGTATCAACCACCCCATATCATCCACCATAAGCTCATCCACTAGCTCATATCTTATATAATCATCCACCTCCCACTCATCCACCCATCCATCCATCACGACATATCCATCATCCCATATTATCACCATAAGCTCATCCACTCACTCATAGCTTATTAACTCAGCCACCTCCATATCGTCCACCATAAGCTCACCCACTCACTTATTTCTTATTTGATTCACACAAACGGTAGTCGAGACGATGGTTATAATGGTGGATCACTCTTATTAGATGGTGGTTATGAGAGTGTACTAGACGATAATTATGGCTGAGTGGATCCACCCAATCATCCACCTCCAACTCATCCACCCAACCATCCACCACGACTTATCCCCCGCTTATATCATCCATCATAAGCTCATCCACTAACTCAGATCTTATGCAGTCATCCATCTCCCACTCAGCCACCCAGCCATCCACCACGACATATCCAACACCCTATATCATCCACCATAAGCTCATCCACCCACTCACAAGACGAGTGTATGAATGTAGTGTACAAAGGTATTGTACGAAGGTTCTGTACAAATATATTTGTGTATGACACGTAATAGTGTACGGAACATCAATGTACAAACCGGATGTACAAAGGTGGTGTACAAGACAGTATTTTTATTGTACACCCATATAAATTAGATCTTGTTAGATTCACAAAAATATTTTAGAAAATAAAATTTGATTTTAAAGATTTTTTGATAAATGATTTCTATTAGAAATCAAAGAAATAGAAATTGGAAGAAGAGATAAATGGAAGAAAGAGAGAGAAAGAGAAATTGTCGAAAAAGAAGAAAAAAAAGAAAAAAAAGCTTTAGTGGCAGAGATGTAAATATCACAAAAATGCAGGGGCATAAACAACTCGAAAACAGTAACACACACCCTCTCTCATCTGATTTTCCAATTGTAAATAGTATATGGCTCGATTTGCTAATTACTTTAAAAACATCCCAATCAGCCAATTCACCCATAAAAAAAAGGAAGTGAGGAAGGAAAAATGGAAAACTGAGAAGAATAAAAAAGGAAATCAAATAAGAAACTAAAAATGGAAACAAAAATTGCAATTGCGTGTTAAACAATTATAATAATGATATAAATTATTAAAATAATAAAACAAGTGAGTTGGAGAAGAAGACTTATGCATGCACGTATGCAGTAAAAATGAGGTGGAAGTGGGATGATTTCAATTTATGAAGTCATGGTACATATTTATAGCCTTACAATGGCTTTGGCTCTAAGGTACAATAGATTTGGCTCCAAACAATAACTACTTTGGTTACAAGCTATTAAAACTTTGACTTCAAGCTATAAAACCTTTGGCTCCAAGTAATTATGGATAAACAATTTATTATCCATAACACTCCTCTTTGATTATCCATTATTATTCGTGGATTACGTATTGCCTCATTAAAAGATCTTATCATAGAAAAACCCAGTGGGACAAAAACCATGATAAAGGAAAAAGAGTACAGTGACGTAACCTTCCCCTAGAAAAGAATGGTATAATGTTTTCTTTTATATGTCTCATAGATGATTCACATTCTCTTCATTCTCTTGATGTATAACAATCACTTTGGGAGAGTGTGAGACCGTTGTGATAATATATCCCTTTGATGTATATCTTCTGCGTGTTATATGCTGCCTCGTTAAAAACCTTATCATAGAAAATCCAATGAGACAAAAAATATGATAAGGAAAAAAGAGTGCACGCATATCATTATATTTCTCCCCCTGGAAGCATCATCTTAAGGAGATGCATTCTGATAATCTGAATCTTCTTTCGGAAGTTGGAATGGGGAGAATCTTTGTAAATAGATCTGCTGCTTTTTCACTGGCGCAAACATGCTGGATATCGATCTTCGTTTTTCCTGAGTTAGTGCTAATAGGAGAATAACCTTGAAGGAATGAGTCTTGCAATGTCGCTCTTGATATCTTCTTTTTTGATTTGAGCGACATACATATCCAGCATCTGCAAAACCAACTTACCAAACTCGGGGGTATCTAGAATAAAATAGATCTTGGTCAATCATACCTTGAAGATAACGGAAGATACGTTTTATCTCATCTCAATGTATGCTTGTAGCGGATGAGTTATATCTTGCAAGTAAATTAGTAGCAAATACTATTTTTTGTTTAAGAAAAATTACAAGATATAAAAGTCCACTGATAGTACACATATAAAGTACTTCAGAATATAGTACTTCCTTGTTATCTTGACAAGGTCTGAATGGATCTTCTTCAATTCTCAGAGGTCTATTGACCATTTGAGTACTCAAGGATTTGCTTATTCATAATAACGCATTTCCAATCCTAGCAGGAAAAGGAGGGAAATTTAAGATCCTTTTTACTATAATTTGATTGAAGCACATATATTTGTATCTTGGAACTTCTCTATTAAGAGCTCGAGACAAAGTTTTGTCTTTCCAAGATATTTTCTTATGAACTCATCTTTCATATGAGTACTTGCATTATCAATATGATCACAAATCAGAATGAGGATTTCTTTATAAAAACACAAGAATTTCTTTGACAAATATTCGCTTAAGCGATTTTGAGTCTGGATTATTTTAATCCACAAACTGAGCACATATCTTCTTTGGAGGTGCTTAATATAACATCTCTTTGATAGATTTTCAATCAGAATACCTGCGACAAATTTTTCTTCTAAGGTTTTATATTCCAAATAACTCCTATAGAGTTTTGATGATGTTTGAAAAATCATTCTTAAAAGTTTCCTTGAATCATAATTATGATATTATATATCTTTCAGGGATTAAGCTTTATAAGCAATTCCCTTGAGGCGCTATCCAAGTCGCTCATTAGCATCAAAACTTTATTTATAGGGTACTTAACAAAACTGGCACAACATACCTATTTTGTTTTATATATCACAATACCCTTTGATGCTTTGACTAATGCTCCAAAATTTCTTGTTTATATACGAGTTTAATATAGACTTGGCTGCCTCTTTATTTAAATCGCGCATGCTTATATAATTTATATTGTCGACAATCACTTTTGTTTTTCTTTGGTTCTATGTTTTCCGTAATGACATGGTTAATCGAGATCTCTTAATCATTGATCATTATCAATGATTTTATTCATGTACATAATTTAAAAATTAACCATATGTCAACGGTCCATTTCTCCCCTTTAGGAGTCTAATCCTCTTAACTATTTGCTCCTTTTACTTTTGAGGATTTTCTTTATTTATAGAACCAAAGTAGTCTATTGCCATAAACTTAGTCCTTCATGGACATATATGGATCATTTCAGGTGGAATATGAAAATGAATTATCCATTGAACTTTAAGTTCATATTTATTCATATAAGGATCTATAATGATAATTCATTTAATAAAATCTCATTCATCAGCTGTTATCCTTTGAATTTGAACTTCAAGTTCATAACATTTGTTCAAGGACTTAAAACTATTCAACTCTCCTTAATGATGAGAGAAAATTTATCATCAGAATGATGATATGCAAATATTTCAATAAGCACATATCTGAATGATGGCTTATTCAAAGTAGAGATTTATCTCCAACAATATATATTTTATTTCTCTTTGATATTGTGATGTGGTGGAGTATTTATACTATATATATATCACACACTCATATAATTCCGAAAGAGAAAACTTTAATCTCCAACCATGACTAAATATATGGGTGAAATATACTTTAATAACTTGTTGGTTTTATGAGTAAAATCATTATGACATGCAAAACTGCATGTTCCATGCCAACTCATGAAAATTAAATTTCACCATATATCGTTTTGTAATCTTTTTGATTTGTTTTATAAACGATAAGCTCATTTTAGTGTGAACATCATCTTATGGATGTCACTAGTTATTTAAATCAACTTTCAATAAGCAATGAATTTCAGGATGTAAACTCACCAAAGTAATTCAAACTTTGGGACGTAAACTCACTACAATTATCAACTTATGGTCGATGTGAGATTCTTTAATTCTCTCTCTGAAGATGATGACTCTTCTAGTACATTCATCTTGAAATGAATCTCACTAGGATCAATAACATATCAAATTATTTCCTCATTTTGAGTAAAGTATTATGCATCAAATCCCATGAGACTCTTAATAATCTTTCTCAAGATGATGGTTCTTCTTATCCTTTCATCTTGGACCGATTCTTAATTTTAGATCAGTTATATGAATGAGTATTATTGGGGGTTGAGCTTGTTTGACCAAAAATGGTGATTTGGCCTAAAAACCATATGATTCATGAGGCATAGCCTGCTTTAGAATCAAGGAGGATGCATAGCCTTCTACTCCACTAATAATTTAAATGAAATATAACATATATAAAATTTAAACAACTTTAATATAAACTAAATTAAATGTTACCTTCAATGTATGAATGCTAAGCATGCAAGGCTTGAAAGCTGAATCTCTGATTACTCAGATTAAATTTTCAATGGCAATGATTTTTGATATTATTGATTGACCGGGATGGCAAAACTGGCTATGTTATTCTTTAAGCAATTAGTAAACCTTAGGTTTACTATCATTTATGTCATCTTTAGTTTTTCATGATATAATCATATACATGCATGTCTCCATTTTGGTCTAACATTCGATGCCACATTTTATGATCTAGAGAAGAAAGAATTATTTGTGTCAAGAGATGTGATGTTCTCATAGAAATTTTGTCCGTTTGCAGAAAACAGTTCTGCGTCTGAAAACAGAGCAGATGATGTATGACAAGATTTATGGGCTCCAATGGCTACATAAGTTGTACTAGATGATAATTTGGGCCTAGACAATCAACTTGTACAGCTATTTACAGTTGACAGGCCTCTCACATCAGATGGGCCTTCCACTGTTAATACACAGCCCATACCAGAACCAGTGTCACCAGTCAATCCTACGAGCTTCGATCAAAACTCGCCCTCACACTTGTCAGACACAGAACCTGAGAATCAAAATAGCGACAATCGGACAGACGAAGACGATGTTGAGGATACAGAACCACCAATGGGACGGGGTCATCGACAAAAGACGGTCTCCGTCAAACTCAAAAGTATTATGGTGAAGTCAAACCCTGTCAAGAATAATTTGGTGGACACCAAGCCAATTTATCTCTCAGATAAGGTCACTTATCCTCTAACAGATACTTATTCTACTGGTTTTTTCTCAGAGAAACATGTCGCATATGTTATGGCTGTCATAGAAACAAAGAAACCAAGATATTTTCGAGAAGCATGATCCGATAACCGCTGGAATAAATCAATGTCAGTTGAAATTTTAGCTTCAGAGGAAAATGGAACTTGGTCTATCGTTGATCTACCACCGAGTAAACGTGCTATCAGTTGCCTATGGGTTTTGTAAGTCAAGTTCAAATCGGATGGAACCATTGAACAATTTAAATCTCGATTGGTAGCATGATGTATTGCATATTTCATGTTTTCTAAGTTATGTTTGAAGAGGTTTTTGGAGTCTTTCTATGTTTTTAAAGTCTTATCAGGTTAAAACACGTTTGATGGAAATCTATGCGTATGGAGCAAGGATGGGAGAAATACAGCTCAAAATGGAGTGTTTTGGAGCTCAGATCGATCGGTCTCTACCTAGATCGATCGATCCAATTCATGGAGAAAGCTGAGTCTTCATCAGATTGACAAAGCAGAGCCGGACCGATCGATCCACCCTTGGATCGATCGATCCAAGCCACCAAGAAATTGTGGATTGATTTCAGATTGATCGGTGCACATTGGATCGATCGTTTCACTTCAGATCGATCAATCCACACCTGGATCCAGCCTTATTTTATCCAAAACGCAGAAAAGGAATTTTCGGTTTATTTTCCTGTTTCAGTTTAGTTTAGACCCAAAAATGTGTTTAGACTTATTTTTTCTTTTTTTTCAGCCATTGTTTAGGCTACGCATTTTTTCTATTCAGACTTCTGACTTTTGGATCTTGTAAGCTTTGGGAGACAAATCTCTGACTCTACATCTGTTGAGAAGACTTCTATACCCTTTTTGGATTTCTATTTAGATGATCATGAGTTTTTCTTCATCTCCTTGTGTTGTCTCTATTTCCATGGCTGAGTAGTTTCATAGTTAGGTTTAGGGTTTTCAAAGGGATTTATGAATCACTGAATCAGATATAGATAGGGAATTATTTGGGGTTCTTCATCTATTGTTGATCTTATTGTTGGAATTGAATTGATCACTTGGTTTCTGATCTTAGGTTGTTTAACGCATCAAAAGTGTTTGTTTAAATGCCTGAAAGAACATAGATGAACTGATTGTCCTTAGCCAACGAAAGCTGATGTTAAGGCAATCCGTGATCATATTGAACATGCTCATTAATGCTTTTGTACAACTCTAAGTTCAATCGACATTTTAGATACTTAGGTTACTAGATAAAGTGATTGATACCACGACAGTGGATTAGTTAAATCTTTATGTTTGAGTTCTAGACGGTTATTATTTAGCCCTGAATAATTATCTGGTTCATGATCTCTGAATTTCCGCGAATATCCCTTGACCTAGCGCTTTTTAATTCATAGTTTACACCGTTTAAATTTGTATTTTTGTTTCACATCACAACCAACAATCATATTACTGTCTTAGCTTAGTTTCATTCTCAAATAATTGCAGTGTAACCTTGGTCCTTGTGGATTCGATCTCTACATTACTACAACATTTGATGTGCACTTGCAGTAGTTTATTTAGGGTTAAAACTCTGTGTATCATAGCACTAGGGAATTAACTGACTGAAGGTATATATTATTGGGAAACATTTGCACCGGTTGCAAAGATGAACACTGTTCATATTTTCCTTGATGTGGCAGCAAAACAAAATTGGGTTGTGCATCAAATGGATGTACACAGCGCCTTCTTTCATGGAGACTTAGATGAAGAAGTCTACATGAAGATGCCACCTGGGTTCCAAACAACTGGAGGTAACAAAGTATGTCGTTTAAAAAAGTCAATTTATGGACTACGTCAGGCTCCTAGGTGCTGGTTCACTAAGCTGTCAACAGTTCTTCTCAGTTATGGATTTAAGCAGTCACGCTCTGATTATTCACTCTTCACGTTAACTAAGAAAGGAGTCCGTCTTCATATATTGGTCTACGTGGATGATTTAATAATAACTGGAAGTTGTCCGTTGGCTACACAGGAGGTTAAGGACTATTTGTCTTCATGCTTTCATATGAAGGACTTAGGTCCTCTGAAATACTTCTTAGGCATAGAGGTAGCACGGAATAAGTCGGGTTTCTATCTCTGTCAACGGAAGTACGCATTGGATACCATCAATGAAACCAATATGCATACTGCAAAATCCACATTGTTTCCGTTGGAACAGAATCACAAGTTGGCATTATCAAAGTCGTCCTTGTTAGCTGATCCAACTCAATATCGACGCTTGATAGGCAGGTTTATCTACTTGGTTGTCACCAGGCCGGATTTAGCTTATTCAGTCCATGTTATTTCACAGTTTATGAAAGCTCCAAGAAAAGATCATTGGCCGGCTGCAATGAGATTAGTTTGCTATCTCAAAACTGATCCCAGCCAAGGCATTTCCTTCACGCACAAGGTAGTTTACAAGTCATAGGCTGGTGTGATTCTGATTGGGGAAGTTGTCCACTTACAAGGAGATCGGTCAGAGGTTATTTTGTACAGGTTGGTGACTCTCCAATTTCATGAGATCCGAAGAAACAAGATATGGTTAGTCGTTCTTCCTCTGAGGCAGAGTATCGTTCTATTGATCTCCTTACACATGAATTTATTTGGTTAAAACGGCTGCTCAATACACTTGGTGTTATCCATGATCGTCCTATGAATGTTTTTTGTGATAAAAATTCTGCTATCTACATAGCGACTAACCCTGTTTTCCATGAACGCACGAAACATATTGAGTTACACTTCCTCTTTGTTCATGATGAAGTCGTCTCTTCCAAAATTCTACTCAAGCATGTTCCGACACAGTTCCAACTTGCTGACATCCTGACCAAACCGATAGAAAGTGATTGCATTAAGGATTTCCGCTTCAAGTTGGGCATCAGAAATCTGTATGCTCCCACTTGAAGGGAGGGGTATTACGGTTTGGTTTTTCATATTGGTTTGCTAATAGAGTATATTCTCTCTGATATACTAGTTACATAACAGCTCTGAGTTGTAGATATCACTAGATTGTCGCTGTAGCTTCTCTATATATTTGTACAAAGTATCATCAATAAGATCAACACATTTTCAACTCTTCCCTGCTCCAGTTTAAATATGCTGGGAATCACTACATTCTTTTCATGAAGATTGTGTCATCGAATGGTTGGAACAAGATAATAACTCATGCTCTCTCTGTCCCCAACCTGTTTACTAAGAATCAGAGATTGACGAAGAATCAGAGAGTGAAGGCGAAGCCTAATTAGGGTTTCAGAGTATATTTTCTTCTTCTTGTTAAGTTTTAGTTTATCTTTTTTGTAGGTTGTAAGATGCTCATTAGGGTTTCTCACAGTTGCAACACAGTCATAATCTCCAAACACATAACAAAGTCATTAGAGACGAGACTTTAATTTATAGAGAAGAGTGGTTTGGTCCCGAACTTAGGGACAAGCTCTGTGAGATTCAGCTTGATCCGCAAATTTTGAATATTATGCGAATATTTTTCCTTATCGTGCAAGGATCAGCTCGAAATAGAATACTTAAGACTTTTTCCTCAATGATAAAGATTCGGGAATATTTACTAAAATAATTTAGACATAATCTAGAAACTTCTGGACCTATTTGATTTTATGCAAAAATCTTTAAGAGAAATTAATTAAATTAAAATTTATATTTGTTTACCTAAATTTAGTTTATTTGCAATGTTAGTTTTCCAAGTTTCATATTTTTCTACTAAATTACTAATTTGTTTAATATATTTTAATTATTTTATAATATTAATTATATATGGATATTTGTTTGATATAATGCATATTATTTTGATATTAATATTTAGATTTCTAGTCATTTATATGGAGTATACATGAGCTTAGAGTAAGGTTTTAATATTCTTGAAGATTGAGTTAAGTTGTATAGACAAAATCAAATGAGTAGGAAGAAAAGCTTATTTTACAACGAGTTAATAACCAAGAACTTTCATATATTTTGGTTAATTTTGGGTATTTTAGTTATTTGATATAAAAATAATTAATTTTGGGGTTATAACTGTAGGCTAATTGAGTTATATCAAGTTTAAATATTATTAATATTGTTGGGTATATAATTGTATTTCGAGAATTTTTGGGCATTCATTCGGTTTTGAGTTCAGTTCAGTTCATGTTTGGTCTTTCGAATATAGGAGTCTAGGACCCATTTGGATTTTTTTTGGGTCCTGGATTCAGTTTACTTTTTTAGGTTTCAGATATTTTGTCCATGCTAAGACGTTGGTCAAAAATTTAAAACCTGTCCATCGGACGGGTCCTTATCTAGTTATTAATAAAAGTTTGTCCCAAAAAGAATAGGCTCTTATAAAACATGTGATTTTGCATAATATACTTCCATCTCTTGCTCCATAGTGTACCTTCCCAAGCTAGTGAAACATAGTGTGAGTCTAGCACTATATATACTAGTGAAAATATTTTTCTCCATCCAATGTTGGACATTTTGCTCATTTTGATACTTAGGGGCTGTTTGTTTGCTTAGTTGTCATTTCCATTCAACTAGATCATCCAGATATTCCATCTCCCTAATCCATCTAGATGATGTTTTTTGGGTTATTCATGTGAATGATCCATTTGAATGAACCTTTTTGTTTGTTTGCATAGTTGATGTAAATTTTCATCTCCCTCTAAAATCTAAATGCTTTTAATAAGAAAATGACTAAAATACCCTTTATTTAATTTAATTATATTTAAATTTTAAATATATTTGAAAAAGATAATAATAAAACTATTAATATATTAATATATTAAAAACATAATAACCGTAAAACCAAGATTTTTTGAAAATACTAAAATGACATTTTGCCACAAAAAAATGTTTAATCGTGAAATCACACTTTTGACTTACAATCACAAAATGGTATTTTTCGTCAAAACCGTAAAATTGCAATTTGATAGAAAATCACAAAATAACATTTTTTCTGCCAAAACCAGGAAATCACAATTTCGACGAAAAATGATTTTTTCCCCGCCAAAACCGTAAAACTGTAATTTTGATGGAAAATTGCAAAATAGCGTTTTCCACCAAAAACATGAAAGTGCACACTGTCGTTTTTCTCGCCAAAACCGTAAAATCGCAATTTCGATGAAAATGAAATTTTCCCAACGAAACCGTAAAAACATAATTTGACAAATTGTTTTTTGCAAAATGACATTTCGAAAAAATTTGAAATTACAAAATGGTATTTTCCCGCCAAAACCACGAAATCAAAATTTCGACGAAAACACTTTCCTGCAAAAACCGTAGTTTCGACGAATAATCATAAAATGGCATTTTTTTGCAATAAAACGTGAATTTACAAAATGGTGTTTTCCCGCTAAAACCTTGAAATCGAAATTTTGACGGAAAATGACGTTTTTCTGCAAAAATTGTATAACCGTAATTTTGACGAAAAGTCGCAAAATGACCTTTTTTTGCCAAAAACATGAATTTACATAATTTTGTTTTCCTGCCAAAACCGTGAAATCGCAATTCCGACAAGAAATGATGTTTTCTCGCCAAAACCGTAAAATCATACTTTTGACGGAAATTGCAAAATGATATTTTTCCGTCCCGTGTAAGTGCAATTTCGACAGAAAATTGTAAAATGTTGATTTTCGCCAAAACGATAAAACCAAAGTAGAAGATGATCCAACTACTATGGAATAATTTTTGAATGTCACTAATTAATGTTTGTTTGATTACTACTTACTATATCTCATAAGGAAAAAAATATGCGTTAGTTTGTTTAGATTTTTAGAAAAATTTGTTATGTATTTAGTAAATAAAATTGACTTTAGTTGTACTTTTCTAAATCTAGTAATACTTAGTTGGATCAATCATTTAGTTACACAAAATTTTATTATTATGAAACTAATACAAACACATACATGAAATAACCTTACTCTCTCTTTGAGATGTACTCTCAAACTATAAATCTAAGCCTCCTCTCGACTTTTTTCTGTCTTTGGCCCATGCAATCCAACTGATGAAAACCTAATTTCTTGATCTCTTACTTTTCTTTTCACATACTCTGGAGGTAATCCTTGAATAATATACTTCATAATCATAATGTACGATTGTGCGACCAGTGTTATCCATTTTCCTTAAAAATAATTATAATAACATTACTACGTTTCAGTGATACCAATTTGTACCCGTTTGTACCAAATGCAATAGTTATACCAGTTTGTATAATTTACAATAGTAATACCAATTTGCACTAGTTGTACTACATCGTGAAACTGGATATGTTCAAACCAAAACGATGAATTTATCTATAATTCATTGTAAATCAACCACTAATATCTATTTACTACCAACCCAACGTCCTAATAGACTTAAAATATAAGGTTTCCAATCTAATTTACATCAGTAGTCAAATCTATTAAAATCCCAACTGAAAAGATTCATCTCAAATTACAACATAGAACTGTTTTTTTTACTAGTAAATATAAACACATAAACATCCAATTAGATGAAAAACCCAAGAAATTGTAAGAAATTACCTGAATTTTGATACTTAGTCAAAATTACTTGTTTTATAAGTTACCCTCTTTGGACACTCAATTCTCATTCAAATTGACTTGAATTTGGACAAGTAAATATACTATCTAAGCTTTTGCGATGTTCCAGTTTATTTAACATGTATCTAAATCCAAATAACAAATAACAGTTATCAGACAAGCTTTAGTTTGTTCCTTGAGGGATTAATCATGTGGTGAAGTTTACTCGGTGGATCGCTTTCCAAGATTCTTTCCCCCTTCGTCGGAATGCTCTCCTTTGGTGTAAGTGAAGGTGCGTAGCGACCGTTCTCCCGCCTCTGGTTCTCATTTAACTAGCTGTGTAAGGATAGTTTATGGTCTTGTTTTGGCTTCTATTGCAGTGGTCCTGTGCCAATTTAAGCTGGGGCTGACAGCATTCACTAGTAGTGGAGGTTCTGTTCCGATGGTGTCCCTTTAGAGGTTTTCTGATCTGGCACTGTTTTGAGCGACGGCTTCCGCTTCCCTTTTTGGTGGTTTTCTGTGCCAACGACTGCAGATCTTCTTTGTAGTTTTACGGTTTCCTTTAGCCAGATTATTCTGTTCTGTGCTTGTTGCCTGGTTCTGGTTCTGCTTTTATGGAGAACAGGACCAGCCCTCACGGGGGTTTTGGGTAGGTTCTCTTATTCGGTTATCTACGTATTAATAGTCAAACCCCCAAAACCCCCCAAACCCCCCTCCCCAAATTGTTTTTTTAAATACATGCAAAAATCTGGTCTCGTGGCCATCTAAACGACAACCAACCATCTCTCGTTCTAGTGTTGAGGCTGCTTAAGATGAAAAGCAATTTTGGTTACAGAGAAAAAGTGTGTAAAGACTCTTCTACTTAAGATGAAAATACTTCATATGCGTGAAACTATCGTCTATTATGACAACATCAGTGTCATACATCTCTCGTCTAATCATGTTCAACATCAATGTATATATTGAGATCGATGTTTCACTTTGTGCGTGAATGAGTGGCTATCGGTGAAGTCAAAGTACTAAATGTTTCAAGTCTCACTTCTCCATTATTTATTTACTCTCGGGATCCGTTCCTCCGACTCTAAGACTGCGGAGAGTGTTAAAACATATAAATAAAAATTCGTAAATTCTCTTGTGTAAAACCCTAGATATGTTTATAATATATATACTTGATAGTAACACACGTTGTGTAGCGTGGGCAAATGTATACTTCATACTTTCTTACTATAATGAGAATATTGTTTTAGATTAAATTTATTATGTTATGTTTTGTTATCTTATTAATCATTATTATATACATAATATGGTTTGTGTTGTGTTAATTTAGGTAGTCTTTAACTATACACCTCTTTCTCATCGAGAGCGAATTCGGTTAGTCGTATACTTCAAGTAAGACGTGATACTATGGAAGCGGAAATAGAGGAAGATTTGAAAATAAAAAATGGTAGAACTGTTTCTGAAGAAATCGACGATGAACTTAAAGGATATGATAATTAAAACGAGTCTAAGAAATATTGTTTAATTATGATTTATATTTAACTTGTTTATATGAATATTGTTAATTTTACCTCCAAAATGATTTTAATGTTAATTTTAGTATGAAAGTTAATTTTTTATATATATATTAATATCGGTTTCAAAATGAATCAAACTTTTATTTACCAAAAATAAATTCCAAAGTAAAAACACAAGTAATCAACAGTTTACTCAAACAGTTATGTTTATTCGTTTTTTTTTCAATTATGTTATTAATTGTATTCTAGAAATATTCAAATGTACTAAATTATTAACATACTGCATGAACTCTTTAATTAGTTGCAGTTCGTGAAATTACTGAAATGTTTTTGGTTAGTAAATTAGATAAATATTTAATAATATAGCATTTTTGAAAATATAGTAAGATTGATAAATTATATGATTTCAAAAGTCCAGAGTTTACAATAATTTTGAGATGTTAAAATTTAGACATTATATATAGATTTTAGATGCAGATTTTGTTTTTGTATTAAAGATATATTTGGAGATAAACCATTAATTAAATTTGGTGTTTTATATTTTCTTTTTCATTTTGTAGACTATAAATTAGTTCATATCAATTAATATATTCACAAATTTAATATAATATTTCCTTTAATTGATATTTATTTATTTAAAAGCTTTTGAAAGATGTAGGAAATAGATCTAGTTAATATTTCATTTCAATATAAAAAAAATATATTTTAAATAAAAGATATAAATATTTTAAATAAAAGATATAAATATTTTAAATAAAAGATATAAATATTTTAAATAAAAGATATAAATATTTTAAATAAAAAATATTGTATAAGATTTTTTTGGATATCAGACTTTAAAACTATTTATTTTTTAAAAGTTTTAAATGTCTAACTTCTCTAAAAAGTTGTAGTGTAATTTTTTAAAGTCACAAAAATGATACTTTCATGGCTCTAGAAAAACTAAACTTACATAATAAGTTTCATTATTTGTTTGGTTTGGTTTGTTTTGTTAATTAAGAAAAAATAATTCAAATTCAAAATAAATAATTGATTAAAGTATCATTAATTAATAATGATACATTCAGTTCTATAAGTTACACTCAGAATTAACATAACAATCCCTAATAATAAATAATACAGCCAATTCTTTGAATTCTTTTAATAAGATTACAATAAAAATTGAAAATAAATAATAAATTTAATAATTTACTAGCATCTTATTGTTATGTAATAATTGTTCAAATAAGGTTTTTGTTTTGACAATTATTGTTGTCATTGGTAACAAGCGGTTGAATAGTAATAAAAAATAACATCAAACATGAAAAACATGAAACAAATTCAAAAAAAAATTCTTTAAAATAATATATATATAATTTCCCCTTCTCGTGTTTGAAAATATTATATTCTCTACCTTGCTTCGTCGATCGATTACCATTACTGATTACCTTCACTTGGTCATTGTTGGTATGACTCGTGAAGACTTGTACTGAGATATTTTCAAAGATCTAGGCCATTGAGAATAAACAAAAAATCATACATAAATAAAATTTATTATGTACTATTCAAAATAATTTATTATTCAAAATTATTTAAAGTCAAAATTTCTATAGCTTTTGTTACCAATAAGACTTTTATATAGTAACAGTTTCTACAGCCAAAAGCTTAAATCAAAAGCCTAAAGTAATCCGAAATAATCAGCTATTTCCTTTCATATGCTTAAAATAGAATTTTATATTTTAATATATCAGTCCTAGAATAAACACTTAATTAGGAAGAATTAATAGATACTTTGTCGACATATATAATTTCCAAAGTTGTTTAAGATTTCAAAGTTGTATTTGCTTTACAACACCATCTTATATGATAAAGAGTCATACTTAAAATTATGGTAATAATGATATAAAATATCATTTTATAAAAAGAAATTGCAGTTTCTTACTCATTTTTGGTCTGATTGGGAGCTGAGTTTAAACAAGGCGGTTGAAAATATTTTTGGCGGTTGTAGAGAAGACAATTAAAGAGAAGGTGGTAAGAGATAGAGGTAGAGAAAAATCAGTTAAGTTAGAAAACACATCTAAATTATTTTTGCCATTGGTAAGAAGCGGTTGAATAGTAACAAAATTGTAGTATAAAATAACATAAGACATGAAAAACATGAAACAATTCCCTTCTCCTGTTTGAAAATATTATATTCTCCTTACTAACTCCTTTCTCTACCTTGATTCTTCAATCGATTACCACTACTGATTACCTTCACTTGGCCATTGTTTTCATGACTCGTGAAGACTTGTACTGAGATATTTTCAAAGATCTAGGCCATTGAGGCTATGACTCCTAAAGGAAAAAAATGATTCGTGAAATCAATTTCTCTCCCACTCAAAAATTTGAAACAACTCCGTGGAAAGAGCGCAAACACAATAAAAAATCACTGGAATACCACAAAGCGTTGGAGGCAAAAATAATTTGATGAATTTGTCAACCCGAGTGACCATAAATCCTAAAAATTACATAAAAAATGTCATAATCAACAAAGTTAATTAATCCAAGTCCATTGAAAGTGTTGGTAAAGTTGCAATTATAAAAGATATTGATGACAGTAATGGTATGTTTTACGAGGAGGCTAATTTCAGTCTGGATGCTAGAACCCAAACTGCCAAACCTTTGGTTAACGCATCTACAACATCAACTTATGTTCCAATGCCAGAAACGTTTTCATGGGAGAATACTACAGAGTTACTTGAACATATGGATTACAGTCACATATTGATGAATATATGGGACTAATTTACAATGATGAAAATTCTCTAATCCAGATTTTCTGTTATCATCTGAGGTAATATATATATATATATATATATATATTTTCCTTTGTTTCTATATTTCATCTCGATGACCGTCCTTGGTCATTGTAAATTATTCCCACTAATCCACCAACATGTGACTGTAATCCATGAGTTCACATAACTCTTTAGTGTGATTCTCCCATGAAAACTTTTGGCATTGGAACATAAGTTGATGTTGTAGATGTGTCAACCAAAACTTTGGTGGTCTGGGTTCTAGCACCAGACTAATTTTCAGCTCATCGTAAAACATATCATTACAGTAATCATTATCTTTTATGTTTGCTGTTCTATCAACACTTTCAATGGCCTTGGAAATATCATCTTGTTGATCAAACGTTTTTATGTAATTTTCTAGGACGTTATAGGCACGCAAATTGGCATTTTCATCAATTTGTTTTTGCCTATGACGCTTTGTGGTGTTTCAAACGGGGTCCCCTAGGAAGGGTTTTTAAAACAGTAGGGTTTTTGAAATAAATTTTTTAAAGGGTTTATTTTGGGTATGGTAATCCATAATATAGTTACTCCACAAAACTTACTGAAAATTTGACATATAAGAAGCAAGATAATAAATTAAGAAACATACCTTCAACAGCTAAAGTCGGTTTCAATTAAGAAACATACCTACAACAGCTATAGGTGGCGGCATCTTGAACGAGAAGTGATAAAGCTTCACTCCTTCTATGTATTCCGGGTGGTTGATCAAACACCTACAAGTCAATTATGAGGTTTATAAGGGATAAAGAATGTACCTATATGATACTGAAAACAATATGGTAATCACATAACAAATTGGTAAATCACTTTTCTTCTACTACTATTTTGATCTGAAATTCTTGAAAGAAGTATTAAATAAAATGAGGATGATATTTTAACTAAATAAGGCAATCTTTCACTTCCCTTCGGAGAGAGGAAAATAGTCTGTTTCTTGTCTCATTGGTCGAGCAATCTGTTTAATTATAGATATACCGCCAATATGTCACAACAGGGTCTGACTACCTACTGATTCTATACATTTTTGGCGAGAAATGGTAAGGCAATGATACACAAAAACTTTTTCCTTCAATAATAAGACATTAAAGATAATGCACTCTAGGAAAGGAAATAAAGAGATGTGATTCGTAAGTATATATTATTCTAAATTAGGAAATAGAAAGAGTGCATAAAATGTAGCTGTTTTTAATAAAGTACAAAGCAATTTGTTGTTCTGAAAACAAAAATATGGTTTAGGAAAAAGAAAGGGAGAAACAGACCTTTGGACATAGCATGGTTATTGAAGTCTCTCTCCAGATGGAGGAATTTAATAGCTAAAAAGATAAGGGTAAAAAAAAATTATGAACAATTCTTGGATATATACAATGGAAATCGCAAACATGATTTTGAAATGATCTTATCATCAGGAATTCACTATTAGTTGTCTAAAAACTTAAGGAATCAACAAGTTAAAATTTATTGAGAAATTGATGATCATATGAAAACCACATACATAAAAGTAGGTAAAACTAACAAACTTAACTGTAGCAACAATAGCATAAATTATATTATTCTTATTACTGAATTGATTGAGACAACAAAGGGAGAGAACTACACACCAAAGAAAGCAACAAAATATAATGAGAGCCAATGTACAATTATAGAGAAAAGATCCAAAACACATATTATCTAAAATATAATTAAATCGAATAAATATCCAAAACATGGAGAAGAAGATCCAAAACACAGAGGAGAAGAATACTTACCCAATCCAACAAAGGTTTTGTAGGATAACTGTATTTCTGCAGAAAAATATTTAGATATGTTTACGAATGAAAATAGATGAAACAGTATTTAAGAATGAAATGAGATTTGCATACATTTACATAGAAAATGGATTTTTATTTAAACACAAAAAGATTTAAAAATACTTATGCGCCACAAATCTGTTTTCTCTTTCTCCTAGAACTGGTCAAATCTGCATTCTATCTGTTCCTCCTCTCCTTCCTCTCAGTGGCCAATCTCTCTCTCTCTCGCATCTGATCTGGATGTCTTTTCATCTCTCTAGGTTTAAGGTTTGGGGTGGCTAATGAGGTTGCAACCCTAGAAGCCTTTAAATACCTCTCCCTGTATGGGCTTAATGGGCTAGGGATTGGGAAAATGGCTTTGTTTTCCAAACATTTTAAAATATGCTATAATGAGGATGTTACAAATTCAATGTCTGTCTTTAGTACCTATTAAATTTATATCCAACATAATTATATTATATACAGTAGAACCTCTCTAAATTAATTATCGATAAATTAATAACGTCTATAAACTAATAAGTTATTCTGGTCTCGAGTTGGGCTGGTGTAATTAATAATTGATACGTTTCAATAAGATAATAAAATAATATTCTTTCTGAAATATCTATGTAAATATTTGGTCCCATTAATAACATAAATTAATAATCATGAAAATTTATAGTGTATATATATAAGATAGTTTATTTAAATATGATTCTAGTATTGTTTATTTATTTATATATTTGTAATTTTGTTGGAGTTTATCTCTATTTTTCTTAAAAATATCAAAAATATTTGATTTTATCTTCTCAAATTGTATCAAAAATTATAAAAAGAGTTTTATATGCAATGATTATTTTTAAAGTGTAAATGCATTAAACCATGTCATAGTATTGTCTTCAATTTTCTACTTTCTATAGAACGTTTTCTGAAATTCAGAAAACTCCCTATAAATTAATGATTATTAGTTTATCGAGTAATTAATAATGTCTATAAATTAATAAACTTATCGAGCCCCAACATTATTAATTTATATAGGTTTTACTGTATATTTATTAGGAATATCTTAAAAATAGTAAATTCACTTCTCAATTTAAACTTCTAAGGATGTTCACTCCTACAACTAGTATCATAAACACGGCCTTGTTGCCCAAGATTGGAGATTTATTTTGTGTTAAATTAGTTCAAATCGACCTATTTGTCAGAAATTTTTTTAAAGTTGATTTCACTTCAAATCAAGATGAGATGATATATGCTATCTCTTTGTAAAACATGTATGACCAAATCAAAAACCAAATTCAAATGCTTGTTGTCCCAGTTATAAGTCTATAACAGTTCATAACCGGTCCAAAAACAATCTTTTATTGATTAAGAAACAACTAGATTGGAAACTTTATCCAGCATATTCCAGTTGGCACCAAGCTCTGATTGATAAAAGGTTAGCAGTGTAGGATTCATGTGACTGAAAAGTATCTAATGAGGTAGATACAAAACCCTAACTAACCTAGTGTCGATAGCTTGACTGGTAAAGATCTTAAGCAAAGCTTAGAGGTCACCGGTTCAAGTAACGCTTGGAACAAAACTAATATTATATGCTATGATTTTGGGCCTAGAGGGATTACGAGCTTCAACCCAGAATCTCTTTGTATTCATAAAAAAAAAATAACTCACCAAAAATCTTGAATTGGCAAGAAACTCGGCTTCTAGACCTTTAAGGGTTTATCATATATATATATGGGCGATTGTCTAAAATTGACCCTTTCAAAAATCTATTTCCAAACGTGCTCCCCTGGGAAGGATATTTGAAATAGTAGGGGGTTCCCGTTTGGAATTAAATATTCACATCGGTGTCTATTTTTTTTGTATATATTCCTTTATATATACATATATCATACTAGGGTTGGGAATTGAAGATATGTGTTGCCAAAAACAATCCCAACAATTGTGGAAGGAAAAATCTCAATTTTATACAATATTCCCAAATTTCTAATCTATTTAAACCTTTTATTTCTAACTTTTGGATTGATCAAAAATCCCTCTGCATGGAAGAGATATACAAAAATTTTATATTAATCAACTTAACCTAAATTGTCTTTCTTTCTTCATTTATTTTTGGGTGTTACGGTGAGTTACTCTGTGAGGCTTGAAAGACTTGTTGATGTCCCTAAAATCACCACAAGATCTTTCACTATGTTTTGTCTCCACTAGAACAGTACCAGAGATGATTTCTCGGTAGGTCACCCATCATTAGATTTCTCTAGTTCCTGCATGATTAACTTTGGAGTACTGTCACTATGAGTTACAAAAAAATATAAATGAACTTTGGAGACATATGCAAGCAAATCAAATTTTGATGTGTTGAAAGTTTTAAACCATAAACGTCCACTACCACATATGCATGGTAAGAATAAACAAAAAATCATACATAAATACAATTTATTATGTACTATTCAAAATAATTTACTGTTTCTTATTCAAAATTATTTAAAGTCAAAGTTTCTATAGCTTTTGTTACCAATGAGATTTTTATACAGTAACAGTTTCTACAGCCAAAATCTTAAATTAAAAGCCTAAAGTAATACTCCTAACCAATCGGCTGTTTCCTTTCGTATGCTAAAAATAGAATATTATATTTTAATATATCAGTCCTAGAATAAACACTTAACTAGGAGGAGGTTATAGATACTTTGTCGACGTATGTAATTTCAAAAGTTGTATTTGCTTTACAACACCATCTAATATTATAAAGAGTCATACTTAAAATTGTGGTAATATTGATATAAAATATCATTAAATAAAAAGAAATTGTAGTTTCTTACTCATATTTTGTCTGATTGGGAGCCGAGTTTAAACAAGGCAGTTGAAAATGTTTTTGGCGGTTGTAGAGAAGACAATTAAAGAGAAGGTGGGCAGTAATAGAGGTAGAGAAAAATCAGTTAATTTAGAAAACACATCTAAATTATTGTTGTCATTGGTAAGATGTGGTTGAATAGTAACAAAATTGTAATATAAAATAACATAACACATGAAAAACATGAAACAAATTCAAAAAAATATTTCTTTCAAATATTATATACAATGTTCCCTTCTCGTATTTGAAAATATTTTATTCTCCTTAATAACTCTTTTCTCTACCTTGCTTCTTCAATCAATTACCATTACTGATTACCTTCACTTGGTCATTGTTGGTATTACTCGTGAAGGCTTGTACTGAGATATTTCAAAGATCTAGGCCATTGAGGCTATGAATCCGAAAGGAAAAAAAAGATTCGTGAAACCAATCTCTCTCCCACTCAAAACTTTGAAACAACTCCCTGGAAAGAGCGCAAACACGATAAAGAATCACTGGAAAGCGTCAGAGGCAAAAATAATTTGATGAATTTGTCAACCCAAGTGACCATAAAATCCTTAAAACTACATAAGAAATGTCACAATCAACATCGATATGAATCCAAGGCCATTGAAAGTGTTGATAAAGTTGCAATTATAAAAGATGATGATGACAGTAACGGTATACGAGGAGGTGAATTTCAGTCTGGATGCTAGAACCCAAACTGCCAAACCTTTGGTTAACGCATCTACAACATCAACTTATGTTCCAATGCCATAAACGTTTTCATGGGAGAATACTACAGAGTTACTTGAACATATGGATTACAGTCACATATTGATGAATATGTGGGACTAATTTACAATGATGAAAATTCTCTAATCCAGATTTTTTGTTATCATCTGAGGTAATATATATATATATATATATCTACCTTTCTTTCTATATTCCATCTCGATGACCATCATTGGTCATTGTAAATTATTCCCACTAATCCACCAACATGTGACTGTAATCCAAGGGTTCACATGACTCTTTAGTGTGATTCTCCCATGAAAACTTTTGGCATTGGAACATAAGTTGATGTTGTAGATGTGTCAACCAAAGGTTCGGTAGTCTGGGTTCTAGCACCAGACTACTAGTCAGCTCATTGTAAAACATATCATTACTATAATCATCATCTTTTATGTTTGCTGTTTTATCAACACTTTCAATGGCCTTGGAAATCTCATCCTGTTGATCATGACGTCTTTTATGTAATTTTCTAGGACGTTATAGTTCTGCAGATTGGCATTTTCAAAAGGGTCCATTTTGGGTATTTAATCCATAATAAAATAACTCCACAAAAGTTACTGAAATTTTACATATAAGAAGCAAGCTAATAAATTAAGAAACATACCTTCAACAGCTATAGTCGGTTTCAATTAAGAAACATACCTTCAACAGCTATAGGTAGCGGCATCTTGAACGAGAAGTGATAAAGCTTAACTCCTATGTATTCCGGTTGGTTGAGTAAATATCCAAAACATGGAGAAGAAGATCCAAAACACAGAGAAGAAGAATACTTACCCGATCCAACAAAGGTTTTGCCTTCGGAGGGGAGGGGGGGGGGGGGGGGGCTAATGAAGCTGCAACCCTAGAAGCCTTTAAATACCTCTCCCTAATATATACTAAATGGGCTTAATGGGCTAGGGATTGGGAAAATGGCTTTGTTTCCAAACATTTTAAAATGTGCTATAATGAGGATGTTACAAATTCAATATCTGTCTTTAGTACCTATTAAATTTATATTCAACATACTGATATTATATACAGTAGAACGTCTCTAAATTTATTATCGATAGATTAATAACCTCTCTAAATTTATTATCGATAAATTAATAACCTCTCTAAATTAATAAATTATTTTGGTCTCGAGTTGGGCTAGTGTAATTAATAATTGATACATTCGATAAGATAATTAGAGAAATTTTTTTTGAAATATCTATGTAAATATATGGTCTCATTAATAACATAAACTAATAATCAGGTAAATTTATTGTATATAAGATAATTTAATAGCTCACCTAGAAAAAAAAGCTACAAGATAACCCAATAACACAAATTAAGCGGGATGTACGAATTTAACCAAAACCCTAGAAGAGAAAAAAAGAGAAAGAAAACTCGATATCTGCAAGAGAGTGGAGGCCAGACAAGGTTATGGTTGGAGAGCCAGTCGTAGAGAATGCAGACTGGACCTTTCCACTGAGAGTAATCCTCGTAGATACTCGACACTTGCGTTATTTTCTTCCCACTTTCCCCCATTTTACCATCGATATGTTACTGTGATGACATCGTCTGAAAATCGTCCTTATTTTTATGTTTCCAACCTTTATTATTCGATCTAGAAGCTCTGGTTCCTCCGCTTGGTGTTGTTGGTTAAGACGAGGTATTAAATTAAAATCCTTATTTGAAACTTAAAATCTAGGGTTTCGGTTAACAGAGAGCCGTTTACGATAAAGTAACGAAATTAGATGCCTAAAAAACCTAGTCAATTAAAGTTGATGATTTAAATGGCCTATAGTACAAAGTTCATGTTTTAAATGGCCTAAATCTGAAAGTTTGTGATTTAAATAACATTAAAATTTTGTCTGAAATGACGTCGTTTTTTCACTAACGGAGCAGAGTAACGTGTATCAGTAGCTCTGTTAGTGGACTTAACTTCATATTCAATTTGGCCGGATCAACAAAAATTTCATGTATAAAAAATGAAGTCAACGAAAGTTGATGTTTAAAATGCCCTTCCACAAAGTTAATGATTAAAAATGGCGTTTTAGGGTAAGTTCACGATTTAAATGACATTTTTTCCAATTAATAACCACTATAAATTAACAAAATTCTCGAGATTTTCACAGATTTTAAATTTTTTTATGAAATGACATTTTAACCTTATATTAATGAAATAATTAATTTAGAAAATTGAAAATAATTAGGTAATGATGCATTGAAAAATGAGGGTATAATGAGAAATATAAAGGTAATAATGCATTGAAAAGTGAAAAATAGCTATAATTTGAAACAATTTTTTTTCTAGAAATAACTATAATTTGAAACGGAGGGAGTATAATTTATTCGGTTTAGCCCTTAACTGATTTTTCTTTTTTCAATCAAACATTAAATAACTAAAAATTCATTCTAGAATTGGTTGAGAATGTTTACATACATAGATTCAATCTTGTATTATATTGGTTGAAAACTCTTGAAGATTGTGTTAAGTGCCTGTTTATTACTCAATCTTGGGATATAAGAGATAAGAAACTCATGAATGAATTCACGAAATAAAACTTGAACACTCTCACAATTATTAAAAAAAAAAGAATATCAAACTTTAGTGTAAAAAATCAAATCTTATTTATAAAACTTGAACACTCTCACAATAGTTTGATACAAATTAGTTACAACAATTAAGGTTACCATTACTAAGTGGAATAAAGTTTGGTCTTATCAGATTTTAAAGTAGACGACTATAATACCAGACATAAGAAATCTTGTTTAGCTTTGCAATAGCCACACAACGACATAATCATCTGATAACACGAATAGTCTCTGCACTTGTTTTCAGATGTGCATGTGACTTGGTTTTAGCAAAGATCGAATTTACGTTTTATCTCAAAATCAAACTATCACTAGACAAGAAATTGTTCAGAAGATCCAATCTTATTAGAAAAATAGAAAATATGAAAATTTAAAATACTGAAGTTAAGGAATGAAATATTTGAATCACAACATATGTAGAAACATAATTATGTGTGAAATGTGTATCATAATTTTTTTTCCAATACATTTTTAAAAATTAGGTAGATAGATTTTGAATAAATTAACATCAATGTTAGTTTCCATAATATTGTTGTTTCAATTTGTTTAAATACACATATAATATTAGTCATGGTTTATTTATTTTAATATGAGTGTTTGGAAACACCTCTTAAATTGAATTTTTTTTTAATAGTGTAATAGATTAGGTGATGACCAGGGGGGGGGGGGAATTATTTTCTAAAACTGAAAATGTGTTGTACTTTTCGTCACTATTTAACAATTATCTGGATAAATGATAGCCTCATATAGTTTGTATTATGTTTAAACATTACATATCAGAATTTCCCACCCGATCTAAATTATCCTAACCCGTTTGGATAAAGCCATAAAAGTTATAGAATTTATCCCTTTGGATCAAAAAATATATTTCCAATGGGTAAATGTTCAGTTGGATCAATTATCTAAGATACCCGAATAACATGTTTGGGTTAATTATAAGTTTTTGAAAAAAGTCTAAATTATTTGTATGTTATTAAATTTACTTAAAACTATTTCATATTTGACAATACTATTCAAAAATATCCATTTTTTAAAAGGAAATTATGTAAAACTTTCAAAAGTTCTTATTATATAATTCAAATATATCGGTAATTATTTATTTTGAATAGTGATTCTATTCACATAAGTTAGATTAGATACCCAATCCTACCCTTATCTTACCATATTCCGTTATCATCTGACCCTTCAAGATCCCATCTCATCTCGTTTCTATTCTGAATTTTAAATATGATATAAATAAATGAGACTCTTTTATTTCTTTTTTCAGATTCCCATCCCATGTTTGTTACTACAAAATCCCATTTATAATTAATGGTATAGGATTTTGATAGTAGAGATTTTTTAATAAAAAGGATTTTGGTTTTAAATATATTTAAATTCAGTAATTTTTAATTGAAAAAAATAACAGAAAATGTTAAGAGAAAAACAAGGATGCTAATAACACCTAACATAAACGTTACTAACTGATATAAATATAAATTATGTTAAGCAATTAAGTTGGGTTTGTATATTCATACTTTCTTGACATTTTTGTAGAAATCAGTGGTTGGAATTAAAAAAAAAGAAGACAACAATAACAAGGGCAATAGCCAGTGTATCCTATTTATATTGTAAAGAGGGTATTAAATGCAGGGTCGGCCTGGAGCATAAGTAGGGTAAGCCACTGCTTCGAGCCTCCAATATTTGAAAACTTTTAGGGGCCACATATTTATTATAGATATGTTATTTAGACTAAAATATTTCAATGTAATAACATTTTAGAGAGGTCACATATTTATTTCTAATTGTTTTTTTGTTATAATTAATTTAACTAAACTAAAACAAGAAAAGGAAAGTAAATATAAATACATTTATTAGAAATTCATTTGCTAAAACCATAATGATCATAGAACTAGAAGTCTCAATTTATTTTTGTAGTTAACTACTTAATTCATCAAATTATTTGCTTCATACTTTAATATTTCATTTATTCATATTAGTTTCATAAGCTTTTAATTTCTTATCACATTTAAAAAATGCAGAATTGTCAACTCTTCCTAGACAATCCGATAGAAAAACTGACGCAAGATTCTGAATTCAAAAATGTATTAGAGTGTTTTTTCAACAATTAACACACATGTAAATAAATTTATTATCAATCGAGAGAGCTATGGTTGAAGAAATAAATTATAATGATCTAATGAATGATTTTCTGGGAAAAATGCGAGAAAAATTATATTTATTAAGTAGATATATTTTTATTATTTTAAAGATTTTTTAGTTTTCATATAAAATTAAACTTTAAATTAAATTATGAAAAGGGCCGCATTTGTTTTCTCGCTTAGAGCCACCAAAAAGGTTGGACCGGCCCTGATTAAATGCAAGGTAGTGTGTGAAGAGTTAAGAAGGTTCAAACCAAAAAAATGGAAGTTAATGAAGACGAAGAGAGAAGAAGAAGAAGAGTTTACTACTCTGATCTTCTCAACTGTCCATGTTTTGCTTTTCACAGAGCTGTTCAAGCCATATTGAGGTGTTTTGGTCTTGAGTCACCATCAACATCATAAACATCATTATCATCCCAGCCATTATTAGAAGAAGAAGACCTAAGAACTGATGAAAATTGAAACTGTAAGCTCTCTATGTTCACAGTCTGGTCAGCTCCTGTGGTCAACTTTAGGGTTTGATAATCCTTAATTTGGTGTCAGTGTCTCAGACTCTCAGTGACATATTGTAATAATGGTAATATTTGTGTTACTTTTTGGGTTTTAAGGGCATATTTATGTTCATTATATAGGTTGAAGAAACAGGATTCATGGCGAGGGTTAGAGGATTTATAAGAAGGAGACCAAGACCACCTTTTTGCTCAGGACGACCTGGTCAAATCAATTGATTTCTGATTAACACTTTTAAAGACTTGTGTTTGTGTGTGCCTTGTTCATGTTTATTAATCTCACCTATGGTCCTTACGTTCATTTGTGTTCTTGATCGGTTTACTTTTCTTTCTTTTTATTACCTTATTTGCAATAAACAAAATTGGTAAGACTCTTTTTGAAATATGCGCGACTTATTTCATTATATATATCGGATGCATTCTCTTGATTCGTCGTTGTTAACCATCGAATATAGCAATCTATACTTCTATACTATTAAAAGGGAAGGACACTTTAGAAGAAACCCTTAAATTTTAAGAATGTTACATACAATGCCAATGATTTATAGAAAAACAAAAAAAGAGTATGGAGCAATTTTGAAAAACACTAAAAAAGAGAAACACGCGGATTCTATAAGAATGGATCTAGATCTTTCTTGGATATTGGCGTCGGATTTTAGTGTTCAGATCGTCTAGAAATTCTAAAATAGTCAGTTTGATTTTGAAGGCCCAAAAGCCCATCACTGAATTGTCGGATAGTAACAATTTAGAGAATATTGAGATTGAGCTCCATCAATATTGTACACGCGGCGAATTTTCGTGGATCTCTTTCTTCCATTTTAAAATATATATTTTCCCTGAATTAGTTAAACAAATTAATCATAAAGTCTAGATAAACTCTTATATTAAATATGGAATCATAAATAAAATAAAATAAAATAAAATAATTAATTTCAGTTAAATATTTCTTACTTAAAACGAAATTACAAAATCTTACCAACATATATTGGCCTTATAAAGTTTCTTAGATTTTGTAATTTAATCAAAGGCCCATAATAGGTAATGTTTATATAATTTGGCCTTATAAATTAAAATTTTTGTGTTAACCATCTAGATTTAATCATCTATATTATTAGTCATAAATTTTGTTGTGTCCTAAACAATATGCCCTATTATATTAAAAACTAATATATTCAAAAAAAATTTATATTTTCCATGTTTTGCATTTTAAAACACTCAATGATCTTTACATATCTAAAAAAAAAATATACATACATCAAACACACAAATAATACTGGTTTTCAAAATAATATATAATAACAATACTTATAATTCACAATTACCAGACACAAAATACAACAAATACTTAGAGTTTAATATTTTGATAACTAAACAACTCGTGTTTCATAACATCCATATTCATAAAACATCGGAGATGAGCGCATCACGGGTTAATAATCTAATATTTATATAACTTTAATCACAAATGGAAAATGCAAGTATAAAATATGATTCTTTACCTAATCCTTTATCCAAAATAAATATTTTTAAAAGAGTAATTCATTATTAAAAAAATGGTTATGGGACGAAAAATTCCAACGAATACAGGGTTGGACGGTTTTTCTGTTCTGAAATGAACATGCATATTTTTCCATACATGATATACCTAATCATACATAATTATTTATAACATTTATATGAAAAATATTTATATAATTTTCATCACAAACAGAAAATGCAAGTATCAAATATAATTTCCTTACCTAATCTCTTACCCAAAAACCGGCTAAAACATGAAATAATTGCTGAACTTTACTAAGCAGATACTGCAAAATTTGGATATTTTATTAAATTATAAACCAAACCGAATCAGCAACCAGATCACATGTTTACCGGTCAAGCGAAACAGAGCGCCTTTTAAATCCTTTCCATTTCATGCTTATCATCAGACCAGGTCCTGCAAAAATATCAGAGACCTTTTTTTTTATCTTTTTACAATACACTAGATTCTTAAGGAAAACAAAACTAGACTAGGTTCTTAAGGGGAAAATAGAATTTTGAACTTTTCAGAAGCATTTAATTTTGTATAACAATTGTAAATAAATTGACTAGCTTATATTGTTTTGGATAGTAGTTGGATAAATTATAACCAACTTAAATTTTGTATATAATATAGTAGTTGAACAAATTATGATGAAAAATACTTGGGATCATCTTTAGGGGTGAATTATTTTATTCACCTCCTATAAATTCATCAAATAAGATGATGTAACGTTATACTATATTTAAATAAAAATAATAAACTAAAACAAAATAAATAAAAACATAAAATTATACCCTAAAGAATTCAGCGAATCCAATGGTTAAATTTTTAAAAATTTTCATTTATTTTATTTATTATTTTAAATTAAATTATAAAATAAGATTAAATAAATAAAATATATAAAATTATACCCCAAAGATACAACTCAGCAAATCCAAGAGATAAAATTTTTAATTTTTAAATTTATTTTAATATATTAATTAAATTAGAATAAGAAATAAAACTAAATAAATAAAATATATAAAACTATACAAGACCATCTTTATCCCACGTACTCTCATGAGTGTCTTAAATAAAATATAATATTAAAATTTAAAAACACCCACTTTGGGGATATAAGTATTTTTTCATTTTCTATTCTTCTTAAAATTTAAAGACACCCCCTCCCAAATAACCAATTGAGATAGTTTAATACATTTTATTTATCTAAGGGTATAGTTTTATATTTTTTGTTTACTTAAAGTATATAGTTTATATGTTTTATTTATTTAATTGTTATTTATTATTTTTATTTAAATATAATATGATGTGGTATCATCTTATTGGATTAATTTAGAGATGGTGAACAAAGAGGTTCACCCCTAGGAGTGAATCCAAGTATTTTTCAATTATGGATAGCTTAAATTTGTAATGAATTTAATTTTGGGATGCATTTGTTTATAGCTTTAACAAGCTTAGATTTTTTACAGTAGTTGAATAAATGTCATAATTGTCTCAATTCTGACCAAAATAGTTATTTTATCTAAATAAGTTGACTATGAAAATTAATCAATTTTCTTATTAATCTAGTTTCTTAACTTTCTTTTTGTCTTCAAAGTTTCAAATGTTATTAAATGAACTAGGATATGAAAACGTGAATTTAAATATACAAAAAATTGTATGTGGAAATTAAACATGTAAAATTTTTGGAAGTTAATCCCAGTTCAAAGAACACGATCTGGAGTGATGGCAGTATTCAACCGATTGGGAAGGAGTATACTATAATGACCCTCAATCTTTTAACTATAAAAAAACATTGAATTGATTAGAGGTGGGTGTAGACAGTAGACTACTAGATTTGTAATTTAGTAGTTCAAGAAAATATATAAAGATAGATTAGCTCTTAATCTTTTACCAAAAAGAGTATAGCATAGGGTAAAGTTTATATTTAAAAGTACGATGTTTTGGCAAGAGATACAAAATTGGAATAAAAGTAACATTTTCAAAAGACTAAAGCGGACAAAAAGGGACCAAACGGCCTAAGAGACATTGGTACAGTCCTAATGAAAAAAAAACTCAGATAAGTTCTCCATTCACTAACCAACACAAGTTCCACAAAATTCTGGTTTGTGATCTCCCAATATATTTATCATGCTTCGAAGAGGAAATCAAAAGAGGAAGAGAGAAACTTGTCTGACCGGATGTCTCAAGCTAGGTTAGATGTATGATTTTCTTAGTTTTGATTGATAATGTTTGATTTTGACTTCTTAAAAATGATGTCATACTTCCAGCTCTGATACCAGTTTATCTTCAGTCTTCAACTCGGACATGCTTACATACATGAGTGATGGACTTGGAACCAATTTAGCCAGAGTAAGTTTTCTGTACAATTAATATCTTCTTAAATTGCATCCAAAAATTGTGAAGGACTTTACATGCGATAATTGTTTCTTAATGTCTTATGCAACTAAAAATATTGAAGTATTGTCTTCAATTCTTACTTTAAATAGAATAATTTTGAAAATAGATAAATCTATCTATAAATCATTGATAAACTAATATTCTCAATAAATTAATAAAATACATTGGTCCCAATATTGTTAACTTATAGAGGTTCTACTGTAAGTTATTTTTAGACTAAAATATCCAAAACAACCCAAATATCATAAAGTTCATAATTATATTTATGAAAATTTAACTAAATTTTGAGGAGCAAGACTAATAAGTGACATTGAATTTTGAATTTTGTCACAGCATTTAATTTTGTACAGCAACTTTATATAACTTTTACTAGCTTAGATTTTTTTGGATAGTAGTTAAATAAATTTTGACCAACTTAGATTTTGTATAGTATAATATAGTAGTTGAATAAATTATGACTAGCTTAGATTTGTAATGAATTTAAGTTTGGGATGCATTTGTAGTATATAACTTTGACTAGCTTTGATTTTTTATAGTAGTTGAATAAATATCATAACTGTCTCAATTCTGACCAAAATAATAATTATATCTATTAATTAAGTTGACTATGGAAATTTAGTTTCTTATTAATTTAGTTTCTTTCTTCTAAAATGGTGTTAAGATGATTTAGGATAGTTAAACGTGAATAGTGTGTAAATCAACTTGTGCTTAATGCTTGTTTAGACTTTAAGATTTGCAAAGAGATTTGGTTTCTTAGGTTTTATTCATAGTAAATTCTCGCAGCGAGAGCTGTTTATTTAATTATTGTGTTTGAGTTCTAGAACTTGTTCTTATTTCGATTCTACCAATTAATTGGTATTTATTACTTGATTTCCTGAGATTCCCCTAGACTTGACATTTTCCCCATCTGAATTACCAACTGCTTTTATTGTTATTTAAATTGCTATTTATTTTACTTCATACTTGCTTAGCTGAATTTGAAATGAAAAGATATATCGTGAAACCATTGAGTCTTGTGGATTCATCGATTCGACCCTTAAGTACTACCGTGATCCCTTAATTTGAGAGAGTAAATCTAGAGAGATAATTTGAGCATATCAATTGGCTACAACATTTGGACTGGACCTGGCTGCTAAATTGAGCTCATGAATTTTGACATGGGCGGTTCAGCTGCCTGGTGTTCAGGTTAGTTTCTCCCATCATATTCTTATGAAACTATCTACAATTTGTTCACGCAACTTAACAACTGTTCTTTCCACAAACAGGTTCATTTCATTGTTGCAGCCTGTGAAAATATGATTAATGGAACTGGAATGACACTTGGAGATGTCATCAAAACCTCAAATGAAAAGACCATTGAGGTCTGAGATGATATTTTTTTTGTCTTGGACCTGGCCTGGCCTTGCTTCTAGACTCGCTAATACCAGTCTCAAACACATAATAATTATAGCTCAATTAATCTAAATGAAATTTTCATCAAGATTCATATTTGTATGTTAAATGTTCTGGGATTCAATATCATCCAACTGAAGCTTCAAGTTCTTCCCGTTTGTAGAGGTTTATACTAGTAGACTCGGTTTCATTTTCATATTGAACTATTGAATACTTTGAAACTATTAATTACGAAAGCTAAAACATATGAAATTATTGATTTAAAAACCAAAATTGAAAAAGCCATAGCCAAATAACATTTGGGTAATGAATTGATCCTAGAGATTTTTGAAAATAGATAACCACATGGAGACATATAGATCTTAGAGTTTTTGGGTGATGAAGTGATTGTTGGTTTTTAATGTGTCAAAATTGTTAGTACTATATTTTTTTGATGATTTTGCTTGTTCTATAAAGTAAAGTCGTCAGACGTTGCGTTGTATAGTTCAAAAAATGTCTGAAATTTCTACTTTGAAGTCAATCAACATTAGTCCTTTTCGCTAAGTTTTTGGTGGTCGATCACCTTGCTCTTTTAATCTTTCCCATGAAAGACTTTCCATTAATTTTTGGTGGTCAATCACCTTTCCGGAGTTTCCATTATTTTAGGGACATTGTCTAAAATGGACCCTTTGAAAAATTTATTTTCAAAGAGAGTTCTCTGGGAAGAGTTTTTAAAGCAGTAGATGTCACGTTTGGAAATAAATTTTCAAAAGGGTCTATTTTTGTTTTTAATCATTAATTTAAATCTAATTTTTAGTTTTTTTTAACAAATTTCTTAGACTTTTTGAATCCCAAACGTATTTTTCTTCAACATGGAACAAAAGATTTTCCACTTTGAGGCTTCAAGTCCGGAAATTTAGCTAGTGTGCTACAACAGACATTTTGTTAACTCTATATAATTTGTGTAAAATGTTTGTTAGGGATTTAAGAATTTTGTTACCGATATTAAGCGTAAACTAAATTTAAAATGTTTCAAAACAGATGCAGTAACATCATCAATGTTTCATCTTTTGCCTTCAATCCCTTTTTAGTCCTTTTTTCCATGTAATCTTTTGATCTCATCTAAAAATCAGGTATTTCTTATAAAAAGTAAGTTGAAAGTATATTTTGAAAAAAAAGAGCCAGGAAAGGATTTTGGGGATTTTAACTGAAATTACATTCCAAAACAATCAAATTATAATTTATACACCATGTAAGTTTTAAGCAAGGAGATTGCCAAAGTGGCAGAAATTGAGACATCCTTCTTTCAAATCACCAGAAAGTAACAATCAAAGTGTCTACTAAATAATAACACTATAGTCTAAAGGGAAAATGACCTTTTTGGACTCATACTTTTTTCAAAAAGTGTTTTCCTACTTGTATAAATACTGCGAATAACTTATCTTATACTATTAAAACTAAAGTACAAATTTGGGTTATTCATGTTTCTAAACACCTTAAAACCTTTCTTACATCCAAACACCAAATAGTTGTTAATGTATCAAATCATTTCAATATTTAGTTTCTATATTTAATTTTTTCTCAATAAATATTAAATTAATTTTCTACAATCATTTCCTTAGCTAATATTACTATTTTAATTGTATGAGTTCTTATTCTCTTATAATATTTGTATGATTTTATTTTCACATTATTTTGAATTAATATATAATAAATACATTTTATAAAATTTTAGATTTTTCTGCATATATTGTGATTCGAATTTTTATAAATGGACATATATTACTCATTCAATAAAAAAAGTGTATATTCAATGTTCCACATCAGTAGAGATGTCAAATAGATTGTTATCCGCAAGATAGATACAAGTAAATCCCACATAGGGCTTTGTTGACCGTGAATATATCAGACTTTATCTGCAAATTGGTGGATCGGTCTGCAAACTACCAAATTTTAATAAAAATAAGTAAATTCTATATAAAAATTAATAACTGTGTATAGTTGATGAAAATAATATATGATATATTTGAAAATATAAAATTTTTTATGATTAGAATATTTATGAAAAGAGAGTATTAAAAATATTTATATTAAAAATTAACTATTTTCTAACAAAAGATTTAAATTAAGTATATAGTCAAATTTTCGGGCCATCTCGTTATCATGTGAACATAGTGGGACACATTTGGATATAAGAGCTACTTACAAAATTTTTAATGAAAATATAAGTTAACTAACCAACATGACTAATATTTTATAATTTAATGAAGTTAAAATTACATATACGTAAAAAAAACTATATATATATAAATAAACGAAATGAACAAAATTTAAAAAATTATAAGTTATATGGAAAATTGACCAGAAAATAGTAAACAACAAAATATAAAAATTTGTTACACTGATTAAGAAAACAATGACCCGCGGTGTACCGCGGGTTCAACTCTAGTTAAAAAAATTCAAATTACAAACCTAAAACCTTTTATTTCTTTAATCTGAAGTTGTTCTTAAATTTTGTTAGTTGACCGTTACAGACGATAACTCAGCGGATACATGTTTGATGAGGTTGAAAAATGTCAAACCCAAGAATCAAACTCGCGACTTCTCATGATTTTATTCTTTCCCATTACCAATTCCTCCAACTATCATCATGGACAAAAATCCCAGTTTAATTGATATAAACCTAAAAAAAATTTCATTGAAAAAAAATTTAAGGAATCTAGCATTTACAATTGACCAAACCCCAAATCGATTTCAATCTTCTTCTTATCTAAACCTCAAATTAATTTTTTAATGGATTGTTCTTTGTTTCTCAATATATGTTTCTATCTCAACACCAATCCATTCCCAGAAAAGTTTTCGATGAGTCCTAATTTTGTCTGATTTATTTCCCAAATCTAACAAATTTTGGTTTGTTCACCTCCTATTTCTCTAACCAATCAAAATATGCGATGTAAAATTATCATTAACCATTATTTCTAAATCTAATCAATTAATCATTAATCGTCCTTTCTAAACATAATCAATATAACTAAGTCAACTAAAATTATATTTTAAAAAAATAAACTAAAATTATAATAAAAAAAATGAAATAAATAAAATAAATTAAGAAAATTCATCCAATAAGATTATTCACGTAATATTTTATTTAATGAAAAATAATAAACTAAAACTAAATAAATAAAACATATAAAACTTTACTCTAAAGGATACAACTCAGCAAACCCAAGGGTACAAAAAATTATTTTATTTATTATTTGAATAAAAATAATAAATTAAAACTAAATAATTAAAACATATGAAATTACATCCTAAGGGATATAACTCAGCGAATCTAATGGCTAAACTTTTAAAATATATTTAATTTGATTTATTTTTATATGTTTTAAGGTATATATTTTTATATGTTTTATTTATTTAGTTTTAGTTATTATTTTTAGTGGTTAATGATTTATTGATCAGATTTATAAAAATAAATTAATGATTCTATTATATTGCACTAGATTAGGACACGCCGGATGGGCAAGTTTAAAATTTTAAAATAAATTAAAATAAATTATTTTTATTCAATTTAATATTTTTATTAATAATATATCTTTTTAATTGTTTTAGGAAAGTAAATAGAAATTATGTTTAGTTAGAGAAAATAGTTATTTACAATTTTAGTTTTCTACATGAATAAATTAACTAACTTTCTATATTAAATTTTTCTTTAAACAATAATAATATATATATATATATATATAATGTCCAAAAGCTTTTGATTCCCACTTTTTGTTTTTTTTTTTGACTATCATGTTAGAGCGTGGGCAAAATATCAGAAACCCGAAAACTAAACAAAATCTAATCCGAAAAAGGTACTAACCCAAAAAAATCTAAATGGATCCTAGTCTCTTATATCCAAAAGACCAAAGATGAACTGAACCAAACTGAGAACCGAATGGATACCCAAAATACTCAAAATACAATTATATACTCAACAATATTAATAACATTTAGACTTGATATAACTCATTTACCCAACAACTATAAACCTGAAAATATCAATTATTTTTATATCAAATAACTAAAATACCTAAAATTAACCAAAATATATGAAAGGTCTAAATAAGCTTTTTTCATACACACTTGATTTTGCTATACAATTTAACTCAATTTTTAATCATATTAAAATCTTACTCTAACGTCATGCATACTCCATATAAATTAATAGAACTTGAAACTTTTATATCAAAATAATATGCATTATATCATACAAATATCCATATATAATTAGTATTATAGAATATTCAAAAAATAAATTACAACAATATTAGTAATATAATAGAAAACCATGAAATTTGGAAAACTAACATTGCAAATAAACTAAATTTAGGTTACAAATTTTGTTTTGGTATTCGCCTTCATACACACTCGATTTGCTATATAATTAGCTCAATTTTTAATCATATTAAAATCTTACTCTAACCTCATGTATACTCCATATAAATTAATAGAACTTAAAACTTTTATATCAAAATAACATGCATAATATCATACAAATATAATACAAATATCTATATATAATTATTATTGTAAAATAATTCAAAATAAATAACAACAACATTAGTAATTTAATAGAAAACCATGAATCTTGGAAAACTAAAATTGCAAATCAACTAAATTTAGGTTAAAATGTTTGTTATGGTATTTGTTTTAAATATATTTCTTAATTTTAAATATTGATTAGTTAAATTAACAACTTTGTTATTTCCTTTTTTCCTTTTCTTAAAAAACTACAGTTTTTTATTTTTTTGTATTTGCTTTAAATCTATTTTTTTTAGTTATTGAGTAGATAATTTAATTTTTTTTCGTGATTCCCTTTTTTCTTTTTTTTTTAAAGTTTCACTTTTTATTTTTATTTTTGTTGGAATTTTTAAATTTAATTGATAATTTGATATATTAACAATTACTAAATTTATTTTTTAGTTAATTTTTTTTGTATATATATGTTTTTGTAATTTGACATGTGACAAAATCTGAATGATTAGTGACACGTGTCAATATCTCGTGAGTTAGAATTTTGACACATGTCGGCTTCTGGTGAATGTAACCCAAATTTATATTTTGATTGGTTAGAGAAAGATCACCAGTAGCAAGTGAACCCAAGTTTTTTTCTTGTCGAACTAGGCTTGTTATAGATCTGAATATTTCGTATCTCTTTGTGTCCAAACTATTAGTCGGTGGTGATGCAGTAAAAAGTTAAAAATAAGCTTCAACTTTATCCAAACGAAGACAGAAGAAGAACAACAAAGAAGAAGATGAGAATTTGATTTTCTGTAGTTAAAGGTTTCAAGGTTTATATATTTAAAATAGGTTTTTACCCACGCTACGCGTGGGTTTATTTTTCTTATTTTGTCTAATATATTTTGTATTTAATTAATTTTATATGTAGCTAGTGTATTGTGTAATATTTCATTTTGGTTTATTTTAATTATATATTTTTTATTTATATTTTAAAAAATATTAATATAGAATGAAAATTTGAAGATTAGTTTGGTTCAAAATATCATTTTTAATATAGAGTTATGATTGTTGTCTTTCTAATGCTTGAAATATTTTTTTGCAGATGATTTCCACTTGATTGCATTAAGAATGTAGGATATACGATGAACAAGTGACAATCATCTTCATTGGCAATTTTTGTTTCACATATTGGTGCATTTCCATGTCCAACATTTAGTAAACCATGCTGTAAAACTTCCTTCTAATTCTCCGAGTCTTATATTTTGTTTCAGAGCATAGACTTTGAAAGAATCACACAAGTATAACTGTCTTATTGAAATCTTCATATTATCGCTATTGTGACAAAACTTTACATTATTATTTTTAGTGTAATTGATTCTTGTGACTCTTTTGGTTTCTTGATGAGGTTTATCTATTTCCTGAAACAGAAATTAAGATTAATCTGAGAATTTTAACTCCAACAACTGTAATAGATGAAAACCTATTGCAGTGAGAATATTAGATAGTTTAGAATAAAGAATTCAAGAATATCAAGAATATTAAGAATCATCATGTTCGGATACAACTCTTCTTCTTTTGGCTACTCTGAAAATGGAAAAAGTTAATAGATAACTGGTTAATGCAAGAGTAAACACTTATGAATGGTGTTGAACAGTCGTTGAAATTATGTATTCGTATGTTAAAATGAGTAAAAAAAAGATTACTCTTTAAGATTTCTGAACTATTAAACAACTTTTTCTCAAGTTGGTGATGAAAACAGTAAAGATAATGAAATATCATGGAACATTTTGCATATCGGCAAAAAAAGGGTCAAGGTCATAACAGAAAGGCAAGGTTAAGATCATGAAAATGTCAAACAAAAAAATTAAGTCCATGTACCAGCTGGAATTGCAGAAAAATTAATTTCATTTAATTATTCTATAAACATAAATCATCAACATTATTAGGCTATTACTGTGTGTTTATCATATTAAAATTTTTAAAAATTGTATACCTAAAATCTAAACCCCAAACAATAAATCTCAAACCCTAAATTCGATCTAAACTCTAAATCTTGGAGATTAAATTCTCATATTAGTCTTTTCTGCTTCAGAAAACAGTTAAATCTTATTGATAAAGCAAAAGAATCATTGAGAATTATTTATACTTGCAATAATCATACACTATTTAAAAAGGGATTCATAAACATTATACAACAAATTGCTTTATTTTAAATTTTTCTTAATTAAATTTTAGAAAAATATGAAGTTCTGATTTTTTTTAATTATTCATTAATAAGCAATTACGGAATAATTATAATAAACTCACTATTTTGAGTAATTCTATTATTTTTGTTCTTATTTTGGCGAAGATTTTTCTTTTAAGTTTTTGGCAAACAATGATTTTTTCGTTTTTAGTTTTTAGTAGGTTATCATCAAGTTTTATGTTAAAAGCTGATGTTGACCATTAAGAACGTATGTTTTCAGTCCGACTTACGTTAGCGCCAATTTTCAATAATATAACTAATTATGTAGTTTCCCATATTGTTTTTTTTAAGAAATTAAACTATTGAAATTTATTTACTAAATCGACCTAAAAATAAAAGAAAAATAGGAGACACCAATTTAATTAACTCGCACTTGTGAATTTTTAATCCAAAGCTGTGATATTGAAATTTTTAATTTTTATTCACATGAAAAGTTAGTTTCATAGAAATTTGCACTTCCAAGCATATTATTATTTTGAGAAATTCCTTCAAATAGCACTAGTTGAATTTTTTGTTCCATAAATAGCACTCCATTTTCATTTTGGACAAAAATAGCATTTTTTATAAATGACAAAATTTAATTTTTGTTTGGGTTAACTATTGTACAATTTAGGGTATAGTTTGTTTGGGATGGAATGTATGGTTTAGGGTTTAGGGCTTAGAGTTTAGGGTTTTAAAATCCTAAACCCTAAAAATATGAGGGTAGGAGATTTTGTGCTATAGAAGAAAAATTATTTTTAGTAAAAATGCTATTTTTGTCCAAAATGAAAATGGAGTGCTATTTATGGAACAAAAGGTTCATTTGGTGCTATCTTTGGAAATTGCACTATTATTTTTGACGTTGATGAAGTTTATTAGTGGCTCATATATAGTCTCACGGTCTAAACACAAAAATCTCTCTAGCATGTGGTCTGTTGAATTTGTATGTCACTTCTTATTTGTTTTCCTCCCAAATAATGAATGAGATCTCCTGCTGGTGTTTGTTACAACATTAAAAGAAACATAGGAGACCGCGATTTTAGTTAATTTGAATATATGATTCAATTCAAACATGTGATATTTGAAATTTAACTTTCCAATGAAATATTAATTTCATTGAAATTGCACTTTTCACCATATTTCCAAAACTCTTATAAGCTTTTCTAGTTTAAAATTATCATAATGACTATTAGTGGCTCATATATACTCTCATGATTTAAATAAAAATTTGAGATTTACCAAAATATCTTGAAGAAATGTGAATTCACTGCTCGTGCGCCACCAAAGGAAGGCGTGTCTGAGGTGAATCATAATCAATGGATGAAAAAAAAAGGAAAAAAAAAAGCAAAGGCGGAAGACACAACTATTTGAGATTACCACACAACTTGTTCTTAGTTAAAAACCAGCAAGCTCTAAGATCAGAATCGTTGCTTCTTTTCTTATAATGATTGGTCCAATTCAAGAACGCCATCCACTACATACAACCAAGAATAATTTATATGTGCATACATCCACACATACTGAAACAGTGAAACCTTTAAAATTAAAACCCTAATGCTTCCAAATTGGAGAATTACTTTCTCCACAAGTAACATAAGCACGGCCACATATATAGCTAATAAACAATTGTACTTGTCATTGATCAATCTTCTCCTAAACCAAAGTTTTAACTCAAGCAACATCAAATCAGCCATATCATTAAACAATCCATATCAAATACAGATCTTGTGATTCATAAGAGATATGAAAAAGCACAAACATCCATAATAAACCAATCGTGGATCTTTCTTCTTCAAACTCAAATGACATCAGATTATCTATACATCATATATACATGTTCATCAGATTATGCATGATGATTTCACAAAACCGACATGAGGTCACTCATACAAACCATAGATATAATTTTCTTAAATGACCGCAATATTTTTCTAGGTAGGATATCGATTACAGTTTATAGGAAAACCAAAAGCCACTATTTATAACATTATAAGAGTTAGTTTTAAAATCTATATTTTCCCTTTTTAGGCATTATCCAATAAGAAAACTTTCTTTTAATCAAAAATATAATATCGAATTTAACAAATACGATCTTATTGAATATTAGACAAAAATAGTAAACCAAAAATATTTAAAATTTTAATATAGAAACTTATAAAAATTAAAAAATAATGTTAATTAATGACATGGCAAATCATGATTAGATGTTTTAAATCCCACGTGAAACTTTTATATAGTGATTTAAAAAAATATTAAATAATATCTTGATTAATTATTAGGAAATATGAAGTTATCAAAATATTTTTCTTTCATTATTCATCAATAAGCAATTAATTCATAATTCCCTTATACTTATACGAAACTTGTAATTTAAATAATTTATAGTATTTTGGTGATGATTTTCCTTTATTTTTTTGGGCAGAAAGAAATTTCTTATTTTTAGTTTTTGGTTTTCCTTTTTTAGTTTTTTGGTAAATTATCTTCGAAATTTATGTTAAATACTAACATGGACCAATCATATTGGGTTTTTTTAAATTCTATGTGGATGACCTAAGAGCACTATAACTTCAACTTTTATATAGTATAGACTAGGTTTTTACCCATGCTACGCGTGGGTCTGTTTTTATTAATTTGTCCAATGTATTTTTGTATTTATTAATTTTATATATAGCCAGAGTTTTGTGTAATATTTCATTTTTTTATTTTAATTAAATATGTTTTTTATAAATGTAGAAAAATAAATTTAATATAAAATGAGAATTTGAAGAATAATTTTTGTTTAAAACATATTAAAATATTATGTATCATTTCTTTTATAGAGTTAGGATTGCTGTCTTTGTAATTCTTGCATATGTAATTTTTGACAAAATGTTCTCTACCTTTATGGCTTGAAATATGTCTTGTAATTGATTTCCACTTGATTGCATTAGAAATTTAAGATCGACAACCACCATTTGATAGTCATCTTCATAGGTAAATTTTGTTCCATTTATAGGTGCATTTTAATGTCCACCACTTAGCAACCATGCTGCAAAACTTCATTCTCAATCTTTCGGTTTATATTTTGTTTTAAAGCAAAAACTTTCCAAGTATCTCACACGTATGATTGTATTATTCAAATATCCACATCTCACCATTGTAAAATGTATTAACACAAACAATTCAGTCAAAATAATACAATCTATTTTAATCTATAAAAATGTTTAACATTATATATTCATATTTTGTTTTAATTATAGATTCATATTTTGCAAATATATTACAGTACCTTTATTTTAATGTTGATTAATCATATATTTGCAAAATATGGTAATATGAATCTATGATATATTTGTAAAACAAATAAAAAAATTCAATCTTAGTTATTTCTGTAAGTTTTGAGTGATTATATTACGTATCTCATTTGTTTGGTTTTACCTTGAAGCAATGACACAGCTGGTCAGGACAAACCAGAAAGAGATGAGTCAAATAACGGAAAAAACCAAGATTAAAAGAATGTAAAACAAACCTGTAAGCTCTGAATTGAGTTCCACCATAGAGAGAAAAAAAAATCCTTCTCTTTTCTTATCTATTTTTTTTCTGATTTGCATTCTAATAAGCGTATATAAGGCACGTGTAAACCATATATGCAAGGATAACTGCATCAGCCAATAAAGCAAGTGAATTTGCACTGAATCAATGACTTGATCTCCCTATTTTACTTTGTCTCTGTTTTCGAGGCAAGATTAGCACTTAGGCTCTAAAGTATATCTTATATACAGGGCCGGCGCTGAAGTATAGTGGGCCACAAGAAAGAAAACAAACATTAAAGAGCCACAAAACTATGGTGATTACTCAAAATGGTTGCCACAATGGAAGAGAGGCAAATTAGACATTAAAGAGCCACTTCTCCTGTAAATATCTTGAAACTCTTATGGTCCCATCAGCTATGCCTCGAGCAAACTTACTTGGCTCTGTTTTAGTAAGCCTCCATTGAATGTTTATCGCGACAACCTCGGTGACATTACTCACGATAAGAGGGATAAATTCATGCCTTCAAGAACTTCTGCATATAGAAACGTGATAAAAAAAAAAGAGGCAACATACTGAGGAACAGAGTAGGGCACAATGTTGTGGAAGCGTAGGAGAATGCCAATGCACAACATCAACATCATCCCTGATGCTAGAGGAACCTGTCTCTGAAAATCCTAATTCACCGATAAATAAGTATGTGAAATTTTAAACCTTATGATATGATGACAGTTTTATTTAAACATGTTCCTGAAGTAATGTCTGACTATAATGTTAACTCAAAGCACTTTTAGGACAAAACATGCAAGAAATTAAGATTACAACTGCATTGGTTTGCCAAGCAAAGTAAAAAGTAGTGATGATGCTGCTTTCAGCTAGCAAAATCTCCATCGCATATTTTAGCATGAAGTAGACAAATAGTTTAACATGGGGATCCATACACCATTGTTTTCAACATCAGATCCATACACCCTTGTTCTTCCAAATTAAAAATTTACTTCTTCTGCAAGTAACATGACCTTGGCCAAATATATAGTTCATACAAACAATAGGTCTTGTCGTTGATTCTTCTTCTCCAGACCTAAGCTTTGACTCCAAAAAAATATCAAACCAAACACATGTACAGATCATGTGATTCAATAAGACATACAAAAGAGCATGCACAAATATTCACAATAAGTCAATTGAACTTGTCCACATGAAATCATCTATACGTGATAAATACTTGTTCATACTTTAACACAATGGACATACTATCATTGGTATAAATCCTAGATACAATTTTCTTTATTGGTGACAATATTTTTGTAGCTAAAATATCATTTATATGAAAACCTAAAACCTTTATTTATAAGATTATAATAGGTGGTTTTAAATTCCCTTTTTTAATATAAGAAAATTTCCCTTTTAGTTAAAAAATATAATATTGAATTTAAAAATTATAACATTGTCAAATATTTGGAAAAAATCTGTTTCCATTATTAATCCTTTTCTTTTGTTTTAAATCAAATTTTCTTAAACTAACATTAACATTTTTCTTAAGGAACAAATAGTTTTGATTTTTTTCAGTCTAGAGAGGATGATGTGGACCAATAACATCACGTTTTTTAAATCCTAGCTTTCAAACCGTTTTTTTAATATAAGAGAATTTCCTTTTTAGTGAAAATTTAGAATATTGAAACCAAATTTTAACATAAAGAAAAAGTTTCCTCTTTTAGTTTTTGACAGAAACCAAATTTTAGTTTTTCAGTGTTTGGCAAATTCTCGTGATAATATATGTTAAATATTGACATGGACCAATAAGATCGGGGTTTTAAAATCCTATGTGGACAACATTATTTTTTTTTAGTTTTTGGCAAATTATCGTCATAATTTATGTTAAGTGTTGACGTGGACCAATCAAATCGGGGTTTTTAAATCCTATGTGGACGACCTAAGAGCACTATAACTTCAACTTTTATATAGTATAGACTAGGTCTTTGACCCGTGCTACGCGCAGTCTATTTCTATTGATATGTTTGGTATATATTTTGTAAATATTCAATTTTATATGTAGTTACAGAATTGTATAATATTTTATTTTGTTTTATTTTAATCATATACATTTTTATTTTTATTTTTAATATATAATGAATAATAAATTTAATACAGAATAAAGATTTGAAGATTATTTTTGTTTAAAGCATTTTGAAATATGATGTATCATATGATTTCTATCTTTGTAATGCTTGCATATGTACTTTTGATAAAATATCTTCTGCCTTTATGGCTTGAAATATGTCTTGTAAATGATTTCCACTTGATTGCATTAAAAATTTAGGATCAACGACTACCATCTGACCATCATCTTCATTGGCATATTTTGTTTCACTTATGAGTGTATTTTCATCTCCAACACTTAGCAACCATGCTGCATTACACATTTTTGAATCTTTGAGTCTTACGTTTTATTTCAGATTGAATACTTTGCAAGAATTCCACAAATATGATTTTTTATTGAAATCTCCACATCATGTCTTTGTTATAAAACTTTACATTATTTTTGCAAGTGTAATTGATTATCGCGACTCTTTTGCTTTCTTGATGAGATTTATCTGTTTTCTAAAACATATATTAAGAATAATCTGAGAATATTATCTCCAACACCTCCAATAACTTGAATAGATTCAAGCATACTCAGGTGAACATATTAGACATTTTAGAAGAAAGAACTCAAGAATATAAAAAAATAATAAGAATCATCATATTTGGATAAAACTACTCTTCTATTAAGTACACTGGATATGGAAACAATTAATAAATAAATGATTACAACAGATGATGCCAATAAACTCTTCTCAATGATGTTGGACAGTCGTTGAATCCATGTATTCATACGTTAAAGTGTGTGTAAAAGCAAAAACACATATATTCATTAAGATTTCTAAAGTATTGAACCATTTTTCCCAAGTTAGTGGGAAAAACAATAAGAGTAATGAAATGTCATGGAAGATTTTGCATATGTTTATGTATTTTAAGTATCAATATATTTGTATGTCTTTTTCGATCAAAAACATTCCTATGTTTAGTTCTTTCTAACAATTAAAGTTTTGTTTTAAGTATCAATGCACTTTTCAACATCAAATGTGATGACGTTTAGAAAAAAAAAAGAATATAATTACACAGATTAATGAATAACACCAATGTGATTTTTTTTACAGTATTATTAAAGGAATGGGTAACACAACAAACTCTTTTGGTGTTTAGACATTCTCAACTAAATTGTTCTCTTCTCAAATTTTTGTCATTTCATAGTGAATATATATTACCTAAATGAGTAAGAGTTTGGATACAATTGATCTAAAGGCAGTGAGAGCTTTTATATGTAAAAGAAACTAAAAAGGCAGGATGAAAATAAGAGGAGCAACATATACTTGAGTTTAGATCTATGAATAGGTGAAACATCTGGACATCAGCCCACAACATCCTTTGTGGTATCATTAAGGGAGAAGTGTAGCACGGATATTCTTATCTATCTGATGTAACATAACTTTTGGAGAGATAGAGATGATATTATATAAGATTGATGATTGTATGGCCAGTCACTTGAGCGTTGGGGAAGCATGACCGGATCAAGATGAGAGTCAACTTATCAATATGGATTATTCCAAAAAAAATCAGCTAGGCTGCCCATGCCGATGCAGAATCTGTTCACATTATTCACAGTGAAAAATTCATTATCCCTAATTTTAGGATCGATACTACAGAGGCAACAACAACCTTCAACATTCGTTCCAAACAATTTTATACCACGATCAATTGGAGCTGAATGTTTTAAAAGCTCCCAGGCAAACTGATTCCGCGTCCATGCACGTTTGTGATTACCACTATTTTCTCTGTTTCACTCTTTCGACTATGCAGCACTATTTCCTTCTCCATTCAATCCCTCTCACCTCCATTAAATCCAAATAAAGCTTATCAAAGTCATCTTCTTTATTCTTATCTATTAACTGTTTGCACAAACCTTCGATTTCATATTTAGTTATCTTCAGTTCTTCTGCTAACTTGGATTCTCTATCAATATCTTGGTTTAACCTATTTTTGTTATTAAACGCTTCTTATGCAATGCGCTTTGTATAATAGTTTATTTTGTTTCTTATTAGTTCCATAAAGTTAAAATAACATTTACAAACAAAAAAAAACACATTGATTTTGTTATTCAGTAAAATAGTGATTATAATTCAATACAGATGATGAAGAGTATATCAAATAGCATAATCATTGAATAATTATTTGTATGATAGAAGAGAACTAAGTAACTACATCAATTCTACTAATTTGGTTTTCTGCATTTTTGTTTTACCGGTGAGAATTATTTTGCTCTCTCAACCTCTCCAGCAGGTTTCTTACCAATGGCACAATTGAAAAATTACCAAAAGATGCATTGAAAGAACAATAAATATGTACTGGATCTTAATAGTTCATTATTTTACGGAAAGATTTAGTTCAAATTTTTTTACCAGAAAGATTTAGATCTACTTAGAGTATGCCATTAGCAATAAATTATGGGACCTGACCTTTGAGCACTCATATGACAGCTCTTTTATCAAGTTATCATCAATCTCTTGTAGAAGTAGAGGAAAACATGACTCCACTCATCAATATATCGGCAGCGTAATTGAATACATGTTTGGATGAAACAGAGAATTGGGTGATATTTTAACAGAAACTCTATAGTCCATCTCTATATCAACAACATCTAATACAACTATAACAAAATCGTCAACAGCTACAGATGAAGTAAACAAATACCAATCGTTGTGAGCATGGGGCAACGTCACCGGAATGAGCTGCTTTGTCTATTTCACGAAGGTACATAGATCGCTGCAACATTGAGATGATGAGCATAAAACAATATCAAGAAAGAAATATAACACACAATTAGATACATGCTGATGAAATATTTATTTCATACAATTTATGGAACACACTAATCAAACAATCAAACACAAAGCTAAACACATCAATAAACAAAAAGGAAATCAAACTTAAGAACTGAGATACAGAATTATGAAAGTAAATGGTTTTAGGTTCAAAGTTTCAGTATTATAAATAATTTAGGTGTTTGAAAAGAATTAGAAGTATTCTTATAAGCAATATAATTAAGACATAATATTTTTTTATATATTCATTAGTAAGCAAATCATGTAACTCATAATTCCATTATATAATAAACTCATTATTTTGAGTAATTTATATTATTTTATGGCATATTTAAGAGATTATTTTTGGTTTATGTTTCGGCAGATATTATTTTATGATAAATCTCATTTAGAAAATAAAAGAGTCATAAAAAATAATTAAACTTGTAATCATAATTCCTAAAAATTTAGTACATTTAAACCTATAGGGATTCATAAATATTATGTGACAATGTTTCTTTTTGTTCACGACCAATTCTCTTAGAAAATATATTAATTAATGTTTTAATTAATTATTAAGAAAATATGAAGTTATGAAAATGAAAATATATTTTCTAATAATTCATTAATAAAAAATTATGTCATAGTTTCCTTATATACAAATCTCAGATTTTTGAGTAATTTTAATTATTTTCTGCTTATTTTGGTGATGATTTTCTTTTTAAGTTTCTTACATAAATAATTTGTACTCTTTTATTTTTTGGCAGAAATCAGTTTTTCCCTTTTTATTTTTTGGAAGAAACCAATTTTTGTTTTTGTAGTTTTTGTAGTTTTTGAAAAATTATCGTCATAAGTTTTGTTAAATACTGATGTAAACCAATAAGAACATGTTTCTTAAATCCTATGTGGATAGCCTAATATCACTATATTAAGAAAATATGAAATTATGAAAATGAAAATATAATTTTAATAATTCATTAATAAAAAATTATGTCATAATTTCCTTATATACGAAACTCATGGTTTTGAGTAGCTTTTATTATTTTGTTGCTTATTTTGGTGATGATATTCCTTTTAAGTTTCTTACATTAATAAATTTGTACTCTTTTATTGTTTTGGCAGAAATCAGTTTTTCCCTTTTCATTTGTGTGGAAGGAACCAATTTTTCCTTTTTTTTTTAGTTTTTGACAAAATATCTTCGTAGTATATTAAAGGCTGACATGAACCAATCAAATCGGGTTTTCAAAATCCTATGTGAACGGCCTAAGAGCGCTATAGCTTCAACTTTTATATAGTATAGATGTTTGTTACACTAAGTGATGATGGTCGTAGGCTACTGGTATAAGTCTTAAATTGTTTACCTCTGGTAGGTGATCGAGTCCTGGGTTTACTAGATTATCATAAATTGATTTCCTTTAGGTTTAAGGTGATCACGCCGAGTCCGTACATGTAAGTGTATTGTTCGATTTGATTTGCTCTACTGATTATCTTTCGTTTGGATCGATAAATTTGTGTAGACAATTGTAGGATGCTTGATATCACCAATGTATCATCTTCACTTAGTATCTAGATTCTGTAACTGATTAGCTTGTTTTGCTGAGTTTTGCTAATGTATGATCTTAATGTGTATGTGATTGAATTAAACCTAATTATTCTGTGTGTTTTAGTTTCTGATCCTCTAGGTTTGTGTTGATCTTGCTCTGTTGTGAATTAAGCTTTTATCTAGTGCCTCTGTTGTTAGATTTATATTGCTTGACATACATAATCCAAATTCTGTAGCTGATTAGCTTATTTTGGTTATTATCCAAATTCTGTAGCTGATTAGCTGAGTTTTGGTTATGTATGATCTTAGTGTATATGTGATTGAATTTAACCTAATTTGTCTTTGTTTTTAGTTTCTGATCCTCTAGGTTTGTGTTGCTTTTGCTCTGTTCTGAATTGAGCTTTATATTTGATTTTTTTGTACCTGTTAATCTTTAGGATAAGCTCCTAAACTGTAAATAATTGTTTAAAAAAGAGTAGCAAGTTAAAATTATTTAAAAATACAAATATTTATAAACAGTACAAACAAAATTAAAACTACAAATTTTATATTAAAACAAGTGACTCGCGGTGTACCGCGTGTTCAAATCTAGTTTAAATTATAATTTATCTACAAAAAAGTAAATTTACTGATACAAATCTTTATTATTTTCTGGCACTTGCTTGCTCAAATTACCATTTATGTTGTTAATTATTAGAAAAATAAAACCACTAAACATCAAACCATAATAAACCGGGATACAATAGGAACAATTGACTTGGTTTAAACTTCGGTATACTAAGATATTCACCAAACGAATGTTAAAACTTAAAACTCCTTTTAATGAGAACAAAAAAAAAGTGAGGAAGGAAAAATGGAAAACTGAGAAGACAAAAAAAAAAGAAATCAAATAAGAAAGGAAAAATGGAAAAAAGAAATTGCAATTGCGCGTTAAACAATTATAATCAGATATTTTGATATATAAAGATAACAATACACTTCTCTTCTCCACCGTTTCATTATTTTTCAACAAATATCTCAGGACACATATTTTCTTAAGCACTGTGGTTATCAATCAAACCCAAGAACTTGAAGAATTTATAGTAAACGAGAAAGATGGTTGTAGTGCCAGGAGTCTCGGGTTTTCCCTATCTTCTTATTCTCCTCCTCCCATCCCAAAAATCCTTTTACATCTAGCAACATTCACACCAGAGATGTTTATAAAGTTCTCTATGGCCGAGTCCATGATCATGTCTTGTCCCAAAAGATATCTGCTAAGATAGTTGTTGAAACCCAACAGAGAATGAGTCGAGGTTTTAAACAACCATTGAATATCAAATTCTTAGTTAAACTAACCCACAAGGTTGTTCCTTTTGATTCTTCTCCGTACAACAGAGTCAGAATTGCAGAAGGCATGTGCCATCTGTTTGGGGAATATGCTGGGAAGATCGGAGAATCACTACGAAATGCCAAATTGTTCGCATTGCTTTCATGAAGGTTGTGTCATCGAGTGGTTGGAACGAGATAATAACTCATGCCCTCTCTGATGCCAACCTGTTTACGAATAAGAAGAGATTGACGAAGAAGCAGAGAGCAAAGACGAAGCCTAATTAGGGTTTCAGAGTATAATTTCTTATTCTTGTTAAGTTTTAGTTTATCTTTTTCGTAGGTTGTAAGATGCTCATTAAGGTTTCTCACTATCGTAATACCGTTTTAACACAGTTACATTTAAATGAACTTCAGATTCTCTTTTTAGTTTCATTACAAGCTTGATTTATGGTATGGAACACAAATAACGCTTTTGTAACCAAATTTTGTTTTTGTTAAAACAACTCTGGATGGTTAGTTTATCAAAAAAATTGAGCTGCCTAAGAATCAAAGGGTGAAACCCGTGACTTTAACCAGGCTACAACCATTATCAACTTATCTACACACATATACAATAGAGCAAATCTAAATCTAACAACATAGGCATTATATCATCAAATATAAAGCTCAATTCATAACAGAGCAAAAGCAACACAAACCTAGAGGATCAGAAACTAAAAACACAGAAAAAATAGGTTAAATTCAATCACATATACACTAAGATCATATACATAACCAAAACTCAGCTAATCAGCTACAGAATTTGGATACTAACCAAAACAAGCTAATCAGCTATAGAATTTGGATTATGTATGTCAAGCAATATAAATCTAACAACATAGGCACTAGATAAAAGCTTAATTCACAACAGAGCAAGATCAACACAAACCTAGAGGATCAGAAACTAAAACACACAGAAAAATTAGGTTTAATTCAATCACATATACACTAAGATAATACATTAGACAAACTCAGCAAAAACAAGCTAATCAGCTACAGAATCTGGATACTAAGTGAAGATGATACATTGGTGATATCAAGCATCCTACAATTGTCTACACAAATTTATCGATCCAAACGAAAGATAATCAGTAGAGCAAATCAAATCGAACAATACACTTACCTGTACGGACTCGGCGTGATCACCTTAAACCTAAAGGAAATCAATTTATGATAATTTAGTAAACCCAGGACTTGATCACCCACCAGAGGTAAACAATTTAAGACTTATATCAGTATCCTATGACCATCGTCACTTAGTGTATCAAAAATCTATACTATATAAAAGTTGAAGCTATAGCGCTCTGAGGCTGTCCACATAGGATTTAAAAAATCCGATATGATTGGTCCACGTCAGCATTTAACATAAATTATGACCATAGTTTGCCAAAAACTACAAAAAAAGAAAATTTGGTTTCTGCCAAAAACTAAAAGAGGAAAATCTTCTATATTATATAAAAATTGAAGTTATAGCGCTCCTAGGCCGTCCACATAGGATTTAAAAAAACTGATACTACTGGTCCACGTCATCATTATGATGATAATTTTAGAAAAACAAAGAAAAAGAAAATTTGGTTTCTGCCAAAAAATAAAAATGGAAAAATTGAATTCTGCCAAAAAAGCTTAAAAGAAAAAATAAGCAATAAAATTCTAGATATTACTCAAAATCATGAGGTTCGTATATAAGGCGTTAATGAATTAATTGCTCATTAATGAATAATAAAAATATATATGTTCAAAGTTTCATAACTTAACATTTTTCTAATAATCAATTAAGAAATTATTTAATATGTTTTTAAAAAACTGTGGTCTTTAGAAGAGACATAATATTTCTAATTTCTGATTTCTATATTATAGATTTTTACTAAAAATATTCAATTAATTATTGCAAGTGTAATTATTTCTCATGAATCTTTTGTTTTCTCAATGAGATTTAGCATTAAATTAATATCTTCCAAAAAAAACTTAAAAGGAAAATCATCACCGAAATAAACAAGAAAATAATATAATACTCCAAATGGAGGTGAGAGGGTATTTAATGCAGAAAGAAATGAGCTGCATAGTCTAAGAGTGAAACAGAGGAAATAGTGGAAACTAGAACGTGCATGGACATCATAGAAACCAAGATTGGAAGAGTGGAGGTTCCTTGTGAGCAATGGAAGAAAGCTAGAATCAGTTTGCCTTTCATCTATTCAAGGTGTTGGAGATAAAATTTTCAGATTAGTGTTAATTTCTATTTTGGGAAATAAATAAATCTCATCGAGAAAGCTAAGGAGTCGTGAGAATCAATTACACTTGCAAAACTAATATAGAGTTTTTAACAATGGCGATGATGTGGAGATTTCAGTAATACAATCATACATGTGGTATTCTAGCAAAGTTTTTGTTCTGAAACAAAACATGAGACTCAAATATTCAAAATGAAATTATACAACATGGTTTCTAAGTGTTGGAGATTAAAATGCAGCCATAAGTGAAACAAAATATGCCAATAAAGATGATGGTCAAATTGTGGTCGTTGATCCTAATTTCTAATGCAATCAAGTTGAAATAAAATGAAAAATATATTTTTAAGTCATAAAGAAAGATAACATTTTATCAAAAAGTAACTATGCAAGCATTACAAAGACAACAATCATAATTCTATATTAAAAATGATATATCATATTTTAATATGCATAATTAAAAAAAAATCTTCAAATCTTCATTCTATATTAAATTTATTTTTGTACAAGTATAAAAAAAACTTATATGATTAAAATAAACTAAAATAAAATATTACACAATACTCTAACTACATAAGAAAATATTATACATAGCACATTCCATGTGCAAACTGTTAATTGATAAGAATAAAGAAGAAGAAGATGATAAGAATAAAGAAGATGGAGAGAAAAAATTTGAGCTGCATAGTCTAAGAATGAAATGGAGAAAATAGTGGAAAGTACAACGTGTATGGACATCATGGAAGCTGAAATTAGAAGAGTGGAGGTTCAGTGTGAGCAATGGAAGAAAGCATATCAGTTTGCCATTCATCAATTCAGGTTGTTGGAGATAAAAATTCTAAGATTAGTCTTAATGTTTATTTTGGAAAATAGATAAATCTCATCGAGAAAGGTAAGGAGTCATGAGAATCAATTAAACTTGCAAAAATAATGTAGAGTTTTGTAACAGTGGCGATGATATGGTTATTTCAATAATACAATCATACTTGTGGTATTCTTGCAAAGTTTTCGCACTGAAACAAAACATAAGACTCAAAGATTCAAAAATTAGTTTTACAGAATGGTTGCTAAGTGTTGAAGATGAAAATGCAGCCATAAGTGAAACAAAATATACCAATAAAGATGATGGTCAAATTATGGTCGTTGATCTTAAGTTTTAATGCAATCAAGTGGAAATCAACTGCAAAACATATTTAAGTTATAAAGACAAATAGCATTTTATCAAAAAGTAACTATGCAAGCATTACAAAGACAACAATCATAACTCTATACTAAAAATGCTATATCATATTTTAATATGCATAACTAAAAAAAAAAAAATTCTTCAAATCTTCATTCTATATTAATTTATTATTCTACAAGTATAAAGAAAAACATATATAATTAAAATTAACTAAAATAAAAAATAAAACACAATACTCTAACTACATATAAAATTAAATAAATACAAAAGTATATTAAACAAACTAATAAAAATAGACCCACGCGTAGCGTGGGTTAAAAACTTAGTCTATACTATATAAAAGTTGAAGCTATAGTGCACGTAGGATTTATAAGAAAAACAATATGATTGGTTCATGTCAGTATTTAACATAAATTCTGAAGATAATTTACCAAAAATCTAAAAAAGGAAAACCAAAAACTAAAAATAATAAATTTCTTTCTGCCCAAAAAAAAAAAAAAAATCATCATCAAAATACTAGAAATTACTTAAAATTATGAGTTTCGTATAAGTATAAGAGAATTATGAATTAGTTGCTTATTGATGAATAATGAAAGAAAAATATTTGATAACTTCATAATTCCTAATAATTAATCAAGATATTATTTAATATTTTTTTAAATCACTATATAAAAGTTTCACGTGGGATTTAAAACATCTAATCATGATTTGCCATGTCATTAATTACCATTATTTTTTACTTTTTATAAGTTTCTATATTAAAATTTTTACATATTTTTGGTTTACTATTTTTGTCTAATATTCTATAAGATCGTATTTGTTAAATTCGATATTATACTTTTGATTAAAAGGAAGTTTTCTTATTGGATAATGCCTAAAAGGGGAAAATATAGATTTTAAAACTAACTCTTATAATGTTATAAATAGTGACTTTTGGTTTTTCATATAAACTGAAATCGATATCCTACCTAGAAAAATATTGTGGTCATTTAAGAAAATTATATATATGGTTTATATGAGTGACCTCATGTCTGTTTTGTGAAATCATCATGGATAATCCGATGAACATGTATATATGATGTATAGATCATCTGATGTCATTTGAGTTTGAAGAAGAAAGATCCACGATTGGTTTCTTATGGATGTTTGTGCTTTTTCATATCTCTTATGAATCACAAGATCTGTATTTGATATGGATTTTTTAATGATATGGATGATTTGATGTTGCTTGAGTTAAAACTTTGGTTTAGGAGAAGACAGATCAATGACAAGCACAATTGTTTATTAGCTATATATGTGGCTATGCTCATGTTACTTCTGGAGAAAGTAATTCTCTAATTTGGAAGCATTAGGGTTTTAATTTTAAAGGTTTCACTGTTTCAGTATGTGTGGATGTATACACATATATAAATTATTCTTGGTTGTATGTAGTGGATGGCGTTCTTGAATTGAATAGAAGTCTTGAATTGGACAAATCATTATAAGAAAAGAAGCAACGGTTCTGATCTTAGAGCTTGCTGGTTTTTAACTAAGAACAAGTTGTGTGGTAATCTCAAATAGTTGTGTCTTCCGCCTTTGCTTTTTTCCCCCTTTTTTCATCCATTGATCATGATTCACTTCAGACACGCCTTCCTTCGGTGGCGCACGAGCAGTGAATTCACATTTCTTCAAGAGATTTTGGTAAATCTCAATCTTTTATTTAAATCATGAGAGTATATATGAGCCACTAATAGTCATTATGATAATTTTAAACTAGAAAAGCTTCTAAGAGTTTTGGACATATGGTGGAAAGTACAATTTCTATGAAATTAATATTTCGTTGGAAAGTTAAATTTCAAATATCACATGTTTGAATTGAATCATATGTTCAAATTAACTAAAATTGCGGTCTTCTATGTTTCTTTTAATGTTGTAATAAAAACCAGCAGGAGATCTCATTCATTATTTGGGAGGAAAACAAATAAGAAGTGACATACAAAATCAACAGACCACATGCTAGAGAGATTTTTATGTTTAGACCGTGAGACTATATATGAGCCAGTAATAGACATCATCAACGTCAAAAATAATAGGGCAATTTCCAAAAATAACACCAAATGAACTATTAAACTAATTTTTCATGGGATTAAAAATTAAAATTTTCAATATCACAGCTTTGGATTAAAAATTCACAAGTGCGAGTTAATTAATTTGGTGTCTCCTATTTTTCTTTTATTTTTTGTTTGATTTAGTAAATAAATTTCAATAGTTTAATTTCTTAAAAAAAATATTTGGCAAAACTACATAATTAGTTATATCATTGAAAATTGGTGCTAACGTGAGTTGGACTGAAAGCATACGTTCTTAATGGTCAACATCAGGTTTTAACATAAAACATGATGATAACCTACTAAAAACTAAAAACAAAAAAATCAAGGTTTGCCAAAAATTTAAAAGAAAAATCTTCGCCAAAATAATAGAATTACTCAAAATAGTGAGTTTATTATAATTATTCCTTAATTACTTATTAATGAATAATTTAAAAAAAATTCAGAACTTCATATTTTCCTAAAATTTAATTAAGAAAATATTTAAAATAAAATATAAAGCTTTTAAAATAAAGCAATTTGTCGTATAATGTTTATAAATCCCTTTTTAAATAGTGTATGATTATTGCAAGTATAAATAAAACTCATGATTCTTTTGCTTTATCAATAATATTTAACTGTTTTCTGAAGTAGAAAAGACTAATATGAGAATTTAAGATTTAGAGTTTAGATCAAATTTAGGGTCTGAGATTTATTGTTTGGGGTTTAGATTTCAGGTATACAATTTTTTAAAATTTTAATATGATAAACACACAGTAATAGCCTAATAATGTTTATGATTTATGTTTATAGAATAATTAAATGAAATTAATTTTCCTGCAATTCCAGCTGGTACATGGACTTAATTTTTTGGTTTGACATTTTCATGATCTTAACCTTGCCTTTCTGGTATGACCTTGACCCTTTTTCGCCGATATGCAAAATCTTCCATGATATTTCATTATCTTTACTGTTTTTGGTAGCCCTGGGCTTTCAGATTTTTTGGTTCTTTCGGGTCGGTTTATTCGGATTTTTTGGTTTATTCGGTTATCAAAAATTCAACCAAATTCAACCGAATAAAACTTTGGTTTGCTTCGGTTTGGAATTCAGTTTATTCGGGTCGGTTTCATGCCATAAAATTAATTCCAAAATAAACAGAATGTCTTGTTTTTCCGGTTTATTCGGTTAACCAAATAAAAAAGTTGCAAACTAATTTTTTTTTTGGCTTTTATGTAAAAAAAATGTGGGCTTGGGCTGTGTAACAATTATTAATTCAGACCCATACAACTTTTTAATAAAATCAGATCCATACACACATTTTTATTAAATAAGCCCATACATTAAACACAGCTAACCCTAGTCTATCGTCTTCTTTAGTGACCGCTGACGCCGACCTTTGTTTTCTCTAATATCCGACGAGACCTTCTTCAGGAATCATGTTGAAAAGTTGATGGCATAAGAGAATCGACAACGTACCTGATGAATGTCTATTTTGACTCGTTTTTATTACTCTTTTACTTGTCTTATTGAGTATAGAAGTTAGGTTTTGTATACTTCTAGTCGGTTTTAGTGTCTTTTCAGGTTTTCACTTCCTTGGAGCTAAAATGTGCAAAATGGAGCAACTTTGGACGTTTTTACACATCATTGGATTTTGGAGACATCCTGGATCGATCGATCCTAAAGAGGATCGACCAAGCATGACGAGGATCAACCGATCCCAATGCAGATCGGTCAGTCAAAGGAATCTATGAGGTGCCATGGATCAGATGAAGAAGATCGACCGATCCAAGTAGGATCGATCGATCCCAGTCACGAATATTCTCCAAATCTAACATTAACTCTGAGTTTTGACCTAGAAGACACCCTATAAATAATGTTCATTTCCTAAGCAGCCAGAGAGACATAGACACGAATTTTCACTGTTACTCTGCCATTTTCATTTCTCATTTCAGATCTGTAACTTTTACATTGCTTTTTCTCAGATCTATAAAGTTTTCATTGCATTTTTAAGATCTACAATCTGTTTTCACCTCTTTCTTATTATTTTCAACCATACAACATAATGATCTATCAAACCAATTATCATGGTTGAGTAGATCTATATGTTGGGAGATGGGATTGATTCAAAGGGATTTAATGTTTAATTAGGTTATTGTTATAGATTAGAATTATGGTTAATAGATCTCTACTTCTATGAATCAAATGCTTTTGTTAGGTTGACGAATCTATCAAATGATTCATAGGATTTTATAGTATATCTAGCGTTGGCTATTCTACCTGGAATCTATAGTTTGTAGGCTTGATTATTAGATTTCCAAGAGTTGAAGCTGGATCTACAAGTGAACTCTATCAAACTAGGTCGACATATGCTATCATAGGGTCTTAGCGGATTTATGATATAATAATACTTGCTTTTATTAAAAAGATTTATTTTGGTACAGTGATTGTGTTCTAGATCTAGATCATTTAATTGCTAATCCGGTTAGATATCTTTTTTATTTATTTAAATCCCTGCGATTTCTCAAATCCCAACATTTGTTTTAAATTGATTTCTTTCCTTATTTCAAAAGATTTTTATCCGGATTTTATTCGGATTTCCAAAAGTGACACTTACCATATTTTTTCATCCTAGCTCTGTTTAGATCTAAGGATCTATAGCGTTTTTTACTCTTTGTGGATCGATCCCACCACTATACTGCCGCGGACAACCGTGCACTTGCGAAGTTTAGAAGTTTAGATTGCTAATCCGGTTAGATATCTTTTTTATTTATTTAAATCCCTGCGATTTCTCAAATCCCAACATTTGTTTTAAATTGATTTCTTTCCTTATTTTAAAAGATTTTTATCCGGATTTTATTCGGATTTCCAAAAGTGACACTTACCATATTTTTTCATCCTAGCTCTGTTTAGATCTAAGGATCTATAGCGTTTTTTACTCTTTGTGGATCGATCCCACCACTATACTGCCGCGCACAACCGTGCACTTGCGAAGTTTAGATGTTGGGTAAAACCTGATGCATAAAATATCACATCAAGTTTTTGGCGCCGTTGCCGGGGAGTAATTGTAGCCTTTAGATTTAAGTTTTTAAACCTAGTCTAGGATATTTTAATTGTTGCATTTTTATTTACGTCTCTGAGATCGACCGATCCCCATAAGATCGATCGATCCTACGTCTTGCACGATCGACCGATCCCTAAAGACCAACCGATCCTACTTTGTGCAAGATCGATCGATCCCCCTTTGATCGTTCGATCCTTTTTGTCTCGAGATCGACCGATCCCTTCCAAGATCGATCGATCGATCCCAGAGCCTCTTTTTTGGATATGATCTTCAAACTTCTTTTGCTTCTCAGGTGTATGCAATTAAGGAGCAAGGCTTCTAAAGATTTACAAGACCTGAGCATAGAAGAGTTGACAAGGAAGTCCACAAGAAGGTTCTCACTTTCAAGGTAAATATGCCTCCATATACCTCAAAAAGGTTAGTAAGGTTGATTGATGATCTTGAATATGATGATAAAACTGAGTGGGAAGAGGATGTTAATTTTCTGGGTAGACAAAGAAACTTTCCAAGTGGAAGTTTCAACCAAAACTTTAGGAGCCCTCTTAATTCTCCCTGTAATGTCTACTCAACCAGAAACCCTAGGGAACAATGGAATAATCCTTATAACACTCAATTAAACTCTTTTCAATCTCCAACCGAATCATACCAACTGGAGCATCATCGAAAGGCTGAATATGGATCAATTCAATATGAGAATGCAGATTCTCTTGGCGAAATTGAATACATGTTTTCAGCACATCGTGGAGATGCAGTCCGAGACTGCTGACGAGATAAACTCCAAGATAGAAAGAGTATCCAAAGATTTGAACAAGAGACTCGGGAGTCTGGATGCCGAAGTAAAACTTCTAGAGGCCAAGGCTGAGAAAACTAGGTCATTAGCTGAATTTTGTTTCTCAATCTCTCAACAATTACCAGAAATAGAAACAGAAGAGCATGTTCACGCTATCGCTGTCGAATGAAATCTTTCCTTCACAAGTGAAGAGCGTAGCTCTAATGACAATTTCTCTGAGGGACACCAGGATGATCTAACTGACTGTTATAAGGATGACAATGACTGGTCAACCTATGACGGACGTATTGATGAACCTGAAACCCCAGCAATTCCCAAAGGAAAGGAACTTGATGATATGATAACCGAACTGCAAGTTAGGGTACCATTCGTTGAGATGGTAAGGAAAGTTTCTGACCTAAAGGCTCGTCTAAGGAACATCCTCTTGGGAAAGATCTCACTTGAGGAGGGAGTAATGACGATCCTTAGGGAATGTAACAAGTGGATGCAAGTCAAAATTTCAAAGAAACTTGCAGACCCTGGCTCTTTCAATCTATCATGCACCATAGGGGATCTGAAATTTCAAAACTGCCTGTGTGATTTAGGAGCCAGCATCAGCGCGATGCCCTCACTGTGTCAAACACCTAGGTCTTCTCACACTCAAACCATCCACCTTCTCTTTAGTTCTCGCCAACCGACCTCTGCGAAAACCAGAAGTGGGGCTTGAGAATGTTCCGCTGAAGGTGGGAGAGTGCTGGATCTTGATAGACTTTGTGGTGTTAGATCTTGACGATGGAGGCCAAGACATCATACTTGGTAGACCTTTTCTTGCCACTGCTGGAGCATTGATAGATGTACCAAGGGGAATAATTGATATCTGTCTGGGGGATAAGGTGATGAATTTCACCACCAAGAAACAAGGAAGGAAACCAACCATTGACGGACAGACTTTCTGGATTGATACCAAGGAAAATCCCCCATATGATCCTTCATTAAGAAACTCCTCGAACACTTACATTCAAGGAGCGGAGTTGGGAGAATCCAACTGAGAACCTCGTAGGGTTATTAGACTACTGGAGGCTCTTACCCACCTTCGGAAGTTGCAGATGGCCCTTTTCTGGAGTCATCCTCAGGGAATTCAATAGCCATGATCAACACAAAGAGTCCTCATGATGAAAATCTATGTGAAGATGGCCGATTAGATAAGTCTGAGGACTGGTGCGAATTGAGAGCACCAAAGCTTGAGCTAAAAGAACTCCCTGACGGCCTACGCTTATCTTGGCCCAAACTCAACATACCATGTCATTATTAATGGTAGATTGAACCCAACTGACACATCCCTCTTACTTCGAGAATTACGTAGGTACAGAAAAGCGTTAGGATACTCACTCAATGACCTAACTGGGATTTCCCCTGATCTATGCACACATCGGATACACCTTAAAGATCCATAAAAGACATCGGTAGAACCCCAACGCCGGCTAAACCCGAACCTCCGAGAGTACTTAAGAAAGAAATTTTAAAACTCCTCAATGCAGACGTAATATACGCCATCTCAGACAGCCCGTGGATTAGTCCAGTACATGTCGTCCCAAAGAAAGGAGGAGTTACTGTTGCTTCAAATGATAAGAATGAACTCATTCCTATGCGTACAGTAACCGGTCATAGGATGTGTATAGATTATCGGAAAATGAACGCAGCCACTAGAAAAGACAATTTCCCCCTTCCCTTCATCGATCAAATGTTAGAGCGTCTGGCTAACCATCGATTATATTGCTTCCTCGACGGATATTCCAGATTCTTCCAAATCCCAATTCATCCTGATGATCAGGAAAAGACGACGTTCACATGTCTTATGGGACTTATGCATATCGGAGGATGCCTTTTGGGCTCTGCAATGCTCCAGAAACATTCCAAAGATGCATGATGTCAATCTTCACCGATCTAACTGAAAATATAATGGAAATGTTCATCGATGATTTTTCTGTCTACGGTTCCTCGTTTACCAACTGTCTGGCTAATCTTAGTAAAGTGTTGCAGCGATGCGTAGATAAACACTTCGTTCTAAATTGGGAAAAATGCCATTTCATGGTTAGGGACGGGATCATACTTGGGCATAGAATTTCAGAGGAAGGGATTAAAGTAGATAAAGCAAAGATAGAGGTCATGACCAATCTTCAACCCCCAAGAACAGTGCAAGAAATCCGGAGCTTCATAGGGCATGTAGGCTTCTATAGGAGGTTCATTAAAGATTTCTTGAAAACTGCCAGACCTCTCACGCGACTTCTATGCAAAGAAGTTGCTTTCGATTTTGACAAAGATTGTTTTGATGCATTTTTGGAAATAAAGAAGGCATTGATTAGCGCCCCCATAGTCCAACCGCCGGACTGGAAACTCCGTTTTGAAATCATGTGTGATGCTAGTGATTACGCCATAGGGGCGGTTCTAGGCCAGAAAAAAGACAAGCGTTTACACGTTATTTACTATGCTAGCTGGACACTGGATGAAGCACAAACGAGATACGCTACGACTGAGAAGGAACTTCTAGCAATCGTTTTTGCTGTAGAGAAATTTTGATCGTACTTGGTAGGATCTAAGATATTTGTGCACACAGACCACGCTGCATTACGTTACCTTCTCAGCAAGAAAGACGCTAAACCCCGACTGCTGCGTTGGGTTTTGCTATTACAGGAGTTTAACATTGAGATTAGAGACAAGAAAAGAATAGAAAATGGGGTAGCTGATCATTTGTCCAGACTGAGAGTAGAGACAAAGGTCCCAATAGATTACAGATTGCCTGAAGAAAGCATTTATTTCATCTTCGAGGAGTGCTAGGAGGAACGCAAATGCATACTAGCCTTGCACGAGAAACCTAACGAACATCCTTGGTTCGCCGATTATGCTAACTTCCTCTGTGCCAAAATAATACCCCCAGACTGTACTGGCTACGCAAGGAAAAAGTTTTTCCGCGAAGTTAAGAAATACATCTGGGAAGAACCTTATTTATACAGAAGTTGCGCCGATTCTTTATACCGACGGTGTATTCCAGAATCAGAAGTTGCTGGACTTCTTTTTCACTGTCATGGTTCGAACTATGCGGGACATTTTGCCACCTTCAAGACAGTTTCCAAGGCCCTTCAGGCAGGTTTCTGGTGGCCCACTATGTTCCGGGACACACATGATTTTGTCTCAAGGTGTGACTCCTGTCAATGCCGTGGCAACATAAATCAGAGAAACGAAATGCCCCAGAACTACGTACTCGAAGTAGAAGTATTCGACTGCTGGGGAATCGATTTCATGGGCCCCTTTCCACCTTCATGTGGAAACATGTACATCCTTGTTGCTGTGGACTATGTGTCCAAATGGGTTGAAGCGGTCGCAAGTCCTACGAATGATGCCAAGGTTGTTCTAAGGATGTTCAAATCAGTGATATTCCCGCGATATGGAGTACCCAGAGTATTAATAAGTAATGATGGAACTCACTTCATCAACAGACTTTTTGCTAATCTCCTGAGGAAGAATGGTGTTTTGCACAAGGTGGTAACGCCATATCACCCACAGACCAGTGGGCAGGTGGAGGTTTCAAACAGAGAAATCAAAAGTATCCTGGAGAAGACAGTTAATGTCACAAGGAAGGACTGGTCCCTTAAACTCGATGATGCATTGTGGGCTTACCGAACTGCTTATAAAACCCCAATTGGGACTACCCCTTTTAACTTAGTCTATGGAAAATCTTGTCACCTGCCAGTGGAACTAGAGTACAAAGCATTATGGGCAACCAGACTGCTTAACTTTAATTCCAAAGCGGCAGGAGAAAAACGCCTGAACCAAATAAACGAATTGGATGAACTAAGACTAAAAGCTTATGATAATGCGCGAATGAAAGAGCACGCAAAGGCCTGGCATGATAGAAATATAAAACTAAGAGAGTTCCATAGCGGTGATAGAGTACTTTTGTGAAACACACGTTTGAGGCTTTTTCCAGGCAAACTGAAATCACGTTGGGGAGGACCTTATTTGATTAAGATAGTTAAACCTTATGGAGCAGTGGTGCTGTGGGATGGAAAGACCGGATACTTTACAGTAAATGGCCAGCAACTTAAGCCATATCTAGCTGACCATGAGGAGAAGGAGATCTCCATACCCCTGACAGAACCCAATTGAAATAAAATTAAGTCAAGCTAGTGACTTTGTAAAAACAAGCACTGGTTGGGAGGCAACCCAACATGTTCTTTTAAAATTTCTTTTTACTTTTTGCTTTTTTTGAATTAATAAAACTATTTTATTTTATTTCCCTTCAGTTATTTCAATCAATTTATTTATTTTCCAAATAAGATATGATGATGTTTTTGTGTTGAGCTGACTGAAAACAGGTGCAAAACGCAGAAGATGCAAATTTCAAGAAGTTTCAGTAGGCTGGGATCGACCGATCCTACCCAGATAGATCGATCCCCGAGATGAGAAAAGCTGAAAACCAGTTCATGTACAGACCAATGCTCCCTTTTGGTCGTAACATTCCTTCCACGGTTTATGGTTTGCTTTCTTGTTCACAATTCATTATCTCCAGTGTTGTTTCGTAGCACCAAATTTCTTTGATTTTATATCACTTCGGGATGCAGTGATTTAAGTCTGGGGGAAGGGGTGACTGCTTTCATATGTTACTAATACTGTGTTTTCTTTTGTTTACTTGTCCTAAAAAGTTTTTAAAACTTTTTCATAAATAAACCTTTTTCAATTTTCTTGAGTCAAAACATGAGATTTTTACAATTTTCTTGGTTTCCATTTTATGTTGACATTTATTGGAATTAGTTCAGGAAGATTGGAAACACCATCAGTGGATCAACTTTACCCGAAGCGACCTATCCTTTGGAAATCTGAATGATCCAGCGTTGGCTCTATCTACTTGGACCTTTAACTTGGACTAATCTTCTCACTTAGGGGCTCGATATCGAAAAAGAATCATATACATCTGGAGTTCATCCCATTCTTATTGGAGCTCCAGATGGCCAAGCTCATTTTTAGTTTGGTTCCACACCCTTACACCCTTTTTCATTCAGACCCCAGTCCTCTTTCGCAACATTAGGAGCATGTGCAACTAAGTGCAAAAACTATGGAGTATGGGAGCCGGTACAACAAAATATTCTAAAGATTTCCGAGTAAGCTTTCTAGTATCAGTACTTCATCTATATTAGTTTGAGTTGACTATTGGTGCAATTTTTAGTAGGATTGATGTACATGGTTAGAACTGGTTCCAACTTCCCCTTCTCAGAAAAAAAATACTCAGGGATCGACCGATCCTACCTTGATTGATCGATCCCGTCTCATCCCGACACTCTCTTTCAAAAAAAAAAAAGAAACAGAAGGGAAAGAAATCTGAAGGAACCAGAATAAAACATTTTATTTATTTAGTTAGTTATTTGTTTTTGTTATCTATTTTATTTTATCACCAATAGCAACTCTATTAGGATCATTATATAGAAGCTTGCTTGGGATCCAAGGTTTAGGAGGTTGTGCACCATCTTTGGTTTCCGTCTCATTGTGATTTTGCGCATTGGCTTGCACCGGAGTTCATCTATCATGCCTAACCATCACCATTAAAATGCCCCCCCCCCCCCGTAACTAGCCCTTAGCGATTTTGACTCCCTTTGTGAGACTGCACGCAACACTTAATGTATGTTAAAGGGCCAACAATGGAGATTCCAGAAGTTCCCTTGGATCTCGGATGCTAGATTACGGTAATGTTTGCTATGCTTATGGTAAACTACATGTTGTACTGCTAAAGTCCGATTAACCTTTCACAAGGTTTCTACTTGGTTTATATGATCAACATGATGGATTTCTAAATCTAAGCGTAAGTTCCCATTTTTCAAACTTCCACTTCTGTACTTTGTTTCATTGACTTGTTTCTTACTTGAGGACAAGCAAGGATTCAAGTTAGGGGGTGTGATGAGTGTCTATTTTGACCCGTTTTATTACTCTTTTACTTGTCTTATTGAGTCTAGAAGTTAGGTTTTGTATTCTTCTGGTCGGTTTTAGTGTCTTTTCAGGTTTTCTCTTCCTTGGAGCTAAAATGTGCAAAATGGAGCAACTTTGGACGTTTTTACACATCATTGGATTTTGGAGACATCCTGGATTGATCGATCCTGAAAAGGATCGACCAAGCATGACGAGGATCGACCAATCCCAAAGCAGATCAGTCAGTCAAAGGAATCTATGAGGTGGCACGGATTAGAGGAAGAAGATCGATCGATCCAAGTAGGATCGATCGATCCCAGTCACAAATATTCTCCAAATAACACACTAACTCCAAGTTTTGACCTAGAAGACACCCTATAAATAATGCTCATTTCCTAAGCGGCCAGAGAGACCTAGACATGAATTTTCACTGTTACTCTGCCATTTTTATTTCTCATTTCAGATCTGTAACTTTTACATTTGTTTTTTCTCAGATCTATAAAGTTTCATTGCATTTTCAAGATCTACAATCTGTTTTCATCTCTTTCTTGTTGTTTTCAACCATACAACATAATGATATACCAACCAATTACCATGGTTGAGTAGATCTATATGTTGGGAGATGGGATTTATTCAAAGGAATTTATTGTTTAATTAGGTTATTGTTATAGATTAAAATTATGGTTAATAGATCTCTACTTCTATGAATCAAATGCTTTTGTTAGGTTGACGAATCTATCAAATGATTCATAGGGTTTTATAGTACAGCTAGCGTTGGCTATTCTACCCAGAATCTATAGTTTCTAGGCTTAATTTCCAGATTTCCAAGAGTTGAAGCTGGATCTACAAGTGAACTCTATCAAACTATGTCGAAATTGCTAATCCAAACATTTGTTTTAAACTGATTTCTTTCCTTATTTTAAAAGATTTTTATTCAGATTTTATTCGGATTTTATTCGGATTTCCAAAAGTGACACTTTCCATATTTTTTCATCCTAGCTCTGTTTAGATCTAAGGATCTATAGCACTCTATACTCTCTGTAGATTGATCCCACCACTATACTGTTGCGCACAACGATGCACTTGCGGAGTTTAGATGTTGGGTAAAACCTGATGCATAAAACATCACATCAGTACCCAGTTCTTCCATTGTATTCTACATCTTGATCAACTCCCATGAGAATCTAAACACAGAAAATATAAACTAGAGAAGAGGATACATGCATAGAGAGTAAGGTTTACAAGAATTTGAAGTAAGAGTGTGAAGAAGAGATCTGTGTGCGACAGATTTGCGAGAAGAAGATGGAGACACAGTAGCGAGAAGAAGATGGAGATACGGTGGCGACACAATGGAGTCGATAGCGGTGAGAAGAAGAGATCCTAAACGAACATAGATATAGAGAAGAAGAGATCCAAAAAGAACAAAGAAATGGAGAAGAAGAAGTTGTATTGAAGAAAGAAGAAGAAGCAGAACGGTAAAAAAAAGGGCGAGAGAAGAGGAGGAGAAAAGAGGTTGGAGGCGACAACATTGAAACTAGATTTAGGGTTTTGTAAGTTTTTGTAAGTGTCTCCTTAAACCAATTAACCCGATAGGTTAGCACCTACCAAACCAAACAAACCCAAAAACCGATCTCTGATTTTAATTGATTCCAATCGGTTTATGGCTCAATTTTAGTTGACATCCGAACCTGAAATATTCGGGTTGGTCCGACCCAAACCGATTAAACCGACCCGTTAGCCCAGGGCTAGTTTTCGGCACCAACTTGAGAAAAAGTTGTTTAATAGTTCAGAAATCTTAAAGAGTAATTTTTTTTACTCATTTTAACATAGGAATACATAATTTTAACGACTATCCAACACCATTCAGAAGTGTGTACTCTTGCATTAACCAGTTATCTATTAACTTTTTCCATTTGCAGAGTAGCCAAAAGAAGAAGAGTTGTATCCGAACATGATGATTCTTAATATTCTTGATATTCTTGAATTTTTTATTCTAAACTGTCTAATATTCTCACTTCAATAGGTTTTCATCTATTACAGTTGTTGGAGTTAAAATTCTCAGATTAATCTTAATTTCTATTTCAGGAAATAGATACACCTCATCAAGAAAGCAAAAGAGTCACGAGAATTAATTACACTAAAAATAATAATGTAAAATTTTGTCACAGTAACAAAAATATGGAGATTTCAATAAGACAGTTATACTTGTGCGATTCTTTCAAAGTCTATACTTTGAAACAAAACATAAGACTCGGAGAATTAGAAGGAAGTTTTACAGCATGGTTTACTAAATTTTGGACATGGAAATGCACCAATATGTGAAACAAAAAATGACAATAAAGATGATTGTCACTTGGTCGTCGTTGATCCTACATTCTTAATGCAAACAAGTGGAAATCATCTGTAAAAAATTATTTCAAGCATTAGAAAGACAACAATCATTCTATATTAATATTTTTAAAAATATAAATAAAAAATATATAATTAAAATAAACCAAAATGAAATATTACACAATACTCCAGCTACATATAAAATTAACTAAATACAAAATATATTAGAAAAAATAATAAAAATAAACTCATGCGTAGCGTGGGTAAAAACCTAATTTAAATATATAAACCTTGAAACCTTTAACTACAAAAAATCAAATTCCCATCTTCTTCTTTGTTGTTCTTCTTCCGTCTTCGTTTGGATAAAGTTGAAGCTTGTTTTTCACTTTTTACTGCATCACCACCGACTAATAGTTTGGACACAAAGAGATATGAAATATTCAGATCTATAGCAAGCCTAGTTCGACAAGAAAAATACTTGGGTTCACTTGCTACTGGTGATCTTTCTCTAACCAATCAAAATATCTTATTATATAAAATTGGGTTACACTCACCAGAAGCCGACACGTGTCAAAATTCTAACTCATGAGATTTTGACACGTATCATGTAACGCCCGTAATTAAAAAAAATAATGAAGAATCAGATGTTAGGTTAAATTGATCATTTTGAAACTGTCTGATTTCAGGGAAATTTCTGAGCAATTCAAAAGTCTGGAGCAGAATCTGTAAATAGAGAAAAGCCAAGGGACTAAAGTGCAAAAACGGAAAAAAGAGTGCAACTCGATTTCATCCTTTCCGAAATCACAGGGATTGTTTTTGGCAACTCGAATCTTCATCCTTCAACCCTAATACCACATATATATATGCGTTTCGAAGCCCCAAAGATTTAGAAGCCGATTCTCTTGTCAATTTGAGATTTTTGGTGAGTTTTCGAGATCCTTCTTCATCATCACCGATTTGAATAATTTTTGGGCAACTTATGACCGGATTTTGTTGTGACTTAGGTTGATCGTGCTTATCCATATTAGTGCTTTAGCTCTGGGTTGTGTTCAGCTTTGATAGAAGAGTTTGGTAAGCCTCATCTTCTTCCTTCTTCAATTTTTCTCCATGGAAGTGAGTTTCAAGCTCTTTAATGGTGGATTTCCTTTTCAGGAAGATTTAGAACTTGATCTATACCTTGTTAGAAAGCTCTCATTCATACGAATCCAACGCCATTGAGATCTTATCAAACACAAGTCGAATTTGATCGGAATCAGATTGGTAAATATTTCGATTTTGTTATTTCATAGTCAAATTGGGATATTGTTAGACCGGTTCTTAAGGTTCTGAGACCGGTTTTGGGTTGGAATGGATATGAATAATACACGCCTTAAATCATATTTTGAATTGGTTGAGTTTTGACTTTAAACCAATAGGAATTCGGACCGGTTCGGCTGCCTTTAAACCGGTTTTTGCAAATCTTAGACCTGATTAAGATTGTACTCCAAATTATCTTTCAGATGGCATGTTGTACATATTTTTCTGATCAACGGTTGAATTTAGGTGAATTAATTGGTGATTTGAGAGGTGTGTAGAATTGCCGTTAACCACTTGTTCGATCTGAAAATCTTTTTTCAAGTGAGTTCTAACTCCCTTTTTAGTTTTTATTCAGTTGTATAATATTTTAGAAGTGAGAAAATTAATTAATTAAATTAGTTGAATGATAAGTTGTAAGAATTGATTTGTTTGTTTAGATAATTAATAGGAATATGATTTTGATATTAAGATATGCTATTCTGTTTAAAAATAAAATATGATATTCTGTTAAGACCGGTGTCAGCATGCTATTCTGATTTAGCTAGCTCTATTGAGCAATCTGTGACGGCCGGCATCGCCAACAGATGTATTCCGTATTCTGATATTCTGTTAGTGGTATTGAAGTCGGTTAATGCCGTGGACCGTACTTCCTTATCACCTCGTTAGGGGCCAGCATTCCTATCGAGTATATTATGTATATATTATGTTAGTATATGGTTTGGATCAACCAATGCTGGGGTTATACCATTCCGACGTTGCATTGCTAGATACCTGGTCGTTTTGTTCTAATGTTATTATTCTGTCTGACGATATTATTATGTTCTGAGGATTTGGTTATGTGTTTTTGTTAGTTTAAGTTATGATGTAATTTAATTGAACTAAAATTTATGTTTGTTGGTATCAACACGTGAACATTATTCTATGCGGGTTCAGACCGTGTTGGTACTTGTTCGTCGGGTTTGTAGTCTCATTGGGCGATTTTTTTTCGCTCACATAAGTTCTGATTCCGTGCAGAGGGCATTGAGGAGGGGCAGCGTGCAGCTGAGGTTTAGAGTTTGTTTTTTGGTCGTAGAACGAGACTTGGTAGATTTTCAAACGTTTTTTTTATTTTTTTTTTATTATTATTTGGAGTTTTAAGAGATTTCAAACTTTATACATTATGGACTTTCTAGTATTTTGTTATTTATTTTAGTAATATTTTAAAAATTCTTATTAAAATTTTTGGAGCGTTATATGTCAGTTGATCGACAAGATTATGACACGTGTAAAATAATATTTCCTTAAACAAAAAGGAAAACTAAAAAAATAAGGAAAATTAAAAAAACTCTGATTATAGATTTGACATATTATTTTTTAATTAAAATAACAAAATAAAGGAAAAATAACTAAACAATCAAAATGATGATATTTATTTTCCAGTTTTACATATATAATTTTGAACACTTTTTATAACAAATTTAGATGATTGAAAATTTACCTCAAATAAATTTAGATGTTTGATATAATGTATATTATTTTAATATACATTTTATACTTCAATTAATTTATATGGAGTGTACATGAGGTTAGTTGGAGCAATTGGTAATGGGAAAGAATAAAATCATGAGAAGTCGCGAGTTCGATTCTTGGGTTTGACAATTTTCAACCTCATCAAACATGTATCCGCTGAGTTATCGTCTGTAACGGTCAACTAACAAAATTTAACAACAACTTCAGATTAAAGAAATAAAAGGTTTAGGTTTGTAATTTGAATTTTTAACTAGAATTGAACCCGCGGTACACCGCAGGTCAATGTTTTCTTAATCAGTGTAACAAATTTTTATATTTTGGTATTTACTATTTTCTGGTCAATTTTTCATATAACTTATAATTTTTTAGATTTTGTTCATTTCGTTTATGTATATATATATTATTTTTTAACTCATATGTAATTTTAACTTCATTAAATTATAAAATATTAATCTTGTTGGTTAGTTAACTTATATTTCCATTTAAAATTTTTGCAAGTAGCTCTTATATCCAAATGTGTCCCACTAGTTCACATGATAGCAAGCTGGCCCGAAAATTGACTATATACTTAATTTAAATCTTTTTTAGAAAATAAATAATTTTTTAATAAATATTCTAATCATAAAACTTCTATATTTTCAAATATATCATATATTATTCTCATCAACTATACAAATTATTAATTTTTATATAGAATTTACTTATTTTTATTAAAATTTGGTAGTTTGCAGACCGATCCACCAATTCACAGATAAAGTCTGATATATCCGCGGTCAACAAAGCCCTATGTGGGCTTTACTTGTATATATCTTGTGGGTAACAATCTATTTGTCATCTCTACCGATGTGGATCATTGAATATACACTTTTTATTGAGTGAGTAATATATGTCCATTTATAAAAATTTGAATCACAATATATGCAGAAAAATCTAAAATTTTATTAATTGTATTGATTATATATTAATTCAAAATAATATGAAAATAAAATCATACAAAGATTATAGGAGAATAAGAACACATACAATTAATATAGTAATATTAGATAAGGAAATGATTGTAGAAAATTAATTTAATATTTATTTAGAAAAAAGAAAAATATAGAAAATAAATACTGAAATGATTTGATACATTAATAACTATTGGTGTGTGGATGTAAGAATAGGTTTTAAGGTGTTTAGAAACATGAATAACCCAAATTTATACTTCAATTTTAATAGTCAAAGATGAGTTATTCGCAGTATTTATACAGGTAGGAAAACGCTTTTTGAAAAAAGTATGAGTCCAAAAAGGTCATTTTCCCTTTAGACTATATTGTTATTATTCAGTAGACACTTTGAATTGTTACTTTCTGGTGATTTGAAGGAAGGATGTCTCAGTTTCTGCCACTTTAGCAATCTCCTTGCTTAAAACTTACATGGTGTATAAATTATAATTTGATTGTTTTGGAATGTAATTTCAGTTAAAATCCGCAAAATCCTTTCCTGGTTCTTTTTTCAAAATATACTTTGAACTTACTTTTTATATGAAATACCTGACTTTTAGATGAGATCAAAAGATTACATGGAAAAAAAGGACTAAAAAAGATTGAAGGCAAAAGATGAAACATTGATGATGTTACTGCATCTGTTTTGAAACATTTTAAATTTAGTTTACGCCTAATATTGGTAACAAAATTCTTAAATCCCTAACAAACATTTTACACAAATTATATAGAGTTAACAAAATGTCTGTTGTAGCACACTAGCTAAATTTCTGGACTTGAAGCCTCAAACTGGAAAATCTTTTGTTCCATGTTGAAGAAAAATACGTTTGGGATTCAAAAAGTCTAAGAAATTTGTTAAAAACTAAAAATTATATTTAAATTAACGATAAAATACAAAAATAGACTCTTTTAAAAATTTATTTCCAAACGTGACATCTACTGCTTTAAAAACTCTTCCCAGAGAACTCTGTTTGAAAAAAAAAATTCAAAGGGTCCATTTTAGAAAATGTCCCTAAAATAATGGAAAGTCCGGAAAGGTGATTGACCACCAAAAATTAATGGATAGTCTTTCATGGGAAATATTAAAAGAGCAAGGTGATCGACCACCAAAAACTTAGCGAAAAGGACTACTGTTGATTGACTTCAACGTAGAAATTTCAGACATTTTTGCACTATACAACGCAACGTTTGACGACTTTACTTTATAGAACAAGCAAAAGCATCAAAACATATAGTACTAAAAATTTTGACACATTAAAAACCAACAATCACTTCATCACCCAAAAATCTCTAAGATCTATATGTCTCCATGTGGTTATCTATTTTCAAAAATCTCTAGGATCAATTCAATACCCAAATATTATTTGGCTATGGCTTTTTCAATTTTGGTTTTTAAATCAATCATTTCATATGTTTTAGCTTTCGTAATTATTAGTTTCAAAGTATTCAATAGTTCAATATGAAAATGAAACCGAGTCTACTAGTCATAAACCTCTACAAATGGGAAGAACTTGAAGCTTCAGTTGGATGATATTGAATCTCAGAACATTTAACATACAAATATGAATCTTGATGAAAATTTCATCTAGATTAATTGAGCTATAATCATTATGTGTTTGAGACTGGTATTTGCGAGTCTAGAAGCCAGGGCCAGGCCAGGTCCAAGAAAAATAAAAATATCATCTCAGACCTCAATGGTCTTTTCATTTGAGGTTGTGATGACATCTCCAAGTGTCATTCCAGTTCCACTAATCATATTTTCACAGGCTGCAACAATGAAATGAACCTGTTTGGGGAAAGAACAGTTGTTATGCTGCGTGAACAAATTGTAGATAGTTTCATAAGAATATGATGGGAGAAACTAACCTCAACACCAGGAGGCTTAATCTCACCAATAGCTTTTGCAGCTGAACCGCCCATGTCGAAATTCATGAGCTCAATTTAGCAGCCAGGTCCAGTCTTAATGTTGTAGCCAATTGATATGCTCAAATTATCTCCCTAGATTTACTCTCTCAAATTAAGGGATCACGGTAGTACTTAAAGGTCGAATCAACGAATCCACAAGACTCAATGGTTTCACGATAGATCTTTTCATTTCAAATTCAGCTAAGCAAGTATGAAGTAAAATAAATAGCAATTCAAATAACAATAAAAGCGGTTGGTAATTCAGATGGGGAAAACGTCAAGTCTAGGGGAATCTCAAGAAATCAAGTAATAAATACCAATTAATTAGTAGAATCGAAATAAGAACAAGTTCTAGAACTCAAACACAATAATTAAATAAACAGCTCTCGCTGCGAGAATTTACTATGAATTAAACCTAAGAAACCAAATCTCTTTGCGGATCTTAAAGTCTAAACAAGCATTAAGGACAAGTTGATTTACACACTATTCACGTTTAACTATCCTAAATCATCTTAACACCGTTTTAGAAGAAAGAAACAAAAATTAATAAGAAACTGATTCATTTCCATAGTCAACTTAATTATTAGATATAATTATTATTTTGGTCAGAATAGAGACAGTTATGATATTTACTAGATTCGAACCCGCGGTACACCGCAGGTCAATTGTTTTCATATAAAATTATAGTATTTTATTAATTAATTGACTGTTTGTAAATACTGATATTTTAAATTTATTATAACTTTCTATGTATAAATTTAACTTATTAATTTGTTATGAATACTTTTATTTTGTTTGTTTAATATATTTTTGTTTACTTTTTTTTTGTTTGGAAATGTGAATAATCCCAATTCTATAACATGCATGATTATATATCCGTTTATAAAAAATTTATTCACAACATATGCATAAAAAATCTAAAATTTTCTTAATATGAGTTATATAATAATTTAAAATAATTTGAAAATAATATCAAACAAAGATGATAGAAGAATCATAATTCAAACTACTAAAATCACAATATTAGATAAGGAAAAGATTGTAGAGAAATTTTATACAAGGAAACGATTGTAGAAATTTAATTAGTTAAGAGATGTTTGGATGTAAGATTAAGATAGAAAGTGTTTGGTAACAGGAGTTCCCAAATTTGTACTTCAATTTTAATAGTATTAGATTCAACTACTAGAAAAAATCGAAGCTAGTCAAAGTTATATACTACAAATGCATCCCAAACTTAAATTCATTACAAATCTAAGCTAGTCAAAATTTATTCAACTACTATATTATACTATACAAAATCTAAGTTGGTCAAAATTTATTTAACTACTATCCAAAAAAATCTAAGCTAGTAAAAGTTATATAAAGTTGCTGTACAAAATTAAATGCTGTTGACAAAATTCAAAATTCAATGTCACTTATTAGTCTTGCTCCTCAAAATTTAGTTAAATTTTCATAAATATAATTATGAACGTTATGACATTTGGGTTGTTTTGGATATTTTAGTCTAAAAATAACTTACAGTAGAACCTCTATAAGTTAATAATACTGGGACCAATGTATTTTATTAATTTATAGAAAATTTTAGTTTATCAATAATTTATAGATAGATTTGTCTATTTTCAAAATTATTCTATTAAAGTAAGAATTGAAGACAATACTTCAACATTTTTAGTCGCATAAGACATTAAGAAACAATTATCGCATGTAAAATCCTTCATAATTTTTGGATGCAATTTAAGAAGATATTAATTGTACAGAAAACTTAATCTGGCTAAATTGGTTCCAAGTCCATCACTCATGTATGTAAGCATGTACGAGTTGAAGACTGAAGATAAACTGGTACCAGAGCTGGAAGTATGACATCATTTCTAAGAAGTCAAAATCAAACATTATCAATCAAAACTAAGAAAATCATACAAATAACCTAGCTTGAGACATCCGGTCAGACAAGTTTCTCTCTTCCTCTTTTGATTTCCTCTTCGAAGCATGATAAATATATTGGGAGACCAACCAGAATTTTGTGGAACTTGTGTTGGTTAGTGAATGGAGAATTTATCTGAGTTTTTATTTCATTAGGACTGTACCAATGTCTCTTAGGCCGTTTGGTCCCTTTTTGTCCGCTTTAGTCTTTTGAAAATGTTACTTTTATTCCAATTTTGTATCTCTTGCCAAAACATCGTACTTTTAAATATGAACTTTACCCTATGCTATACTCTTTTTGGTAAAAGATTAAGAGCTAATCTATCTTTATATATTTGCTTGAACTACTAAATTACAAATCTAGTGGTCTACTGTCTACACCCACCTCTAATCAATTCAATGTTTTTTTATAGTTAAAAGATTGAGGGTCATTATAGTATACTCCTTCCCAATCGGTTGAATACTGCCATCACTCCAGATTGTGTTCTTTGAAGTGGGATTAACTTCCAAAATTTTTACATGTTTAATTTCCATATACAATTTTTTGTATATTTAAATTCACGTATTCATATCCTAATTCATTTAATAACATTTGAAACTTTGAAGACCAAAAGAAAGTTAAGAAACTAGATTAATAAGAAAATTGATTAATTTTCATAGTCAACTTATTTAGATAAAATAACTATTTTGGTCAGAACTGAGACAATTATGACATTTATTCAACTACTGAAAAAAATCTAAGCTTGTTAAAGCTATAAACAAATGCATCCCAAAATTAAATTCACTACAAATTTAAGCTTGTCATAATTGAAAAATACTTGGATTCACTCCTAGGGGTGAACCTCTTTGTTCACCCCCTCAAAATTAATCCAATAAGATGATGCCACATCATATTATATTTAAATAAAAATAATAAATTAAAATTAAATAAATAAAACATATAAACTATATAATTTAAGTAAACAAAACATATAAAATATACCTTAAATAAATAAAATATATAAAACTATCTCAATTGGTTATTTGGGAGGGGGTGTCTTTAACTTTTAAGAAGAATAAAAAATGAAAAAAAGATACATTATATCCCCAAAGTGGGTGTTTTTAAATTTTAATATTATATTTTATTTAAGACACTCATGAGAGTATGTGGGATAAAGATGGTCTTGTATAGTTTTATATATTTTATTTATTTAGTTTTATTTCTTATTCTAATTTAATTAATATATTAAAATAAATTTAAAAACTAAAAATTTTATCTCTTGGATTTGCTGAGTTGTTCTTTGGGGTATCATTTTATATATTTTATTTTTTAGTATTATTTTATTATTTAAATTAAAATAATAAATTAAATAAATTAAAAATTTTAAAAATTTAACCATTGGATTCGCTGAATTCTTTAGGGTATAATTTTATTTTTTATTTATTTAGTTTTAGTTTTTTTATTAAAATATAGTATAACGTTACATCATCCTATTTGATGAATTCATAGGAGGTGAATAAAATAATTCACCCCTAAAGATGATCCCAAGTATTGTTCATCATAATTTGTTCAACTACTATATTATATACAAAATTTAAGTTGGTTATATTTTATCCAACTACTATCCAAAACAATATAAGCTAGTCAAGTTATATACAATTGCTATACAAAATTAAATGCTTCTGAAAAGATCAAAATTCTATTTTCCCCTTAAGAACCTAGTCTAGTTTTGTTTTCCTTAAGAATCTAGTGTATTGTAAAAAGATATAAAAAAATGGTCTCTGATATTTTTGTAGGACCTAGTCTGATGATGAGCATGAAATGGAAAGGATTTAAAAGGCGCTCTGTTTCGCTTGACCGGTAAACATGTGATCTGGTTGCTGATTCGGTTTGGTTTATAATTTAATAAAATATCCGAATTTTGCAGTATCTGCTTAGAAAAGTTCAGCAATTATTTCATGTTTTAGCCGGTTTTTGGGTAAGAGATTAGGTAAGGAAATTATATTTAATACTTGCATTTTCTGTTTGTGATGAAAACTATATAAATATTTTTCATATAAATTTTATAAATAATTAAGTATGATTAGGTATATCATGTATGGAAAAATATGCATGTTCATTTCAGAACAGAAAAACCGTCCAACCCAGTATTTGTTGGAAATTTTCGTCCCATAACCATTTTTTAATAATGAATTACTCTTTTAAAAATATTTATTTTGGATAAAGGATTAGGTAAATAATCATATTTTATACTTGCATTTTCCATTTTTAATTAAAGTTATATAAATATTAGATTATTAACCCGTGATGCGCTCATCTCCGATGTTTTATGAATATGTATTTTTGGATGTTATGAAACACAAGTTGCTTAGTTATCAAAATATTAAACTCTAAGTATTTGTTGTATTTTGTGTATGGTAATTGTGAATTATAAGTATAGTTATTATATATGATTTTGAAAACCCAGTATTATATGTGTGTTTGATGTATGTATATTTTGTTTTTTAGATATGTAAAGATCATTGAGTGTTTTAAAATGCAAAACATGGCAAATATAGAAATTTTTTTGAATATATTAATTTTGAATATAAAAGGGCATATTGTTTAGGAAAGAACAAAATTTATGACTAATAATATAGACGATTAAATCTAGATGGTTAATACAAAAATTTAAATTTATAAGGCCAAATTATATAAATGTTACCTATTATGGGCTTTTGATTAAATTACAAAATCTAAGAAACTTTATATTGCCAAATATATGTTGGTAAGATTTTGTAAATTTTTTTTAAGTAAGAAATATTTAACAGAAATTAATTATTTTATTTTATTTTATTTTATTTATGATTCCATATTTATTATAAGAGTTTGTTTAGACTTTATGATTAATTTGTTTAACTAATTCAGGGACAAATATATATTTCAAAATGGAAGGAAGAGATCCACGAAAATTCACCGCGTGTAAAATTTTGATGGAGCTCAATCTCAATATTCTCTAAATTGTTACTATTCGACAATTCAGTGATGGGCTTTTGGGCCTTCAAAATCAAACTGACTATTTTAGAATTTTAGACGATCTGAACACTAAAATCCGACGCCAATATCCAAGAAAGATCTAGATCCATTCTTATAGAATCCGCGTGTTTCTCTTTTTTAGTGTTTTTCAAAATTGCCCCGTACTCTTCTTTTTTTTCTATAAATCATTGGCATTGTACGTAACATTCTTAAAATTTAAGGGTTTCTTCTAAAGTGTCCTTCCCTTTTAATAGTATAGAAGTATAGATTGCTATATTCGATGGTTAACAACGACGAAATCAAGAGAATGCATCAGATATATATATGATGAAATAAGTCGTGCATAATTCAAAAAGAGTCTTGCCAATTTTGTTTATTGCAAGTAATGTAATAAAAAAGAAGAAAAGTAAACCGATCAAGAACACAAATGAACGTAAGGACCATAAGTGAGATTAATAAACATGAACAAGGCACACACAAACACAAGTCTTTAAAAGTGTTAATCAGAAATCAATTGATTTGACCAGGTCGTCCTGAGCAAAAAGGTGGTCTTGGTCTCCTTCTTAGAAATCCTCTAACCCTCGCCATGAATCCTGTTTCTTCAACCTATATAATGAACATAAATATGCCCTTAAAACCCAAAAAGTAACACAAATATTACCATTATTACAATATGTCACTGAGAGTCTGAGACACTGACACCAAATTAAGGATTATCAAACCCTAAAGTTGACCACATGAGCTGACCAGACTGTGAACATAGAGAGCTTACGGTTTTAATTTTCATCAGTTCTTAGGTCTTCTTCTTCTAATAATGGCTGGGATGATAATGATGTTTATGATGATGATGATGACTCAAGACCAAAACACCTCAATATGGCTTGAACAGCTCTGTGAAAAGCAAAACATGGACAGTTGGGAAGATCAGAGTAGTAAACTCTTCTTCTTCTTTTCTCTTCGTCTTCATTAACTTCCATTCTTTTTGTTTGAACCTTCTTAACTCTTCACACACTATCTTGCATTTAATCAGGGCCGGTCCAACCTTTTTGGTGGCTCGAAGTGAGAAAACAAATGCAGCCTTTTTCATAATTTAATTTAAAGTTTTATTATATATGAAAACTAAAAAATCTTTAAATTAATAAAAAAATATCTACTTAATAAATATAATTTTTCTTGCATTTTCCCCTGAAAATCATTCATTAGATCCTTATAATATATTTCTTCAACCATAGCTCTCACGATTGATAATAAATTTATTCATGTGTGTTAATTGTTGAAAAAACACTCTAATACGTTTATAAATTCAGAATCTTGCGTCAGTTTTTCTATCTGATTTTTTAGGAAGAGTTAACAATTCTGCATTTTTTTTAGTTTGATAAGAAATTAAAAGCTTATGAAACTAATATGAATACATGAAATATTAAAGTATGAAGCAAATACAACAATAATTTGAAGAATTGTAAACATTAAGTAGTTAACTACAAAAAGAAACTGAGACTTCTAGTTCCATGATCATTATGGTTTTAACGAATGAATTTCTAATAAATCTATTTTATATTTACTTTCCTTTTCTTGTTTTAGTTTAGTTAAATTAATTATAACAAAAAAAAATTAGAAATAAATATGTGACCTCTCTAAAATATTATTAACTTTAAATATTTTAGTCTAAATAATATATCTATAATAAATATGTGGCCCCTAAAAATTTTCAAAAATTGGAGGTTCGAAGCGGTGGCTTATCCTGCTTATGCTCCGGCCGACCCTGCATTTAATACCCTCTTTACAATATGATACGTTCCTCAGAAGCACTAAGGAGCTTGAGCATGGTTCATGGATGGGACATGAAGCAATGGACAAGTAAAGAGCTCAAGGAGCATTTGGAGCACTTATAGGAGTCAATAATTGTTCTATTACAAGGGAGTTTCATCAAGAGTTTCGAGTTTCACTACATGTAGTGAAGTCTCAGGAGGATCACTCGAACATTTGGAGGTTGTATCAGGTCCACATTGGTCATGGTACACGTTCGAGAAGGCTAGTTCATGGCCATATGATCCACTTGCACTCTTTTTCCCTTATCTCGGTTTTGTCCCATTGGGTTTTCCGATAAGGTTTTTAATGAGGCTTGTGGCTCACATGCTCACCTCTGTCATCTCTAGTCAGATCCACATCAGGCCCATTTAGAAGAAATTTTGGGCGTCCTTTATCACATCATTATCTTTTTATTTGAATTCAAACTTTCTCTTTATTTCTGCATGGTCTTGTGTGAGTTTACGAGGTGTGTCTCGTAACTCTTTATATTCTGATCTGAACTCATTGTAATCTTCATCTATCTTTTTAATCAAAAACCCTTTCAAATTATAGATCATTGTTTCCTCATTTTTCGTGTGATTTGAACTAGGAAAACTCTTAGGTCATTTCGTGTGATTCGATTGACCAACCCGTCTCATCAAATGGCTATTCCGCATCTTTTTGTGGCGACATTCGATCCATTAAACTGCAAGGTTCTTGTTAATCAAGTTTTGCAACCCCTCACATTGATCTCACTCTCTCGTTGTCGAAATTGGGAAGTGTTTCATCACGAGGAACGCATCATGTGGTATCAGAGCCGCATTGAGAGTTAAGTGGTTTTTCTGTGTCTTGTTTCAATTTTCGTAAATCGACTACTTGTCCTAAAATCGTGACATAAAATGGATCTGAACCTAGATTGAGTCTAGTATTTGTTAAAATTAATTTGAGAATTTTTTGAGGTGATTTGATAATTTTTCGGGATCAATCTTATAAGACAGTCATGATTAGGGTTTATCAGAATTTGATAAGTCATTTTCGTGTTCTTGTTATTTTCGATTGATTTGCTTTCAAGGGAATGTTTTACTGGCTTGTTTTGTGTTGATTTTCAGGCAGAGATGACCGATCATCAAGAGGAATCAAATAGCAACTGTGATCTACTCTTCATCAAGATGTTAGATGCAAGGATCAATCAGATGATGACAAGGGAACTAAAGCTTCAGAGATCCTACCGATTCCAGATCAAATAAATACTGAGACACAACCAAGAAAAGAGCTTTTGATATCTAGAAGAACTTTGAGTTTTCAGTTCAAGGTCAAAGAGCAAGAGCAAAGAGAAAACTTGTTCTACACGCGATGTCAAGTAAATTGAAAGTTGTGCAGTCTTGTTATTGATGGAGGTAGCTGTAGTAATGTGGCTAGTGAATATATGGTTAAGAAGCTGGGGATAGAAGTTAAGGATCATCCAAAACCCTATGATTTACAGTGGCTTAATGAAAGTGGAAAGTTGAAAGTCAAGAAGCAAGTTACGGTACCTTTTATCATCGGAAGATATGAAGATGCAGTATTGTGTGATGTACTACCTATGGAAGCAGGGCATATACTACTTGGAAGGCCGTGGCAATTTTATAGAAGAGTACAGCATGAAGGCTTCACCAACCGTTATTTGTTTGAACATAAAGGAAGAAAGACTGTGTTAGTTCCGATGACACCTCAAGAAGTGTATCATGATCAAGTCCAGTTGAAGACTAGAGCTGAGACCAAATCTTATGAAGAGATTGCAAAGATCATCAACACTATCGTGAACAAGGAAGAACCACCAGGATCATTACAAGAAATTCAAATACACAAATCACCTAAGGAAGCAACAACTTGTGGATTAGGAGAATTCAGTCAAGAGGAAGCAGTTCGGATTCACCATCAATTACCTAGGACTGATGAAATATTTGTGATCAAGAACAAACCACCAGATGCTTCATCACCAATTAATACCCAAGATTGTTCAAGCTTGAGTTCAAAATCTTTTCAGGAAAAGAAGACTACTTCTGTGCCATTGCCAGCTCATGAGTTTTATTTTGACAAAATCAAACTCCAAGGAAATCAAGAGCAAGGTATGAAATATTATTTATGTGCTGTGGCTGGTAAGGTTAAATATGCTGAACATTTTGATCCTAAATTATTTATCTTTTTGGATAAATTATCTTGTGTATCTAACCTTGCACCGGTGCTGCCAAGTGAGCTTAACAAATTTTTGCAGGACATTTCTTTAGGAAATAACCCACGAAATATACCATTTGATAACTTCCTCCACTACAGTGTGATCCTGCTATATCAGAATAAGATGCATGTTAAATTCAAGGAAAACAGAGGACAAAGGAGTAATGAAGCTCTCGATAATTACCAAGCTGATTTGGGTGTGAAGTACTTCGCTGGTGTTGGCACGAAGAAACTATTTACTTATGGAGTTTTGACTAACAAGGAGTCTGAAGAATCCATACAAGTTCATGCCATGAGTGTTCTGAAGAATCAAGGACTACATTCAAGCTTCAAAAATATTTCAAAGCTTTTACATTTGATGATGCTACAGCCTGGTCTTATTGATGATTTCTTGATTACTAACATTGAATTTTATTTTTGTCTTAACAGGATAAAAGAAAGGGATCCTAAGATTTGCAAGAAACAGATGTTTGAGTTGAAAAACAGAAACTCAACTAAGGAGATTGAAAAAGTAGCAGTTCCAAAGCAAAGCCTAAATTCATCACTTGATTCTAGCACTAAACCAAAGCAATGTAAGTCCTCTAATCTTTCAAAGTCCAAGGAAGTCACGTGTTATAACTGTATAAAGAAAGGAAAATTTGCTACAACTTGCCCTGGAAAACACGAGCTAAATATGACTTCATTAGGATCAAAACTGAGCTCACAAAACTCACATAGTGAAGTAGTTAATCAAGGTTTAGAAACTTCCAGTTCTTGTGTGATGCACTTGTTCTTGTCAAAGGATGTTGATTCAGGTCATACTATGGAGCATGAGGATGAAAGAGCTGAAGGGAGCTCCAAAGCCCCAAACCGTTCTCCACAAACCAATGACAAAGTCCAAGATCAAAAGAAAACCCAAAAACCTGAGGAGACTAAGATAAAACCAGATCCCTTTGAGAAGTTACCAAACATCTTACAAGGTACTCAGGTAAGTGTAGCTTGCGAGTTTATTTGGTATTGGAATAAGTTGACATACACTCATAGAATCCAAAAACCTGTTTTGAATGTGGAAATTTCAAGTATAATGCACTTGATTTTTACCTTAAGTGCCCAGAAAAATACAGGTACTTCAGATGTATTGCTTATGCTCAGATCAAACTACAATCACCAGCTAGCAATCATAATACAAACCAGAGACAAGGAACTTGAAATCTCCAAGGTAAGTATTTTTGTTCTCAATAATCCTTTTATCTTTGATCAAGCAGATATGATTCACTTGTCTTTGTCACAAGAGCAAAACACAGGTTTTAGAGAATTCTGGAAGCATGAAAGAAGAACTGAAAAGAGAGAGGAAGATAAATGACTCAAGCCACCTGATCAATACCAGGATAAACAACAAGGCGTCAGTTGCTTAATACTGATCCAAGAAGAGCCCCCGGATCCAACACCACTACTTACAAGCACTAAATACTCCAAGGATCTTATTCAGGTAAGTATCTCTTTGTCTCGGTTTATTTCTCATGATTTAAGGAATGTTCTTATGAGTTTATTATCTCCAGAAATCATTGAGATAAAGTTAAGTGTATTAGAAAAATATTTGGAGCCAATCTTGTGTCGTAAACTGCAAGTAAACAAGAAACATGACATGAATAATACACTGGTTGAAAATGAGACTTGTTTATTTGTTTCTTATAACTCCATGACTGTGATAAGACATTTGTTCTTTTCCAAAGGTGTTGACTACATTTCAGGTACTAAAGAGGAGCCACCGGACTTGAAAGTTCTCTCGTCGTATATCTTTGAGAGGACTGGAATTGGAGTTGTTTTAACAAAGGAATTGAACATGTTCCAAAGATCTGCTCTTGTGGAAATGATTATGAAGTTTGGAGTTCTGTTCAAAGCACTTAAGAAGAGTGTACATGAAGCTGAACCTCTTTTGGGGATTTTCGATCACATCCTTACTCTTTCATTTTATTATCCTTATATCTGTTTTGTGCCAAGATACTTTGATGATTCAAACTTGACGTTGTTTGTGGCAGGTAAAGTAGATTTTAGGACAAATCTTTTTCAACTGGGGGAGGATGATACATTCCTCAGAAGCACTAAGGAGCTTGAGCATGGTTCATGGATGGGACATGAAGCAATGGACAAGTAAAGATCTCAAGGAGCATTTGGAGCACTTATAGGAGTCATAATTGTTCTATTGCAAGGGAGTTTCATCAAGAGTTTCGAGTTTCACTACAACTAGTGAAGTCTCAGGAGGATCACTCGAACATTTGGAGGTTGTATCAGGTCCACATTGGTCATGGTACACGTTCGAGAAGGCTAGTGCATGGCCATATGATCCACTTGCACTTTTTTCCCTTATCTCGGTTTTGTCCCATTGGGTTTTCCGAGTAAGGTTTTTAATGAGGCTTGTGGCTCATATGCTCACCTTTGCCATCTCTAGTCAGATCCACATCAGGCCCATTTAGAAGATATTTTGGGCGTCCTTTATCTTATCATTATCTTTTTAATTGAATTCAAACTTTCTCTTTATTTCTGCATGGTCTTGTGTGAGTTTACGAGGTGTGTCTCGTAACTCTACGCTATTTATGACCTTTCTTTTCCTTCCTTCTCTTTATATTCTGATAAGAACTCATTTTAATCTTCATCTATCTTTTTAATCAAAAACCCTTTCAAATTATAGATCATTGTTCCTCCTTTTTCGTGTGATTCGAACTAGGAAAACTCTTAGGTCATTTTGTGTGATTCGATTTTACCAACCTGTCTCATCAAAAGGCTATTCTGCATCTTTTTGTGGCGATATTCGATCCACTAAACTGCAAGGTGCTTGTTAATCAGGTCTTGCAACCCCTCACATTGATCTCACTCTCTCGTTGTCAAAATTGGGAAGTGTTTCCTCACGAGGAACGCATCACAATATAAATAGGATACACTGGCTATTGCCCCATGTTATTGTTGTCTTTTTTTTTAATTCCAACCACTGATTTCTACAAAAATGTCAAGAAAGTATGAATATACAAACCCAACTTAATTGTTTAACGTTATATTTATATCAGTTAGTAATGTTTATGTTAGGTGTTGTTACCATCCATGTTTTTCTCTTAACATTTTCTGTTATTTTTTTCAATTAAAAATTACTGAATTTAAATATATTTAAAACCAAAATCATTTTTATTAAAAAATCTCTACTACCAAAATCCTATACCATTAATTATAAATGGGATTTTGTAGTAACAAACATGGGATGGGAATCTGAAAAAAGAAATAAAAGAGAATCATTTATTTATATCATATTTAAAATTCATAATAGAAACGAGATGAGATGGGATCTTGAAGGGTCAGATGATAACGGAATATGGTAAGATAAGGGTAAGATTGGGTATCTAAAATTATTACTCAAACATATAATTTATGTGAATAAAATCACTATTCAAAATATATAATTACCGATATATTTGTATTATATAATAAGAACTTTTGGAAATTTTACATAATTTCTTTTAAAAAATGGACATTTTTGAATAGTATTGTCAAATATGAAATAATTTTAAGTAAATTTAATAACAAACAAATAATTTAGATTTTTTAACAAAACTTATAATTAACCCAAACATGTTATTCGGGTATCTTAGATAATTGATCCAACTGAACATTTACCCATTGGAAATATATTTTTTGATCCAAAGGGATAAATTCTATAACTTTTATGGCTTTATCCAAACGGGTTAAGATAATTTAGATCGGGTGGGAAATTCTGATATGTAATGTTTAAACATAATACAAACTATATGAGGCTATCATTTATCCAGATAATTGTTAAATAGTGACGAAAAGTACAACACATTTTCAGTTTTAGAAAATAATTCCCCCCCCCCCTGTCATTACCTAATCTATTACACTATTAAAAAAATCAATTTAAGAGGTGTTTCCAAACACTCATATTAAAATAAATAAACCATGACTAATATTATATGTGTATTTAAACAAATTGAAACAACAATATTATGGAAACTAACATTGATGATAATTTATTCAAAATCTATCTACTTAATTTAAAAAAATGTATTGGAAAAAACATTATGATTCACATTTTCACACATAATTATGTTTCTACATATGTTGTGATTTAAATATATTCTTTTGAAAAATCACATATCTATTTTTTAAATAAGATAAGTTTTATAAATAAACATATATAATTCAATCAATAAGAAAAAAAAAGAGTCCATCTAAGAGGTGTTTTCAAACACTCAGATTAAAATAAATAAACCACGAATAATGTTATATGTGTATCCAAACTAATTAAAATAATAATATATTTTTTGAATGTCCACCAGCACTACAAACATGGACACTCTCTATGGTTTCGACTGCAATTGGAATTTTTCCAGGTCCTTCAGTTTATTCAGATCTAGATTATCTATTTTGAAGGGTACCGCATGCAGTCAATATGGAAAGTTATCCTTGAATAATTTGATATTTATAGAACGCAAGAAACGATAAAGTGTTCAATAATACGGATAGAGATCCACGGGAGATTTTGAAGTTAGCAGAAAGTGAGGCTCAATCTTGGATATTAGTTAAAACAAAGGATAAAAACATGGAGCCAAAATTATCATCAAAACCAGCTTATTGAATTGATGTTTCTATACCATCTACTCTGGTTATGCCTTTTAGTGGATACCGATGTTTCATAGATGGATCTTAGAAAGATACAGATAATTTTACAGGTCTAGGATGGTTTTGCTTCAAAGATGATGTGGAGGGATCAATAATGGGGGCCAAAAATATACGTAAGAGCCTCTCCTCACTACATTCGGAAGTACAAGCACTCATTTGGGCCATGACATGCATGCTTGCACAACAAAAGACAGATGTAGCATTTGCGACAGATCGCTCTGAATTGGTGAAGATGGTGTCTACACCGACGGAATGGCCTGCTTTCTCAACTCACCTAGACTAATTCATGCGGAACAAAAATTTATTTGTTTCTTTTTCTTTATTTTTAATACCTTGCTGTTTAAATTTTAAGGCAAATGTCTTAGCACGTAGTGCTAGACTTATCCGCATGACACAGTTTTTGTAGACCATGTACCTTCGATTTGGATTACTAAACCGTTTTAAGTAAGTAGAAACAGTTGACAAAAAAACAATAATATTATAAAAACTAACATTGATGTTAATTTATTCAAAATCTACCTACCTAATTTAAAACAATGTATTGGAAAACTAATTATGATTGACATTTCACTTTTATTTGCTGTTATTTTTCAAATTATTTTGAATTATTACATAGTGCATTTAATTAATAAAAGTTTTTTTCTCTACATATGTTGTGATTAAAATATATTCTTTTGGAAAATTACATATTTATTTTAAAAATAAGATAAGTTTTATAAATAAACATATAATTCAATCTATAAGAAACAAATTCAGTGGTCAACGTCCCATATAATTAGAAGTGTCAACCATGTATGTAAAAATACGGGTTAGGTCTAAGTAAATCCATCATGGGGCGAAATTATGTTATGTCCGTTAAAAAATGGATAATATAGATGACCCAATAGTGGACCGCAGATTTAGTGGGCTTTCTCCACAAAATGGTAGATCGATCCCCACTATCAGTTTTTAATAAAAATAAATAAGGTATAGAAAACCACGGTCTAGGTCTAAGCATCATGGGATAAATTTATGTCATGACTCATGTCCATTAAAAACGGATAATATAGATAATCAAATAGTGGACTGCAAATTTAGCATGCTTTGTCCATGAATTGGCAAATCGATCCCGAAACTACTAATTTTTATAAGTGATATATATATATATATATATATATATATATATATATATATATTAATAAGGTGTATAAAACCACGATCTATGTCAAATTAGATCCATCATGAGGTAAAATTATGTCTTGTCCTTTAAAAAGCAGATAATATAGATAATCGAATAGTGGACTGCGGATTTAGCAGGTTTTGTCTGCGAATTGACAAATCGATCCCGAAACTACTAATTTTTAATAAAAATAAATAAGCTATATATAAACATACATATTAATAAATGTATATAGCTGATGAAATATAATATGTGATATATTTTGAAATTTTAAAAGAGTTTATATATAAAGTTATGGTGCATGTGGGTCATGTGGCCTAGGTAATTAAATTTTCTCTATAAATTTTCTATATTTCATTCCTTAACTTTAGTATTTGAAATTTTCATATTTTCTATTTTTCTAATAAGATTGGATCTTCCTAACTATTTCTTGTCTAGTGATATTTTGATTTTGAGATAAAACGTAAATTCGATCTTTACTAAAACCAAGTCACATGCACATCTGAAAACAAGTGCGGAGACTATTCGTGCTATCAGATGATTATGTGGTTGTGTGGCTAGTGCAAAGCTAAACAATATTTCTTATGTCTGGTATTATAGTCGTCTACTTTAAAATCTGATAAGACCAAACTTTATTCCGCTTAGTAATGGTAACATTAATTGTTGTAACTAATTTGTATCAAACTATTGTGAGAGTGTTTAAGTTTTATAAATAAGATTTGATTTTTTATGATAAAGTTTGATATTCTTTTCTTTTTTTAATAATTTGTGAGAGTGTTCAAGTTTTATTTCGTGAATTCATTCATGAGTTTTTTGTCTCTTATATCCCAAGATTGAGTAATAAACAGGCGCTTAACACAATCTTCAAGAGTTTTCAACCAATGTAATACAAGATTGAATCTATGTATGTAAATATTCTCAATCAATTCTAGAGTAAAATTTTAGTTATTTAATGTTTGATTGAAAAAAAAAATCAGTTAAGAGCTAAACCTAATAAATTATACTCCCTCCGTTTCAAATTATAGTTATTTATAGAAAAAAAAATTTGTTTCAAATTATAACTATTTTTCACTATTCAATGCATTATTACCTTTATATTTCTCATTATACCTTCATTTTTCAATGCATCATTATCCTTACTTAAATATTTTCATTTTTTTAAATTAATTATTTCATTAATATAAGGTTAAAAATGTCATTCCATAAAAAAAATTAAAATCTGTGAAAATCTTAGAAATTATATATATGAAAGCTAAAAGGGGCTCTCTCACAGCTTGACCAGTTGAATTACCAGAAATTCACACCTGTCCAATTTTCTTATATTAATTTAAAAATAAATAAACTAAGAAAAAACTTCCTAAAAACTGAAAATCCCAAGCGTTTCTCTCCATTAAAATCTGAACATCTAATTCCCCCTAACTAATTACAAAATCTTTTTAAATTCCCTCTAACATTTAATTACAAAATCCGAAGCATTTCTCTCTGTTAGACCGTTCAAAGAAAACCAAACACCGCCTCCTCTTCTTTCGAGTACCTATTTATCTGGGTTGCCAAAAAGACGTTCTGAGATCAAAAAAAAAAAAAACTAAATTAGCTTTCATTAAGCCAACGAAGAGAGTCCAACATTTTTTTCATAGACAGGACTAAGAAACCGAAGAATAGTTAAGGTTGGTCAGAACTTCACTTTCTTTTCTTCTTCTGTCTCATGCTAAGTTTGTCTGAAATTCTGGTCATATTTTTGCTATGAGTTAGGTATTGAATCAATATTTAACACTTGTTTTTTCTGCTTATGACTTTCGTCTTGCATCCCATTGTCTCGCTTTCTTCTTATTCATCTGCATGCCTCTATTTCAATTATGTTGCGATGACTGTAATTCCGTTCTGATTATCTATTTTCAGCCATCTCATGGAATCAACAAGGACTGAATCGAGTAATAACAAGTAACGAATCGAGATTCCATATCTTTTCATTCGAATTGATTTATATATTTCATTAAATGATTGGGAAGAAGCAGTATTAACGGTGCAATTTTTTGTTCATCTTAAACTCAAGTTGCCTGCTTTAGGGCTTAATCTGCTTTTGGATTTGAAATTCTCCACACAAAAAAAACCTGGATAAATCTGATGTAGAAACTTAAGAAATTTATATGTTTTAAGGTTTAATCTGCTTTAGGGTTTAACCTGATATTCTGGATAAATCCTTGATAACAAATAAGAATTAAAGTTTAAACTAAAGAAACTGTGCAGGATAAATCTGATGTGTTCAGCTCAGGAAATGAAGAACAATATAAGGTCATATTTTCAGCTTTAACTACATCAATGGTATCATGCCTCTTTAATCTCCAAGAATTTGTTATTGATTTCCATCTTATCAATCATTTAAGACCATCTCCCATGGTTGACTCTATTTTTTCCTCTAAAAATAGAGATCTCTAAAAATAGAGGAGGGGTTTGCTCCAATGGTTACCTCTATTTTTCAAATTTTAAATAGTATTTTAAATATATAATATTTTTATTGTATTAACTAATTTATATCAAAACCCTTTACTTTTTAAATTTACAAATTTGACCCATTATTTTATTTTGTAATAATAATTCAATAAACATCTGATTTTATTAAAATTAAACATTTTATTATAAAAAGAAACATTGCATTACACCACATCAAAATAAAAAAGATAACTATTACATTATTTTAAGCATTTTCATTGGTATACCTTTCCCACAAATGATCGATTAGCGCATTGCGTAGTGAAAAATGAGCTTCTTTGTCTTTGATTTTTCTATAACGAGCCAGAAATTCTTGGAATCGGAAAGTCTCATTCTCTGCTGTATCGACCTCCAAAGGTGGAGCTTCTCTTCCAAATTCAATTGGTGCTTCGAGATCACGCTCATCCTCAATTATCATGTTATGTAAAATTATACATGTAGTCATAATGTCGTGTATCACTTCTTTTTTCCAAAAACGAGCTGGTCCTTTCACAATTGCAAAACGCGATTGAAGAACCCCAAATGCACGTTCTACATCTTTTCTACATGCTTCTTGTTGCGTAGCAAAATATTTTTTCTTTTGGCTAATTGGCTCGTGAATAGTTTGCACTATGGTGGACCATTTCGGATATATACCATCAGCCAAATAATAACCCATATTATACTCTTTGCCTTGAATGACATAATGAGCAGGAGGAGCAATACCTTGCGCAAGATTGGAGAAAAGGTGGGAAGACTCTAGCACATTGATGTCATTGTTGGTGCCTGGCATTCCAAAATACGCATGCCATATCCAAAGATCATAATCTGCAACAACTTCAAGAATTATAGTTGGTGATCCACTACGACCCGCATATTGTCCAGCCCAAGCGGTAGGACAATTTTTCCACTTCCAGTGCATGCAGTCCAAGCTACCTAACATTCCTGGGAAACCTCTTTTTCACCAATGTAAAGAAGCCTAGCAATGTCATTAGCTGTTGGTAATCGTAAGTATTGGTCCGAAAATACTTCCACTACGGCTCGACAAAATCGAGTCATGCTTTGGATTGCTGTTGATTCACCAATCTTGACATACTCGTCTGTGGCATCTGCTGGTACACCATACGCTAGCATTCGAAAAACAGATGTTCCTTTCTGAATGGATGATAATCCAAGTCTACCAGTTGTATCCCTTTTTGTGTAAAGTAGGGATCATGACTTTCAACTGTATTAATAATACGAAGAAATAGGGAACGAGACATTCGATACCTTCTGCGAAACATAGCATCATTATAAACCGGAGACTCCGAAAAGTAATCATTAAACAATCTATTATGCGCACTTTCTCGATCACGGTGTATGAAAGCACGTCCTTGAACTGAGCCACCATGGATGCTATTGTTGTTTTGTTGAATGCGAAGGTAATTGATGATTGAGTTGTTATTAGCGATAGCAAAGCGTATTGCTTGTTCTGCTTGGTCGAGATTATTGATACTCTCTTTATGATTTTCTTCATCATCTGAAGAAGACGATGAATTAAGAGAAGGTGATGGAATATTAAAATTTAAATTCATTTTGAGAGAAAAATTTTAAAGTGAGAAAAGTGAAAAAAATGTAGTGAAAGTTTAGGACTAACATGGTGGGGTTGTAGTGGTATTTATAGAAAAATTAAAAATGTTTTAATTAATTACTCATTGTGTAGTAAATAATGTTGTCATTGTATAGTTAAATCTTGTCATAAAAACTGAAAACCTTTAAATCACTTTGTCATTGTGTAGTAAAATATGTTATACTATACTGAAAAATCTGAAAAGTTTTTAAAAACTTTGTCATTGTGTAGTAAAATCTTGTCATAAAATCTGAAAAACTTTTAAACACTTTGTCATTGTGTAGTAAAATCTTGTCATAATAAATTAAAAAATCTGAAGAACTTTAAATCACTGTCATTGTGTAGTAAATCTGTCATAATAGATTTAAAATTGTAAAGGATTTTGCTTAATATTATAAACTTTAGTATACCCTTACTAAAGGACCTGTCATAGTATACTGAAAAATGTTAAAAGCTTTTAAACACTTTATCATTGTATATTAGAATCTTGTCATAGTAGACTGGAAAATCTGAAAAACTTTAAATCACTTTGTCATAGTGCAGAGAAATATGTCATAGTATATTGAAAAATGTGAAAAGTTTTTAAACACTTTGTCATTGTATAGTAAAATCTTGTCATAATGGAATGAAAAATCTGAAAAGCTTTAAATCACTTTGTCATTGTGTAGTAAAATCTGTTATAATAGATAAAAAAAAATGTAAAAAAACTTTAAATCACTTTGTCATTGTATAGTAAAATCTTGTCATAATAGATTGAAAAATCTGAAAAGCTTTAAATCACTTTGTCATTGTATAGTAAAATCTGTCATAATTGATAAAAAAATGTAATAAATTTTAAAATCACTTTTTCATTGTGTAGTAAAATCTGTCATAATATATTAAAAATGTAAAAAAGATTTTAAACACTTTATTATTGTATAGTTAAATCTTGTCATATAGATTAAAATTTCTGAAAAGCTTTAAATCACTTTGTCATAGTGCAGAGAAATATGTCATAGTATATTGAAAAATGTGAAAAGCTTTTAAACACTCTGTCATTGTATAGTAAAATCTTGTCATAATAGAATAGAATGAAAAATCTGAAAAGCTTTAAGTCACTTTGTCATTGTGTAGTAAAATCTGTCATAATAGATAAAAAAAATATAATAAATTTTAAATCACTTTTTCATTGTGTAGTAAAATCTGTCATAATATATTTAAAATGTAAAAAGATTTTAAACACTTTATTATTGTATAGTAAAATCTTGTCATATAGATTAAAAATTCTGAAAAGCTTTAAATCACTTTGTCATTGTGTAGTAAAATCTGTCCTAATAGATAAAAAATAAAAAATAAAAATTTAAATCACTTTTCCATTGTGTAGTAAAATCTGTCATAATATATTGAAAAATGTGAAAAGCTTTTAAATATTTTGTCATTGTATAGTAAAATCTGTCATAACAGATAAAAAATATAAAAAGAAATTTAAATTATTTTATCATTGTGTAGTAAAATCTATCATAATAGATTGAAAAATGTGACAAGCTTTAAATCACTTTGTCATTGTGTAGTAAACTCTTGTTATAATAGATAAAAATGTGAAATCTTTCAAACATTTTGTCATTGTATTGTCAAATCATCTCTTAGATTGAGAAATGTGAGACACTAACATCTATAAATACCTTCATAGATTTTTCATTTCCATTTACAACATTGAACCATTCTATAAACTTTTTATAAATATTCATATTTTTCTCTCTACAAGAATGTCTGAACGTGGTTCTCGTTCTTCCGGATATACAAAAGAAGAAGATAAATTTTTATGTCAAGTTTACATGGAAATTTCTCAAGACCCAATAACAGGTGCTTACCAAACATCTGATATGTTTTGGGATCGTGTAGTGGAAGCTTTCCATAATGGAAAAATTGCAACTTCTTCTGAACGTTCAAAAAAATCAATCCAATGCCGATTTCAAACTATTGAGAAAGCAGCAAGGAAACTAAATGCATGCATCAAACAATGTGAAAATCGACGTCCTAGTGGTGCTTCAAGTGATGATATTGTAAGTATTAATATACAAGTTTTTTTTAATAAAATTTATGAGTAATATTTATGAGTTTTCAGCTTACTTAATATTGTTAAATATCTAATAATATATTCTTTTTTTTTTTAACTCTATATAGTTCAATCAAGCAAAAGAAATGCTAATGGAAGATCCAAAGTTCAAATCTGGTTGGAAACTTGACCATGTATGGAACATTATCAAGAATTTTGAAAAATTTAAAGATGGTGCCACTCCTTCAAAACAAGTTCCAAATCCATGGGGTTTCGGGTATACATCTTCAGAATCAGATAATCAAACTCCTGATGTTGCTACACAAGGATCTCCAGGTTTGTCTACATTTTCTGTAAATTTGGAAGATGAAAACGATAATATTGACAGATCTCCATCTCAACGACCAATTGGAGTGAAAAAATCCAAGTTCAAAAGAAAATGTGATGATCAAACATCAGTTGTTATCAAGACATTGGAGGAAGGAAATAAACAACTTTTAGAGCAATTGAAGAAAACAAGTGCTGAGAGACAACGCCATTTCGAGCTTCAAAGACAGAATTTTGCATTGAAAGAAACTAAGGAAGAAGACAAACTGTTATTTAAAGACTTAACTACCATAGAAGATCCAAACATTCGTGCACATTTTCAAGCTCGACAACAAGAAATATTAAGGAAAAGAGCCGATCAAGAAGCTCTAGCTGCATCTACTGCGTTTGGACAATATTTTAGTGATCTTGGTGGATCGGGAAATAATTTTCAAAATTATTAAGTCACTAGTATATGTTGTGTTAAGTTTGTTTTCTTTCAACTACAATTTTTTTTCAGTTTTTATTTTTAATTTCATGTTTTAGTTATGTTTTTTTTAATCTATCATCTCTCATGTAATATGTATTTTTAATTTAATATATGTTTTCTTTGCATGTTATAATAATTAGATAACCAAAATTTAAATATAATTGTATATAAGGACACAAATAAACACATAATTTTGTTTTAAGTATAAAATAAATACATATATAAAACTAAAGGATCATATTGTAAATAAAAAAGTTTTTCTCTAAAAATAGAGGAATGAACAGTGTTTCTCTAAATTTGGAGAAATACTGTTCATTTCTCTATTTTTAGAGCAAGATATAGAGCACCATTGGAGAGAATTTTGCTCTAAAAATAGAGTACCATTGGAGATGCTCTAATCACGCTGGCAAGTTCACATGGCTGCTGTCTTATCAGATTTGGCTAGGTCTATCAGGAAGGAGAGATACTACACATAAAAATTAGCAGCTAAATTTGTAGAGGAAATGGAACAAATACGCAGAGATTTTGTGAGTTTCCCATGTGTCAGTTGATGAAAATAAATAACTTTTAAGTCACTACTTTGCTCGACGGGGTTGTTTTAAGTGAAGGCAACATGTGGTTTAAAATTAATGAGTTTTTATTTGTACTTTTTGCTGTTTTTGGACAAACCAAAACTGCAAAGATTAGGAAGCTGAACAAAGCTGAGACCTTTGTGTAAAAGCCTTCTTATTTCTCTGGTTCAGAAGATGATTGAACCGTCAAAACAAAACATTGATTGCATTGGTGAAGTCAGGTCTCAAACCATGTTTTCTCACTCTCCTTAAAGATCTTAATGGCAACCATGTTATACTGAGTTGCTTGGAGTTTATTGCCCCTAATGACAATAAGGTTTAAGTTGGTCTCAATCTTTTGTTCATTGGCCATGAAATCTATTTTTGTGGTGCCTAAACTTTAATGAATGTTGTGAAATTTTGTATCAGTTTGTTCTAGAAGCTGCTACAAAGCACTGTGCCGAGATTGCTACTCATCGACATGAATGTTGTGTCCTTCAGTACTGTCTTTCAAACACTATTGGAGAGCAACGTGAGAGACTCATCACTGAGATAGCCAGAAATTCACTTCACCTTTCAAGAGATCCTTTTGGGTAAACTCTAGACTTAAAGATTTTAACTTGATCATTTGGTTTTGTGTGAAAAAAACTCTCTTTAGTTCTGGGTTATGGAATTTTGCAGGAACTATGTGGTGCAGTGCTTAATAGAGCATTATGTATCTGCAGTGAAGTTACTGATTCAGTTTAGACTACACTACACTGAGCTAGCAACTCAGAAGTTTAGTAGATATATAGTGGAAAAGTGTCTAAGGCAATATCCGAAGAGCAGAGCTGAGATTGTTCGTGAGCTTCTCTCTGTTCCAAATTTTGAACATCTCTTGCAAGATCCTTATGCAAACTATGCATGCGATCCAACTGTTCTCTTTGTAACCAAGGTAAAGTCACAAAATCATACAACAAACCAAAGCTTTCAAAAAACAGAACTTGACTTCGCTTTTTGGGGTTGAAACAGGTACCAGTTCATGCTAGATTGATAGAGAAGGTTTATAGGTTTGGGAAACTACAGTCAAGTCATTATTACAAGAAGATATTCTTCAAGCTGTTAGTCACAAAAACTGAACTTTGTACTGTTGTTGTTTTGTGTTTCAGTATCAGATAAGAGGGATTAAGGAAACAAACAATGCCTTTTTTGGATATGTTGTCAGGGATGTGTTACTGTGTTTTAGGCCATTATATATTAACTAAAAGAGACCACTCTGGTTCTGTTCTATCGCCCTTTTTGTTGCCTTATTTGAGAACTCAAAACACACAATAGAAGAGAGATGAGAGAAATTTGAAGCTTTAGTGTTTTTAACAAAAGAAATTGAAACATATAGGATTTTTCAGTGTAGGGTTGTTTGTTTTGGGTTGATGATAATTTTGGTAAAGAAAAAGGAATCGAGTGGTATAGTTAGAAAACGAAAAAGTAAAAAGGAATCGATTGGTACAGTTTTATTTTTTTAAAATTTATCAAGTTAGATCCTTTTTCAAATATTTGTATCATAATTAGTAAAAAAAAATAAAAATCTATCACAAATAGAAGAAATTAACTACCACAAAAAGATCATGATAGCTTGGTACAGTTTTATTTTTTTTAAATTTATCAAGTTAGATCCTTTTTCAAATATTTGTATCATAATTAGTAAAAAAAAATAAAAATCTATCACAAATAGAAGAAATTAACTACCACAAAAAGATCATGATAGCTTGTAATGTGATTCTTGTAATGTGATAGTGCTTAATAAATTTAAAAAGGTTTTAGTCTTTTCATTTTGATTTCTTTGCTTCGCTCAAAAAATTGACTTTGGAAGTTTCCTTTATTGTTTTGAGCTCTAATTACTGAACTTTAATTTCTCAAATTCTTTCATTCTTACTTCTAAGCATCAATTTTGAACATTAGTCATAATTTTATTGAGTCAATAAAGTTACATCAAAAATATTGTGTTTTCATTTTTTTCATCGTTTATAGGATTAATATTGAATCAAAATCAACTTAACTTAAACTTTCACATTTAAAAATAAATTAAAACAAAATATACACATATCGTCACCTTTTCATCTTCGTTGTTTCAATGTAACGCTGAGAGCTTTAATCTCTCTCACTTATGAAATCCATCGTCAAGAAATCTAACATCTTAAAAGAAATCGAAAAGCCCTTCTCTGTTTTCCCCCAAAATCCAAGAATCATAAACTCTGTTTAACCTTGAAACTTACTTCGTTCTCCTCACCGTTGTAGCTTTATGGGTTTTTGGGGGTTCGTCCATGCATTCGTATTTTAGTGAATTCTCTCTTCTTTTCAATTGTTCCTCTTTTGAGTCAAAGTGACTAACTTTCTCAAGCTTGTTTCATGTTGTGATCTCAATTGATTTTGTATTTTGATTTTTAGATGGAATTGAGAAGTTTTTGAAATTATTATGGAGAAACCCGTTTGGGTTAAGCATGAGGGTTACATATATTCTCCATTGATGCTCAACCTTATAGAGAAAGGTTTGCTACTGGCAGTGGTGATCACAAGGTGTTTAATTTTTTCTTCTTCTATTTGTTTATATGTTTTTTAATGAGTTAATGTTTTGTAGTTTTGTTTGATTGGTGGTGACCATAAATTCTTTGTGTTTTGTATACTTCGTTGATAAGAATTTTTTTTTTTGGTTATAAAAAAAGAATTTTTCTTTTAGCTTAGAGATAGTAACCTTTGATAAACTGGAGCCAAGTAGCTATAAGATGACTCCTCTTGTGCATTCTTCGGTGGTTCGAATCTCAATGGAGATGGAACTTTTTGATATTTATCAGAAAGGGAAGAAGCCAGCCATGAAGAAATCAGAACTGAACTAGGTCTGCCTTGTGGAAGCGTCTTCAAGCCAACCAAAGCAAAAGCCAAAAAAATGAAAGACGCTGATCAGATTGAAACTGTGTTCAATGTTTCTGAACATTACCAAATATATTTTGAGTCTGCTACACAAATTAAAACAATGACAGGTCCAACCTTTGATTACTGGTTCTCTCCAACTCTTTTAAAGACTATTCAAGCTCGATCCATGGACAACATTTATTTGATAGTTACATTTTATCTATAAACAATTAATCAAATTTAAGTTGAATTTTTATATTTACATCAATATTTAACGTGTGAACTTATTAGTGTTGATCAACTACACATCACAAATCCATCCAAAATTATTGGAGATTATGCATTTCTCTTATTTAAAATAGGCGATGACAAGTATGATATCTGAAAACTTCACCAGAATTTTTTTGTTTCAGAATGTGTTACTTATTTTGTATCCATGGCATGGGATACGTGATAAACTGTATTGTTTATGGAGATATTGCTGAAACTTTTTACGCAGAGTGCAACAATAATACTTTTTGGACCTCAACATCCTGCTGCTCATGGTGTTTCACGATTAGTATTGGAAATGAACGGAGAATACTGATTCTGAATCAGATATAGTTGTTCTAAGATGGTGGGCTGTAAACAAAAATGGAGGTATTTAATATATAAACTATTATCTGTTATTGGAATCTTATGATAAACATATTGAATAGCATTGATCATATATCTTTTTGTAGATATCTACAATGTTCAATCATGCGGGAAAGTAAGTATTTTTAGTGAATCCAAAGTCAGAGCAAGTTGAGTACTTTAAATCACAGTAAGTATAATATTAAAAACATTACAACATTCAAAATAAATAGAAATACAAAATAATTTAATTAAAAACATTATTATCAAGGCTGAGCAATTCTGAAGAAAATGATGACAAAGAAACTGGACCCGATGATGACAACGATAATTTGAAACTTATTGAAGATTAATGTTTGAAGAAAAAGGTGATCTAGGTACGTTTATGATTTAGTTTAGTTTTAATGCAAATGTTATTCAAGATATGTTTATGTAATAGTTAAACCAAATAATGTTTTAAGATGTTAGATTTTATTTAAATTTCCTTTATTCCATTTCTATGGACATACTATATGAATCTTTTAAGTAAAGTTTATTTTGCAGGGGAACAATACAAAAAATATTAAGTTGTTATAGAATGAAGTTAAAACTTATAAAGAACTATGCTTTAAATTTTACGAACACAACAATCGACAAACAAAAAAACACCTTAAGATTTCTTAATTGAAGCTGCTAATATTTGTTTTAAAGAATAACACAAAAACAAATAATTCCAATTAAAATTAACAAAAGGTTATAATAAATAATTAAATTGTGAGAATTTTTTAGTAACTTCTGGAAACAATTCCAATTTTAATTTAAAAAAACTACCAATATAGAACTTACATTCAAGACTCAACCCAACTAAATTATTTAAAAAGTAATAAGGCTTTAATAATCCAAATAAACAATCTCACACTTAAGGTTTACAAAATCATCTCTCCATATACGTCATCAACGCTGCCCTAAGTTAATATATACTCATACCGTTTTGTAAAGAATGTGAAAGAAAAGGAAACCCATGATGACGGTATTAAATTGACTAACAATAGCTTCAAATCAGTTCATGTATTTACTAGGTAGACACAAAAAGTGATTTCCATATGCTTGATCTCTGAACTCCCTCATATGATATTTAATAGCTCAGTAAATTAAATTAATGCTACTAATTATTAATCAGATAACCTTTCGACATCCTTTATTCTTCAGAACAACTAACTATATAACCTTTTCAATAACAGTCCCACACCACCCAAAAATCAGATAAGTACACAAAACTAATCAATGCTTTTAAACATGGTTGCAGAAGATGTTGTTGCTACTCCTCCATAAACAAACTATTCCACTTTTGACGATTTACCTTTTCCTCGTTCTTCTCAACAAGTTATTGGTCAAATCTTGCACTTTTGCTCGAGAAAATAAACAAGGATGGTGAATTCATGGCCATACTTCTCCTTTTGCTGGATGTGAATATAAAACAAAACTCATTCAATACAACTCTTCTCGCTTATTATCGCTACATCCTATATAACATTCATATTTTAATTTTAGTTTTCAGGTCTCTGTAATCCAATGCTTTATACCAGCTGGTACGTATGCACAAATCGGAATTATTTTACAAGAATGGGAACTCTTTCGTTTAGGAACAGCTGAAGTGGGAAACTGCCTAAATCTCAACAAGATTACCAATAACCTATTTGTGAATTTTTTCTTACCTTCATCAAAAATTGTTGAAGGGACAAATATTGGGGCAACAATAGAGGGTGCAGATTTATGCTACGTAAAATGGACCATATCATACCTCTTGCAAAATCCAAATATGAACTTCCAGGTACAATATAAACATAAATAGTAATTACTAATGTGTTATTACTTTGAACATCTCTTATCATTGAAACAGATCTCATTAGCGACCAATCTGATAGTGTATACATTCATGGCTTTTGTTTTAAAATATTCAATCATTACACAGAACAAATTTATTATTGTTAAACTACTTTAATACTTTAGAGGTCGAACCAGGCATTTATATTTACATTTCTTGTTCATTTACTTTCTATGGTTTTCATATTTACTAATAACCAATCTAATATAAATTTGGAAAATCACATAGTTGTCAATTACAAATTGACTGATATACTGTAATATTTACAACCTTTGTATTTTGTCTTTCCTAGATACGGTCATTGAAATAGAATTTGTCTAAGGACCTAATTTGTATGAGACACAAACCACACAACAGTTGGAGCCTAGGAATCTGGAAACTATGAAGAAGTACATGGTTCAAATAAAATTCCAAATCAGAGCTAAGTTAGAAGCGATCAAATAAGTACATCAAAAAAGGAAAGGAACAAACTAAATGTATAATCCAAAATGGAAGTGATGTGAAAGATGAAGCAACATCTCAAGGTTGTGGAACAAAACAAAAATATGTGATAAATACTTATTTCAATCGTTGCTACATATCAACATGTCAATGGGGAGAAAGTCTAAGATTAATATTCAGTTGAGCAAGATTACAGATAACTAGAGTTGAACAAATAACTGAAAATGCAACGAAGATGATCTACGTAAATTAACATAATAGTTTGGTTATATCTGATGAAGACAATTTCCAACACACTACAAAGAAGAACTCATGAAGAAAAAACTTTTAAGATTAAGATCACGTTTATATCACCGTAAAACTGAATTTAATCTAAATTTCAAAATTTAACATATATGAGTCATTGATAGAATTTTGAAAAAGTAGTAACAACTCTGGAACTTAAGCATAACTATGTGATATATACCAATGTAACAAAAAAAACCTGTTATTTGAACTTTCAGAGCCATTAAAGTGTCCACCTTATTTTGAATAGTGTCCACCTAACTCTTTTAAATGCGTAAATATCTAGAGAGGGACTTTAACAATATTTAACTTCAACAGTTATGTATTTTACACTTATTAACTCTGTCTAAATTTTGGATAACTCGATAAACAACTAAGAAAATGTGAAAAATATATTTTGAGATGGTTCAACAGTAAGAAGAGGATCAAAGGCAAAAAAATAATCACATCAATAGTATAATCACATTCCAAAACATGAATTTAAAATATTTAAATAAAAAAATCATAATCACATCAATAGTGCAATAATACAAATCACAATATATCATATACGAGAGGGAAAATGTAAAACTACCAAATCCGCGCATCGCGGGTCAACTCCTAGTAGCTATAATTTGAAAAAGAAGGAGTATGAGCTTAAGCTAATGAAATTCTTAACAAAAAAAAAACGGTCCAAAACTATTTAGATGCTAACAATTTAGCATGCATGACTACATGGATAGAATTAATCATTCAGAAAACATGACACATGATGGGTTAAACTATATACAAACAAAACTTTACATTGAACTATATACAAATTTAGTGCTTCAAAAAGTTATCTTAGAAAAATAGAAAAACGTTCCGGTTGCATTTGGGAGTATAAAATTTGCTAGCTTCCTTATTTGAAACAGCACCGAACACGTGGGTAGTTTGCTAGCTTCGTTATTTGAAAGTTGAAACCTTTTGCTACTTATTCATCAACTCCAGTTCTGCGTCAGTTGACTTGGGTTGACTTTCTTCTTTTTCCTCTTAAACTTATTCTTTTCATTATGTTTTCTGAAACTTCTCTTTCGCCAAATCTTAGAGAAATAATGGATAAATCGCAGAACCAAATGCCAGAAAAAGGTAAGATTTTGTTTCTGAATCTTGTGATTTAGATTACATTAAGAATCAAATCTCTAGAATTCCTCAATAATCTGTAGAATCTTGCTTGTGATTTAGATTCGATTAAGAATCAAAACCCGAGAATTTCTTAATAATCTGTAAAATCTTGTGATTTAGATGAGGTTAAATCCAAATCCCAGGAATTTATCTGTGATCATATAGAATCTTGTGGTTTAGATTATATTACGAACCAAATCGCAAACCGCAAGAATTTCTCTATTATCGTCAAATCTTTCTTTGCAGACCCAGGTGCTAAGGGATACCTCAGGAAAAGCTTCTCGTATGATGGATAAAATGGGTTATGATAAGTCCAAAGGACTTGGCCAAAGAAGCAATGGGATCATGGAACCAATTCAAGCAATAAGTAGAGGTAGATGCAATGGCCTTGGCTTAATCGATGATTCACATGATAGAATTGATGATCCAAAGATACATGGATAGAATTAATCATTCATAAAACATGACACATGATGGGTTGAACTATAGACAAAAAAAAACTTTACATTGAACTATATACAAATTTAGTGCTTCAAAAAATTATTTATAAATGTATACATTAAAAATGAAATATTTTGATTCTCTGGATTCAATAAATTAAAATTTGTTTCAAAAAGTTGTCATTTATCTATTTTTAGTGCATTTTTATTAGATATTGATGATGAATTAGAAACTTTAAGAATAATAAATCAATATTATTGGTTTAAAGTAATAAAAAAATGTTAATAATACAAAATGATGCATTTATAATCAATTTTTAAAGTTTTATTAGAATGTGTGAAAATCCTAAAAATGGGAATATTAAGCAACAAAGGGAATATTAAAATTTGTTTTAGTAAATTATACAACATGTGCATGTTATATACTTGTGCTATATACCCGATAGAGACTTGGACTGATTTTTCAAACTTAATTGTATGGGCCTAATAACTAATATTACTGAACCAATTCAATAAAAGTGAGATTTGGCAACTGGAGTTGTGAAGATTGACCTCGAATAGAGACGAAAGGGATGCAAAGAAGAAACCTCCAATATCTATAATCAAAACAAAATCTCAGACATTGAACTACCACTAAAAACGAGAATAATCCACAGAGAAGATCCTAACCTTCTCATTTTTGAAGCATGTACCTATGTGTCCGAGCTCCTTATCAATTGGCTTGTTCTTAAAATGGAAATTCAACAAACACCAAACGAATGTTAAAAACTTAAAACTCAAAACTAATTTTAAAAAGGAAAAGGGAAATAAGGAAAACAAAATGGAAAAATGGAAAAATGGAACTGAGCGTAGGATACTTTTGCTTATATAATAAAGAGAACAATAGACTTCTCTTCTCCATAATTTCATTGTTTTTCAATAAATCTCTCATTTCTTTCTGACAATGAAAACCACCGCCAACGTTAGTGTAACAACCCAGTCTCAATCTCCATTGTTTGGGTTACTAAGCACTGTGGTTATCAATCAAACCCTACAATGCGAAGAATTTCTCGTAGAGAAGGATGGTAAAAGTGTTACGAGTGTTGGATTTTTCCCAGCTCCTTCTCCTCGCATCCCACAAATCTGTCTGAAACTCGAAAATTTCGAACAGGACTACGTTGGTCAAATTCTCAAAGACCGACTCCACGATCGTGTCTTGTCCCAAAAAGTGGCTGATGAGATTGTTGTTGAAGCCCATACTCGAATGACTCAAGGTCAAACATACCCAGAAAGTATTCAGCATCGTGCCTTGTAATTCTGCTCCTTCGACAACAACAACAGCGGGATCATGTGCCATCTGTTCGGAGGATATGTTTGGGGGATCCAAGGAATACTGCCAAATGCCTAATTGTTTGCATTGGTTTCATGAAAGTTGTATTCTCCAGTGGTTGGATCGACCTCGTAATTCATGTCCTCTCTGTGACAAACCTATCAACCAACAACGAAGATTGAAGGCGGAGCTTCTTAATTAGGGTTTCAAATTCTGTTTTTTTTTTTTTTAGTTTCTCCGTTTGTCCCTAGTCTAATTAGGGTTTGTTTTCAGTTTGATTTAATGGAATTCGCGTTCTCTGATTTGACGATGTTCGCATTATTAATTTCATTACAAGTTTGATTCTTTTTGCAACACATCTCGATTTTGGTTTGCAACACAACAGACTTTAAAACAAAACAAAAAAACCAAATTCGCATTGTTGGCTTACCAAATTGAAAGAAACAAAGGAAACAATCCAAAACCAGAGTTTAAGCATGATGACACTATCAAAGTTTGAGAATTTCACTAGACGTAATCCTAGCTAGATTCTGGATACTGAAACATCTTTCAAATCACCAGACAATACAAATTTGACTCTTATCTACCGATCAAACCAAACTCTAGATGGGATATTAGACAGATCAAAGCTCAACGTGCTTGAAGTGATACTCGTCGATTGTTGAGTATATTAAACCATCTCCTTCCAGTGACTGAATCACACCCCTATAAAGCAAAACTCATGAAATCAACAACTTTGAAAGTAAAGAGAAATAGAGATTATAAAGAGAAAGAGCATACTCTAGCTTGTTCTTTGGGATCTTCAATTGCTGAGCTATTTCATCGATGTGTATTCCCTGTTGCCTTGAACTGCAACCAACAAATAACAATTATCAAACAAAACGAGTTTTGAGTCAAAGTGGTGTAAGGTGAAAGCAAACTCAAAAACTTACGTGCAAGCAGGTTGCTTTAGATAGTCAAGAATCATATCATCTAAGTTCTTGCGTCCATTTCCATCATTGTTTTGAGAAGAAACCACCTAAAAAGAGAGCAACAACAATGATTTTTTTAAGCACGTAATGTATAAAAACCAAAAACACATTTTTGTAAATCTCAACGTACAGGGTTCAACGGTGTTGCCTGGTTTGTGTTTGATCCACCTTGAAACGTGGTGTTAACAGATGTATTTGCCATATCAGATGGTGTGACATCACCAACTTGTTGTCCCTATTGAGAATACACATGTCAGAGAGACAGACAGCGAGGATTGATTGTAAGAATCTGTGAACTAACAACAACACAGTTAAAATCTATCGCTATACGTTCCAATATCTTCTTTACCTGTGATTCAGAGTTCTGGGAGTAGAAGTGTATACACTCAATATAGTGAAAAGTAACCTCATTAAAGTCAATAATAGGTCTGCACAAACACAACACAAAACAACCGTTAATAATACTCAAAAGATTGATTTCATATATATACCAAAAAGCAATTCGAAACCAAAAGACAAAACATATATACCTCACAGAGAAAACAAGAAGCTGCGTTTTACCCTGAAAAGTCTTCAAATGACCATTAAGACGCACATAGGTTCCATCACTGTTTCATAAGCTTACCATTAGAAAACAACTTTCAAAACAAATGTGATGGTCTCACCAAAAATTATCACACAATACTCACTTCACTGACTCCATTTCTCTAGCGTCAAAAGCTTCAGTGACCCTATAAAATAAACCACAACCACACCAATTACAAATACTGTATGTTTCATCTTTCACTCTATATAGCCATTGTATCAAAATGAAGTTTTTTTGTTTTACCATCTTTTACAATCGATACGTCCTGTTCCATCATCAAGAATGAATCTAACATCAGTTACTTTCGAGACATCTTTGTCACACACTAACCCAACAAGCGAGACCTGAATATTCCAAAGCCATGATTACACAATTGAGTAAACTTTTAAAAATTGGGGAAATCTAAAAAAAATGAAGAAATCATTTACGTTTGTCAGTGAGATTCCATTGATGACGAGACCAGATTTTTCACCACCGGATTGAAAACATTCGGTTATTTGCTTTACTGTTACTGGAACAAGACCTTGAAATTCACGATTCTGTATTCCAAAAAGAGGATTTAGTGTCACAAATCGAACAATTCTAGGTCTAATCAAATTGTTACAGAGAATCTATGTATTGTTTTAGTAATCGGAAACTTTTCGATCTGTAGTCTAATCCGTGAAATTAAACTAAGAAGAACATGGATTTTACCTTAGCGGTTGAGGAGGAGGATTCGTAGGCCTGAGAAGGTTGAGAAGACATGAATCCGCCGCCGGAGAAGACCGAATTAGGCTCGAATTGGCTGCTGGAGAACATTTTCGAAGCTAAGAAATCGGAAACCCCAAAGTATTACTCGAGAAATTCGGAAACTGAGAAGAGATTGAAGAGAAGATTTTGGGAATTTAAGAGCGGTGAACGAAATTTGGGAATTTTCCCTCCAATTTCGATTAAGCTTTCCCGCCTATTAGAGTTATCGCCGCTTTATTAATTCGGCGACGTAAAGAAGCTTCGGTTTAGAGGAAACAGAATACCAATGGGCTCGAGTAAAGTTGGACTGGGCTGATGGACTCTCGAACTTGTTGGGTCCATAAGAAAGAGAGTTTTAGTTTCGGGTTATGGGTTTTTCCAAATAAATCCGATTTTAGAACTCGAAATGCTTGCGGACTCTGCCAAATGCTCGCAAACTCTGTCAAATACTCACAGACAGCCAAATACTTACAAATTGTGGCAATGCTCACAAACTTAGCAAAATGCTTGCAAACTCTGCTAAATATCGGTAAAGTCTGTCAATTACTTAGAAGAGTCTTCCAAATATTGACAAAGTCTGCAAATTATTTTTCATAGTCTGTCAAACTCTGTAAAATACATGCAAAATTTGCCAATTGTTTTGTAAATTATTTAGATATCCGTAAAATCTGTCAGATTTTCGTAGAGTATTTTAAGTTTGAATTTAAAATTTACCATTTTTCTTTTGAAAATGATGAGTTATAATTGTTTTTATTTTAGAAAAAGAAGAATCATATCTTTTATTTTATAATTTCTAAAGATGGATAATAATATATTTTTAAACTTTAAATAAGAATATTTTTTTAATTTTAAATATTTTTTTTAATTTTAAAATGTTTTAAATAAAAAATTTTAAAAATATATTTAAATATATTTATTAAATCTGCTTAGCCCGCCTAATGACCGTCTAACCCGCCGAAGACCACTTAATGATCACAAAATCCGCCAAATTTAACCCTCCGCCTAATATAATCGATTTTGACAAAATCGAAGCAGATTAGAGACATCTAGGAGCCCACTTATCCTGCTTTTTGGAACACTGGGTCATAATGTAAAAAGTCCAAAGTGATAATGGCCCTTTATCTTTTAACCATATAAAAATTAACCATTGAATTGATTAGAGGTGAGTGTAGACAGCAGACTACTAGATTCGTAATTTAATAGTTCAAGCAAATGTATAAATATAGATTACCTCTTAATCTTTTACCAAACAAAAAAAGTACAGGTTGGGAAAAAGATACAAATTCGGCACAAAAGTAATTTTTTCAAAATACTAAAGAGGACAAAAAGGACCAAAGGGCTTAAGAGACTTTGGTACAATACTAATGAAATAAAAACTCAGATAGGTTCTGGATTCACTCACCAACATAAGTTCGTTTGTGTCACACTATAATGAAGCTTACAGAATCAAATAAAAACGAGAGATCTGGAAATGTTGAAAAAGCAAGACTAATACGTGACGTTGTTAGGCAGATTTCTGATGACGTTGCTCTTCATTCCGAGTCTAACACTCGATTTCGCTCCTCTTTTGTTCATCTCTCTCATCACTTTCATCCTCACTATGGCTTCCTTCGACTGCACCGTTGCTAGACCCATGCTCTTGTACCTGCGTTCAATTAAGTTCCATTCAAGTCAGATTCTGTAATTCTAATTCTACACAAAGATGATCTCTGACGGGTCAAAAACAAACCTAGAGGTTAGAGAGTTGACAATGTGCTTCTGAGAAGATGGGGGAGGCTTCTGTTTGTAGTAGCGCATGAACTCACGAGACCCGAGAGTCCTAGATGTTACTTTGTTCTCGGTTCTCTTGGTGATCACAAGCTCAGACCCACCAAAAAGCTCAACGGTGTTAGCTGATTCACCGGATACAACCATCTGATTTTCAACTCCATTGACATAGCTGTACAAACACACATTTACAAGAAACAAATAGTTCAAGCAAAAATTACACAAGATTAGGTTATAAGATGTCAACAACAGAAGTGAAAGTAGGAAACCTGCTGCTGTAGTCATAGAACTCTTCTAGGTCTGCATCTTCTTCATCACCACCATCACCATAATGCACTCTGCAATGACTTTTAGCTTCCATGTGCTTTCGAACAGCTTCCAAACTACTGAACGGATGGCACAACTCATTGCAGTAGAGACACACAAAGTCCCTCTTTACCTGGAACAACAACAACCATGTAAGTAAGTAGAACAAAGAAATTGGGCTAAAGTGATTAGAAAGCACAAACCTTTAGACCAACATAGGTTAGAAACCCTTTAGGATCCTTCAGGTACTCAATATCAGGAATGAAGAATCCATGGAACTTATGCATATGAACCATGCATTTCTCAATGGTCTTATGCTTCTTATCACACATCAAACAACAAGAAGGATCCAACTCAAACTCAATACCATCCTCATCCATATCTTCTTCTTCACCAGAACCACCAGACTCATTCATTTCCGCATCCAAGTCCTCATCCGAATCAAGCTCCTCCCATTCATCTTCACTCTCTTCACTCTCTTCCTCAATCGAACCCTTCAAAAGATCAGTATTGTTTTTCTCAACGCGACGAGGAGGAAGCTGCTTGATTATAGCTTTCTCATCCTCTACGTTACTTGTAGAAGCTTTCAACACATGGCTCTTGGACTTAAGATGTTGCTCATGAGCCTTGGAACTTCTATAACTTTTATCACAGATTCCACAACTATAAAGCATTGGTGCTTCAACAGATTTGACCTTTGCCTGAGCTATTGCAGCTTGTCTAGCTTCAAATAATGCTTCTGTAACTCCAGGAACACCAGCTATCTAACATTTTCCAAAAAAAAACTATGTAAATCAAACTGTTCATCGTAACAAAATCAAATCAACGAAAACTTCTTCTAATCATAGACGATACTGAGACCATATCAACACTATAGAAACTGCAAATCTAAGATAAAATACAATATGATTTTTAGGTCGAAGATTGATTGAATTCACCTTGCGCTTGAGATTGTAACGGTGCCATTCGGATTTGTAATGGAACTTTTGCTCAGCGTCGTCTTCGAACTCTTTGTTACACGAATTACAAGCTAAACCTGACATCTTTCTCTATAGATAGATTTGAAGAAACGAAAAAGAAAATTCCGAGGCTAGGGATGAGTTTTTCAATATATATGAGGTGACGGCTCGTAGGTCGGCAAAATTTGTTAACGACTCTAGTCGTAAGCAGTGATGTAATACGGGTCGGGTTTTGACCTGTTCGGATTTGAGCTTGGCCCAAATTAAAGTTAAATTGGTTTTTTTCCTTTGGCCCGTTTCTTATATACTGGCCTCAATATAAGTTTATTTTATTTTATTTTGGGATAAAGGCTCTAATATAAATTTATTAGATTATGATCCGCCCTATAGATGAGATTTAAATTTTAAAATAAATTAGTTTTATTTAATTAAATAATTTTTATTAATAATATATCTTAAATTCTCTCAGGAAAAGAAATAGAAATCATGTTTTGTTAGAGAAAATAGTTATTTACAAAATTTTAATCTTCTACATGAATAAATTAATTAACTTTATATATAAAATTTTCATATAAAAATATTAAAAATCTATATATTCTCCAAAAGCTTTTGGTTCCCATTTGTTATTTTTCTTTTCGATCACTATGTTAGATAGCATGGACAAATATCAGAAAATCCAAAAAACTAAACCAAATCCAATCCGAAAAAGGGTAATAGCCCAAAAATCTAAATGGATCCTAAACTCCTATATCCGAAATACCAAACATAAACTAAACTGAACTGAACCGAGAACTGAATGGATATCCAAAATACTCAAAATACAGTTATACACCCAACAATATTAATAATATTTAGATTTGATATAACTCAATCACCCAATAATTATAAACCCAAAAATATCAATTATTTTTATATCAAATAACTAAAATACTTAAAATTAATCAAAATATCTAAAAATTTCTAGGTTATTAATTCTTTGTTAAATCAACTTTTTCATACACGCTTGATTTTGCTATACAATTTAACTAAATTTTCAATTATATTAAAATATTACTCTAATCTCTTGTATACTCTATATAAATTAATAGAAGTCAAAACCTTTATATCAAAATAATATGCATTATATCATACAAATATCATATGTAATTTAATATTATAAAATAAATAAAAATAATATTAGTACTTTAGTGAAAACGTTGAAACTGGGAAAACTAACACTGCAATAAACTACATTAAGGTTAAAATTTTTGTTTTGGTATTTGTTTTAGGGAATTTTACGGGCCTTACCCTAGGCCCATATAAATTTGTATCGGATGACCTTTTTGAGCTGGCCTTGCAATCATAACCTTTCATGTTTTTTTTGTCTACCCCATCGCAATGGTTAAAGATGAGTATGACCCCGCTAAAAGCGTAAGCAATTGTGTGGCGGGAAATGATAATCTGGAAAAGTTTCAAAAAAGAGTAGCATTAAATGAGGACAAAGGGTGTCAGGAGAGAAGAAACATGTAAACGAAGATCTATACAAGAATGTCTCCTAGTATGAGCTAATATTGCTAAGTTTTGTTGTAAGTGGAGACAGAAAAGGTCAGTATATTGAGTACGAGAGGATAAGAAACTAAAATGCTCGCTATAAATTCCTGGTGGACAAAATAGCAGGAGAGTCAAGAGTTTTCGTGGGGTAAGCAATGTCATTTATTGTTGCTGTTGGGAAACATTGAATTCATTGAAGTGGTTGGAAAACTATGTATATGTGGCATTTGTTTCATTTATTTGATGTTTGTATAATTCATTTCATATATGAAGGTGAGATGGGCGATTTGGTGTTGGCTATTCTTGGAAAATGGGGATGCAGAGAGTTAGGGAGGTGGCGGTTTGATGTAAGCGTCGAACAGATGGGCCGATTTGTGGAAATGAGTGAAGAAACAAGTTACGAAACTCTTGTTAGTAACGTTGTTAAGGAATTTGACCTTAAAGAAGGGAAGTCTGATGTGAGTTTCAGCTTTATGTATGAGACAGAAACAACTGCTTTCACGCAGGGGAAGATGTCCCCAGTATCCATAAGTTGCGAATTAGGACTGAAGATGTTCAAAAATTCAAGAAAATGAGATACAGAGTTGAACTTGTTGGTCACTTTGAATGTCGAAGAAGAAGAAGAGAATACTCCATCTGATGACATTTTAGTAGCCCATGTCGAGAAGCTTGAAGAAGAGTTCTTGAGTAAAAGACGAGGTAGTTCAAAAACGATGGGACAGGGGATGATAAGTGACGAAGATCAAGTTGGGAAACAAGCTGCAGTTGTAGACAAAAGATGTGGGTGTGAAGATTATGTCTATGATGATGTGAATAGCGAGAACGAGGACTATGACTGCGAGGCGTGGACAAGCCTAATTAACAAAGACTATCCTCCGGATTGGGACCCATTCGAGGAAGCTAGCCTACAACGTCGAAAAAGGTAGAATATCGGTGGACAAGATAAGGGTAAAGAGAAAGAGATAGTTGGTAGACAAGAATATGCAAATTTGAGACGCATAGATGGTGGACAAACTTCGGCTGACCAAGGTTGTAAGACAAGCGTATTAGTTGGAGGACAAGTAAGAGATTGTACTTTCTCGCCACTGGATTTTAGCCTGGGCATGGGAGAAGGACAAATACATGAAAGCGAAGGTAGCCTATACATGGTTCCATATGAGGAGAACGAACCAGAGAATGTTGGTGGTGGAGATGGAAGTCAGCTAATTATAGGCAACATGAGGGCATGGAGAAAGTCGTTTACGGATGAGGACGATGCGTTCGTGGAAGATACCTATGTATATGAAGATGCCCCACCGGTAAGAGACAATATGAAAGGAATACCCAGCGATAGAGCAAACATGGATTTAAAAAGAAGTGAGGACGCAATCTATGTGGGCAGAGTTTTCAAAGATAAAGTGGAGATGGGGAAAACGTTGTCTTTGTATGCCATGAAAAGGTTGTTTGTATATAGGATGGGGAAGTCGGGCAGCAAGAGAGTGGTTGCTAATTGCGTAGATGCATTGTGCGAATGGCGTGTGTATGCAAAACCTCAGAAGGATTCGAAAATATGGAAATACAGAAAGTTTGCCTTAAACACACATGTGATGTTGGAACTAGAGCTAAGTATGGGAGAAATGCAACGTCTCAAATACTAACCGACATTATGAAGTCCAAATTTGCGAATGGGAAGAAAGGGCCACATGCATGCAAAATTCCTCAATCTAGTGTTGTCTGAATGCAACATAAATATATCATATATGAAAGCTTGGCATGCTAAGGAGTTGACAATATCTATTGCTAGGGGTGATGAAAAAGGAAGTTATCAATTCTTGTCAACTTATTTTCACTTATTGAAAACAGCAAATCCTGGGACTATCACCCATGTGAAGACGGTTTTGAACAAGGAAGGGGTTAGAGAGTTTAAGTATCTATTCTTTGCATTGGGTGGATCGATAGCTGGGTTGAAATATTTAAGGAAAGTTATCGTCATTGTTGGGACACAGATGTCAGGGAAATATAAAGGGTGTTTGGTTGCAGCAAGTGGACAAGACGGTAATGCACAAATATTCCCCTTTGGGATTCGGTGTCATTGACAGAGAAAATGAAGCTGGATGGGAATGATTCTTTAGAGAACTACAAACATTTATTCCAGATGAAGATGAGCTGTTGTTTGTATCAGATAGACACGCAGCCATATATGCGGGACTTGCAAAAGTGTACCCTAAGGCCTATCATGGGGCATGCGTTGTCCATTTGGTTCGCAATGTGAAACACCGATACAAATGTGAAGGGCTGGCTAAGATTGTGGATCATGCAGCAAGGTCTTACACAGTTGGAGATTTTTGTTACTGGTATGATGAGATAAATATGAGACGTCCAGCATGCGCGCAATATCTGGAAGACATCAGGTTCGACCATTGGTCTTTGACTAACTGCAAGGGTAGACAATGTAATTTGATGTCTAGGAACATATCGGAATCACTAAACGCAGCAATGGAAAAATCGGTGGACTACCCCATAGCTGTTATGGTTGAGTTCATAAGGGGGATGTTGATGTCGTTGTTTTGCAGTTGTAGGAAGCTTGCGGGGCTTACAAGATCAAAGTGTACCCCTAAAGTAGAAGATCAACTAATTGTTCACCTACGTCAATCAACTGATTGTGAGGTCATATCGGCAAGTCAATGGATTTTCCAAGTAAGCAATGGAACTGGGTGTGTTTTCAAAGTTAACTTGGAGCAGCGTACATGTAGCTGTCGAGTATTTGATGTTCTGATGATACCATGTTGTCATGCCATAGCAGCGGTTGGTGCTAACGGTGTAGACATTCATTCCTTAGTTGGTGGCTGCTACAGCGTCAAAGAATAGCGTGGGCTGTACGAAGCAATAATTCTCCCAATTCCAAATGTGATGGACATTGATGTACCGGCAGGGATTAAGGAGAAGACCGTCAGGCCACCGAGGACCAAAAGACAGCAATGGAAAAAGCGGTGGACTACCCCATAGCTGTTATGGTTGAGTTCATAAGGGGGTTGTTGATGTCGTGGTTTTGCAGTCGTAGGAAGCTTGCGGGGCTTACAAGATCAAAGTGTACCCCTAAAGTAGAAGATCAACTAATTGTTCACCTATGTCAATCAACTGATTGTGAGGTCATATCGGCAAGTCAATGGATTTTCCAAGTAAACAATGGAACTGGGTGTGTTTTCAAAGTTAACTTGGAGCAGCGTACATGTAGCTGTCGAGTATTTGATGTTCTGATGATACCATGTTGTCATGCCATAGCAGCGGTTGGTGCTAACAGTGTAGATATTCATTCCTTAGTTGGTGGCTACTACAGCGTCAAAGAATGGTATGGGCTGTACGAAGCAATAATTCTCCCAATTTCAAAAGTGATGGACATTGATGTACCGGCAGGGATTAAGGAGAAGACCGTAAGGCCACCGAGGACCAAAAGACCTGCGGGTAGGCCAAAGAAAAAGATATAACATGTCATATAGAAGTAATTTTATTAAAATTTATAAACGATATAACAAATGGTAATTTTATTAAAATTTTATTAAATGGTAATTTTATTAAAATTTATAAACGATATAACATGTCATATAGAAGTATGTTTAATTCCATAAACATGTGTTTCAGGGAGGGAAAAAACTGCACAAGTGTTCCAGATGCTTTGGAAGAGGCCACAATAAGGCGACTTGCAAAAACCCGATCTAGTTGGTGCGTTTGGATATCGTTATTACAGGCCATAGACAGGCCGTGTTGTTTTTTATGTGTATGAAACTTGTGCGGAGCCGTTTGTTTTTTGGTCAGTTATTTAAGTGAGGGACATAAATCCCTTTGTCTATTATATTTGAACTATTGGGCGAACCAGTGAATTTTTCATCATATAAATATGTTATATTATGACTAGTTTAGAATGAGGGCAAATTTGTTTCGTATAATGATTACGATCCATGGAACAACAATTTAAAACTTATGAAATCCTTGAATAGTTATGAAACATAATATAAAACTGTAACACCCATAAGGAGATGGTTACAAGTGGTGGTAGACATATAAACGGATAGTTACTAAACAGATTGACGTAGTTGAAGCTAGATAGATACAAAGATCTTATTTGGTCTGAGAATACCTAAGATCAATGCCTTCCTGGATTCGTTGAGATCTCTTGAGATCTACCGAAAACAGAAGTTAGAGAATACTCTTCTCTGAAAAGCACAAAGCTCTTTAATTTTATTAATCAATCAACTGAATACAAAAGAAGGCCTAAACGGCTTATTTATAATAAAGCATAAAAACCCTAGGAATATTCTAAAAACCCTAGAAATCCAATAATATTTATAATTAATTAAACAAAATATAATAATGAAGATATTTAGAAATTATCCAAATATCACGCTGCATCATGTCTCATCGGCCAAGAAAGATTTGTCCTTGAATCTTGCGTTTGTGCTGCATCAGCTCCCTCCGGCCAATAAAGATTCAACCTTGAATCTTCAATCTCAATCTTGGCACCAAATACAACTTCATAAATCCATCTTCAATGATAGCTCTTCGAAGATTCATCTTCATATCTTCTTTCTGATCCATCCTGATTTTTACCAGATAGGAATCAGATTTTGAAGGAATCAAAATCCCAAAAGCCTCATCTTCAAAAACAAAATCAACCATTATGACATCATCTTCATAGGTGTCATAAATCGTATCCCCACAGATCTCTATGTAGATCTCCTCGTCGTCTTCATAAACATCATAGATTGGATCACCATAGATCTCTTTGTAGATCTCATGGGTCTCTTCTCTCTCGACAAAAGGACTTTCGTCCTCGAAAGTGTAGCAATTTCCAATCAACATGGCAACCAGAATTGTTCTCCAATTGAGAAATCAAAGAGACACCGCTCTGATACCACCTGACGTAGCGGAAGCTAGATAGATACAAAGATCTTATTTAGTCTGAGAATACCTAAGATCAATGCCTTCCTGGATTCGTTGAGATCTCTCGAGATCTACCAAAAACCAGGGTTAGAGAATGCTCTTCTCTGAAAAGCACAAAGCTCTTTAGTTTTATTAATCAATCAACTGAATACAAAAAAGGCCTAAACGGCTTATTTATAATAAAGCATAAAAACCCTAAGAAAATTCTAGAAACCCTAGAAATCCAATAATATTTATAATTAATTAAATCAAAAAATAATAATGAAGATATTTAGAAATTATCCAAATATCATGCTGCATCACAGATACTCATATATGACGATTCATAAAATATTTGATGGATGTTTTATTTGTGTACTGGGGATAGTGTCGTCTAATAAATATGAAACATTTGAGAAAAATATGAAAATGTTGTAATCCTTGTATGGCGTAAATTCTATATGGTGGAAAAGTAAATTTGGTAGATTGCAATAATGAGATAGTTAATATTTGTGGTAGACATATATACTAGTAGTTACGAAACAGAGACACATATATGAAAAAATGATAATACAAACATTGGGAAATAAACAACAATAGGAAAACAGAAGTCAAATAATCTGTATCATGATCAGAGATTTTTGGTGAAAAAAACATTGAGTGCAGCCCAAAGTTTCGTAACAGTGTTCAATACAATCACATTCTTCCAAGTGACGAACTTGTTGACATATGGGTGACGTGAAATTTCATGTGTTTGTAAACCGGCCCCGCTTAGAACCACGCAATACTTTCAACTGGGTAAACATCATGTCTATGATACCCTCTGCCTCACGTGTTTCTGCGGCGGTGGAAAACGGTCTACCAGTAGGATGTGCAGGGAAAAGTGGTCCCCATACTGTAATTGCAGATTCTCAGTCACCAGAAAAAATCAGAACGAAAATCGAGGCAAAAATTACACACTACAAATCTTTAGAAGAGGTCCGAAACATCTGTATGGCTTCATTGATAGGCCCTCCCTGCGCGACAAGACGGAGCCTTTTGATGTAAAGGGCATATGGGTTTCTAGCTGAACAACACTTCTCAAAAAAGTTTCTACACGGTGAACCAAAGTTAATCCGAGCAGGAGTGAGTAGAAGCTCATCGATATCAGCATTTTTAGTACATCGGTGGTGAAAGTTGCATCACGGCCTTCTCGTCCGGCAAAAATGAAGGGATAAAGGTTCTGAAATCCCTTTCGTGATGCAGCTAACAGCACAATATCTAGGGGGATATTGATAACTCCATCCATGCTCCTTATGATTTATCTCAATTTATGCGAAAGAATGGTGGACAAACAATTAGATGGCCATGGATGTAATAATAAACTTTCATAATATTAAAAGTGTCTAAAAAGATATTATTTAATTAGGAATAAAAAACAGATTTGAATAAAAATAAAAATTAATTGTGTTTAGAGTAGGTGTAGGGAAGGGGTTGATTGATTAGTTGTTATATAGGGGTTATGAGTTGTCGCGTCATGCACATAAGTGACCAGAGAACAGAGTTGGTTCAGAGATTTGAAATTTGAAATTGAATCCGTTCATATTTGGTGGACACAGCAGTCGAGGGGAGGAAAGGGATAATTTTAGTCGAATTAGACAGAAGAAAGGCCTACTAAACTGGTAGACATATTGTAACCTTTTTTGCGTGGACATCTAGAAACAACATATTAATAAAAGGGAGATAAATTTTTCTATGCATTGGAGGTGGTACACATCGGTGAGTGAAGAGACATAGAATTCCAATAAGAAGAACAAGAAGGGATATGATCTTATTGCGATGTTGTATACCAACATGAAAGTTAACTATAGAATCTTGAAGTCGCCTAACTTCAGACTTCACAGAATCGGCAACATCCACCATTTCTCTACTAATTCCTGATAATTCTTTGATAACCTTGGATTTGATCCTTATCTCCTCCATTGCATCTGTCCAAGTGTTATGATGTTTGACATTCTCTTCGAAATCGTCAAACCAGGCAAAGAAATTGCACTTGGGGCCATTCGTCTACGAGGGTAAGAGGAATAACTTAGATTCGGTTAAAATAATAGATAATAGTGAAAGTGTTTAAGAAGAAAGGTAAAATGACCTGGTACATTTCGCATCCATAGAAAAGACGCCCTGGGTTGGTCTGAGTTCTGGAAATTAAGATGTTCGCAGGGAGACCGCAGTGGCAAAGGACAAGTTTTTTGTAAGATGGTTGTTTAGTGGAATGCGTGAGCATTGAGATGGAGCTGACATTGTGTAAAGCGGGGTGATTCTGAAATTATAAAAGAAAAAAATCGTAGACGATGGTATTTGTAAATGAAATCTGACTAAACCCTAATTAAAGATGAAGGATATGTAAGGGTAAATTTGGAACAAAGAAATATTATACACAATAATATGGCAAAGCGAGAAATATAATAGAAGTCTATATAAAAAATAAAAATATTCAACATAAACATATGAGATTAATGCTATGCCACCATATGAAACAATCTTCACATCTGTTATCATGGTTGCATATGTAATCAGGACCAGCGCATATAGGGACATCGAAAAACCTCCAAGTTTTACTATATGGTCGAATATTTATGGGACCAATGCTTCTTATTTGGTTAAATACTAGGATAGCAATAGATTCTGCACGGTTGTGGGTCCGACATCTTCTTAAAAATTTCTTGAGCGTCATATTCCCTTCACGAAAGAATCCAGCGCATAAGAAATAACCCTAAGCAAAAATCCATTTCTTCAGATGGCGAGGGGAGGTTGAACAACATATTTATAGCTTCTTCAATCAACCCTCGGAGACACAAATCCTCAAACTCTGTAGGTAACATGCTGTGTGATTCCCAGCAAGAAGAGTCTGCAAAATAAAAGGACGGTATATACTTCCAATATTTACATGTGATGCATTAATCTGCAATTATGTAAGAGAAGCTGCAAGCAAGACAGGTTTGGTGTAGACTAGAGCATATCCTTGTTTGCAAGACCGTAGAAGTTGTCCAAGATATTTGAAATTACTCTTACCAACAAACATAAAGATTTGTATACAAATCTCGTTTGGTAATGATGAAAACAACATATAGAAATTTTATTTGGTAAATAGATATGCAAAGACAAAAAAATATAGTATTGGAAGAACTATGAAAAAAATAAACAATGTGAAGGTTCGGCTATATTGGTTGGAAGGATTGACGTGTTTATTTGATATTTTTATAGAATAAATAAAAAGGATGCAAACAAATAACCACTATGTCTACCACAGTTAAATTTATAACAATAATTTGAAGTGAAGTAAACCTACCAACTGTAATAGTTATTCAACATAAAGGTAACACTTACGAAAATAATATTTTTTGACTCTTAAAAAGAAAAGAAAACAACAGAACGGTAAATAAATAGTTATAGTGTTGGACTCTTAAATAATTATACAGAAACTGTGTGAAAAGGTGAAACGTTAGACATTTATCGAGTGGACAAACTCTTCGTAAATGTCTACGGCATATTTCATGCAAAGCTCTTCAACCATCCCTTCATCTATGCCGTCCACATCGTCAAACTGGGCATCCAGTTCAATGAATTTGACCGCAAGTGGGCCACAATCACCAATTTCATCGATCTTGGACACATTACCTACTCTTTCGACCGAAAAGACTTCGGGAAATGGGAAGTCAATACCTTCAGTGGACAAAATATTCTTGATGACGGCTGGGAGTAATTCGACTATGGGCTTCATGGCGTTAGTCATTTTCTTGTCATCCTTACCTGCGACAATGGGGTCTAGAATGTGAATCTATCTTCAACTCAATGGCGAGGGTGCCTCTATACTTGTGGACATACTTGTTACGGCTGGCACCCAGTATAGACAAAAACTTTTTCTGCTTTTGCCCCTCCACAGGTCCGAATGGAGGTAGAAGCGTTCTGCTTGGTACGCTTCTGCAAGGCTGGTGATCAGAATCGTGAGGGTACAACCTTTGCCCTTTTAGGTCTTGGAGAATCAGAATTAACGGCAATAGCACCGGATTCATGTACCCTCTTCGTCCCGTTACCTTGATCTTGTCCACGAGTTTTTTCAACTCCAACATATACAGTCGATTGTTGTCCACGGTTAACTTCTTCAACACTGTCCTCTGATTCTTGACCCAAATCAGCGTCTTCCTTCTCTTCTTCCTCTTCATTATCTTCTTCCTCTTCCTTCTCTTCTTCCTCTTCCTTCTCTTCTTCCTCAACCTCTTCTTCCTCCTCCTCTTCTTCCTCTTCCATCTTCTTCATCTTCTTCTTCCTCTTCCTCTTCTTCCTTGTTCAATGTACCCTTATCATCTTCTTCATTGGCGGAATCTACAGTCCTCTCGGGATCATTTATGTCCGAAACATGGTCATCTACATGGTCATTCCCTTCTTGTGGAGAATCGGTGGATTCATCCTCCTGAAAGATGAATATTATTAGTACAATTTTCGAAATTTAAAATAGGCAATTGGTGGATAATGAAATAAACTTCTCAGCAGTAGGGTCGGCGTCTTTGGTCAACCTGCCAGATTCTTTGAGATCGTGGATTACTCCAGCAACTTGTGCTGTTGGGGAAAATTCATCACTTTTGTCCATTGTACGCTCGGGGGCATAATTTTTCATGGATGAAATTTTGTCACTTTTTTCCATGGTGGTATCTTTGGAGTCGTGGTCGGATATGTCTACCGGGATCAAAGTATCATCCACGGGAAAAATTCTAGTGACTGATTTGTCGTCCTCCTTCTCGGGGGACATTTGGACACTAGCTACTTCATCTCTTTCCCCTAGATGTTTGGCGCGACAAACACACAGCTCCTGCAAAATCTCCATCTTCAACTCCTCTTTCAATTTAGCCTGCTGTGCTTCCCACATCCTTTTGACCTCCATGGTGTGCGAATGGTTTATCACTTCAATCTGCTGAAGGAGGTCATCGTCATCCTCCTCTTTCAGCATTCTTCCCTTACCCGTGCAAGGTCGCAACCTATGAACACCCTTTTTCGGTGGAGGGGGAGTCAGCAAAGCGCAACCGCTGTACCCACCTTGCCATTGATTGATGCTGAATTGATGCCCTTCATGTACAAGCCTCATCAAGTAGTTAACGTTCAGGTCATGAGTATCAGAAGGCCAAGTAAAAACACTTTCATGGATGGCCTCATCCGTTTGAATAATAAATTGAATCCTTACTTGTTGAAACAGAAAGGATTAATGCACAATCAACACCATGGAAGAATATAAACATAGTAAAGAGATACTTACTGCGGGGTCGTATTTGGTTTGCAGAATGTTTGTGTTGTGGTAGCTTTTCAACTTTGGAAGTTGGGTAAGTTGACAGTCGGCAAATTTTTCTTCATTACCAATTGGCTGATATTGTTCAAGTAGAGGTACGGCATGGAAAACAACCAGCTGTAATGCTAAAGGGAACCCATGGCATAGAGCATGACTCTGAAGGAATTTGTCGAGAAGATCTGCTAGGGACTCAACCTTCGACCCAACTTTGATCATCCGCAGAGTTAGCTCGAATGACTCATGGCCCCATGGATAAGCCAAAAACGACTTCAAATTCCTAACCATATCAACAACTTCTAATGATACCTTAACAGGCTGGGTTCCAAAAATCCGAATCCCTTCAAGAATTCGAACAAGGGCAAGCCTTAATCTTCTCCAGCCAGGCATTTGCTTGTCCACGGGTTTCCGTTTGTCTCATTTCAACATGTTCACTATCTCTTGGACGCTTATGGATTCTTCGAACATATCAGAGTATCCCAGTATTGGTTCTGGCCTTCAGGCGGAGTTTGCATCTCTTTAATGTCTTCCACAGATGGGAAAGGTCCGCATGGGAGACCAGTCACATTGGCAAACTCCCTCAATGAAAATCTAATGGAAATACCACCGAAGACAAAAAAAACATCTCGTTTTCTGTCTGTGTAACTAGACCACGACTCAGAATGTTGTGGACAAGTTTGCCGGAGAGAGAACATTTACGGACTGGGAGTTGGAACAATGACCCAAAAGGAGAGTCCAATATCTTCTGGAACTCGGGTGTGCCTTCAAGAGCGATCCCTAAGTCCAACAAATAATCAATCTTCGAATAATTATTTATTCGGCTTTCGGGAGGGTATCGATTTGTGGCGAAGATTCGGGGAGGCAAATTTCCTTATTCTTCGTTGTCAGCTGGCGGAAGGGGAGACAATGGGGTATGGGTTTTCTTTGTCTTCTTCTTCTTCCCTGAACGAGATCGTTCACGTTTTTCTGCAACAGTACACATCTACACCTGCAAAAAATGTGAGACAGGAGAGTACAGTTATGAATTAATTATTTTCAACAGATACATAGACAAACAAATGCTCTAAAATTTCTTATATTTAGTAGACATCTACCTAATTAAACCAACGGCACATAATTTTGTTGAATCAGGGACATGCAAATGGATTTTATTACCTAATTGTCTATCGTGGTTCCGACTTTTCCTTGTATGTATGGTGAACGGAAAATATAGGTTATTAACCAGTCTAACCCATCGAGATATAAAATTACGACAATGGAGAACCGGAAAACTCCAAAAAACCCTAATCAGACAAGACTTGAAGGGGAGAAATAGGGCATGAATTTACTTACCCTTTGTTGGAGTGACAGACGAACTGGATAAGTTTCTTCGGTAATTCTGTCTCCGGGATGGTTGTAAAAAAGGCTCTGAAAAAACTTGACTGAAAATTTTAGATCCACGTTCGATATATTCAAAACCTACTGAGACGACTCGACTTTTCGTTTTACTCGAGGGACACCACGTGGCACAACAGTTGGGCGGTTATTAAAAAAAAATCGCGTGAGTTATATGTCTCGCTTCGCAACATCATGCGCTGCGACTGAGGGACAAAATCGTCAAACATACTTAATATTAATGGTACTCGGAGGTTATAAATTGTTATGATTTAACTGGGGGAGAACTTAAGGTTAAGTTGCGTTAAAAAGGTAAGGTTGGGCGTATAGCGTAAAAATCCCTTTGTTTTAAATATACTTTTTTAGTTTTTATTATTGATAAGTTAAATTAACAATTTTGTGATTTCCTTTTTCATTTAAAAAATTACACTTTTTTTTTTGTATTTGTTTTAAATGTATTTTCTAAATTTCGTTATTGATTAGATATTTTAACATTTTTCTATTCCCTTTTTTCTTTTTAAAAAAACTTCATTTTTCCGTTTGTTATTGGAATTTATGAATTTTAGTTGATGATTTGATATATTAGCAATTACATAATTTCTTTTTTTATTAATTTTTTATATTGACACGTGGCAAGATCTGAATTATTAGAGATATATCTCGTGATTTATAATTTTGACATATGGCAAGTTCTGGTGAATGCAACCCAAATTTATATAATAAGATGAGGAAAATTACAATAGACTATATTCTTAAGGAAAACAAAATTAGACTAGATCCTTAAGGGAAAAAATAAATTTTGAATTTTTTCAACAGCATTTAATTTCGTATAGCAATTGTATATAACTTTGACTAGTTTAGAAATTTTTTGGATAGTAGTTAAATAAATTATGACCAACTTAGATTTTGTATATTATACTGAATAAAATATTACTAGTTTTCATTTGTAATGCATTTAAATTTAGGAAGCATTTGTATATAACTTTGACTACCTTTAGATTTTTTACAGTAGTTGAATAAATTTCATAACTGTCTCAGTTCTGACCAAAATAATTATTATACCTAAATCAAGTTTGAATATGAAAATGAATCAATTTCTTATTAATTTAGTTTCTATCTTTTATGGTCTTCAAATTTTCAAATGGTATTAAAATGAATTAGGATATGAAAATGTGAATTTAAATATATATATATATATAACTATATATGGAAACATGGAAAATTTTGTGTATTTAAGTGGTGTCGCAATCACCAATACTTCTCAAGTTTTTTCAAAAAATTAAAAGTAAAAAAACAAATGACTGGGAGAAAAGTTCTAATCGTTGATGAAACAGTAAAGCTACTTGTGAACGTTATGGGAACCATTGGAGTCTCCAATGGTCGTCCCTATCAGTACCAAGTTAAAGCATGAAATGAACGTTGTACCAACAGAGGGAGATCCAGAATTCAACGAAAAGCTACAACTTCACCAGGATAAGGATGCTCCAGCGGAATTTTTGTACGTAGATGTCTTCAAATCCAATTTTTACGGCACTGACTATGTTGGGAGGGGAAAGACACTGGTTCCAACGGTTAAAAACGTTGAATTTTACCGTGAAGTTGAGCTTTCCGGTCCTGAGGAAACCGGATTTCTTCAATTGTCACTTTATCTCCTGGAAACTGAGGTTCTTGGTCATGCTTCTTCTTAATTTGTTCTCCTTGATTGTAATTGAAATTTAATCTTAAGAAAACTGATTAATAATGATCATCTATGTGTGTCAGTGTGTGTGTTTAAATTATAGTCTAATAAAAAAACAGTTTCTGTCCAGATCCTAACATTTCATATGTGCCTCTTACATTACAACTCTCAATTGTATGGGAGTTATTTTGATTTTAACTTTCATGTTATTGATATTCTAGTTTGAGAGCGTTGTGTCTGTAGTATGTAGATCTGTTTTAAAAAAGGGGTTTGTGATTTATTGAGAAACACTCCTTAACTAAGTCAAGTTCAAATGATGACAAAAAAAAAACCCTAAGTCAAGTTGCTAAGACTGTAAGACACCATTAGGCTTGCTTCCATTTTAATATCTCACATAGTTAATTATAAACAATAAATTCCATAGTTATAGAATATAGCAATCGTGATTTGTTTCTCGTTGAAGGAATATGTAAATATAATTGTGGAGATATTATAAAAGCATTTACTTTGATGTAGGTTATCTTTTCTTTGACTACATATTTCTTTGACTCTAGGACTCTGGAGACAGTACCAGACATGTTTGAAGTGGCATGACGTACATCATATTTAGCATCGTACGTGTGTAAGTGTGTTGATGTGTCTTAGAAGGTGGTGAAGCATTTATTTGGGGTTGAAAGGAGCGATTCATCAAAGGATCTTGGTGGAAAATAGCAGATTGGCTCGAGTAACCAAAGAGAGATCGGTAGGGATATTTTTGGTTGTAGTACTTGTCACTTCCTATTAATTCATCACGACATTTTTGGTCGTAGTACTTGTCTCTTGGTTCATGGACATAGAAGAAGTTACTGAAATATCGTGATCTTGCAGCATCTTTAAGCAAAGTAGAAGTTAACAATGGTCGTTTAACATTGTTCTGGTTTGATATTTGGACGCCAGGTCGACTAATCGATATTACGGGAACTCGTGGCTGTATAGACTTGGGAATAGAGTTACATTCCACAGTAGAAAGCGTTATACTTGGCCATAGAAGAAGAAATCACAAAGCTGAGGTACTCCAAAGTATTGAAGAAGCGATAGATAAGCAACGAGACAAAGGTATAATAGGGGAACAAGACGTGGTGCTATGGAAGTTCAAAGGTGATAAATTCAAATGCAAGTTTAATTCAAAAGAAACATGGAATCAAACCAGAGCAATAAACCCAACAAAGGAATGGTACAAAGGTATTTGGTTCTCTTATGCAACACCAAAATATTCCTTTACTTCGTGGCTGGCTTTTCAGATCAAACTATCAACGGGAGATCGAATGTTGAGCTGGAACACAGGGGTATCAGCAAAGTGTAGCTTCTGTCCGGAACTGATGGAGACAAGGAGATATCTCTTCTTCACATGTCCATACTCGACCAAGGTATGGAAACGTACAACCCAGAATCTTCTCGCAACTCAGTATACATCACATTGGGATGGCATCGCTGCTCTTCTTATTGATGAAACACAAGATATGCTTCAGCTATTTTTGTTGAGATATGCTTTTCAAACAACAATCTATACTATGTGGTGGGAGAGGAATGGTCGAAGACATGGCGAACCTTCCATTCATTTCTCTCAACTAGCAAAAATCATCGACAAGAATGTTTAGAACATACTATCATCCATTAGAGAAATGGGAGAAACGCGATATGACAAAGGGATGAAGCGATGGTTTGCAACCCGATAAATAGTGTCGAAGATAAAATTTCTTTGTTTCCAAATTTAAATTATGAAGCACTTGATGTAAAAATGATTTTTTGGTTTGAATATAATTTAACATTCATTTAAAAAAAAGACATATTACATACACATATCTCTATTTTCATAATCTTTTCTAAGCGAACATATTTGTCTTTTTCAAATATGAATATTTACTTTAAAAAGAAAACTTTCTGATAAAAGTTTCATTATATTTATAACTTACAAGATATTTTTTTGTTGATAATTTGTATTTTGATGATACTATTTAGAATAGATTTATATTTTCTTTTAATAGAAATGCAATACTTTATACATTTTTTTATGGCAAAATCAAATTTTCAATAAATTTTCAAGATACGATTTTCCTCAAATATAAATAATTCGGAGAGTGAGCGTTAACATAAAAGAAATTTTTTTTTGTTGTGCTCAAATTCTTGCAGTGCTTGAGCTCTTTTGGCGAGAAGATAGGCACAGACACTCAAAATACAAAGAGTATAATAAAACAAGAAAAGAAGAAAAAAAAACATTTAAGAGCTTGAAAATTGTCTAATTCGGAAGCAGATGTTGGCCAATCTTCCAGGAGAAAGACTTTGTCATTTTTGCGTGACAATATTGATATAAATCTCCTAAGATCTGCACTCTTAAAGTTGATAGGGATAGTCTTTGCAACCAAGAAACTAAGAGGATTCGTGGATCAAGGATGTGGATCGAAAGGTCATACAGAAGATGCATAAAGGCCTCTGATATTCCAGCTGATTCTTCTTTGGATATGACACACCAAAGGAGAAACAAGATTTTTTGCGGATATTACACACCAGCAAGAAATGATCTAACTTAAAGAGTTTTTGAATAAAAAGATAGATAGATCTGACTCAGATTTTACAAGATATTGTAAGAGAAAAAAAACAAAGCTGAAACAACATGCAAATAGTCTTAGAAATAACAAAAGTACATAAAATAAGATTAAAACTTGTAGCCCCTTCCCTTGGCCACAAAATGGATATGGAAAAAGGACATTGGGCTTTCTTGTTCAACAAATGGACAATGATGAAGTGAAACTGCTACTTTATTCAAAACCTTGTAAAGAAAACCCATGCAACTGAAACACTTTTTCCATTTGTTGAAATCACTTAACTTGAATAAAAACCAAAGTGGTTTGCCAAGCTTCACCTCTTTCTTGGTTGTCTTGAATCCATATATGCTTAACCAATCCTCCCACAGCTTGGTTGAACATCTTAGCTCTTGATCAAGTCATTGGACCAGTCGGTGTTGCAAGGGTATCCTCAGCTATAAGCTTTTTTTTTCCGGATTCAAGCTCCATGTCCTTAGTGCAATCCAGTATCACATCAAATATACTAGATACATTTAATAACAAATTAACAATATATCAATTTCTCATGTTCATACATGGTGTGGATCCACTGTAGACGAATCACCTAGTATAAAACTAAAACAAAAAAGATTTAAATTTATCCCGCATTAGTTGTTGAACTGGTTTACTAATTGGCCCATCTAAAGAGAGAAAGTATTTAAAATCACGAATTTGATTATCAAGGACATAAATGAAACTAATTTAATGATGGTCCGACTCTGAGAGATTATAGACTTCCATCCTGAGTTGAATTTCTTGGTTTTAAAAACAGGTGTTATGAACTCATGAAATATGAACTCCAAAACATAAGACAGTTGATGTTTCGACATGACATATAGAGAAGAAGAGTGGCAAAACAAACGCGAATTAATTAAAGTCAAGAAGCCGAGGGGAAGACGGAGACATTGCATTGCCACGACACACGAGCATCCATTGCCTTTTTGGATTCACATGGCAAAGACAATTTCGATCTCCCTTTTTTCCATGCACGTGAATTTATTTTCTCTCTAATTTCCATTCTGGTCGAACCTATATTTCATCATATCATCATTTAATTCATATCTTGACAGGACCAAACAAATACTATATTATGTTACAAAGAAGTGCTAGAAAAGTAGAAACCAAATGATAAGTGTTTTTATGTTAGTAAGATTACGTTGTACGCATTTTCTAGTGTTCACCTTCACCTTAATTGGGATTCAACTTCCTTGTATAAGAATACATCTCACGCAAACACAAATTCATACAATATTTAAATTCCCCAAAAAAGCATCTATAATTAAATTACCAGACTAAAAACAAAGGTGTTAGAAAAAAAATAACTCTCTTTTTAACATCAATAAATTCGCACTTAAACAAGAAAAGCACAATAAATATAAAATAAAGAAGCAACGCGTAGAAAAATGAAAATGAAAAAAGAAGTGAGCTCGTGAACAGATATGTATTTACCAAAAGTGCATGCACAGACAAGCCTTCCTCATAAAAGCCAAACTTCAAACTTTACATGTTCGTGAAGTCTTTTGAAGTTTTTTAATGCTAATTAATTCATCTTCATAGGCTATAAAGACCTAATGTTCTCTCATTTCTCCACTTTTATTTTCTCCTCATAATTATCCTCAACGTTTTTTCCTTTTCTTCTCGACGTCACTATGGCGGCTGGCGCCGGTAAAGGCAACGGACTCTACCATATCAAGAATGAATCCGTTGATCTGGTATATATACATGTTCTTTGTTTTCTATATATATGTTTTTAATCTTTGGCCCGACTAATTCTAAAATTTATTTTACCTTCAAATATTTCTTGAAAACTTTTCTCAACGTGATTTGATTATCAGTGTACTTCATAGCACCGTTTTATCGGATTCGAATACAAGTTAATTACTTTTGAAAATGATGTATTAATATCACGATTCTATATTGCCTAGTTTTTTTCTCCCAAGAAAGACACTTTCAAAGAGTAAATTTTGGTCCTTGTGAGATCTTCTTAAATGGTTGCATTTTAATTAATTATGGGGAAAACTATCTAAAATGGACATTTTTGAAAATTTATTTTTAAACGGTGATTTCTACTGCCTTAAAAATCTTTTTCAGAGATCCGTTTGAAAATAAAACTTTTCAAAAGATTCATTTTAAATAATGCCTCTTAATTATGCTTTCCGTTAACCATTATTGATTATACTTTTCTCATACTGAGTTACTTGTATTTGATTAGAAATAATTTAAACATTAGAAAAATAAAAAATAACGTATATATAAAATGTATAAATGATGGTTATAGGTTCGAATACCAATGGAGGAAGTGTTCGAGGAGCTAAAATGTACAAAACAAGGTCTAACTACAGATGAAGCTTCTCATCGTCTTGATCTCTTTGGTCCCAACAAGCTCAAAGAGAAGAAGGTTTCTTCTTATCCAATTTTTTTTATTAACAAAACATTAGTGAAATTAACTCTTGTAATGTTTTTTGATTGGGTAACACGCAGAAAAGCAAGTTTCTAAAGTTTGTAGGGTTCATGTGGAACCCATTGTCGTGGGTGATGGAAGCGGCGGCTCTAGTGTCGATCGCGTTGGCTAACGGAGGAGGACGGCCACCGGATTGGCAAGACTTCGTGGGAATAGTGTGTTTATTACTCATCAACTCAACCATTAGTTTTATTGAGGAATACAACGCCGGTAATGCTGCAGCCGCTCTCATGGCCGGTCTAGCTCCCAAGACTAAGGTTTAACCTATAAATACAAACTACATACATCAGTTATAGTATATTTTAAAATTCTAACTTAGATAGATAAATCACTTTAAAAAAAAAGTTTTAACGGTAAATAAATAATAGTTGTGATTTTGATACTGTTAATTTTTTTTCTTCTGTTTTTGTGATTGATAACAACCAAATAGTATACCTTTTACCATTGCAGTAAAGATCCTACATGAAAATCTTGTGGAAAAACTTAAAAACATGAAAAATTAAGAAATAAATAAATTTGAAACACGAGATATTGCTATATTAACTATTACAACGACAAAAAATACTAGTTTTAATTTTATTTTCTGGTTTGACCAGTATCAAAAAAAAAAACAATTCTAGTTCTATTTTTTTTTTTTTGAATGACGATTTAACATAAAAACAAAATGTTTCTAAATATCAAAATTGACTTAAAATTCCTCAAATCTGATAAACTTTTCGAAGATTTTTATTTTCTTTTGACATCAAACCTTTTCCAAGATTTTTAGTTAATTTTTTTGGTATTTAACTAGTTTCATAAACCAATGTTGATTAAGCGTTCACTAGTTTGTTAAACAAACTTAAAATGTTCACTGGTATCTTAAACGGCTAAATAAACACAAATTTGATAGATGATGATGTTCTGGTTTATGAGTGAAGGTTCTCAGAGATCATCAATGGAGCGAGCAAGAAGCATCGATTCTCGTTCCCGGAGATATAATCACCGTAAAACTCGGCGATATCATCCCCGCTGACGCACGTTTACTCGACGGCGATCCACTGAAAATCGATCAATCATCTCTCACCGGCGAATCAATCCCCGTCACCAAAACCCCTGGCGATGAAGTCTTCTCCGGCTCAATTTGCAAACAAGGCGAAATCGAAGCGATTGTCATCGCCACCGGAGTCCACACATTCTTCGGCAAAGCAGCTCATCTCGTCGACACCACAAACCAAATCGGACATTTCCAAAAAATCCTCACCTCGATTGGTAACTTCTGTATCTGTTCGATTGCTTTAGGAATCATCATCGAGCTTATCGTAATGTATCCGATTCAACACCGGAATTATCGTGACGGAATCGATAATCTTCTCGTTTTGTTGATCGGAGGGATTCCTATAGCTATGCCTACTGTGTTATCTGTTACAATGGCGTTTGGATCTCATAGATTATCTCAACAAGGAGCTATTACTAAGAGAATGACTGCAATTGAAGAAATGGCTGGTATGGATGTGCTATGTTGTGATAAGACTGGAACTCTCACGTTGAATAAGCTTAGTGTTGATAGACATTTGGTGGAGGTTTATGCGAAAGGAGTTGGTAAAGAACATGTTTTACTTTTGGCTGCGAGAGCTTCGAGGATTGAGAATCAAGATGCGATTGATGCAGCTATTGTTGGAATGCTTGCTGATCCTAGAGAGGCTCGAGCTGGTGTTAGAGAAGTTCATTTTTTTCCTTTTAATCCGGTTGATAAGAGAACTGCTTTGACTTATATAGATTCTGATGGAAAGTGGCACCGAGCTAGTAAAGGAGCTCCGGATCAGGTATTGACGATGAACCGCTTTTGATATGTTGGACTGGTTTTGCTTATGGGGTAATTGATTTTAATTTAATGTTGTTAACAGATTCTAAACCTCTGCAATTGTAAGGAAGATGTTAGGAGGAAAGTTCATGGAGTGATTGATAAGTTTGCTGAGCGTGGACTTCGATCTTTGGCTGTTGCAAGACAGGTTAGTTTTTCGTTGATACAGATATACATCATGTGATGGTATAATATCGAAAAGCTTCTGTGTACCTGTGTCTTTACTTTGTTTCATATCGATCTTATTGGTGCAGGAAGTTCCTGAGAAGAACAAAGATGCGTCTGGTGGCCCATGGCAACTTGTAGGTCTTTTACCTCTGTTTGATCCTCCGAGGCATGATAGTGCTGAGACTATCAGAAGGGCTTTAAACCTTGGTGTTAATGTTAAGATGATAACCGGTAAGAATCAAATAGTGCTGATGAGTTGATTCTTGTCTCTCTGCTCTTCATTTTGCTTGAAACTGGTTTGCTCTTCTCATTGTAACCAGGGGACCAGCTTGCAATTGGGAAAGAAACGGGTCGCAGACTTGGAATGGGTACAAACATGTATCCTTCTTCTGCGCTGCTCGGACAGGACAAAGATTCTTCCTTGGGTGCACTTCCTGTTGATGAACTGATCGAGAAGGCTGATGGATTTGCCGGAGTCTTTCCTGGTATGTACACTTTAATAACATGAAATATCTCTAACCACACATTATAATACTTGCCAAGATTCTTATTGATGGATTCTCTGGTGCACGGAAAATCGCAGAGCATAAGTATGAGATTGTTAATAGGCTGCAACAAAGGAAGCACGTATGTGGTATGACTGGAGATGGTGTGAATGATGCCCCTGCTCTCATGAAGGCGGATATTGGTATCGCTGTTGCTGATGCTACTGATGCTGCAAGAGGCGCTTCTGATATCGTTCTCACAGAACCTGGGTTGAGCGTTATCATTAGTGCAGTGCTTACCAGTAGAACCATATTCCAAAGAATGAAAAACTACACTGTGAGTTAAAACTTCTTCTCATTATGTACTTTTCGTCCTTCACATTTCACAGACTCATTAACTCTAATCTTGTTATCTTCTTTCTGTGTAGATTTATGCGGTTTCAATCACAATACGTATTGTGGTAAGTGTACTTGGTAGATCTCACGAGATTTCATTTGGTTTAAATGATTTGAATCCTAACGTAAAGTTATCGCAACATCTGTAGCTTGGCTTCATGTTCATTGCTCTCATATGGCAGTTTGATTTCTCGCCTTTCATGGTCCTTATCATAGCAATCTTAAATGACGGTGAGGTCACACTACAGAGGATTAACTGCATATAATAGTGAACAGTCGATAAAACTAACAAAAACATTGCTACTTATAGGAACAATCATGACAATGTCAAAGGACAAAGTGAAGCCATCTCCACAGCCAGATAGCTGGAAACTCAGAGAAATCTTCTCGACTGGCATCGTGCTTGGAGGCTACCAGGCCTTGATGACTGTCGTCTTCTTCTGGGTGATGAAAGACACTAACTTTTTCTCGGTATATACTCTTATTCTCAGTTGCTACTCTGGGCCAGTTCAAAAAGCTAAAATCTTTTGGGGGTTATGTAGAACTATTTTGGTGTAAGACCACTGAGCCAACGTCCTGAACAAATGATGGCTGCTTTGTATCTACAAGTAAGCATCATAAGTCAGGCTCTCATATTCGTCACCAGATCCCGTAGCTGGTCTTACGTTGAACCCCCTGGTCTTCTCTTACTTGGTGCATTTGTCATAGCTCAACTGGTATACACGTATATAAACATGCTTCCCCTTGAATTCTTTTTACAAAAACAGAAGAAGAACTTCATAGATGTTTTACACACTCTCAGGTGGCAACATTTATAGCAGTTTATGCGAAGTGGAGTTTTGCTCGGATAGAAGGAGCCAGTTGGGGATGGGCTGGAGTGATCTGGCTATACAGTCTCGTAACCTACATCCCTCTCGACTTACTCAAGTTTGGAATCCGCTACGTGTTGAGTGGGAGAGCTTGGTTAAACCTTCTCGAAAACAAGGTACCAATACTAATACCGAAAAACCATCACATGAATCCCAGAGATACCTACGAATAATTATTTATTTTCTCTATGTACAAAAAAAAAACAGACTGCCTTCACGATGAAGAAAGATTACGGTAGAGAAGAAAGAGAAGCTCAATGGGCTGCAGCTCAAAGAACCCTCCATGGACTTCAACCAGCAGATAGAAACAACATTTTCAATGAAAATAACAGTTACAGGGAGCTCTCTCTGATCGCTGAACAGGCTAAACGCCGAGCTGAGGTTGTCAGGTAAATAAACTAATTCATTCCCATTTCTCTATCCACTTCATACCATTAACCAAAACTCTCAAAATTTGGGTTGTTCAGTTAGTTTTTGCTAAATGATCAGATGATATTTGCAGGTTGAGAGAGCTAGACACATTAAGAGGGCATGTAGAGTCAGTGGTGAAGCTTAAAGGACTTGACATTGATACGATTCAGCAACATTACACAGTCTAAGATAGATTACAAATATAACCAAATTAATCTAGTTTGACCTACTTTTAAAGCTATTACTAGTGTAAAAAAAGAAAAACAGAATTGTGTAGGTATAACAATGGGAAAAATGTCATTTAAATATTGAATTTACGCTGAAATGCCATTTTAATCATGAAATCTGTGGCACGCCATTTTAAACATCAACTTTTGTTGACTTTATTTTCTATTCATGAAGTTTTTGTTGACCATGCCAAACTGGATATGACGTTAAATCCATTAACAGAGCTACTGACAGACGTTACTTTGCTCCGTTAGTGACAAAACGACGTCGTTTTCAGAAATTTTTTTAAAGTTATTTAAATCACAAACTTTCAAATTTAGGTCATTTAAAACATGAATTTTGTAAAATAGGCCAGTTAAATCATGAACTTTGTACTATATGCCATTTAAATCATCAATTTTCATTGACTTAATTTTTTAGGCATCAAATTTCGTTACTTTATAGTTAACGACTTCCTGTTAACCAAAACCTAGGCACCAAATTTTTAGGTTTTTTAGAAATCAAATTTTGTTACTTTATAGTATGATTGGAGATACCTTAATTTAATAGCTTACCTAGAAAAAAAATCTACAAGATAACCTAATAACACAAATTAAGCGGGATGTACCATTTTAACCAAAACCCTAGAAGAGAAAAAAAGAGAAAGAAAACTCGAGATCTTCGTGAGAGTGGAGGCCAGACAAGGTTATGGTTGGCGAGCCAGCCGTAGAGAATGCGGACTAGACCTTTCCACTGAGAGTACTTCTCGTAGACACTCGACAGTTGCGGTATTTTCTTCCCACTTTTCCTCATTTTACCACTGATATGTTGCTGCGATGACATCGTCTGAAAACTATCCTTATTTTTATGTTTCCAACCTTTCTTATTCGATCTAGAAGCTCTGGTTCCTCCGCTTGGTGTTTTTGGTTAAGGCGAGCTATTAAATTAAAATCATTAAATGAAACTTAAAATCTAGGGGTTCGGTTAACAGAGAGCCGTTTACGATAAAGTAACAAAATTTGATGCCTAAAAAACCTAGTCAATGAAAATTGATGATTTAAACGGTTTATAATACAAAGCTCATGTTTTAAATGGCTTACATTTGAAAGTTTATGATTTAAATGACATTAAAAATTTATCTGAAGCGACATCGTTGTGGCACTAACGGAACAGAATAACGTCTGTTAGTAGCTCTGTTAGCGAATTTAACGGCATGTCCAGTTTGACCGGGTCAACAAAAATTTCATGTATAAAAAATGAAGTCAATGAAAGTTGATGTTTAAAATGCGTTCCACAAAATTCATGATTAAAATGGTATTTTAGAGTAAGTTCACGATTTAAATGACATTTTTCCCCTATAATATTCTCTCCTTTTGTCTTTTAACTGTCCAAGATCATAAAGAGAACTTTTGTTTCATTGTTTTTTTCTGGATCTTTGTTTTTTTGTACTGTTGTAAAGTGTAACTGTCTTACCACTTATACAATTGTACCGCCTACAAGATCTTGTAAAAGCCGAAAAGCCTCCTAAGTTTCAAAGTGTATTAACCGTTGGAGATTTTTTTTTTTTTAACAATTTGAATATCGGATACTTAATTTTGTATTTTTTGTAATGAGCAATTTTGGGAAAATATCGTATATATGTTTACAAATTTGAAAAATATCTTTCCTTTAAAAAATAAAATTACTTTTTAGTTTTAATCATTGTAATGAAGAATGAATTAATGACGATAATTTATTTGTAGATTTTAATGTTAGTTATAAAGATATAAATTTAAATAAGGGGATGAAAACTAAAAAGTTTTAACTTATTTAGTTTTAATATCCTCTCTTTTATTTATTTAGTTTACTCAATTGTTGTAGATTTTAATGTTAGTTATAAAGATATAAATTTAAATAAGCTTGTTTTATTAATTACTCAATTGTTGAATATATTTAATTGACAATTCACCTAGATTGTGATTGGATTAAGATATAAAAAGTTGAAAAGCATGAATGGAACCAAATTTCAGAGTTTTGTTTGATTTAATGAATTTTCACTTGGAGTTCAGGCATGACTAAAAGAGCAAATAAAGACATTGCCAAAATTTCAGATTTATGCAAAGAGTGAGAAACCAATCCCTACCATTAACCTCAATATATAAAGGTAAGTAACAAACCTAGTATCGAATGTTACTCAACTCATCAACAAGCAAGTGAGAAACAGACTATCCTCCATCCCAAAAATAGGAGATAAAGATTTAGAGAAGGGCATGGAGACATGGTTTGCCACAAGATAAGAAGAATTCAAACAACACTTTAAAATTTATTTTTCTAATGTCATTTATAAACTTCAAAGACTGTAGCACCCAGTTGTAAGACAAAATTTTTGAGTTGAATAAATTTAACATTAAATTCAAAAAACATATATATAAAGGTAAGTAACTCATTAATACTCATAGATATTTTATATTTAGGATTGACTAATACGAAACTTTAATTCATCTTTTAGGTTCATTCTCATTGTTACTGAGATAGAGTAAATATGAAACAAAGATGCATGATGCAGAACAACGTTTATTGAGTTTAAGCCATTAAAAATGTTAATAGAGAGAAAGGAAGGAACCACGAAGATCTGTTCCTTGTCCTAGATAGTTCACGGGATGATTAACTTGTTGATGACTTCAATAAAAATGGTTATGTGAATTAGTTCTATATAATCCAAACTATGATCCATATCAATGATACAAAAAAATACTATAAACATAGTGGAACAGAGACACTAAACGTTTTCAGGCATAACATACATATAGTTAAACATTTTCTGCATGTAAAAATGAAAACAGAGTTAAATTTTGATACATAACAAAAGTACTAAACCATTTTTTCAATGACTAAAAGATCCATAAGTGCCTTTGCCATGCAAAATCTAAAATAAAATTAATCACCAAGAACCACGTACACACGATTATGAATCTAAGAACATGATTCATTGTCTATCTTTTTTAGAAAAAAAAAAACAAATAACGTTACAGATTCTTGTGAAAAAAATTAGTAATCAATGCATCCAAAGATAGCTATAAATACAAAAAGTTACAAAGGCTAACTAAACCGAAAATATACTGATAAGATATTTAAATAAGAATTTCAGAGGAGAAAGTTAAATATACCTTCCCATATATGATTGTTATCCCTTTTCTTAAAAGCGTTTGTGGATAAAAGACTTGTATTCATCACTGCCATAAACATTGTGAAATATATTAGTTAGTTGTTATTTCAAAAAAGCATGCATCATTAGTCTACAAATTAATATATTGCTAAGTTATTTGTAAAGAGCTAGTATCTTACTTGAAAGACATTTGATAGCTCCAATCATCTCCATATGGTTTGCATCTAGTGTCACCAACACTTGAATATTGAGCTCTAAAATATACATGTAGCCAAACATTAAAAAATCAGAATTATGGATTTAATTATAAACCAAAAGTTAAAAGATAGACTAAGCATCTTACTCAAACTTGAAATTAACCATTTCTTCAATATCAGGATCTACCAGTATATCAGAACAGCCAATTCCATTCGTTAGTTGACACTCATCTACATGTTAGAAACCAATTGAATTAGTATGTAACAGACTGATAGGTTAAACAATTAAAGAATGAATGTAAGTTAAAAAAATAAAAGTTACCATCAACTTTAACCACTTCCCAAAGCTTCAGGACACAATATTTCACATTATCTCTTTTGTTCTTAAACCTCTTTAGCATTTCATTTGCATATATCCCAGTGGCAAAACAATTGATATCAGTACCACTACAAAACAAAAATCAAGGCACAAAAATTATGATATAGTTAATTAATAAGGATATTTAGTTACATGAACAAGTAAAAAAAACATACAATATGTCCCTGATGATGAATTTGATGTATCTGTTCTCTAAAGCCCATCTGTCACCACTAAATTCATTCTGAAAGCTACGAATTTCACCAAGCTTAGCAATCACTCCAACCACATCAACTACATGCACATTTCATGAATCAAACTGCTATTAAGTCTCAGAAACCAAGCTATGACAACAAAACAAAGATATTATTAGTTTTACATTTAAAAAAACAAAAAAACCATATAATGTAACATACCATAAGGAACATCATGGTTCACATGTGCCTCCAGGACTTTCTCAAGTTTTAAAAAATTGAAATTGCTGACCTCTGTGAAAGAAGAGACATTCCTCATGATGGTTGTGTTGTTGAAATCGATGTGATACTTACTGTTTGCTTTCCTAATTCTATCAACAGATTTGCTCACCAAAAAACTTGTGATAACATAGCTTTCACCATCTTGAACATCATCAGGAAATTTTTCCATTAAATGATTTGGAATGGTGGCCTCTATCTTCATACCCTAGAATGTGAAAGGTCAATAGCTAGATTTGTAATAAATATTGGAGACTTAAAGTTTAGTCGATGAAAAATAAAGTAAACTGATCTCACCATTTCATCTCCAAGTATTAGCTCTCTGAAAACTCCAAAGGGACCACGGATTTCTTTCCAAGTTCTAAAAACTTTAACACAAATGCACCAATCTTTTTTCAAAGGGTGTAACTCAGAGATGAGATCGTATTTGGTGATGCTTTCAGCCATGATTTTCGTATTTTCAGGAAGAGGTTTAGCAAGAAAAATGTCTTTTTGGACAACAGTTGGATATATAATAAACATATAACTTTCTGTTGAAAAACATAAACACATAACTTATACATATAATCGAATAGCTGTCATTTTTCTGTTTGTTCAATCGAGTAGCTGTCTAAGAAGAAGATAAACATGTAAGTGAATACTAATAATATAAGATATTATTCACTTAGAATATTTGGGAATGATATACAAAATTGGAGAACTTAACTTGGTACATGAAAACATAGATTTGGTCATTTGGAGCACTTTTTGTTATTTGTGACATCAGATACTCTGCCAAATGCATCATTGCCAAAAAGGAGAACACTATTCAATTTAAGAATTAAATATTTTTATATAAAATTTAGCTGTAAAAATATATATATATATAAAAAGTAATATGTTGTTTTTTTTTCATGAAGCCACATCAGCATTCTCATGCTCTAAAATTTTGACACATCATCATCACTCAACTTCTATATATATAAAGTAATATGTTGCTCTTTTTCCATGAGGCCACATCATCTTTTTCATATTCTAAACTAGGTGAGTACCCACGGGATGCCTGTTTTTTTTTTTTGTCAAAATGTATCTTGAGCATGAGCTTAACATACAATTCAAACTCATGTAGGCTGTCAATCTTGTTAAGAAATAAAAGGAAATAATTGGAAAAAACCATCAAATTTGGCCACATCTATATCTAAACCCTCAACTATTATTTTAGTAAAAAAATTCCTTAACTTTAATCCGTTATTAGATTTGACCCTTTGTAAACCGCTTCTATTTCTGGTGAGGGAAAGACATAAAACGCCGAGGCTTTTTAATTGAAAAACAACATGAAGTGTATGTAAAAATTTTGAATTGAAAACTTATGGTTCTGGTTTCATGATTTTGTTATGGATTTTAAATGGATAAGTTTCCTGTTTTAAAACTGTCAAAATAAATCAAATACACAAAAAAACATGAACAAATATCTAACAATTCAAGATGTTAAATAATATTTGGTTTCAAGAAATCGACAAAAATAAACCCAGCAACATTTTTTAACATAAAGAAAATTAATAGTCTTACGAAGTACTACCCATTGCAACATAAGAAACTACATATATCTTGACGACAAAAAAAAATAACTAAAAATATCCTAAAGTAGACACTACACCCAACATTAACTTTGAAGAGTTTTCTTCAGCCACAATCTTCTGTTTTTTTCTTGGTTTTTCTTAAGGCTTGTTTGGTGGTTTTGGTAATTTGGAATCATGAAAGAAAAGAAGAAGAGAAATGATTTATTATTTTACTGATATATTTTTATCAATAAAAATAAATTGATATGCCACTAAAAAATGTTGAGTATGCGGAGGTTTTCTTTCTCTTACATATTTAAATTATATATATGTACTTAATATATTAATTTTTGAGATATAATCATTTGAATTATTTTTCTACTATAATATATAAAACGTTTAGTCAAAAAACTAACAAATTTATCAAAAATAGACAAAAAAATTTAATATATTGATTTGATTTCTTATATATAATACAAACGTAAATCATAATTTAATTGACCATATTGATATATAAAATAAAAATAAATCATAAACTGATATAAACTGTAACTATTTAAATATAATTAACAAAACTAATAGTGAAAATATGATTAAACATGTAAAAAGATGATGAAACAATAATTTTAGTATAATTTTTAGTCTAATTTGTATTATTTAATCTTTAATAAATTTTCAAGTAGTTAAATGATTTAGAATTATGTAATGATTTGTAATTATTTAATCTTTAATAGTTTATATTTTTTAATTAAATTTTAAGCTTTGATTATGGATATTCGTGCAACTTTATTTATGTTTTTCAATTGTTATTATTTTTATAGGTTTTATGTTTGTTTTAGATTTTTTTATTTTATTCATTTTAGTATCTTTGAAATAATACATAATTATATTACACATCATTACCTTTTTTCTCTTGATTTATTAGTTTCAGTTTTAGTCATATAATATGCTATTATTTTAAATACTTATATAAATTTACATAACATTACCCTTTTCTCTTGGTTTATTAGTTACATTTTAGTCATACTAGCTCACATTATTTCTATTATTGTAAATACTTATATAAATTTACATATTTCAAGTTTTTTCTACAGTTAATTATTCGGTGATAATGTGGACAGCTTTAGAGGTACATACATTTAAGTTTAATCTTACAATTAATTATTTGGTGATGATGTGGACAGCTTTAGAGGAGAGAAAACTCTATCATTATATATACTAGGCTAATACCCGCGCATATGCGCGGATTTTATTATAAATTATTCTTTTTTAATTGGTTTTCAAAATAACTTTAACTTACTTACTTAAATTTATTTTTAGATTTTTCATATTTTTTAAAAGTATATGTACATTAAAATTTCAGAATTAAAAAAAAAAAGATAAAATATTTCATAATAAACCTTGCGCATAACAATTATTATCATTTTCACATTTGACATTTTATGAAAATCAACATGTAATTCTTAAACCTCTCGGTTGCATGTTCGAAAGTGTGAATGGAAATTTAATATGACTTCTGTTAAATATAATTTTTGTTCATTACTTCAACTTATTGCAAATAAAACCAGAATGATCGAATAAACAATTCCATAAACCGAAAGCAAAGTGAAAAAGACATAGAAAACTATTAAGTATAATATTAATTTTGGTTATGTTGATGTGTCATAATAGAAAAAGTCTCTTTTTATGTTCTCTTATTTTATTTTATTTTTATATTATACTTAATAAAAACGATAGTGAGAACTAAACGTGTAAAAAAAATGATGAAAATGAAAAATAAATTAAAATATCGTATTATGTAATATTTATATTTTATGGTTTTTAAGAATTTAATTTGAATTGTTTAATGTGTTACATGTCTTTAAGTAATTAAATACAAATTAATTGATTTGTTATATTAAAAAGAGAGAGCTGATGTGTCAAATTTTGAGAAACATTCTCAAATACTGATGTGTCAAGCATGTAGAGACTCCTTTCAACCATTATATATAGGATTATATTTTATGGTTTTTAAGAATTTAATTTGAATTGTTTAATGTGTTACATGTTTTTAAGTAATTAAATATAAATTTATTTATTTATTATATTAAAAAAAGAGGGCTGAGGTGTCAAAGTTTGAGGACATTCTCAAATGTTGATGTGTCAAACATGGATAGACTATAAGATGATTTTTGACACCTAAGAATACTCAATAACTATTCCTCTAATATTTATCTTTAATTGACTATCACTTAAACCCTAGTATTATGACACACAGACATTTATTTTTAATTAATTTTAAGTTTACACTTAATTTTCATAACAACTATAATAATTATGAAAAGAAATTGAAAAGCCATCTCCCTATAAAATAACATTTAAAACTCAAATTTAATAGTTTTAGCCTTATTGAATTTATTTAATAGTTTTTAAAAATGTTACCTTCAAAGAAATAAATCAAAGTATTAATAATAATAATTCTCTCTAATTTATTGGTTTTATTCTTATTAGATTTATTTTTATAGTTAAGAAAACTATTTACCTTCAAATAAATAAATCAAAGTATTGATAATTATTATTTTAATTTCTATTTTTTTCAAATTAGAATTGAACTTATGATTAAAAATAGTGTTTAAATTTTATGAATTATGATTTATAACTTAAAACAATCAATAAGGATTAGTTCAAAAAAATGTACATAAAATTTAAAATACATTGATAATATTTGTATTGTCTGATTTATAATTACAAAAAACTATATAGCTTACATGGAAAAAAATATATACGTTTAGATGGTCAAAATCGGTGTTAAATCGAACAAGTATTCGTTCAACAGTGGAATACTCACAGAAGCTACTAGAAGTTTGAATGACAATTCTAAACTTTTAAATTGCATATGAGAATTCATGTTATAAGAGATAAGCTCTGATATCTCAAAACGTTGACATATTCAAAACAAATTTTTAAGAGAAAAATTGAGTTAAAGTCTTATAAAGAAAATTACTCTTTTCTCATGAGGCCACATCATCTTTTGTACTCTAAAATTTTGACACCTAAGAATATGCATTAAATATTCCACTCATACTAGGTTTTTACCCATGCTACTCGTGGGTCTATTTTTATTAATTTGTCCAATATATTTGTGTATTTATTAGTTTTATATATAACTAGAGTTTTGTGTAGTATTTCATTTTAGTTTAGTTTAATTAAATATGTTTTTATTTTTATAATTTTAGAAAATTAAATTTAATATAAAATGAGGATTTGAAGAATAATTTTGTTTAAAACATATTGAAATATGATGTATCATTTTTAATATAGAGTTAGCATTGCTGTCTTTGTAATGTTTGCATATGTAATTTTCATAAAATGTTATCTACCTTTATGGCTTGAAATATGTCTTGTACTTGATTTCCACTTGATTATATTAGAAATTTATGATCAACAACCACAATTTGACCATTGTCTTTATAGGCAAATTTTGTTCCATTTATAGGTGCATTTTAATGTCCAACACTTAGCAACCATGGTGCAAAAATTCCTTCTGAATCTTCCGGTCTTATATTTTGTTTTAAAGCAGGTATTGCACGCATGAACTCTCACCAACGTGTTTTGTTCCAAACGCCCGTGGCAACTACCTCTTCCAGTCAGACCACTGAAGGAACACCACAACCGATTGACGGGGAGGGAAAAATTGTGTAAGACCAACAAAAAAATGGTGAGGATGTGGCTTTCCAAACCACTGATGACGAGCTTGACTCCGTTTGCCGCAAAATGAGGGAAATGAAGTCAAAATTTCACCGAGCTACTAGTTTGGCCCTGGATATTGACAGGGTAATTGAAGAAACCAGACGATCCCCTTTTAGCTCGCGAATCACGAACTTTAAGATCAAGGATGCTCGGAGGGTTAATCTACCAACGTATGATGGACAAGGAGATCCGAAGAGCCATTTGGCTGCTTTTCAAATTGCTGCAGGACGGATTGATCTGGAGCCTCATGAAGAAGATGCCAGTTATTGCAAATTATTCTTAGAAAATCTGTCCGGGCAAGCGTTACTTTGGTTTACTCGACTAGACCCGGGAACAATCAACAGCTTCAACGAGCTGTCCTCTGCTTTCCTCATGCAATATTCCGTCCTAATGGAAAAACGAAAATCTGATAGTGACCTGTGGAACTTTTCTCAAGGACCACAAGAGCCACTCCGGAAGCACATTGCCAAATTCAAAGAGTTGCTGGCAAAAATACCAGGAATTTCCCAAACCGCAGCGTTGTCAGCTCTCAAGAATGGACTCTGGCATGAAACGAGGTTCAGGGAGGAGTTAACAGTAAATCGACCAGAGATGATTTAAGATGCTCTTTTCTGAGCTAATAGTTGGATAGAGGCAGAGGAAGAAAAAGAAAATTTCACAAAGAAGTATCGTAACCCCAGACCAACAACAAATCCCGCAGTAAGAAGATTCGAACCAAGAGAAAGCGGTGGAGTAAAGCGTTTTGGGGTAAACCCAAATAAGAATAGCATCGGATGACCATTCTGAAGAGGAGAAAGACCAAGATTTTCTTCCTCCAGAACTTGGGTCCAAAGCGAAGGATCATATTGTGAAATCCATCGGATGAACAGACATTTAACAAAGGACTGTAGTGTTCTAAAACAGCATCTGGCCGAACTCTGGTCATCCGGAGAACTTTCAAAGTTTAACCTAGAAGAGTTCGTGCAAAGCTATAATAAAGATCGAGAAGATGATCGAGTTTCCGAGCCAAACCCAAAACAGCAAAAAGCATCAGATCATGCTGGGCCATCAAAAGAACGAATCAATGTAATTATAGGAGGGTCCAAGCTATGTCATGATTCAGTTCGGGCAATCAAGAGGCATAAACGAGCAGCAGTCATGGTAGTAAATACAAAAGCTAAACCTTTCGATTACGGTGGCATTTTAACGTTTGATGAGTCCGAGACTAGGGGTTTGGCTAAACCACATGATGATGCTTTAGTCATAACACTTGACGTGGCAAACTACGAGGTGACAAGAGTTTTGGTTGATACTGAAAGTTCGGTTGATTTGATCTTCCTGAGTACATTGAATTGGATGGGAATTAACAGAACTGAAATTGTGGGGCCACCAGCTCCACTAATAGCATTCACAGGCAAAACAACTATGTCACATGGAACCATAAAGCTTCCCGTATTTGCGTCCGGAGTGTCAAAAATTGTAGAGTTCACAGTTTTTAACAGGCCCACTGCATATAATATCATATTGGGAACTCCGTGGTTGTATCAAATGAGAGTTGTACCATCTACTTATCATCAGTGTATAAAATTTCCAACGCCAGCTGGAGTGGAAACAAATCAAAGGCGATCAAGAACTTTCGAGGACTTGTTATCTCGCGAACCATCGAATGAAATTGCAATAGCAATTAATGAGCTCGACACTAGTAAAAGAACCATGCTTTCCTGGTGGACAGAAGTCTGATGATGTGACTCAAGAAGTTTTAATTGACAAAACAAAACCAGATCGGAAAGTTAAGATTGGTTTGGGCCTAGGAGCCAATCTTCAGTCCGAACTCATTGAGTTCTTATTCAGAAACAAAGATTCTTTTGCAGGTTCATAGAAGATATGCCAGGTATTTACCAGAATATTATATCACACGAGTTACAGGTGGATGAGAGTTTCAAGCCAGTAAAGCAAAAAAGGAGAAAGCTCGGACCAGATCGAGCTAAGGCGGTAAATGATGAAGTAGAAAAACTGTTAAAGCAGGATCTATACGAGAAGTAAAATATCCTGACTGGCTCGCTAATCCAGTCGTGGTAAAGAATGAGAATGGAAAATGGAGAGTTTGCATGGACTTCACAAACATTAACAAAGCTTGCCCGAAAGACAGTTTTCCTCTTCCACATATTGATCGATTGGTGGAATCCACTGCTGGTCACGAACTCTTGAGCTTCATGGATGCTTTTTCAGGCTATAACCAAATAAAGATGCATCCAGAGGATCAGGAAAAGACATCCTTCATAACCGATAGAGTATATATTGCTATATTGTGATGCCATTTGATTTGAAGAATGCAGGGGCAACTTATCAACATCTCATGAACCGGATGTTTGTGGAGTATCTCAGTAAAACGATGGAAGTTTATATAGACAATATTTTGGTGAAATCTCTTCGGAAAAATGATCACGTCAAGCACCTAGCTGAATGTTTCAAAGTGTTGAATAAGTTCAGAATGAAACTACACCCGGCGAAGTGTACGGTCGGGGTTCCATCTGCGGAATTCTTGGGTTACATCGTAACAAAGAAGGGGATTGAAGCCAATCCAACTCAAATAAACGCCTTTCTAACGATGCCTCCATTGAGGAATCAGAAAGAAGTGCAGCATTTAACAGGGAGAATCGCAGCACTTAACAGATTTCTATCTCGTTCAACCGATATAAGTCTCCCGTTTTATCAATTACTAAAGGGAAATAAACATTTCGTGTGGGATGATAAATGTGATGACGCTGTTAAACAGCTGAAATCATTCCTAACCACCCCACTAGTCCTTTCTAAACCCGAGTCCAGTGAAAGATTATTTTTGTATGTGTCTGTTTTGGAACATGCAGTTAGGGGAGTCATTTTCCGGGAAGACAGAGGGGAGCAGCGACCAATTTATTACGTGAGTAAAAGTTTAACCAGCCCAGAAACTCGTTATACCATGATGGAAAAACTAGCACTTGCAGTGGTAGTTTTGGCTCGGAAATTAAGACCCTATTTCCAGTCACATCCAATAGAAGTGTTGACGTCTCAGCCATTGCAGACTATCCTACATAGTCCAAGTCAATCTGGACGATTAGCAAAGTGGGTGATCGAATTAAGCGAGTACAACATCAAGTACAAAAACCGAACCAGTGCCAAGGCTCAGGTATTAGCCGATTTCCTAACCGAATTACCTGTTAGTAATACAGAAGTTGAATCTACCGATATGGTATGGAAGCTCGACGTTGATGGGTCCTCTTCAAGGCAAGGATCTGGGGTAGGAGTTAGTTTAGTAACCCTTACTGGTGAAGTAATTGAGCAATCATTCCGGCTTGGATTTCTTGCTTCAAATAACGAAGCAGCGTATGAAGCATTATTAGCCGGACTTCGCATCGCAAAAGAAGTAGGAGCTCGAGAAATAATAGCATACAGCGATTCCCAACTAATTCTGAGTCAGTAGAAAGGTGAATATGAAGCAAAAGATTCAAGGATGGAAGCGTATTTAGAACTTATCAAGAAACTCGCGCAACAGTTTGATACTTTTGACTTAGTTCGGATTCCACGAGGTGAAATCACTGTGGCTGATGCTTTTGTGCATTAGCCTCCACGTCAGATCCAACCCTAAAAAGGGTTATTCCAGTCGAATGCATTGAGTCTCAAAGTATTAATACAGGAAACGAGACTATGGCTATAACCAGATCTTGATCTCGCATCCAGACTTCCCCAAATCCTTCAAGCAATGATCAGCTGCCCCAAAGTAATCCCTTGAAACAACGACAAGGTCGCCCGCCTAAGGTTTTAGAGCTTACAGTTGTGTCAAATAAAGACGAGGCCCTAACACCCAAAATCGAACTGATTCCAACAGTACAACCTGCTGAAAACACCCAATCACCTATAGTTATTGAACCTGATAGGTAACTCCGACGAAGTGCATGAAGATAATTGTAATGATGAGTCCGAAAATGATGCATTTATGATCCCAAGCAATCAAGAAAATACTCCCACTAACGATTGGGGGGCCGACTGGAGGACTCCTATAAAAAATTATATCCGAACCGGTGTACTTCCAAAGGAGAAGTGGGAGGCCAGGAAGTTACGAATCGTTAGTGCAAAGTATTGTTTGATAAAAGATTCACTATTTAAGTGAGGTGCTAGCGATCCATATTTATTGTGTATTTTTTGGCTCAGGGGTTGAGGTAGTTATGAGTGAAGTTCACGAAGGACTTTGTGGAAATCATGCATCAGGACGATCTATGGCTTTTAAAATCAAGATGCTAGGATATTATTGGCCAACTATGATCATGGATTTTGTTAGATATTCTCAGTGATGCATGAAATGTCAACAACACGCTCCGCTCATTCATCAACCTTCAGAACTTCTGTCGTCAATCATGGCTCCTTACCCATTTATGCGATGGTCAATGGATATTATCGGACCAATGCATAAGCCAACCCGAGTTGTGCAGTATCTTCTTGTTCTGACAGACTATTTTTCCAAGTGGATAGAAGCAGATGCTTACATCACAATTAAAGACTAGGTGGTAAAAACCTTTTTGTGGAAGAATATTATTTGCCGCTATGGAGTTCCTTCCAAAATCATCATAGATAATGGTCCTCAGTTCATATCTAAGGATTTCGATGACTTTGTATCAGCATGGGGGATAAAAATGAGTTACTCGACCCCGCGGTATCCACAGGGGAACGGACAAGCAGAAGCTGCGAACAAAACCATACTGAGTAACTTGAAGAAGCGACTCGGTTCGTACAAAGGGGGATGGGCATTCGGTTTTATGGGCATATCGAACTACACCACAGAGAGCTAATGGGGAAACTCCTTTTTCATTAGTCTATGGAATGGAGGCCGTGGTCCCAGCCGAGCTAAACGTCCCCGGACTTTGATTTTTCGAGCTCCCTAGTAATGAACCTTGTAATACACAAATGATGGAAGACGCATTGGATATTATTGATGAACGACGAGATCAAGCTTTAATTCGAATCCAAAACTATCAGCAAACAATTGTGCGATACTAACCGCCCCCTCCAAGTTGGTGATCTAGTTTTGCGTAAAGTATTTAAAAATACTAAGGAGGTCGGAGCTGGAAAGCTTGGAATCAAATGAGAGGGTCCAAATCAAGTAATTGAAGTAGTTCATAACGGTGTTTATAAGTTAGCAGACCAGGATGGAGTCCCGGTTCGAAGACCATGGAATATTTTGAATTTCAAGAAATTTTATTCATAAAGTAAAATAACTTTTTAATGAACTATGATTTGGCTTGATCCCAACATTGGTACGTAGGCAGCTCGTTTTCGAGTACATCTATTATTTAGATTAAAAAAATAGAAGGTTCTTTGGTTTTATTTCATTTTTGTAATTCAAAACAGCAAAGCCTTTTGAAAGAGAGAGAGAAAGGAATGAGGAAGGATCAAGCACGATCAATCTTTTTGCAAAAGATCTCGGCTCCTTGCCCAGCTAGATCCACTATCCCACGAACATTTGGCGGCATGTAATGACCAAACTCTTCAAAGTTGAGTTTGATCCAATCCGATAGATGCGCTTCAACGATGCACATTTCACAAGAAATTTGAAATTGTTTCTTCTCCATTTCCCGAATTCTCGACCTCAGGGCGCTCCTCTCCCGGTCAAGCTCTTTGTGATGATTAACTAACTGTTAAGAAATGGATTTAAGTTAGGCGGTTGGGGCAAAAGAGAAGTTTTAAGAAGGTTCAATTATGTACCTTTTTCATAAACCTAATTGCTGTTTTTTGATCATGAGGAGTTAGTTGTTTGATCAAGCCGCAAGGAATGGTCATCAGAGTCCCCCATCCCAAGGGACGAGTAACAGAGCTGTCTTCGGAGTTAAGTGCTGCGATACTCGGAAGCCATTCTAGGACTAAAGCAATAGAAAAAGTAGAGAATTTCGAAGTGTAGGAGGAGTGAAGAATTTGGAGTTCTTGATCTAGGCTTTATAGCAAGGTGGTAGGAGAACAATGCCGGATTATGTGCCTAGAAATCATCAAATAAAGGATCTAATTACCATAAATAACGTGAATCAAGATTCGGCATGGTGATTGAACGTATTACGAGTAATAATTGCAGCGGAAGCATTTAAGGGATATTAAAATTCGTGAAATAGATAAAAATTTAAACAAAGATAGTAATGGGCCTTGGCCCAACAAATAAATTTTTATTACATTTAGGTTTTGGGCTAGGGAACACTTTCCGTCATAGCCATGTAATCTTCAAGAGCAGTCTCTTCTTTCAGGCCCGATGACGAACCTTCGGTCGACGCAGAATCCAGCTCGATTGGTGCAGAGTTTGGTTCAGTTGGAGAAGAGTTCGGAGCACTCTCCCGCCTGGCTGCTAACTTTTTTGTCCTCAATTCTCGAAGATAAGAGCGAGCACTTTGGGAATAGGAATGATAAAGTTAATACCATTCCTTACCCAGGTGAGGGGATGACTCTCCAAGCGGCGGATCCTCTTCTCAATCTTCCGGATCTTCTTGTTCAGAGACATCCTCTTCTTTCTGTATTGTTAACAATCACCGCATGTGCCGTAGTGCTCAATAGCAAGCTAAAAATAAGTAAACATTATGAACATATATAAAATAAGGAGGAAACAAAAAGGGATTGAGAGGACTTTTATGGACAAACCATGTTCATGAAGGTCATGGCCTCTTCTCTCTCCCTTCCGGTGAGAGTGTTGAATAAGTGGGGAATACGGACCCTGCTCGGAGAGAATCCATCCCCCGAGGCTGGAGGAGGGCTCGATGGAGAGTCAGAATCATAGGCGTAGTGAGGATAGTATCCGAAGGTGTCCATGGTGAAGAGGATGAGGATGAAAAAGGAAAAGAAGTGAAGAAGAATACAGAGAGTTACAATGATGGTGGAATAGAAATAAAGAGGGAGTCAGAGGAACGAAAGTAATATGAAGAAATCCCAAGCGACAGGCAATTAATGATGATGATAATTGCTTCTTTAAAAGCTGACGCAAGTTTTGAAACTCGAGAAAATCTTGATGATACACGCTACATGAAGTCAAGAAAACCTAGGAAGATGCCCAAAGTAGGTAAATTAGTGAAACTGGCCCCAATCAAAATTTTCTTTAAAAGGAATGGGCCCAATCATTTTTGAACAAGTTAATTCCTCAAACCGAATGAAAATCATATAATCAGTTCGTGTAACACTCTGAACTGACCAGGCAATCCACAGAGATTCTTTGTTGAAGGGTGCACCTAATTCGAGGCCGAGCTCCATCCTCGCACTTTTCTCTTGAAAAACAGCTCGAATCAGAGCTTCTGAATAAATCGGACTTTGCAAACCGAATCAGATAATAAGTCTTATCAAAATAAGCATATAAGAATCAAATTTTTTTTTTAAAAGGGAGATTAAACCAATATTCAAAACCCCCTTGGGCAATAACCAAACAGAAGGGCAGATAGCAAATTTGAATAAAAGTTTGGGGACATATCCCGGGCATGTGGAAGCAGCCACGTGATTACTAAAAAGTTTAAATAAGATAGAACCTTGAAGGGTCGTCAACCAACATAGGAGCAGATTCTGTTGAAGGAGTGATTACAACGTCCATGTCCGAAGGACCACCATCAACATTTTTGTCCAGAGGTATCTCCTTTGGACAGACTTCCGATTCAGATGGAATAGCTGTGGGAAGAGCATCTTCGGGCACATCCTGAAAATTTTAAGAATATCACTCTTTAAGTCAAACAAGGTGGTCATCTGAAATAAGGAATAGATTTGACCCAAATTGATTGAATTGTACCTTGTCAGAAGGACCAGCTGGAGAAACAATGAAAGACAAGAAATTTTACGAGTAAAGAGTAAAGTAAGAAGGAGAAGAAAAGAAATATCTTATTAAACGAGTGGATGAAAAACTGCCTCAAAATTGGTGGGGAAGTGGTGAAGTTTCTCTAATTTTTAAATAAATAAAATTAGGAGTAAATAGGAATGTGTGTCAAGGCCATTACATCGAGTAATCATGAAATCCATGGGATTTGATGTGTAAGGGTAAAAGGAAATAAAATCGACATTTATCACTTAAATCTCCCGAACTGAAAATCAGCTCGCAAGACTTGGGGGGCAAATGTTGATACCAGATCCTGCACCGAGGATCTATCACCATTAAAGATACGGGACATGTGTCAATCAAGTCATCATGACTAGCGAGAGAGCTAGGTTTGCAGGAGTAGAGCTCAGAGTACAATGAAGGAATCAGCGAGCTAATATGGGATCGAAGTAATGGGTCCAGAGAGTTCAGAAAACAATAGGAGCCCGGAGAAGATAAAGAGTTCGCAGAAAGAATCTAAGCATTAAATCAAAGAGCGGAGTTATTTCAAAGTATCAGACGTTACAACATTCAAGCCCGAATCAAAACCGACATATTTAATTAGAATCATGAGATTTATTGTAATTTTATTGATAGTATTGATAGTCAAAATATGTATAAATAGAAAGCAAAGGGCACTGTAATAGGGATATTTTTTCCAATTTTAAGCAATATATACATTCAGAGCATAAAACAGCTTTTTCTGAAAAACTATCCTGATTAAAATATTGAGTGTGGATTCTGTATCCACACTTGTGGTTTCCACTAATTTCTTTGTTTCCTTATCCACTAAATTCCCTCTCACCTCCATTAAATCTGAATCAAGCTTCACAAAGTCATCTTTTCCATTCTTATTAATTAACTGTTTGCATAAACCTTTGATTTCTGATTTGGTTGTGTTCAGTTCTTCTACTAACTTGGATACGCTCTGTGAATATCTTGGTTTAACCTCCTTTGTTTGTTAGTAAGAACTACCTATGCAATGTGCTCTATATAATAGTTTTTTTTTGTTTCTTATTTCTTCCACAAAGTTTAAATAGCATCTACAAATCAAAGAAACATACTGATTATTTTATTCAGTAAAATAGTGATTGTTAATCAGTATATAGGATGAATAATAGATAAAATAACAGAATCATTGAATAGTTAACTTTAAATGATAACAAAGAACTAAGTAACAATTTTGATTCTACTAATTTGGTTCATTATAATCACACCAAATTTTGGTTTTACTGCATTTTTGTTTGACCGATGAGAATCATTTTGCTCTCTCAATCTCTCCAGCAGATTTCTTACCAATGACACAATTGAGAAATAACCAAAAGATGCATTAAAATTTAATTATTTATAGAAATATTTATATCTACGTTGACTATGCCTTTCCAACAAGTTTCTTACCAATGACATAATGGAGAGATAACTAAAAGATGCATTAATCTCTTGTGGAAGTAGAGGAAAACACAACTCCACTCATCAATCTGTCGGCAACATGATTGAATACACGTTTGGATGAACTGGGATGAAAAAGAGATTTGGGTGATATGTCAACAGAAACTCTAATAGTTGGTCTCTCCGTAAACATCATCTAATACAACTATAACAAAATTGTTAAGAGCAACAAAATAAGTAAATAAATACCAATTGTCATTAGCAAGGGCAACGTCAGCGGAATGAGATGATGTGTCTAAGTCACAGAGCTATTTAGTTTGTTGCAACATTGAGATGATGAGCATAAAAAGATATCCATAAAGAAATATAACACATAGTTAGATACATACTAATAAATTATTTGTTTCAACCAATTTCTAGAACACAATAATCAAATAACTAAACACAAAACTAAGCAAATCAAGAAGCAAAACAGAAATCAAACATAATAAATGAGATAAAGAATTATGAAAGTAAACGGTTTTAGGTTCAAAGTTTTAAGTAATATAAACGATTTAGGGTATTAAATAAAATTAGAAGAATTATTATAAGTAATATAATTAGGAAATGAAACATTTTATTATTATTATTCATTAACAAGTTATTAATTCATAATTTCTTTCTATACTAAAATCATTATTTTGAGTAATTTATACTATTTAATTGTTTATTTGGGTGATGATTTTCTAGCAGGTTGTAGGTTATAGATTGTGAGTATTTTTATTTATAGGCAAACCCACTATCTAGAAATCTAGAAACTTTCTTGTTTTCTTTAACAGGATTTTTCCCTTTCTTAGTTACCTTTTTCCTCTTTGTGTAAACTCAAGTTTTGGCAGAATCTCATTCTTTTCTTAGACTAATAACATTAACAACAACATTAACTTATTGTATTTTGTTTGTAACTGTTAATTTCTCAATAACTCAAACTTTTCTTAGACCATTAACATTTACTCATTTTCCTTTTTCTGCAATCGTAAATAACATTAATATTTTGTTCATTTGTCGCAATTGTAAATTTGGCAAAAACTCAAGACTTTTGTTAAGACTAACAACATTAACTTATTTTCTCTGTCTGCAATTGTTATTTTGCAAGAAGTCACACTTTTCTTAGACTAACAACATTTACTCATTAATAAAAAATATAATTTACATTTTAGTTGTAATAAGGTAATTTATTTATTTATTATTAAAAAATATAATTTACGATTTTTACATTATTTAAGGTAGCATTACAATTTAATAATAAACAATACTTGGGTTCCCCCATAGAGGTGAACCCCTTTGTTCATCTCCTCTTTCTCTAACCAATCAAAATATGACATATAATATTATCATTAACTACTCTTTCTAAATCTAATCAATTAATCATTAATTACTTTTTCTAAATATAATCAATATGTCATTTAAAATTATATTTAAACAAAAATAATGAACAAAAATTATAATTAAACAATGAAATAAACAAAATTAATTAAGAAAAATTCATCCAATAAGATTATTCACGTAATATTATAGTTAACAAAAAATAATAAATTAAAACTAAATAAATAAGACATATAAAACTATACTGTAAGTGATACAACTCAGCGAACCTAAAAGTTAATTTTTTTTTTAATTTGTTTAATTTGTTATTTAAATAAAAATAATAAATAAAATATATAAAACTATACTGTAATTGATACAACTCAGAAAACCCAAGGGCTAAAACATTTAAAATATTTAATTTAAATTTTTTTTAATGTTTTAAGGTATATAGTTTTATATGTTTTATTTATTATTTTAGTGATAATAATTAACTGGTTATATTTAGAAAGAGTAATTAATGATAGTATTACATGTCATACTTTAATTGGTTAGAAAAAGAGGAGGTGAACAAAAAGGTTCACCACTACGGGTGAACCCAAGTATTTTCCCGCTCTAAAATAGAGTAACTCTATTTCTCTCTCTCTCTATATAGAGTAACTCTATTTTTTCTTCTATATTTTACACTAGAGTTACTCTAAAATAGAGTAGAACATTGGAGAAAAACTCTACTTTATTTTAGAGTAAAAAATAGAGGAATACATTGGAGATGGTCTAAGAAGTAAGAACCATTCATTTATTTAGCAAAAAAAGAAAAAAAAAAGAACGAACATTCAATGCATCATATACATTTTTTGTCGCTGAAAGGGCATCTCTAGTCACACTCTATAATTTCAGTTAAACTCTATTATAGAGTGATTTTTCTCCAACCTATCTCTATATCTCACTCTAAGACCATCTCTAGTGTAACTCTCCATTTTTTACTCTATAATAGAGTAGTATTTTTCTCCAATGTATCATTCTATTTGAGAGTTACTCTATTTTAGAGTAACTGTAGTGTAAAATATAGATGAAAAAATAGTGTTACTCTATATATAGAGTAAATGATAGTGTTAATCTATTTTAGAGTGAAATATAGAGATGGGTTGAAGCAAATGTTACTCTAAACTCTATTATAGACATAAAATAGAGTGTGATTGGAGATGCTCTAATTACTCTAAAATAGAGTAGAACATTGGAGAGGAACTCTATTCTATTTTAGAGTTACTCTATTTTAGAGTAAAAAATATAAAAGAATGCATTGGAGATGGTCTAAGGGCATCTCCAATCTAGCTCTATATTTCCCTCTAAACTCTAATATAAAGTAAAATCCTCTCCAATCTAACTCTATATCCCACTCTAAGATAGAGAAATGAGAAGAGTTACTCTCTATATAGAGTAAGACCATCTCTAGTTTATTCATCGAGTTTTTACTCTAAAATAGAGTAACTCTATAATAGAATAGTGTTTATCTCCAATGTATTACTCTAAAAATAAATATTCTTAATAATATTCGATTTTTAATTAGTTTTACAAAAATATTTTATTTCTAAAACTTATGACCCCACATCTTTTATTTCTCATAAATTTCCATAAATTCTGTATTTAAATATACAATTCTACCCACATCTTTTTAATTTTATTTTATGTTGCTTCTTTTTATTTTGTTTTTTATTTAATTAAATAAGTGACCTTAAGATATGAAATAAAAATATTCAAAATATAAAGAACTAAAGTATAAATAAAAAGTTTAAATATATCTTTTCCTCTATTTTAGAGTTAAACTTTATTATTTATACTTTAGTCCTTTGCATATTTGTATTTAGTAATCTACAGTTTTAGAATAAAAATGAATTGTATAAAACATTTTATATGCTTTTACAAAATTATTATGAGATTATAGTTTTAAATTTGAAACATTAAAATAAAACATAATTACCTAGTAAATAAACAAAATGTTGTATTTAATGAAAATTACCATGATTGTAATGAGTTTTAGATGATTAGAATTTAGTGTGAAAACATGAAAATTTGATGTATGGTTGAATGAGAAGAACATCTTATTTTTCTAATTTTAAAAACAAAAATGCCACGAAATAAGACTGAGTTTTGACCATTAAATTTAAAGAGATTATGCTTGAGGTTCAAAAAAATATTTCTTAATTTCGAGAACTGAGTTAGCCATTGTTTTGGAACACCTAATTTTCGATAAGATTTTAATTGCTTATGTTTATGGATTACACCAACAAGATTTTAATAAAAAGGAGCAACAAATTTTTTTTTTTTTAAAAGATGTAGTTCAAATTGTAAATTTAAATAATATGCAAATTTGTGAAAGATAAAAGATGTGGGGTCATAAGTTTTAGAAATAAAATATTTCAGTAAAAAGATAAAAAATAATAGAATATACTTAAGAATAGTTCTTTTTAGAATAAAATATAGAGTAATACATTGGAGAGAAACACTATTATATCACCCTGGGCGTTCAGAACAAACCGAACCGAAAAAACCAAATGTTTTGGTTATCGGTCACCAAGATTTGATGGTGTAGTAAACCGATCGGCGTGATTGAGATTTGAAATCAGTAATCGGTTTGGTTCAGTTTGGAACTCAGTTTCCGATTTAAACCAAGAATTGGGAGGCATATATAAGGAAACCAGTCATTAACCCTAATTGGGTTTTGTTAAAACATGTCTTAGCTCGGCTGCGACAAAACCCGTACCAAATCTCTTTATCTCCGGCCAAATCTCTTTATTGCCGCCAAAATCTCTTTATTTCCGGCCAAATCTCTCAAAGTCCGACCAAAATTCTTCATTCTTGTCCAACTAAACTCATCTTCTTCATTGAATATTTTGTTTTCTCAAACCTTAAACACATTTTCTTTCTCAGAGATTCAAAGATTGAAGTTTGAACCGTAACCTCAAATCAAAAATCTCTTAAGGTAAGCTCATTTCTTTTCTTATAATCAGTACTTGGTTGGTCTCTATTGTCTAATCTATGTCTGCTTGTGTTGATAAGTGCTGATTTCAAAGTTGAAACCCTAACCTGTAAATTGATTGTTTGCAGTTGTACTCTGTTTATTGATTAGTTAGGGTCTGTGTGTTATGTATATAACTATATGCATCGATTTGGAGGATTTTAGAGTTACTGTTCAAATTTTAAACTCCAAATCAGAGATTATCAATATCCTTCTCGGATTAGAACTTTGGTTATTGATTAGTTAGGGCCTGTTTATTGAGTATTGACAGTTGTGTTGTATATTGATTAGTTAGCGCATGTGTTTCGATTAGGATCATTTTTGAAATTACGCTTTAATTTATAACTTTGAATCAGAGAGTAGTGATTGTTCTTGTGGGTTTTGAACTTGGTTTTGTTAAATATTGATGGTAGTTGAGTTGTCTCGGTGTCTTGTATATGTGAGTATGTGTTTCGATTTGGATCATTTTTGAATTACAGTTTAATTTATAACTTTGAATCAGAGAGTAGCAATTGTTCTTATGGGTTTTGAACTTGGTTTTGTTAAATAATGATGGTAGTTGAGTTGTCTATGTGTCTTGCGTATGTGAGTATGTGTATTGAACTTGTGTTAATCCTAAATTTTCCATGTTTTGCAGATGAACGACGACATAGAGCCTCCTCTTCAACCTGATACTGAAGATGTTAACACTGGGAAGAAGCGTAAAACCCCTGCCTCTGGTAACCCACCGAAACCATGAAAGAAGTTTGCTAAAAGAGCAGATGTCTGGGAGCATTTTGTGCAGAGGACTGATGATCCTGACTACAGTATCTGTAAGTATTGTGCAAATGAGATAGCTTCTGATAGTAAAACAGTGGGAACTAGCTCGATGAGAGGCCACATAGGTAGATGAAAGGCTTTTAAGGATTGTGGTGATAAGGAGAAACACAAGGTTCTAGCAAGTGATAGTAATGGGAATATGAAAGTTATCAAGGTTGATCAGCAGTTGTTTAGGAGATCAATTAATAATATGATTATAACCAATGAGTTGTCATTCTCATTTGTAGAATCTGAGGGTTGGAAGCGGTTCTGTTTTAATGTGTTGCCTGTGTACAAGACATTTTCTAGAAGAACATGTAGTAGAGACATTCTTGGGATCTATCTGGAAGAGAAAATTAGTTTGAAGAATATGTTTGCTGTTCAGAAACAGAGGGTTTCTTTGACTACAGATATCTGGACTTCTCCTACAACATCTTACAACTACATGGTGATCACATGTAATTGGATCGATGCTGAATGGGAAATGCATAAGAGAGTTCTTAGCTTTAAGGTAATCACAGATCATAAGGGAGACACCATTGCAGGACAGCTGTTGGATTGCTTAGATGAATGGGGAACCGATAAAGTTTTTACAGTCATAGTTGATAATGCGAAGAACAACAACAAGGCTTTGAGTGTATTTAAGGATGAGTTAAGTTGGAGAGGAGTAGATGCATTAGTAAGAGATGGTGAATACTTACACATGTGTTGCTCTGCACACATCCTTAATCTGATAGTTGGAGATGGTATGAAGAAGGAAAATCACAGTATTGTTGCCATTAGGAATGCTGTCAAGTATTTTTGGTCTTCATTTGCTAGAGTCAAGTCTTTTGCAATGAGGTGTGAGACAGGTAAGGTAAGTAGAGGAAGCTTGCCTTTAGATGTTGTCACACGCTGTAACTCAACATATCTGATGTTGACTTCTGCTTTGAAGCTTCGAGTGGCTTTTGAGAAGATGATGAATGAGGACAAGTTGTATTGTGACTACTTTCTGGAAACAGAAGATGGAGATGACACTACAAGAATATTAATTATTCATAACATTAAAAATATAGCATTTAATGTTGTTCTGCTATGTTTGACTTAATCATATATTTATCATAGCATTTGTTAAAATGCAAACGCTATGAGTTATTATCAGACTAAAAAAAATGAATCCGCGTCAAATTTATTGCCTGTAAAGATTTATAACATCAATTAGAATTGCATATAGCACAAATAAAACGCTATACATATGTTAGCAGAAAAAAAAACAAAAAAATCTGCATTCTAAAATTAAATTGGGGGTAAAATGAAAAATATTTTTATTAAGACATACAAATATTTAGCCTAGTTCACTTTGCCTTTTTCTCTTAAACTCTATGTTAAGGCTTGTAAAAGACTTAGATCTCTCCTGCTCTCACTTTCGTCTCTTGCTCTTTTTATCACTCTCTCTCAACACAAAATTCAATTGCCCTCCTGAGATAGCCACCCTCCCTCTTAATCTCACTCCCTCCATCGTCCTTGAATAATTTGGGTTCTCAATTAAGGGTTTTTTTTTTCAAATTGAGTTTTTAATTTAGGGTTTTGGTTTCAAATTGGATTTTTGATTTGGGTTTCTTAGGACGCATTTCTGGGTTCTTATGAATTTGGAGGGTATGATTGATTCCGTTGAGATTGATGTTGTTCATCTATGATAATGCGCTTGGTTATTTATATATCGGTGATTCTGATACGATTTGATGTTCAGCTTCAATGGCAGTCTCGATCTGTGAAATTATAAAAGTTGAGAGAAAATCAGAGAAACCTGGCCGAGGATTCTTTCAGCGTGTGATTGCTGTTTGTCGATGGCTTTATAAGAATAATTGGTACTCATAGGATCTTGCTTGTTCGTTCTTCTCCGGGTAAGGTTTCTATGCATTCAAGTTTTGATTTTTTTGCTCCATTGGCACTAACTATTGAAACTTATCTGGGTTTAGTTTGACTTTGATTTTAAGTTTAAATTTTCGTGGTTTAAATCATGTTTCTGATTTATACATAAACGTTACGGATTGATGACAGAATGATTGGTTCTAGGTGGGTAAACAAGTTCTGAAATTCTTTTAGTTTATGTAACTCTCGTTTTGTTAATTAAGCATCATGCTTGCTCCTCGTAGAGAGCAGAGACTTTATGAGACTACAATTTCCCTCTGCTGGAATAAAAGAAATCATCGGTTGTAAGATAGCTTTGTATAGATGGAGGTTGATGCTTTCAGACGAATTTTCCTCTTCATTTCTTTGAACATAATCTCTATGTATCTCTTTGAGCAGTATCTAGACTAACATGGTAAAGCAAGAGACACCACTGTAAACCTTGGTAAATCACTTGCTTGATTCTTTTGATTTGATAAAAGCTCGATTAAAAATGCCATTTGATTGTATTTTCATGTGTGTAATGACTTGTTTCAAATGCTTATGTGTTCCCATGGTTCTCTCTCTTTTTTTTTCTTTTTTATCTGACTGCAAGCATGAAGCACAACTAATTCCTCCTAGCGTTCATCAATAACCTCAAGGTTTGTTTGCCAAGTCTTGAAAAAATAAATCATAGATGGTTTAGAGGTCGGTTTATCATGTTCTATTTCAGCATATTCAAAGAGATAAATTTGTTTTGCTTTGATGTTAAATTTAAAATTGATTCACTTGGTTTGAATTTCCAGCTCTGAGTCATGACTATGTTCTGGAGCAAGAGGCCATAGAAGATGTAAATGCAGTCCAAGTAAAAGATGGTCTTGTCGATAAGTATAGTCTGCAAGAGGACCAACATCAGGATCATCAAGAAGACTACAGTCTACAGAGGATGAAATTGTGATTGAGGAAACACCTAGTGTTGAAGTTACCAGCAGAGGAACCCGATGTTGTTTCAGGGATTGATTCTGCGTGTTAAGATCTTGCTGACAATTGGAGGGACTTTCTTCTTGGGTTTTTGGCCATTGATTGTCTTAACTCTTGGCGCCTTCTCTGCCCTTTGCCTTGAAAGTATTTAATAAGATCAAATCGTAAGAAAGAGCTATGTCTATGTTTGAGATTTGTTTAAGAAGATCTCACTGAATCGTTTAAGCTGGTATGTACTTGCAATTTTACATACCTTGTTCTAATGTTTGTACTTTTTGTATGTATTTTTTTGACAGATTACAAAGTGAATGAAGTGATGGATCATTGGAATCTCCCAAGTATAAGCAGAAGCGGACATTATACTGTGATGTTGTTATTTCTGTTATTATTTTGGTTTGAAGTTGAAACTAATATTTTGAAACCTTGACATGGTTCATGTCTTAATGTATTAATGTATTCTCTTTTTTCCTTTATATTGACTTTCTAAATGATTACAAAACGAAATGAGAATTAAATACATGAAACAAAATAAAAGATATTGCATAATACAAATGCTATTTTAATTGAAATAATGGCTTAACAAAAATGCTATTGAAATATTACAAGTAACAGTAAATAAATGTTGTAACTATATAATTAATAACAAAATATACTCGCTATTAAATAATAAAATATTGCATAAGGAAATTCGCTATAATAGAAGAACATAAAATAGCACTACCCAAAACGGCTATGTTTAATCCATCGACCTATTATCATGGTTGATACGATAAAGTGTCAAAACTGATATCGTATCGTTAGATAGCATTGTACGGGCGCTAAGAATACTCAATATTCTTGTAGTGTGAGAAGACGAAGAGAAAAAGAGTTGGACCACCTACTGTTTCTGATTGGGATGTTATTTCAAGGTTAGTTAAGTTTCTGAAAGTATTTTACAAGTCTACTGTGGCATTCTCAGCTTCTACAACTGTAACTTCGAGATTGTGCTACAATGAAATCGTGAATATTAAGAGGAGTCTCATCACCAGGTGTGGCAGCCCTGACGAGCTGATCAGAACTCAAGCTCATGTCATGCGAGACAAATTTGAGAAGTATTGAGATGGATTGCATAACATGAATCCTCTAGTCATTATAGGCAGTGTCTTTGATCCTTGAAACAAGATGAAGTTTGCTTCCCTCTGATTCGACCAACTGTATGGTAAGGATACTATAGAGAGTCGACATCTCCATGCTTCTGTTTTGAATGCAATGACAAAGTTGTATGAGGAGTATGTTTCTAGGCTGAGCAAACCAGTAGAAAATGAAGCTCCTATAGATTATGAGCCAGCTTTGATGTGGATTTCAGAAGATGAGGAAGATGATTGTGAGAGGATGGAGTCAATTTACAGTAAGATGGTTGGGTTAAGTACAAGTGACGATGACTGCAATGAGTTGCAAATCTACTTGACAGAAAAGACTGAGCCCAGAGTTGAAAATAAGTTGGGGATGACATACAATGTTCTCAGTTACTGGAAATCTAATAGTGGTGAGTTCACAGTCTTGTCACAACTTGCTAGAGATGTTCTAGCTATTCAAGTTTCATCAGTTGCTTCGGAGTCGGCTTTTAGTACAAGTGGCCGAGTGTTGGACCCTTATAGAAGATGTTTAACTCCTTACATGGTTGAGGTTTTGCTATGCACCCAACAGTGGTTAAGGTGTAAGTTTAAATCAGAAGACAAAATAGCTAACTTGAAGCAAATGTTGGAGGAAAATGAATTTCTTGAATCTCTTGGTAAGTACAACTTAGTTTTTTTATTATGTTTTGGGTTTCTGAAATCTCTTCTGAACTCTGACTATGTTTTTTTCTTCTATAGATTCTCGTAATTCAACAACTCCTCCTCCATGATTCTCGGAATTAAACTGCAGCTCCTTCATAGTATGATAGGTATTTTCTATGTTAAGTTTTAGTATATGTTCTGGTTTGTGATGATTGTTAAATATTTCTTATGATTTTCAATCTTTCATCATCCACATGTAGGTAGGAAGCTGCTCTTTTGCCCTTTTTGATGTGGATATGCAGCTTTAACAATAGACTCGGACTAGATAGGTAGGTACTGATTTTGAAGCTGCTCTTTTGACTACTTGTTGATGTGGATAAGGATGTTTTTGGTAAGTAACTAAAACTTTGGTCAGAGTCACTAGCTTCTTACCATTTCTCTCAAGTATTTGTTAAGAAGTTAGTTACTCTGTTATGGTTACTTGATGTTTCGGTAATTGTTACTTGATGTAATGCTTAAATTCTAGCTAAAACTCTATGTAATGCTAGCGCGTAGCAACTTCTGTAATGGTATGTACTTGTAAGGCAATCGAATGGTGTGTTACTTGATGTAATAGGACTTGTTCGGTGGAAAAAAGCCGAAGTAGATTTATTTTCAGGTTTGTTCGGAACACTTTCAAACCTTGTTCTAAAAATCGGCCGTCTAGTCGCCTAGGCGGCCGTCTAATCGCTCTGCGGTAGTCTTTTGCCGCGATTTTGCTTAGTCAGAGTAATTAATCGGTCAATCAATTTTTTGCCGCCTAGCCGATTTTTTTCCGCCTAGCCAATTTTTTGCCGATTAATATCCACCTAGCCGAATATATTTTTCAAAACAAAAAAAATGTTTTTACACAATTTAATAAATTTTTAGCCCAACTACAAAAAAACAAAATCAGTAACAATCTATTTATATTTATTTGTTTTACATCTAATTCTTGATTTTGAACCCTAATCGTAACCAAAATACAAAAATAGACCAAAATATTAACGAAATCAAGAATAAATCAATTATATTATCAATTGTATATTTGTATTATATGTTCATAACAAATAATTTTGATAAAAATACTAAAAAGGATCAAAATACTAATGCCTGATTAATCCCCGTTTAATCTCTGATTTTCATTAATCACTAGGTCCACTCTCGGTCGCCTAGCTAGCGCCTAGCGACTTTTTAAACATGGCTTTCAAATAGTTAAAACCGACCCGAATAACCCGAGAACCTAACCAACCCGAATTTTAAATTTGTTCGGTTCAATTTGGTAAGATTATTTAAAAACCAAATTTTAGCCTAACCGAACAACCCGACCCGAATAATCCGAAGACATCGAACGCCCAGGGCGACTACTATATTATAGAGTTACTCTTTTTTAGAGTAAAAAATAGAAAAATACATTGGAGATGATCTAAAAGTAAATCTTATAGGTGTAATCCATAAACATAAAAAATTACAATCTTATTGAAAATTAGGTGTTCCAAAACAATGGCTAACTGAGTTCTCAAAATTAAGAATATTTTTTTGAACCTCAAGCATAATCTCTTTAAATTTAAGGGTCGAAACTCAGTCTTCTTTTGTGACATTTTTTTTTATAATTAGAAAAATAAGATGTTCTTCTAATTCAACCATACATCAAATTTTCATGTTTTCAAACTAAATTCTAATCATCTAAAAATCATTATAATCATGGTAATTTTCATTAAATACAACATATTTTTTATTTACTAGGTAATTAAGTTTTATTTTAATGTTTCAAATTTAAAACTATAATCTCATAAATAATTTTGTAAAAGCATATAAAATGTTCTATACAATTCATTTTAATTCTAAAATTGTAGATTACTAGTATTTATATATTACTTATAAAATTTATAGGTAAAACTCTACAATCTACTTTAAATTAAACCAAATAATAAATATACATTTTTATAGATATACAATCTAAGCACTTTTAAAAATATTTTATAAATTTGTGTTGTGTTTGTAAATTAAACACTATTATTTCAAATAACATGTAATATTATTTTTTTGGAATTTAAGTGTATGTTCCTTTGAAGATAACCAATCAATGAGGTGATTAGAAGAAGAGATTGAAATAAATAGTTGGAGAAAATGGTGGAAAAGAGCAGTTAGAAAAGATAAAACGAACAGTTTCAACTTCCTAAAAAACAAGATGGTTTGCTTGTAAACGAAACTGTTAGATTTTTTAGTTATATATTTTAATTTTTTAAAATAGTGTTCACATATGTATATATGTATATATATATATTATAAATATTTAAATTATATAAATACTTTTATTGTTTTTCAACCCCTTGTTACTAATAGTAACTATCATTTAGCCATTTGTTCTAACTTAACTGTCACATAACTTTTATTTATAACTAGAATTAAACCCGTCCGATAGATGAGTTTTAAATTTTAAAATAAATAAAAATAAATTATTTTTATTTAATTAAATATTTATTATTAATAATATATCATAAATTGTTTTAGGCAGAAAAATAGAAAGCATGTTTTGTTAGATAAAATAGTTATTTACAAAATTTTAGTTTTCTACATAAATAAATTAGTTAACTTTCTATATTAAATTTTTCTTATATAAATATAAAAAAATTATATAATGTCCAAAAGCTTTTGGTTCTCACTTGTTGTTTTTTTCGAGTATCATGTTAGATAGCGTGGAAAAAATATCAAAAATCCGAAAAACTAAACCACATCCAATCCGAAAAAGAGTACTAACCCAAAAGAATCCAAATAGATCCTAGATTTCTATATTCAAAAGACCAAACATGAACTGAACCAGACAGAGAATCAAATGAATACCCAAAATACTTGAAATACAATTATATACCCAAAAATATTAATAATATTTAGACTTGATATAACTCAATCACCCAACAATATATTATAAACATGAAAATATCAATTATATTTATATCAAATAACTAAAATACCTAAAATTAACCAAATTATCTGAAAGATCTAGGTTATTATATCTTTGTTAAATCAGCTTTTCTTCATACACAATTGATTTTGTTAAACAATTTAACTCTATTTTTAATCATATTAAAATCTTACTCTAACCTTATGTATAATCATGTTAAAATCTTACTCTAACTCTATTTTTTTAGGATTTATGAATTTTAATTGATGATTTGATATATTAACAATTACTGAATTTCCGTTTTTGTTAAATTTTTTCAATATATATATTTTTATAATTTGACATGTGGCAAGATCTGAATAATTAGTGATATGTGTCAAGATCTCCTGAGTAATAATTTTGACATGTGTCAGCTTCTGGTGAGTGTAACCCAAGTTTATATAAAAATATATTTTTTTATTAAGGAGAAAAAAACACGATTTTGAATTTTTACACTTATTTTTGGAAATTGCTTTATTAACTTATAAAAATAATGTAGTCCCTTTCGCCAAATATAAAACTAATTTTTATTTAAATTAGTTATATAAATCTTAACCCAAATTATAGTTATGTTAAATGTTATTTATTTGTCTATATTAAATGATCTTGATTAAGAAAATAATATGTAAATATCTGTTCCTATAAAGTTAAAGTTGATAAAGAAAATGAAAAAAAGTTCGTTTTTGTTTTTGTTTTTTAAATATATTTCTTAATTTTAATTATTAATTAGTTAAATTAAGAAATTTTGTGATTTCCTTTTTTAATTTTTTAAAAGCTATTTTTTTTTTGTTTTTTGTATTTGTTTTAAATATATTTTTAATTGATTGGATAATTTAATATTTTTGTGATTTCTTTTTTTTCCTGTTTTATTAAACTTCAACTTTTTTTTTGGGATTGATGAATTTTAATTGATAATTTGACATATGACAATATCTGAATGATTAGTGATGCGTGTCAAGATCTCGTGAGTTAGAATTTTGGCACGTTTCGGCTTCTGGTGAGTGTATCCCAAATTTATATAATAAGATAATATGATTAAAATTTTGTATGCACGAATTCATGGTTATTTTTGATGGTTGGTTGCTAGTTTCTAATCTTAAAACTTCCATCACCATTTACCTAATTTATAATTAAATTTTACTATATCATAAATTAATACATTTACCTAATTTATAATTAAATTCTACTATATAATAAATTCATGCATTTAGATAATTTGTAATTCAATTTTACTATATCATAAATTAATGATATTAATAACAATATCATTATATCATTAATCAATCTAACTTTTTTTTATCTTATCTTGTAGTCATGGCTCAAATTTTATTATATTTATTTTTTTAGTGAGTAACTTTTAAATGAAATCATCCTAATTAGGTAAAAAATGTGGAAACATATTGATAAAATTAAATAATAATTTATTAATTACTATTATAAAGATCAATGAAAAAAAAAACACGTTTGCAGAGAGAGAAGAGTGAAAAAAAAAAAAAAAGACAGAGAAAAGGAAAAATAAAGAAACCCAATAAGCAGCGATCGAAGCTTTAACTCAGAAGAGCGAAAAGCTCAGACATTCAAATCCGACGGCAATACAAGAAAGCCAACGAAAAGAATCCAAGATTTTTGGGCTCATATAATCGAAGCCATATATACGACTAAGGAACCGGAGAATCATTTAAGGTTTGTCGGAACTTCACTTTCTTCTTCTGTCTTTGTGTTTTAATTTTGTCTGAAATTCTGGTCAAATCTTTTGCTTTTGAGTTAGGTCTTGATTCAAATATTTAACACTTGTTTTTTCTGCTTATGAGCTTTCCTCTCGCTTCTCATTGTCTTGCTCTCTCCTTATTCAATTCGAATTTCATATATATATTTAAAATACCCAATTCGTTTTCTCTTTGCTCTGTTCTAAAGCTTGGATCTTCCAAACTCACTGATCTCGATTTGGGTTTTTTAAATTTCGAAAATTTTCTGCTTTTCGAATTGGGATTGACAATGTTGGGTCTTTGTTGCTGGTGCAGTTTCGTGAAGTTGGCGAGAGAGAGCTCGTTGCGTTGTTTCTTCTTTGAGAGGGTATGATTTTGGTGACTCAAAAGCTAGGGTTTTTAATACTGAATTAGAAAGGTTGAAACTTGAGGGCTTTTGTTTGAGTTGGTCATTGGATATGATCTTTAGGGTTTTGGTTCTGAAGAAGCTGAGATTTGGTTTTGCATTGTATGGATTTGGTATTTGCTAGTTCGGCGTTGTGTACAAAAAGGGCAAGTTTTTCAGATACTTAAGAGTTGGATTTTGTTTCTGTGAAGTCACAATAAAACGTTGAGAGAGTGCGTCTGTGAGAGCACTCTCCCACTCCTTCATCTGGTTTTGTTGTTGAAGAAAATAAAGTAATGATGCAACGTTCTCAAAATCAAAGGGTTAATTTGGGTGAATTGAAAGGGCATATAGTGAAGAAGATTGGTGTTGAGAGATCAAAAAGGTATTTTTATTACCTAGGCAGGTTTCTAAGTCAGAAGATTACTAAGAGTGAGTTTGATAAGACATGCTTCAGGCTGTTAGGGAAAGAGAATCTTTCTCTACACAACAACTTGATCCGTTCGATCTTGAGGAATGCGACAGTCGCCAAGTCTCCACCGTCAGTTCAAGAAGCTGGTCAGTCAACTAAACCATTGGCAAATGCTTATCAAAGTAGAGAAGATGGTCTTGAACAAAGTGGAGGAGCTTTAATCCCTAATCATAGTCAGATTGAACCTGTTTGGTCTAACGGTGTTTTACCTATCTCTCCGAGGAAAATTAGGTCGGGGATTCGTGATAGGAAGAGCAAAGATAGACCTAGTCCACTAGGGTGTAATGGCAAGGTTGAACATATATTGCATCAGCCAATTTGTAGAGATGACAATAGAAGTATGGAAAACGGTAGATATGCTGCTTCTGCTGCTGATGAAAGAGACGGTGAGTTTCTTCGTCCTGCTGAGAAACCGAGAATAATACCAAATATGTATCATCAGGTTGCAACTTCAGCTATTATGAGAGATGATGAAAAAAATCAGGAAGAGCTAAATCTATCATCAATGGGTCCTTTAGTTGCACCTCTAGGGATTCCGTTTTGTTCAGCTAGTGTCGGTGGGTCCCGCAGGACGGTTCCTGTTTCATCAACCAGTGGTTGCTATGACAGTGGTGTGTTACCTGATACAGATACGCTGAAGAAGAGGATGGAGGATATTGCAGTAGCGCATGGTCTTGAAGGTGTTTCTATGGAATGTGCTAAGACTTTGAATACTATGTTGGATGTGTATATGAAGAAGCTGATCAAATCGTGTACTGATTTGGTTGGAGCTCGGTCTACAAATGGGGATCCTGGGAAACAAACTAAGATTGTAAATGGTGTATGGCCGAGTAACAACAGTATGCAAATACAAACTCCTAATGGACCTTCTGACACAACACAAGATCATCAACATCATCGTTCTGTGTCTCTGCTTGATTTTAGAACTGCCATGGAGTTGAACCCACAGCAGCTTGGTGAAGACTGGCCGATTCTTCGAGAGAGAATCTCTATGCGGTCTTTCGAGAAACAAGACCCTGAGGTGTGAAAGAAAGAAATCTTCAGCACATATTGTCTGATTCAGCCTGCTCTCGTCCGAAAGGGGACAACTGATTTGAAGGACCGGAAAGAGATGAAGTTACGAGTTCTGTGCTGAAAAGCACAACGTTGTGATCCTGCAGGAACAGAGTCAGAGCAGGTTAGTAGATTATTAAAAATGCAGCTAATCTCAAAGAAAGATACTTGTTGTTGGTTGCCATGTTGTAAGAATAGCAGTAATTGGCAATCTCAAAGAGTTTCGAGCTGTGTGTGTAAAACCCGAGGCCAATAAGGGAATTGGGGGAGAGAGTTTTGGCAGAGATACAATTGCTTTTAAAGTCGATGCAAGGTACAATGTAATAGCTGCAGTTTTCTTTCTCTGTATGTAACCTAGTCTTTAGCATTGTTTAGAATTCATATCTTAATAACAAATTTGACATCCGTTTTTTGTTTCTCATTTCAATGGAAAATTTTCTTCTATTCAAAGTCTACAATGAATTGGGTCACTTCCTTGTGTCTTGTCTATTGGTTGTTCCTTGGAAGTCGACTCTTAACAGAAACGATATAACTTTATTCACGATGTAGCTATAAAGGGAAATCTTTAATGTTGTAGCTATAGGGATTCATAATCCCTTACTGGTAATGTTTTCAGCATCTCGTCCTATCCAAGCATTAAATGCTGTAGTTTCTTGTTGATTATCAGTTGAGATTGTTTGCTTTTACCTGTTGATGGTGCTCACTTAGGTGAGAAATGTATTGGTTGGTGTTGTTTCTTCTTGTGGAAAGATAATTATGGGATACAACAAACCTGTCTTGTGTTACATATGCCACGAGGATTATGGCTATGATGTTAGTTACTACATATTTGTCCTGTAAGTCAATGTTAAAAGAGAGATATACCGCAGAAGAACTTAGTGAATGAGCTTCACAGGAGTCATCTTCTGGCAAGTCTTGACTCGTTGGACGAAAAGTTGCTGAAATGCATGCTTGAGACTGATGAAGCATGCAATTTTTCTGGTGAGTTGTTTTCACTTCTTCTTGAACATTATTACATCTGTTGTATCTCTGTACTTATACCACCATGTAAAAGCTTCTCAACTTGCTTAAATTATGATTATATGACCCAGAACCCCATGAAAGATTTGTGATGTTCAAAGAGTTGTTTCGATCGTCTCTTTCAGATGGAGTATATGTTTTGAGATAACGAGGCTACTCTAGTGTGGGGCTCTTAGACATGATACTGGCATGCTCCCACATCTGAGGTGTTTCACTACACTGACACTTGTTGTAGAGTTTCAACAATTTTTCAGAGTTTATGTAATACTTTGCTCTTTTCTTTTGATGAACTCTAACTATTCCTGCTTTTTTCTTTACAGAATTCAAAAGGAAAATAGGAGAAAACGATAGAAGAAAAACAAATCAGCATTTCACCTATGAGGAGGAAGATGGCACACAGAAAAATGGAGCTACCAGTTCTTCATCTGCAACCACTCTTGCGTAAAGTGTAACCTTCCAACTCCATCTTCTTTTGGTATACTCTTCCTTAGAATCACAGAGATCAAAAACAGAAAATAGATTTGAATCTTTTTTTTAATTGGATTTTTCGTGATTTAGAAAATTATTTAGGATTCTCATTTGTTTTGCTTCTTTTTCTAGAATGTTTTTACTTGTACTTATTATTATAGATAAGGATTTCGTTTGAGAGACTTAATCAAGCTATAAAGAGCGCCTTGGAGTTTTCCAAATTCTGTTCTTTTGATTTTGAATCTGTTTTAATAAAGAGAGTGTTGGCATTTTTTTCTGGTATGGATGAGTCGGTAACTCTTAACTTAAAGAACATTCCATAAAGTTTCCAGTACCTGATTGACATAACCAAAAAGGATCTTATCAAATTGGTTAAGACTTTCCAAACCGAGGCACCACTTATTTATGGTGCATTGATAGGCTTGAATATACTTTTTTCGTTATGGGATAGTAGAATGATAGGAGATAGGGCTAAAAGAATGCTGCATTTGGTATTTTGGCTATGACTCGTAACCTGAGTGATTCACCGGAGTGAGCTTCATTTGGTATTTTCATTTTGCAGGTATTTTGATAACTCTTCTTGAGTGAGTTGCTAATGTTGCTGATCAGTCAAATGAGAATAAATCAGGTAAATACAGTGACCCGGGTTATTACTTTTCGCTAGACCTGACAAATGTAGTAATAGATGAACATATGGGATGTTGTTAATGTCTTTGTGTTATTACTCTTTGAAGATTAGGCCACCCAGAAGTAAAACCTAGGTGACTATTTTTAATGGAGAGGAAAGTATTGGTTTGATACAGAATAGCATAGATTCATAATGATATCCTAAACCCCAAAATGCAAATGTTAATTCTACATATGATACGAGCTTGATATCTAGTTTAATCCTATTGTGCTCTGGTGAAATCTGCAGAAGCATTAACAGAAGTCTGGTGTTAATGGATACATCCTTTCTTACATGCTTGATCATTCCCTGTCCAAGATATCTGCTTTGTCTCATTCCAATGAGAAGGCTGGTGCAAACATACGACTCGAGTCATTCTCAGTTACTATACGAAAGATAAACTTTTGGGTTTAGAGAACTTGAATATGTAGGTAGATTTCAAATAAGCTCATATGATCAAAGGTAAGGCAGAGCTTTCTTGCTCAATGAACCTACAGTATCTTTTTAAACTAGTATCAAGTCACAATATCGTACCAGAAACATCTTCAACTACAACACTAAACAAGCTGTATATATGGGATGATATTATTCTCAACCTAATAAAATCCTATAACTATTTTCAAAATGGCACAAACACTTTTCTTTTTGTAACTCTATATGCTTGAGACAGACACTCTTGTAAGAAGAAGAAGCCTCCATGCCACTCAAAGTACCAACCAAATTGAAATAGAAAGAACCAAATAGGCTCACAAGGCATCAAGAAGAGGGAGTCGGGACTGGTCTAGACTTATTAAACAGTGAATGATTTTATTTTATTTTATTTTAACTCGTCTACGTACATGTAACACAGAACACAGAACAGAAGCAATGAATTGTTGTTGGCTTCCACAGACACAAACGTGGACTCATCTGGAACCACCAGTTTCTCGAAACTCTCATCCATCTACCGTCCCTACCTCGTGTTTATACAAGAATGTGACCTTTTATCAATCAATCAAACTACATTCATCGATCCTTTCCATCTTTTTTTCCATAATTTAACATTTTAACTACCTTACAAAATTCTTGATGTTTGTTTCCTTAACCTATAATAAACATTTTTCAGCTTTCCTCAATTTTCTCAAACAACAATGGCAGAATCAGAAACTACGTCAAACCTGAAAAACATCATTAAAGATCAAGAACAAGAAGAAACAATAACTAAATCTCAACCATTGATCCCAGGTTTACCAAACGAGATGGCCGAGCTTTGTCTTCTTCGTCTTCCTTACCCATATCATGCTCTCTTTCGCTCCGTTTCATCTTCATGGAACAAAACCATCACAAACCCTAGATTCCTCCTCTCCAAGCAATCTCTCTCCATCTCTTCTCCCTACCTCTTCGTCTTCGCTTTCAACAAATCAACGGCCAGGATTCAATGGCAATGTCTTGACCTTACATCCAACCGTTGGTTCGTTTTACCTCCCATGCCTAACTCTTTCACCGATATCTCTTCCCCTCACGCGCTCTCCTGCGCGTCGATTCCACGCCATGGAAAAATCTTCGTCCTCGGCGGCGGAGATTTGAACCGCTCCGTCGTCGTTTACACCGCTCTGACGAATCGCTGGTCGTTTGTGTCTCCGATGATGAATCCGAGAACGTACTCTAACGCCGGGAATATCAACGGTAAAATCATGGCCGTCGGTGGAAGTGTGGACAGATTCGGAGAATCTACAACGGCTGTAGAATCGTACGATCCAGAGAATGACACGTGGACGGATCTAACGAAAGTTCCAATGGTGTTGGCGAAGTATGACTCAGCCGTGATCGGGAAGGAGATGTGTGTGACGGAAGGGTGGGCTTGGCCGTTCATGTTTCCACCGATGGGACAGGTGTACGATTCAGAGAAAGATACGTGGCGAGAAATGAGTGGTGGAATGAAAGAAGGGTGGACGGGTGTGAGCGTCGTTCTACGCGATAAGCTATTTGTGATCTCGGAGCATGGTGATTTCCCGATGAAAGTTTATTCATCCGATGACGACACGTGGAGGTACGTGAGCGGTGAGAAGCTACCTCGGGATGTGATGCGGCGTCCTTTCGCCGTGACAGGAGAAGATGACCGTGTGTTCGTGGTGGCCGGCGGACTTAATGTGGCGGAGGGGATGGTGAGTGAAGGGCAAAACGGAGAGCTCAGTGTAAAGTGGAGGATGATGGTTTCGTCTCCTAAAGCTTCTTCTCAATTCTCACCTGCTTATTGCCATGTGATCTATGTCTGATTGATTAAAGAGTATACTCCCTCGTTTTACAAATAATGTGTTAATAATTTTCGTTTCAAAATTTGTATTTGCAAAAATTATATTTGGTCAAATGATTAATGGTTCACATTGCTTATAACTTTACCCAAATTGAAATCGGGTAAAGATATAACATTGGTGAACCCTTAACAACTGAGCTGAATACACTTTTTGTGATCTAACCTTATAAATCCAAATGATATACAATATACAAAAAGATACCAACATGTATAGGGAGTTAGGGACTATGGAGGTCATGGGTTCGATTTACATTGGAAGAGGTATGCTCTCAGAATTTTTAAATTACATAGTTTGGACCTCAGTCTGGGGATGTACAGGTCTATGGGCCTATATATTCATTTAAAAAAAGAAAAATGTATTTTGGACTTGAACTTTTCCTACTTACAACATATATGGTTTGAATTAACCATATTTTATAGTAAACCGATACAATAAGTGAAACACATATATCATCTTCACATTTCTGATTTATAGAGTTTTGTTCATTTTGTTTCTGAACATATCCTAACATTTCGTGAGATCTCTAGTAAATTTAGCCATCTCAATTCTCATAAATGTGATCCGATATCACTCTCATATAGATAATATTGTCACTCTCATATAGGTAATATTGATTAAAATATTACCATATGAAGGATGGTCTCGTCTCCTAAGGCTATCTACAACATCGATCCTACCCCACATTTTTTTGTTTTCATATTATTTTTCTTATTTATGTCTTTTTTATGATTATATACTAATAACAAATAGCTATTGAAATTAAATGAAAATAGTTAAGAGTTAATAATTTTTTATTTCTTGTTTTAGATTCTTAATTTTTCTCCAAGTAACAAAAATATATATAGATATTTATTATGATAACAAATAGAGTTACAGAAAATGAAAGATGCAATACAATATATTAATAAACACACAACACAATTTAATAAAACATACATAACTTAATTAGTACAAGAAACTTAATTCAAAACAATACATTTTAAATCACACATAGAGACTTTAAATATCAAAAAAATTTCCCATATGTGTTTTTACTAAATCTGCTTGCAGTTCATGATGTATATTTGAATCATACAACTCAGATCTAGCTTGTACATGATTTGCAAATGCAGGTAGCACTTCGGTTGAGAATGGTTGTGGTTTACTATCCCACTTTCCTCAGATTGATCAAAATCGGTCTAGTGTTGAGCATATGTATCTCGTTCATCCTCAACAATCATATTGTGCAATATAATACATGACCTCATGATGATATCCAAATCGTCTATTTCCCACATGTGAGCTGGTTCACGAATGATTTTAAATCAAGCCCGCAACACTCCAAATTCACGTTCGGGATGTTGTGCAAATAACTTGTTTGGTTCACTCTGAGGAAGTCTAATTGACTTGATGAAAGTTGGATAAGAAGGATCTATACCATCGGCTAGATAATATGCCATATCGTAAGGACGTTGGTGACGAAGAAGTTCACTCTTGAAGTATTTTCCTGTTCAACATTATCAAACACTGGTCAACGATCTAAAACGTTTATATCGTTCAATGTGCCCGGACACCTAAAAAGCATGCCAAATCCATAAATCATGAGAAGCAACTGCTTCAAGAATAACAGTGGTGGTTCTCTTATCTCCCCGAGTAAATTTACCTTCCCAAGCTGTAGGACAACTATTCCATTGCCAGGGCATGCAATCAATACTCTCAATCATCTATGGGAACCTCTGTATTTTGCTAACATGCAAAATTCTTTGCAGGTCATCTTGCATTAGAGCTCTGAGATACTCTTGCCATACAATTGTATGATTCCTTTACAGAATCTACACAAGAAATCCAATGCTATATTACCTCCTATTTTTATGTATTCATCGGCTGTGTCGGCCACCACACCATATGCTAACATTCGCATGGCCATGGTACATTTTGCTAATGGAGATATGATTTCTTTGTTTGCTTCGTCAACTCGTTGGGTGAAGTAGTTTTCACTGTTTGATAGGTGTCCAACAATATGAAAGAAAACATTTTTTTGCATCCGAAATCATCAACGAAACATTGCATCATCATATGTAGGTTGATTGGCAAAGTAGTCATCATTCAGTCTTTGGTTTGCCGCTACATGATCTCTCTTGAAATATTTTTGCTTGCTACAAGTTGTATAGTCTTCCTCTATCTTTTTTGATGCTCTCTAAACCGGTTCACAATAGACCTTCCTTCAATTTAAGACTGCCTTTTGTAAGCTTTGATATCAAAAAGAAATTTAGATAGATCCATTGATATTGTTTGTAGTAAGATGAGATTTGTGGTATTGATACACAATGGAAGAATAAGTCTTTATTTATAAGATATTGATTGGTTAAAATCACCAGACTCCAAAAAAAGCATTATATTGATGTAATTACTAGATAAGGATTAGATTCTCCCATTACAAGCCGAGAATCACAGATTACATTGTCGGACGCGTGATGGATTATTCACAAAAACACACATTATTAAAGCATAAAGAGACATACACATTATTGAAGCGGTAAGAGACATACACACATTATTAAAGCGGTAAGAGACATACACACATTATTAAAGCGGAAAAAGATAAATTACAAAGTGACACTAGAAAAAAACTAATTTCCAAATAGATCGTGGCTCAGCTTCTTCAACAGCTCTATGCTTCGGTCATCAAGATGGTCCTTTTCACTTAGCTTCATAAACATCTCCATCTTCTTAGCTTCATTTGCTTTTTTCATTAATTGGTTTGCCTCCTCTTGTATCATTCTTATATTTTCCAATCGTTCAAACTCTTGCTCCTTGAATTGTTTAAATTCATTTCATTCTTTGTTGACCGCCTCCAAAGCTGCGCTCTTGCCTTTCTTCTTACCATTTTTTAAGCTGCATCTCTCCCCATTGGACGAGCATTATATCCTATAGAGCTTGAGTCACTTGCATCAATCTCACGGGATCTTAGATCCACTACTTCCAGAGCCTTTATTTCCTCCTACCTGACTACATTAATGTGGTTGATCACGAACAGCTTGCCTTTCTGACATTAATTTGAAATTTCCTTTTTCTACCACTTGAATATTATTCATGCGATTTTGCCAATACATCATTCTCCGACCACCCGCTTGTTGCATACGCTTTGAGTTATCATAAGCGCCAGTCCATTTGCTCAGTCTATGGTTAATGTAGTTAAAATGATTTCTGCATGAAACTATATCCTGCATAGGATGAAATGAGCACTTTTTATTACAGTATTCAATAATTTTATCCCAATATGCTTCACTTTTTTTTGTTTGCCAACAATGCTGTCGGACCCATATTTAACCAATCCACTTAGTAGAACTAAATTTTACTTGGTGGTCCATTTTGGGCTTTTCCGGCAAGTAGGAGTTGAATCATTTGCATTGATTGACTTCATAACACCATTCATCCCTCCAAGAGACATTGTGTAGAAAATCCAGGAAATTCAGTTGCTCCAATATTCGAAACATTTTCATTACCTGTCTGAGTAGAAGAATAAAGGGCTGGTTCAGATGAATATTGCATTGATACGTAATATGGATGATAGTTGAAGTAGGCATAGAAAAACTTGGTGGAAAACCATAGTTTGGGATATTTTGGGATGGATTTCCAGATGGATTTTGAAGTTGATAATTATAGGAATTTTGCTAGGAAAAAAGGCAATTTGTAGAATTTTGGGAGTTAAAAGGATTATTATTAGAATCCATTTAAAAATTGTTTATAGATATAAACGTGTTTTTAGATATAAACAAGAGTTTATTGGGGAATAAGTAGAAAATTGTAGTAAATATTTCGATTTTTTTCTGTGTCCAAATGAAATGAACCAAATCTCTATTTATAGAGTCCAAAAATGATGAATTTTAATATAAAAATATATATTTAAAAAAATATCTGCTATATAATAATTTTTCTTAAATAGATAGGATAAGATAAAAACCTAAGAATTTCAACACCAATTAAATTAAAACACGTATCTCATGTTTCTGATTTAATTTTTTGGTTGAAAAGAAGGAAAAAAAAAATGTTTACTTGCGCTGGACTCGTGGATAACAACTCGCCCTCAACATTGTGACATTTGTCTTTTGTGGGCCCAAATTTTTTTCTTTCAAAATGTTTAATTTTTACAACTTATTTGAATCCACCTCATCATTTTCCATTTTTCAACACCCTCATTGTAACCATTAAACTGTTGAACAAAAAATTCAACAACTCCATTGTGGATAGTTGATGTGATGTTTTATGCATCAGGTTTTACCCAACATCCAAACTCCGCAAGTGCACGGTTGTGCACGGTAGTATAGTGGTGGGATCGATCCACAGAGAGTAAAGTGCACTATAGATCCGTAGATCTAAACAAAGGTAGGATGAAAAATATGGAAAGTGTCACAAAAGGAAATCCGAATAAAATCTGAATAAAAATCTTTTAAAATAGGAAATAAAATCAATTAAAAAATAAATGTTGGGATCTGGGAAATTACAGGGATTTAAATAAATAAAAAGGATATCTAACCGGATTAGCAATTAAATGATATAGATCTAGAACACAAATACTGTACCAAAATAAATATTTTTAATAAAATCAAATATTATTCTATCATAAATCCGCTAGGACTCTATGACAGCATATTTCAACCTAGCTTGATAGAGTTCACTTGTAGATCTAGCTTCAACTCTTGGAAATCTGGACATCAAGCCTACAAACTATAGATTACGGGTAGAATAACCAACGCTAGCTGTACTATAAAACCCTATGAATCATTTGATAGATTCGTCAACGTAACAAAAGCATTTGATTCATAGAAGCAGAGATCTATTAACCATAATTCTAATCTATAACAATAACCTAATTAAACATTAAATCCCTTTGAATAAATCTCATCTCCCAACATATATATCTACTCAACCATGGCAATTGGTTGATAGATCATTATGTTGTATGGTTGAAAACACAAAGAAAGAGATGAAAACAGATGGTAGATCTTGTAAATGCAATGAAAACTTTATAAATCTGAGAAAAAGCAATGTAAAAATTACAGATCTGAAATGAGAAATAAAAATGGCAGAGTAATAGTAAATTTCGTGTCTAGGTCTCTCTAGCCGCTCAGGAAATGAGCCTTATTTATAGAGTGTCTTCAAGGTCAAAACTCGGAGTTAATGTGTGATTTGGAGAATATTCGTGACTGGGATCGATCGATCATACTTGGATCGATCGATCTTCTTCCTCTGATCTGTGCCACCTCATAGATTCTTTTGACTGACCGATCTGCTTCGGGATCGGTCGATCCTTGTCATGCTTGGTCGATTCTCTTCAGGATCGATCGATCTAGGATGTGTCCAAAATCCAATGATGTGTAAAAACATCCAAAATTACTCCATTTTGCACATTTTAGCTCCAAGGAAGTGAAAATCTGAAAAGACACTAAAACCGACCAAAAGAACACAAAACCTAACTTCTAGATTCAATAAGACAAGTAAAAAAATAATAAAAATGGGTCAAAATAGGTACTCATCAATAGTCTAAAGCTTCTTCTTAACTCTTGAATGTTTATTGCCATGTGATCTAAGTCTGATTGATAGATATCATACTCTCTTTTTGTTTTACAAATAATGTGTTAATAATTTTTGTTTTAAACATGAGTGTTGGTATCATTTATTTACATATACTAGTGGGTGAGCTCGTTTTGCACAGACTTTATATTATTATTTGTTAAAATAGTTACTGAACTAACTTCACAAATAAAGATATTAATATATCTTGTTTTAACCGCTTTATATGTACTTAATAAAATAAAAGTTATCGACAACATATATATAAAATATAAAATTATATTTATCAAAAGTCAAATTCTAAAATATATTTTGAATTCATAAACTTTTTGGAGTTTCAATCACTTCATCAAAAAGCACCATACAACTGGATATATCGGATACTCACAATTAGACACAACTCAACCAATCCAACTATCCATAAATCTAATCTCAAAATATATATCCCTATGTAGGTCTTGAATATCACATAATATAAAATAACAAAACTCTCAAAATAATTCAGAACTTATGTTAGAGAACAACCAATGCTTACATTTCTCTTTTTCAAAAATTGAGTTAGATGTATTAGATATTGATTTATATTCATAAATATATGATATGTTTTCAAAATATACACATTATATTTCTCTCTAGTTCTCTATTTTTTCTTCATCAAGACGATAAAATTGAACCATACACCACATTACATAGATCACCAACAACTTTAAACTTATTCCATAAACATCTTATATGTTTCTAAGTTCCACTCCTATTATCTTTATCTCTCTTGTTGTTGAAAAATATTAAACCATAGGTCCATAGATAATATATTCGCCGGTTTTAGATATAATCTTTATTATTTTCATCATGTTTTCCTTTTCTCCGTACATCTTTAATGTATGATCAATGACTTAAACGCCCTAAAATTTATATGACTTAACTCATTTTTTCTTTCAAATATTGACTTGAACATGTTAATGTTTTGGGATAACACACCATATATCTTCTACTGTGCATTTTTATATGGTCTTTAAAATTTTAGAGTTTGTCATTAAAGCTTCTGTGAGTATTTTATTATTGAATGAATCCCCGTTCACCCGAACACAGATTTATGATAATCAAAATGAACCTTTTCATATAATCTATTTACATTAAAAATTTTATCTAATTATAAAATGTAAATATCAAATAAGAAATGAATTTTTAATTTATAGACAGATCTTTGGAATAATCCTTATTAATTAATTTATATTATAAATAATGTATACAAAATTTAATATATTACTTATAAACATTAAACTATTTAATTTAATTCATAACTTATAATAACATTTATTTATACTTTGATTTATTTTAAATAATTTTCTAAACTATATGAATAAATCTATTAAGAGTAAAATCATTAAAACTGTTTTAGAATTATGAGAATTACTACATAAAACTATATGAATTTTCAAATTCTTTCATTATTACATTAAAAAATGTTAGTTATTATGAGAATTAAGGTGTTGGTTAATCTCTACTAATAATAAGCGACGAGGAAACCTCCTCAGGATGTCCACGTCGTCACTTTTTTAAACCTTCCTCGCTTCTCAGCGTGTCCACGTCACCCTTTTTAAGCAACCTTCCTTACTGGGCTTTTTAAAGTTTAAGGCTCAGTTAATTTTTGCAACCTTCCACTAGAATAGCACAATTATTTTTAAAGATCAATGGAAAAACAGAAACAGACACGTGCGTGACATGTGTCGTCCTCTTGATGACAGCAAAATTGAGAATTCTTATATGCAACCTCTTTGTTTCTCTTTTTGGTTTCCCCCCTTTATTAGTAGACATGTTTGGAAAATAATCTTTTTGTTTCATAACAGTGACATGTGTATTCCTCCTAAAAAAACATAGCAATATCATAGACCACCACTTCATATATATCTCCTCCTACCATTACTTTTTCATACATGTGTCCTCCTACTATATCTACTGCTCTTTTATTTCAAAATTGTCACTAAGCATCTTCTTTTTTGGCATTGATAATGTTTTTACTCATTTCCATTATCAACATATCATCCACATATAGACATCCATTAATCGTCTAATTTTTCGTTTTCTTAATGTAGACACATTTGTCACATTCATTTATAGCAAAACCATACGGCTTCATTGTTTTTTCAAACTTTTCATGCCATTATTTTGGTGCTTGCTTAAGTCCATACAACGACTTATAAGTTTACAAACTTTCTTTTATTTCCCTTTCACTATAAAGCCCTCATATTGTTTCATATATATTTCTTCATCTAATTCACCACTTAAGAATGTTGTTTTAACTTTATTCAAACAAAAAAAACAAAAAAAACATAAATATCAGTTTAACATGGGAAAGTTAATAGAATAACCCCAATTAAGGGTTTAATTGTTATAATAACTTATAAATTTTTAAGGTTAATTGAGTTTAATTTCATGTCAAAATTACCCTTTTTAATGTAAAAGGAAAGTAAATATTTTAAATATTTATTTCTATAATTTGCGGATCTAGTTGTAACAAATTTATTTTGTTTATGACAGATTTATATTGATGGTTATATTAAACAGTTACGACAGAGTTTTATTTTACGATAAATTAATTTTACTCGACAGACTTTCTTTGTAAGTCACCACAGACTTTGATAATTTACGACAATTTTCTGATTATTTCTGACAGATTTTTGTTTTTCGTGACCACAGACTTATAGTATTCGTTAAAAATCTGTCAAATGATAACAAGTTTTTGCACCAAAAAATAAGTATTAGAATGACGCCTAACGATAAGAGAATGTGGTTATGTTATGACAGATTTTTTTCATGTTACTAAAAATCTGTCATTTGATAACAGATTTATGTTATATATTGACAGTTTTGGGTTAATAATTTTTTTATATGTGATGACAGATTTGTTTTATTTGATCACATATTTGGTTTAAGTTAACAAAAATCTGTCGTGTTATAGCAGATTATATTTTGTAGCAAATAATTGCCGGAATGACATATGGTCGTAGTATAATTTTAACCATGTTATAACAGATTTATTTTATGTTATGATAGATTTTCCTTAACTTATCATAAATCTGTTGTTTGATAGCAGATTTAATTTTGAAAAAAATAAATTGCTGGATTAACACATATAGTGCCAACATGTGACAACATATTTGTTGTTTTAATTCTTATGATGATAAACTTTTTAGTATCCTAGTTGTGACAGATTTTTATGAAATTAGACATTAAATATAAATTCTAGGGTTTTCTTTTCTAATAACGGTAGCCTCTTTTTTTTTCTTCTTCCTCTTGCTTGTCGATCACATGTGTATCATTATTCCGATTTTGGTTTTTTTCCATTTTGATTCATCTCACAATTCTTTTCCCTTTTTGGTTAATCTCTTTAACAATTGGTGTGGATCACACGTTAAACTATTTTGTTCTTTGTTTTTTTTCCCTCACCACATCGCTTTTCTCAAACTGCTGTCACAAAACATTGGTGGATTCGATCAAATATGGATCAGATTATTCTTGTGTGCGGCAATTGGATCTTTGAGAAAAAGAGGTGGTTGTTTGTGATTGATAACAAAAGGGGTTGTCGAATTTTAGAAGGTAACCGTCAAACCAGTTTTGATGATTGCATTCGAATGGTATATGAGGATTATGGGCTGGAAAATAGTGTATGTGATGTCGTGTTGAGCTACAAGTTTTCGAAGAAGTTGTCTCAGCAATTACCGGGTGATACACCACCGGTTTTTATTTCTAATTCTTGACAATTGCATGCTTTCTTGGGGAAATTGCAGACGGATACTGTGAGACTTTACGTTGAAGTGAAGGAGAAAGTAGTGCTTGATTCGACTAGAAAAGGAAATAAAAGAGCACGACATGATTCAGATGGAACAGACTCAGAACTTGAAGACGTATTGTGTCAAGATGATGAAGATCTTGAAGATGATGAAACCAGATTTGATTACTGTGATGATTCAGACGGAACAGACTCTGATGATGAGAATTCTAGCTCTTATGGGATTCCACCAGATGAAGAAGAGAAACCTAACCCTAGTTCACCAAAGAAGAAGAGGATTTCAAAAATTCTAATTGAAGAGCTAAAGGATAACGATGCTAAGTTAGACTTGTCAAATATGGATTTGGCTGTTGGTCAATGTTACGATACAAAAGATCATTTGGAGACACGATTGAAGATACTAACAGTGGTACAGAAGTTTGATTATTATGTTGATCGGTCGACACCTTTTTTACTTATTGTCAAGTGCTGGGTAAGAGGATGTACGTGGAGGGTAAGAGGATGTACGTGGAGGGTAAGAGCAAAAACATTAAGAGACTACCCAAAGTTTCATGTGCGTGTGTTTGTTTCACAACATACATGTTCAGTTACAGAGCGCTCTGGGCGTTCCCGACAAGCAACTCATCAAATTCTTGGAGCTGTGTACAAGGATTTTGTAGGTGGAGTTGGGCCCAAGGTATTGCCAAAGCATGTTGTACAAACATTGAATAAACGCTTTCAGATCAAGGTAGAATAGTAGGTGTAAATTTATATTGTTTCACTTTTTGTTTAGTTTGATGTAAGCATTTAATTATTTTTTGGATAGATGAATTATTGGAAGGCATATTGGACGCTAAGATATGCTCGTGAATTGGTTGTGGTAGTCCAGAGAGTGGTTATGAACAGCTACATACTTACTTGTACATGATAAGGAGGGAAAATCTTGCCTTTGGTGCAAGCATGAATGGATTTCCATTCATGAGGAAAGTGGTGGTAGTCTATGGTACATTTTTAAAGGGAAAATATAAAGGGACAGTTCTGACTGCAACAACTCAAGATGGCAATTTTCAGATTTTTCCAATAGATTTTGCTGTGGTTGATACAGAAAATGATGAATCATGGGAATGGTTTTTCAAGCAACTCAGTTTTGTGATCCCAGATGACGAAAGCCTTGCCATGTTTTCTGATAGGCACAAATCAATTGGGAAAGCAATCAATCAAGGCGGTTTATCCAAAGTCCAGCCGGGAAATATGTACTTACCATTTGTTCAAGAATATATTGGTTCAATTTAAAGGTCGGGAAGCATTTGGTTTGGTTAAGAAGGCGGCAAATGCATACACAGTTGTTGATTTTCAGACAACATTTGATCAGATTGAAGCGTTGAATCCTTCACTCCATACTTACCTTGAAAGAGCTGATGTGCGATTGTGGACACATGCACATTTCCCTGGTGATAGGTACAACTTGCTTACAAATAACATTGCTGAATCAATGAATAATGTGATGTCACATGCTAGGAGTTTTTTTATTGTGGAACTGTTAGAAACAATTAGGTCAATGATGACTAGATGGTTTTCTGATCGAAGGAATGATGCATTAAAAATGAAAAACATCTTTAACACATGGTGTAGAGAAAATTCTCCAGGTTTACTTTCTAATCCTAATGAACATTCGATGCTAATTCTTCAGGTTGGTTTTCTAATCCTAATTTTTTTACAGAGCCGTGTAGGGTACGCTAAGCTACTTACTGTACAAGATATAAATGCATATCATGTACAAGTTACAAGTGGATCATCTCTCTATGTTGTTAATTTGAAAGACAACAAATGTACGTGTCGCATGTTTGACCTGGAGAAATTGCCTTGTGCACACGCAATTGTGGCGGCTGAAAACAGGAAAATATCTCCAATTTCATTGTGTCATCCTTACTTTCATACTTGTACTTGTCCAATTCATATGTCAAGTGCCATCATGCCAAGAGATTTTGCAATACCCGTTCCGGAACATGTGGTCAACAAGGTTTGTTTACCACCAGTACCTAAACAACAACCTGGAAGACCAAAGAATTTGAGAATTAAATCTGCATTGGAGACTGCAATAGAAAATAAAAAGCCAAGGTAACAATACACTTGTGGTAATTGTAATCAAGTAGGACATAATCGGAAGACATGTAATTTATAGACATCTAGTTTTTATTTCTCTTGACATTTGTGTTGAGCTACTAAAGTGCTTTCTATTTCTTTGAATCATTTTATGTCATCTCACCATTCTTGGGATGCTATCGTAGATGTAAATATTCTTAGCCACCAAGTCAATATCCATAGCCACCCAATGATTGCTATTGACAAATAGACAACCATATAAATTATCAACATCAATGAACCACTTCTTCCCTGTCAATGGACCAATCGGAGCTACACCGTTGAAGTGATTCACGTAGAAGTCCCTGAACCTAAAGTTCTTATGCGATGGTTCAAACTGTGGCCAATCTCTAAACAATGACGTGATCAAATCTTGATCCAAGAATCCAATGCGTTGATTAGGAAACATAGATGGATGACGCATAAACCTTTTGTGGAACATAATCATAGCATGAACCATGTGCTGCATTAGGAAAAAAACAACATTAGAATATAAATCATAAACAATCTATAAACAAGTTTACTATTTACTTACATGGTCTTTCAACCATCCATAGTCCATAGTTGGCCAGTCCAATCTTGGAGTCATGATCTGCCAATAAAATCGAACATCTTGATTGGAGGTATGAAGAGGTTCTTCCCCGTAAATGAAAATAATTTATGAGTATACAAAGGAAAACAATGACTATTAGAAGATCTAAATTATAAATTTTTAGAACCATACTCATCAAGCTGCAGGAAATCTGTAAGCTTCTTAAATTTTGCATCATCGGCGGGCTGGAAAATATCATAGATGATATTAGAAGGGATTGCATCTGTAATTATCCACTTCACTGTAGAGTTACCAACATATGGATACTTCTGAGATTCCGCCAAATGTGGGACTCGCTTTCCTTGTGGCGCAGCTCTATCCAATAACTTCCCTGCCCTTTCAAGTGATGCGAATGACTTACGAAGTACCTTACTAGTTATCTTTAGATGTGGTTCATCCAATCTGTCTTCAGAACTTGAAGCCATTTTAGTATTTGCTGCAAAAACTTGCTCTGTTATATTTTCTACATTCCCAACAGCATCATCTTGAATCTTCTCCTTATTCTTCTTATTACCGCAACTTGTCCCCATAACCTTAGCTTTGTTCTTCTTCTCAATCTTGACAGCACCTTTCACTACCTTCTCCACATTATCTTTCTCAACATTATCCTTCTCCACAATATCCACTACCTTCTCAGGAGCCTTTGTAAAAACTTTCTTCTCACGCAAAGGTAGTTCCACAGATATATCGGTTTCGTTCTTCTTCTTATTGCTAACAGTATACACCTTCTTGACAACTCTTTGAACATGAAATTCATCCTATGAAGTCTGATTCAACTCAACAATCCAAGACTGCACATAAAAACCATATTAGTATTTTAAACCAAAACAAAAGTTATACTAAACATCAAACAATACACTTACAAGTGCTTTACTCTGCGCCTCATCATCATTTTTTTCCTGTAAAGTAGCATCCTCTGGTACAACCGTGGGTTTTGATTCTTTCAAAGCTCTATCAACTCCATCAATCTTCTCACAAAGCTTCCCCTCTAAGGCACTCATTTTCTGATCAACAAATGCTTCAAATTTACACTCCATAGCGTCTATTCTGCTGCTCCAAATCTTGCCCAAATCTGAAATCGTCCCATTCATTGTACCCATCATCTCCAAATTTTTTGCCAAGCTTTTCTTCTCATCTTCGATATTCTAGGAACAATAATATGTTACAAAAATATTGTACTTGACATCACTATCAACAATAAAAAGAAAAAACTGTTTATTATTCAAAGGAATAAAAAAAACTAACCTCCATATGTTCTTTGCCAATCTTCTCCTTCTTTACATCCTTTGCTTCTTCTTCTTCGTTAGAGTGTGCCTCTTCTATTTTTCTCTTCTTCTGTCTAGTTTTATGCTCACCATCCTCATCATCTTTTACCATTCTCTTATTCTTTGTCTGAGAAACTCCTTTGGCACCTTTCCAAGCATTCAAAGACAAACGATTATGAATTATATCATTAATCAAGTTGTCTAGCTGTGGGTCTTTGTTATCATCCGCGTCACCCCATATTGGGTACATGTTCTCCTATGAAACTGGAACCATGTGCCTTACACGAACCTGAAAACAAAAAAAAATCACAAGAATTTGTTACGCTAAAACAGCCAAAAATACAAAACATGAAACTCGATACGCTAAATACTAACCTGTCAGTGCAACTCCTTCTCCTTAGAGATGAATTTATCAAACTTGATACGTTTACGACATGACTGCCAATCAAGTATTGGCACACCACTTAGAACTGATATTCTCAGCCCAAACAACTCACCTATCCCAGGAACACTCTCATACAGCCAAACCAACATTGCATGAACAAATTCGAGTATAGTGTATGACTCTTTGTCGTAGTCAACAATCTTGACTGAATCAACTAAACTACTAAAAGCCAGGCGTCCCCATGGATATTTCTCAAAACTCACTGGATCAAGAACTCTTTTAGCGCTAGCCAACGGGATTCTAGATCCACTATGTAACTCATGCACACATATAGATAAAATACATAACCTACCAACCATCATCCTCTTCTCTTTACTCCATGTGCTGCTAAAATCAAACACCTTTTCCAACTCAGAAAACTTGGGATCATCAGAGGTTGTTGCTATATTCATTTCTTCCCAAAACTCTATGTGTTACCCATCAAAGTTGTTTGATGGGTCAACTGGATCACAATTTAAACTTGTTATGTGAGCAAACTCGTGTAGAGAGAATCTGAGAGGTCTACCATCTATCAAAGACCAAATCTCATGAATATTGTTGACTCCCAGCTGATGAGTAAGGAAGAAATGAACTTTCTGTGCAGACCATGTGTACTTTAATTCAGCAAACTTTATAAATACTCCCAGAGATAAGTTCTTCAAATCCTCCCACACATCCAACCCTAATCCTTCTTTCAGCGAACCAGTTTTGGACCTTAAGCAATTATGGTTCATGCTCCTATGTTGCTAATGAGATTTCCCTTCTTCATAGAGGCGAGGAGGATACTTGATGACTTGACTCGAAGACGCCATTTCTAATCATCGAAACATAAATAGTTAAAAAGCTAAATAAATTATGCAAACAAATCTGCCACAATGATGAAAATCTGTAAATACATCAAACTAAATTGTTTTCAAGGGCGGGAATTTATTTACAACAAAAAATCAAATTCAAATTGGAATGATAGTTACCGAAAATCAACAGAATTATTCAGAATTTGATGATGACGACCAATATCTGCAAATATAAATGAAAGAATTTAGTGAAAATCAACAAAAAATCAAATTCAAATTGGAATGATACTTACAGGAGAGGACAGATCTAACGGCGGAGACTAGGTGAAATCGAACAGAGCCTAGGAGAAATCAAACGGAGGCTAGGTGAAATCGAACGGAGTCTAGGTGAAATCAAACGGTTAGGTGAAATCGAACGGACGCTTGGTGAGGCTTGAACGGAGGCTCGGTGAAATTAAACAGAGGCTCGGCTCCGGTGTAATCGAACGGAGGCTCGGCTCCGGTGTAATCGAACAGAGGCTCGGCTCCGGTAAAATCAAACGGAGGCTCGGTGAGTATAGCTGAAATCGAACGGATCTCCGGTGAAATCGAACGGAGGGGTTCCTTCGTTGAAATCAAAGGAAGGGTAGGTTTTTTCCGGTTTGAAAATGTGAGACAAAGGCATAAAAGGTTTATTTACTTATTCGGTAAAACAAAATAGTTAATTTGTTTCCTTTTTTAAACTATACTCAAAAAATAAAATAATTAATTTAGACTAATTTAAATTGAGTTATGGTTAAATGGTCTTTTTATAATAAAATTATGTTAGTCTAGTATTGCCTTTCAATAGGGTGTTAGTCTAGTTATATTGGCCAAGATTGATGTTAATCTGAGTAATTTTCAGTTTTAACATTCATTTTTATGAATATGTAGATCATATATGCTTGAAATTGCTATTAGCAATCTAATGTAATTCTTGTGACCGGATCATATGGATCAAAGAAATCTTGACCTTTCTTTTGACGAAATCCTTTTATCACTAGTCTTGCCTTATATTTCTCATTTGTTCCATCCAGTCTAAAATTCTTTGTCAATATCTTTTTATGGCCAATTGGTTTATTTCCAGGTGGTAAATCAGCTAATTCCCATGTGGTAAATCAACTAATTCCCATGTATGGTTATTCAAAATGGATTCTAATTCAGTTTGAATCACTTCTTTCCAATAAGGTGCTTCTGAAGATTCAGTAGCAGCCTTGTAAGTTTACGGCTCATATTCACTCAAGTACGTCATAAAATCCATACCAAAATCGTTAGAGATTCTTCCCCTTACTCCTTGGTTCATTTTCTTCTTCTTCAACCTTTGAGGAGAAATTTCATCAACCTCTCATACTCGTTTTGGACTCGTATTTCTTGGCTCTTTTTTATGGAAATATCTTCAAAGAACTCAGCCTTATTTGATTCAATAATTGTATATTTTGACCCCATCATTATCAGATTTATGAACAAAAAAATCTGTATGCAACATTGTTTTCTACAAGACCGATGTTAACGTAATCCTCCGTTTTTTGTCCTACAACTGTTCTCTTTGGTAAAGGTACTTGAATCTTCGCTAGACAACCACACACTTTCACATTTTTTATATGAAGGGTTCTATTTTCCAAAATTCATATGGGGTTTTATCATTCTTTTTATGAGGAACTTTATTTAACATTGAATTTGATATGAGAACAGCTTCAGCCCATAAGCTAAATGGTGCACCGGAATTGTTTAACATGGAATTCATCAGTTCTTTAAGTGTTCTATTTTTTTCTTTTGGTAACCAAAAATCTGAGAATTCATTTGATTTGTACTCTTCACCACGATCGGATCTAAGAATCTTCTTCTCTTATCTAATTGAATTCAACTTCTGCTTTGAATATTTTAAACATATTCAAAATCTCATCTTTCATATCAATCAAATAGATATGGACAAACTTATTTTCTCGCAAATTGCATACCTCCATCCCTTTATATAGTATGTCAACGGTTATTAATTAAAAGGTGTCTCTTCCCAACAGACACACATTTGTTGGATAAACGGTGTCTCTTTTCCGAAAGTTTACTCTCTTTTCATCTCTCTAAATAATTTATGAGATACACAGTAAATTTTGTCATGGATTCTGTTTTGTGTATGACATGGAGTTCGATAGTTGTATTCTGCAAGATAGACATTTTTATACTAAGGATAAATTTATGTCTTAGTAATTTGTCATAAGTAAGCCTCAATCATTCTAAAAGTTGTTATTACGTGAAGAAGAAGAAATCATCTAGTATGTTTTGTGTATTACATTGTTTTTTATGTTAACTAGGGGGTGACCTGCCTTTCTGACGGATTTTTAATAAGGAGTTTGGATTATGTAAATTATACATTGATTATTTAAAACTTTATATTATATTATTTCTTATTTAAATTTATACAAAATTTAATCCATACTTTGTAAATACCTGATTTTATTAAACATGTATACTGTAACTTTAGTTATAATATGAAGAAAAATGCATAAATTAGAACAGCAATTTTTAATACTTTGATTTATTTATTTGAAGGTAAATAATTTTCTAAAGTGTACAAATAAATCTAATAAGATTATAATTATTAAATTAGATCATTTTATGAGGAAATGACTTTTTAAATTCTTGTCAAATCATATTAAAGAATTAAAGAATAGTAGTTATTATGAGAATTAAAATGTAAATAACATAATAAATAAATCAAGTAAGTAATTTAAAATTAATTAAAACAATTGATGATGTATCACAATATTCGAATATGAGAAAGATGATATGGTCTCATGAAAAGAGAAAATATGTTTATATATATAGATAATTGAATGAACATCTTCTTTTAAGAGTGATTGATCTGCATCCATGATTTTCCTTAACAATCTAAGAAAAAATTTCACCCCTAAGATGGACTTACATTAAACAATAATAAAAAATAATAGAAAACAAGTAATAATAATATCTATAACATAATAAAATAATAAATTAAAAACTAGATATAAAACAAGGTTTACGTATGTATTATAAATTATTTGTTTTACGTGTGTAATTCATCCCTATTTATTATTTAAGTGCTAAATTAGTCATAAACCAAATTTATTATGTTAACTCATGAATCTACCAAATTTAAATATTTCTGTCAGCTCATAAATCCATTTAATTTCATTGGAAAATGGTTAAATATGTCAGATCTATTAACACATAAATTATTTTAATATTTTCTCTTCATATTTAGTATAAACTATAGTACCAAGCCTGGACGTAGTTCGGGTCAATAATATTATAAATATCAAAAATCTTGGAAATGTTATTATATTAGTGTGCATAATTAAAAAAAAATTATATAAGAATTTAGATAAAAGGAGAAAGTATATTATAAATATCTACTAATAGTTAATTTATTGTATAATTTCAATAACTAATAACTTCTTAACTTTTGACCTAAAAATAAATATACCTTTTGAATTAATATTGATTTATAGCTCTGGTATAATAAGAGCAAATATCAACAAACAAAGACTAGAAATATATGAAAATTTAATATACATGTAAAGATGTCAAGATGGATAATGATATGAGATTGTATACATTGAGTTTTCTTTCATTTTGTTTTTGAAATAAATACAATGTAGCTTTCATGATTTTGATAAAACTTCTTGAATTTTCAGTGAAAATATTTTTAAAAAGAAAAAAAGTGATGGAAAGTTGAAAGAGTGAAATATGGATTTTAAAGGAAAAAGAAAACATTTTTTTTTTTGAGATAGGTTACCAAAATTCAAAAATGGTGTAATCATGGTGTGGTATGTGAGAAAATTTAGGAATTTGTTTCAAGAGTTGAGTGATTTTTTTAAATTTCTTTTGCTTTTCAAATTTCTATTTTAAAATTTTCATATAGAGATATGAGGAAGTTATATTTTTTGATGATATTTGTTTTATTTCAAAAGTAATATAATGAAGAAAAATTCATGTGCCAAATTCTTTTTTTTCAAGTTACATGTGATTTATTATATAAAGAATTAATTCAAAAAAATTCAATAAACTTTTAAATCAAATTTTTGATGAAAAATTATAAAAATTATGGGTTTAGTGGGAAACTTAAGGATAGCTTTTTCAGAAAATAGTGGGATAATGTTTTAGACAGAAACTGCATAATTAATTTTAAATATTTACGTAAACTATTTATATATGAATATTTTTTGAAATTATTGGTGTTGAAAATTTGACATCACTAGATTTTTTAATATGTTAATAATACAATTAAAATATTAAAACGTAAATTAATTTATTCAAATAGGAAAACAAAAATACTCACTTCTATCTAAAGTGATTTCTACAAATTTCCTTTAAAATTTTAGTTTCAGAATTTTGTTAAATTTAGCTTTATTTTAAATTTGAAAACCCTCCTATTATGCGGTCCTAGTCTAGTGATATATGTAATACGAAGAAAATTTGAAATTTTAAACAAAATATCTATATTTTGGATCTCGTGTGTGTTAGTTTTTAAAAAAGGAGACTTAGTATAAAGCCATTATTTAGGAGTGAGATTCGATTTATGCCACAATGAACAGTGAAACGTGTAACAAAATCACACTGTAGATAACTGTTTTACCCTTCAGACTCATAACATGGTCAATAAAAGCGTGTGGGGAAAAAAAATTTAATATAAACCCAAACCAATTTTTTTTCTTACATCTGCTAAAATTAGAAGAGAGTTTATTGTAAGTCACAACAAACAAAAAAGCTCAAACAGAACAAAAAAAAAAATAAAAACAGAGCAGCACAAGTGATAAAGAAGAGGAACGCAAGACACGAACTAGGGACTACTTTCCTCCTGAATCTTATTGTGGAACCAAGCTGGACCTCCCAAGGCTAAATATGAGTTGAATCGACCCTCATTTGCAATACTCGAGTAATATCACTTCATTTCGAGACTTCCAAATACCAACAAAACTAGAACAAATATATGATAATATAGAGGACCCGAAACAATGATAAACCCTAAGAAAAATCTATACAGGGGAGAAAACATATTACATTATGGAGCCCATAAAACATCCAGAAACACACATTTCAAAGTAACCTTATTATTACATAGAATATTACATAAGTACCACTACTTATGTATCATCACCCGAATCATTCTTAAATTAAATTTATAATAAGACAAACATTAATAGATTAATTATACTAATTGCTATTGGACATATATCATTTGTCACATTGTATTTTCCTTAATTAATTATTAGCGGTTTTGATTTAAACTAAATAGCATTTTATTTTTCAAACAGTTTTAAATTTTTTTTGATGGCTTTACATAAAATAGATAATTCATTAAATTATTCAAATAAATACTTTCACATTTAACTATATGAAAATTTTAGCGATCTATATATTTCTATAAAAAATAGTAGATATTGTATGTATTACATCATATAATTTTTATTATTCAAAATTTGAAATATGAATAAACTTTTATGCGGTTTATTAAAGTATATATATAACAAATTTTAATATATATATATATATATATTAAATCACATATTTAAAATAGATTACATATATGCATATTGAATTTAAATTTTTTTACGAATATATACATATAGAGAAATTAAATATATTTTTTCATCCGAGATTTATTACCTTTGGATTTATTATTTCAAAAATTTCAAACAAATCAACTAATTTTTAGGCATATATTGTGCTAGTTTCAAAATTTGGAAACTAATAAATATTACAATTAAAATATGATCCTATCAAATTAGTTCGAATTATCTGAATATTCTCAAATTTGAACAAATTTAGTCATATGTCATGTTAATTTTGATTTATGGAAACAAACTATATTTTGAATATTTCTTTGATTATGTAGATTTTAAGATTGCATAACTGATAATTTTTAGGGAATCCCAAATAATAATTTAGCAACTAAAACAAAATATGAATCCTGTAATATACGATTATACAAAATTATAGGATTCCCTTAATTAATATATGCTGGCATAAACAGTTTAATGTAGATTTTATCTTTTAATTTACTTTGTTTCCAAAACCAATTCGTAACAATATGCAATCATGATATCAATAATTAATTTATAATCTTTTAGAATATTTAAATTTGGAATTTTGTAATGAATCACTTATAAATCTAACTCTCTATAAATAGCATAACAATATCATCTTCATCCACATACACTTTTACCATTTGATATTGTCTATATTTTATATGAAATTAGTTTTTTTCCCTGTTTTTTCATATTTTTTGTAAAGAGATTTTCTTTCTGAATATGATAAGTTATTCTTGATGTATATTTTTGATGTATATTTTTATTACGAATCTTTGATTGCCTAAGAGATTAATTTTTCTTTTTGTTTATGGATTCAGATCAATTTATTTTATTCAAGCTAAATCTTCAAGATGTAACGAAGAAGGTCCAATCAAAGAGCTCCACATTCCAATTGAATGGTATATCAACAAGGCTGATTCTTTTGTCAGATACACACCAAAAAAAAAATTATTTGTTGTTTTGTTTTGAGTTTTTTTTTTTTGTTCTGTCTTATTTTACTGTTCTTTATTGGCATTTTACACGTTCCCAACCAATATCATAAATTATAACTACTTTTGTATGATTATTTGGTTATTTTGTAAATAATTTAATTAATTAAGATGTGAATTAATTCTGTAAATCATTATGTTTCTTTTGTTGGAAACTCTTAGGTTTCAACAGAGATGGAATCAAGGGTAATTCTTTGATCTATATTTTGATATGTATTTGAGTTTTGTGTGTGTGTGTGTGTGTGTGTGTGTTAGTAGTGCTATATTGATTCTACCATTGTTGTTATTAAATTGTTTTTGTTTGTTGTTATTAGACCAACAAATATGGTTAGTTGCTAAAAATCATCAAAGTAATTCTTTAAATTTTCATTTATTTTGTATTCACTTTTTGTATTCGTTGATGATTAGTTGCTAAAAATCATCAAAAAAAATTGTTCGTTGATGAGTAGTTGCTAACAAGTTTTCTTATATTTGGATCCTGTTTCTCTGTTTTATATTTCTTTAACTACATAATATTCTTTCTGATCGTAGCAAACAAGAATGAGTGGATCTCAATATTTACTATGATCTATTATTATTATACAAATATCAAAAGAAAAACAGAACTATCATGAAGATAAGATATAAAACCAATATGAACATGTGCTACAATCTCATTTTCAGAAGTGAAAGAGACGAGATGTTCGCCTGTTCCTATGGAAAAGTTAGGTTATGCCCTTGCCGGTGGGATACCGTTTGACCAATGTTATTATTGTCTTCTTTTATTCCAAGTTTTCAACCTTTGAATGCTATTTATATTAATTTTGAAAACAAAAAGTTAGCAAATATGAATTTACAAACCCAAATTAATCGCTTAACATAATTTTACATTTATATGCAACGTTGATGTTCGATATTGTTACCATGTTTTCACTCAGCAATAGTTTAAAAAAAAAATTAATTAACCTTTTTAACAGAACCAAAAATCAATTAAAAAACTAACTGAATTTAATGGTTTTAAACCAAAACATTTTTGTTTAAACTTTCCTACCATCAAAGATTTTTACTATTAATTATTTATGTTAATCACTTTTTACCAAATCTTCTATAATTATGATCGAGGTCTTAGGAAAATAACATACCTACAATAAATACAAAATTTTGAAAATATTATCTAATGCTGATTTTGTTTGTTATTTAGTTTATACTAGGTAAGCTAAACGATTTTAGTTTAGTATTTAAAGTTGAAATAAAGCTATGTTTTATTTTGTTCACATTAAATAAATATAAGTAGACAAAATATTAAAAATTATTAGATATTCAATTCAAGTAACAATATTTCTTTCTAACGACATTCAGTAAGTTTTATATATACACCTTTTTCAGTCATCACATATAATGGGGTTTTATAATTTGTTTTTTGTTCTGTTTATTTTGTTAAATTATTTGAACAAAAAAAACAGATGCATTAAAAAGGCCCAACAATATAACATTGCATATTTAATTAAAAACATACGGTCATGTAATAGGGAGTAACGGTCATATACATATAGTTTGAATCTTAAAAAATACCACATCAAGTATATCCACTAATATAAGGGGATAACAACGGAAAAAGTAGGATTTGATAGTTAAAATTACTAGCTAATGAATAATTTTGTCACTGAAATCACTATCCAAGCAGATAATTCTTGATAGTTAAATTATTTGGCTAATTTAAATAATTTTTTGATATTTTTTGAATTATTTTTTTCATATCGAATAATTTTAAGATCATATAATTCATTTATAAATTCAATTTTTTATAATCACCTAAACAGATAATTCATATATTATGGATATGATCCGACCTTACGTTTATTTGATGAGAATTTTTAAAACACGTTTAAAAGGTATCTTACACTATTAATAAGGAAGTACAAAATTGGGAATTCCTGTTACCAAATACTTTCTATCTTATACTTATATCCAAACAAGTTTAATGTAATTATTATTTAACTATTTAATTATTTAATTATTAATATTAATATTAATTATCTTCTTTCTAAATAAATAATCAATTAATTCACTACAGTCCCTTCTTTATCTAACATTTCTCTACAATCCTTTTCTTATCTAATATTGTGATTTTAATAATATGAATTATGATTCTCGTATCATTTTTGTTTAATATTATTTTCAAATTATTTTAAATTATTATATTTATAAATAAGATTAATATAATTATAGATTTTTAATGCATATGTTGTGATTTAAATTTTTATAAACAGACATATATTAACTTAATCAATAAGAAAAAAGTATGTGTTCAATATCTCACTTCTGTAGAGATCTCAATCGGATTGGTGACCTGCTGAATAAGTACAAGTAAATCCGACATAGGGCAAGTATAGACATAAACTTTTTTGCACATTAAAAAGTGGGTATTATAAACAAAGGCATAATGGACCGTAAATATATTGGAATTTGTCCGCAAATTGATGGATATGCCACAAACTACATAATTTTAATAAAATATAAATAAATTATATATAAAAGTTAATAATTGTATATAGCTGATGAAATATAATATATGATATATATTTGAAAATATACAAAATTTTATGTATAAAATTGTAACATTTACTAAAAAAATAGTATATTAAATATATTTTAATTTAAAATGTTATTTATTTTATTTTAAAATATCTTAATTATTTTTATTACAATAATAAATATTCGGATCTTGCTAACATGGTGGACAGTGGGGAAGAGTTGAACATAACAATTACTTACACATATTTACGTCAACTAACCAACAACACTAACATTTTATAATTTAATGAAGTTAAAATTACATATTAAAACTAAACAAACAAAATCTAAAAATTTATAAATTATGTTGAAAACTGACCACAAAATATAAATATTTTTTATAATGATTAAGAATACATTGACCCGCGGTGTACAGCGGGTTCGACTCTAGTGGTATATTATAAAGCTGTCATTACTGATGTGTTTCTAATACAAATCACTTGCTCATTAAAAAAACCCTCTCTATCTTTTTCTAGAGAGAGAGAAGAGTAATTCGAAAACCTATAAAAATGAAAGGAAAGAGCCATATGTGTAAGAAAAAGAAAATTAAATATAATCGAAAAGAAAAAGAGATAGAAAGAGAGAGAGAGAGAGAGAGAGAGAGAGAGAGAGAGAGAGAGAGAGAGATATGTAATTCAAAAACCTATATAATGGATGAAAGGATAAAGGCATATGTTTAAGAAGAAAAATAATAAATACAATCGTAAAAGCAAGCGAGATAGAGAGATTTAATTCAAAAACGTATAAAAGATGTGAAAAGAAAGAGACATATTTATAAGAAGAAGAATACTAAATACAATTGTAAAAGCAATAGAGAGAGAGGGAGAGAGAGAGAGAGAGAGAGGGAGAGAGAGAAAATAGAGGTAATTCGAAAACCTATACAAGAGATAAAAAAAAAAGGCATGTGTAAGAAGAAGAAAAAGACTAAATACAATCGTAAAACTGAGAAAAGGAGAGGGAGATAGGTAATTCGAAAACCTGTGAAAGAGTGGAAAGGAAAAAAGTATGTGTAAGAATAAGATTACTAAATACAACCGTAAAAGTAAGAGAGAGAGGTAATTAGAAAACCAATAAAAGAGGTACAGAAAGAGGCATATGTGTAAGAATAAGAAGATTAAATACAACCATAAAAGCAAGAGAGAGAGAGAGAGAACTAATTTGAAAACCTATAAAAGAAGCGAAAGGAAAGTGACATATATGTAAGAATAAGAAGACTAAATAGAACCGTAAAAGCAATAGAGAGAAAAGTAATTCAAAAATCTATAAAAGAGATGAAAGGAAATATGCATATGTGTAAGAAGAAGAAGACTAAATACAACCGTTAAAGCAGGAAAGAGACATCGAGAGAGAGATAAAGAGAGAAATATGGAGAGGGAGAGAAAGAGAGAGAGCGAGAGAGTGAGGTAATTCGAAAACCTACAAAATAGATGAAAGGAACAAAACTTATGTGTAAGAAAAAAGTAGAGTACATACTATCATAAAAGTAAGAGAGAGAGAGAGAGAGAGATAAATTGAAAACCTATAAAATAGGTGAAAAGAAAGAGTCATATTGTAAGAAGAAGAAGAAGAAGAAGAAGAAGACTAAATACAATCATAAAATAAAGAGAGAAACAGCGAGAGAGAGAGAGAGAGAGGTAGAAAGAGAGAGATAAAGAGATAATTCGAAAACCTATATAATAGATGAAAGGAATAAGACATATGTGTAAGAAGAAAAAGACTAAATACAATCGTAAAACAAATAAAATAGATGAAAAGAAAGAGGCATATTTGTAAGAAGAAGAATATTAAATACATCCGTAAAAATAAGAGAGATAGAGAGGTAATTCAAAAACCTATAAAATAGATGAAAGAAAAGATGCATGTGTGTATGAAGAAGAATACTAAATAAAAGCATATATAAAAGCAATAGACAGAGAAAGATAAATAATTTGAAAACCTATCAAAGAGATGAAAGGAAAGAGACATATGTGCAAGATGATGAAGAAGAAGAAGACTAAATACAATCGTAAAAGCAAGAGAGAGACATCGAGAGAGAGAAAAAGAGAAAAAAGGAGAGAGAGGTAATTCGGAAACCTATTAAATAGAAGAAAGAATAAAGATATATGTTTAAGAGTAATAAGAATAAATAAAATCATAAAAGCAAGAGAGATAGAGAGAGAGGTAATTTGAAACCCTATAAAAGAGGCGAAAAAGACATATTTTAAAGAAGAATAAGACAACCTACAACCGTCAAAGCAAAATAGAGAGGGAGATGTAATTCGAAAACCTATAAAAGAGATAAAGAGAAAGAGACATATGTGTAAGAAGGAGAAGAAGACTAAATACAATCGTAAAAGCAAGAGAGATAGATCAAGAGATAGAGAGAGAGAAAGATAGAGAGGGAGAGAAAAGGAGAAAGAGAGGTAATTCGAAAACCTATAAAATATATGAAAGCTTAAAAGCATATGTGTAATAATAAGAAGAATAAATACAATCATAAAGGTAAGTCGAAACCCTACAAAAGAGGTGAAAAGAAAAAGGCATATTTATAAGAAGAAGAAGACTGAATACAACTGTAAAAACAATAGAAAGAGAGAGAGGTAACTAGAAAACCAATAAAAGAGATGAATGGAAAGAGGCATGTGTAAAAATAAGAAGACTAAATACATGTCATAAAAGTAAGAGTTGGAGATAGAGAGAGATAGGTAATTCAAAAACATATAAAATAGATGAAAAGAAAAATGCATATGTATAAGAAGAAGAAGAATAAATGCAATCGTTAAAGCAATAAAGAGAGAGGGAATTCAAAAAATTGTGAAACAGATGAAAGGAAATAGGCATATGTAAGAAGAATAAGACTAAATACAATCATAAAAACAAGAGAGATCGCGAGAGAGATATAGAGTGAGGCAGAGAGAGAGAGAGAGAGAGAGAGAGAGAGAGGTAAATCGAAAACTTATAAAATATGTGAAAAGAAAACGGCATATGTGTAAGAAAAAGAAGACTAAATAACATCGTAAATGCAAGAGAGAGAGAGAAAGGTCATTCAAAAACCTATAAGAGATGTGAAAAGAAAGATGTATATTAGTAAGAAATAGAAGATTAAATACAACTGTAAAAGCAATAGAGATAGAGAGAGAGAGATAATTCAAAAACCTATAAAATAAATGAAAAGAAATAGACATATATGTAAGAAGAAAAATAAGAGTAAATACAATTATAAAAACAAAATAGAGATACATAAGTAATTTGAAACCTATAAATAGATGAAGTAAAGATGCATGTGTGTATAAGAAGAAAAAAAAATACTAAATACAATTGTAATACCCAAAACTACAAACATGACACTACAGATTAAAATACGAGGCTTAGTTAATCTTAATTATTATCAAACTCCAACAGAATAAAATAAACTAAAATTCAGTTTTACGAATTGATTTATCCCACGCGATGCGCAGGTACTCACCTATTATGAGTTAAAAGACTAAAAAAATGATGGACACAAACATAATATAGCAGATACAAGATCGTAAATACAACTCTGCAGTCTCCATAAACAATTGACAGAAAGGAAAACAAATATATCCACATGTTTCAAAGTAGCATCCAAATCAATAAAGTGACAAACCTGTAGATGAGGAGCGTGAATCTGGAGCAGCAAATTCACCTAAAAACAGAAGGAAGCTAAAACTTACAACAACAAAAAATTTATGTATCCTAACTTGCAGAAATTAGGGTTTTAAGCACCCACCTCTGGCTCCGGATATAGGTATCCCTGGTAGTCCCCTTCTCCAACTCTTATGGGGCGATCCGGCCAAATCCTCTCCTGAACCTAGCCTCTGAGGCATCTTTCTCATAGAAAATACTCATTTAGTTAATGGAACTTGAGTCATTAATCTTGTGAAACTACATTCATTAAATAATTTGAACCAATGACAGCTATAGAAAAATTGGCCCCAAGAAATTTATAAACGTGAGGCCGCAAACACATGTTTGTATTCATAGTCGGCCTTGCATCTCGCCGAAATTGAACTCGGAAATCCATTAAGAAGCTTGGGTTTGGTTACAAACTCTAGAGAAAAACTGAAAACTCCAAGCTGCCTTTCTCTTAAGGCATCCTCTTGCTTTCTTGTCATATATAAAAGTTTTAGATTGCCTCCTTATATGGTGAAGAGCGTTATCTCTTTTCTTTTTCCGGTGCTATGTCTTGGATAAACCATATTTAGAGCAGCTCAATCATTTTTTTAAAATCATTTTTAGCGTTTAAACGTTTTTCTTTGGGTGTGATTGGTTAGGATTGATTAGCTGAAGTGAGTAAATGGTAAGAAAAATATAGGTACAAGTAAATAGATTTTAGAGTTACGACACTCTTGTTTGGAGTACAAAATTACTCAAGTTTTGATACTTTCAGTTGAAATGAGAAGAAAATATATTTTACCTTTTTATCTTGATTGGAAGATTTTAGCTGACTTGGGCGGAAAATGTTTTCACCCATTTTTTAGTATTTCTATTTATGTCATCTAATCAGACCCTTTATCTCTCATCATTTTTATTACTTTTTGTTTTTTTAGTGCTGAGATACCGATCCAAAATCTATAGAAGTGCTCTTAAGACTGAAACAGAAGTTAATCTCATGTCTTTTGTATACTTACAGAGGAAACACGCCACTTTCGAATGTTCTCTCCTTTTGTTGAAACAGTCTATGTAGACTAGAAAAAATATGTCTCCTTACGCTTTAGAGTTACTCAAACACTAGTAAATTCCATGTAATACTCAATACTCTAAAAATAAAAATGTCAACTGTAGAAATATAGAATGTGTTTAAATGTAAACCGGCTAATAACCGAATAAAATAGAATCTCGGTTATGTATAAACCAGAATACTACTATAAAAGAGTATCTCATATAGCAGAATCATTAAGAAGAATAATAAACTTTTCCGATCATCTTTTCTTCTCCGATCATCTCTTCTTCACTAACATGGTTTCAAATCGTTTGCTACGTTTTTCTTCGCAAAATCACTAAATCGATTGGTTATTCTTATCAATCGAGCTCAAATACATCTTCGTCGAGCTCCAATTCAGCTCAACCTCAATTCATTTATGTTGTTTCTTGATCTTAAAGTTTCCGATCAATAAAATGGTTTTCGTTCGTAAATTACGGCGTCGTACGTTTAGATCAAGCTCTCCGGCATAAAATACACCAATACGAGACGAATCGGATCGAGGCTCACAGCAAAATGTCATCAATTCTTCACTCAGCTATGCGGAATCAATTCATTCACCGTTTATTCTCAGCAATGATGATCATCCTGGCAACACGATAATATCAGAGGTACAAGATGGAACAAACTTTGCCTCTTGGAAAATTGCAATGTCAATCGTTTTAGATGCTAAGAGTAAGATTACTTTTGTCAATGGATCTTTGCCAAGACCTTTAGAATCGCATATTAGATTTCAAATCTGATCTAGATGCAATTCGATGGTCATATCTTGGTTACTTTCATCAATTTCAAAGCAAATCTATCGAAGTATCTTGAGGTTTAATGATGCGTCTGAGATCTGGAATGACTTGATGATAAGCTTTCATATCACAAGTTTTCCTCGATCTTACGCATTAACTCAACAAATATGGTCTCTTCAACAAGGCACCATGAGTTTATCTGAGTATTATACAACATTGAAGACTCTTTGAGACGATCTTGATGGAGCAGATTGCACCAAAATATGTCACAATTGCAAATGCTGCAATACGATTGATACAAAGACAAAGCATTCAAGAATCATCAAGATCTTAGCTGGATTAAATGATTCTTATGTTGGAATTCGTAGTAACATCATTATGAAGAAACCAGTTCCAGCTCTTGGTGAAATATATAATCTCTTGGACCCGGTTTCAAACATAAGACAAAAACCACCAACCAACAAGAGAAATCGTCTACGCCTGTTGTTGCGAATCTTTCCTTTGTGGAAAATGCTGTGCCTTCAGGAAAAGGATTGACTTCTGGAGATATATCTGCTTTGGTTGGAGGAATGTCTACGGATCAAATACATGATGTTATTGCATATTTAAGTACTCAACTTCAGATGCCATCAGCTTCACCAGTTACTGAGTCTTCTCCATCGACTAGTAACAGTAATGGTCTAGCTCCAAATGGTACATCATTCTCATTCTCAACACTTTGTTTTTTTGGAATATTGACAGTTTCTAAGAACGTGATGTCTTCAAAGACATGGATTATTGATAGTGGTGCGACACACCATGTGTCACATGATATAAGTTTATTCATATCAATATCTCATGATTTGAGTTCATCAGTCACACTTCCTATTGGTATGAATGTAAAGATTGGAGGAGTGGGAACTGTCAAATTGAGTGATAAGATAGTACTCATAAATGTGTCATACATTTATGAGTTTAGGCTAAATCTTCTGAGTATCAGTCAGCTGACCAGAGATTTGAATTCAGGTGTATATTTTGATGAGGGTTCTTGTTTGATACATGATCGTACCAAGGGATTGAAGATTGGACAGGGTAAACAAATGGGAGGTTTATACGTTTTGGAGGTTGATACGTTCGAGTCTCAAGACAATGTAAATTCTATTTGTGCTCTATTGTTGTTGATGCTTCTTTATGGCATAGCCGTTTAGGCCATCCTTCTTATTCAAAGATTGATGTACTCAATCATGTACTTGGATTACAGAAACAAAATAAAACAAGTTTGGATCATTGTGAGATTTGTCAATTAGCAAAACAAAAGAAGCTACCGTTTCCATCAGAAAATAATATGTCTCAACATGCGTTTGATTTGGTACACATTGATACATGTGGTCTTTTCTGTGTTCAATCTCTAGAAGGATACAAGTATTTCTTACCATTGTGGATGATTTTTCAAGAGCTACTTTGGTCTTTATGATGAAAACAAAAGATGAAGTTCTGCATATATTTCCATCTTTTGTGGAGATGATTGAGACACAATATCAAGTGAAACTGAAGGCAGTAAGATCAGACAATGCATCAGAATTGAAATTCACAAAAAAAAATTCAAGATAAGGGATTTGTTTCATTTCATTTTTGTCCAAAGACTCCACAGCAAAACTTTGTTGTTGAGAGGAAGCATTAGCATATCCTTAACGTTGCTAGATCATTGATGTTTCAATAAAATGTTCCATTAGAATACTGGTCAGATTGTATTCTCTCTGATGTTTTCTTGATTAACAGGCTTTCATCTCCTTTGTTATCAAACAAGTCTCCGTTTGAGCTTCTTTAGTCAAAGGCTCCGGATTATTCTTTGATCAAAGTTTTTGGATGCTTGGGGTACATATCAACATCAACACAACAAAGGCATAAGTTTGAAACTCGGTCAAAGGCTTGTGCTTTCTTGGATTATCCAGCAGAGTATAAGGGATATAAAGTGTTGGATTTGGAATCTCAGAAAATCACAGTTTCAAGACATGTGGTATTCTTTGAGCATTTGTTTCCTTTTTCAAGAAGTGAAGAACATTATGTAACATTGTTTGATTTTAAAGATAAAGAAGATGTTACTGTAATATCATGTCCAAGGACAACTAATGATCTTACAGAACAAGTGACTACTACTACTGATGTCAAGAGAAAGGGAAAGTTGCCAGAGTATCTTAAGGATTACTATTGTAACAACATTTGTGATGCTCTATATCCGGTTTTTGCTTTTGTTAATCTTACAAGATTATCAATTGATCATCAGGCATTTGTTTATGCAGTAGATAAATACTCGGAACCACGTTATTTTAGTCAAGCACAGAAGAAAAAAGAATGGTTGGAGGCATTGGAAGCTACAAACACATGGATTGTTTGCTCTTTACCAGAAAACAAAGTTCTGATTGGATGCAAATGGGTTTACAAGGTGAAACTCAATGCTGATGGAACGTTGAAGAGATTTAAGGCGCGTTTAGTGGCCAAAGGTTACACACAACAAGAAGGAGTTGATTTTGTGGATACTTTTTCCCCAGTTGCAAAGATGGCTACTGTAAGAACATTGATTTCAGTGGCAGCAGCAAAGGATTGGTATTTACATCAGCTCGATATTTCGAATGCATTTCTCAATGGAGATTTGAATGAAGAAATCAATATGGATTTACCTCCAGGATATGCTACAAGAAAGGGGGAATCATTGCCTGAAACTGCTGTCTTGAAGTTGCAAAAGTCCTTATATGGACTAAGACAAGCATCACGTCAATGGGTTTTAAAATTGAGCTCCACGTTGGTTAGCTTAGGCTTTCACAAATCACATGCTGATAATGCTTTGTTCATCAGACACAATTCTAATCATTACATTGCATTATTAGTATATGTTGATTATATAGTGATCGCATGCAGCAACGAGGATGCTATTGCTCAGTTAATAGATGATTTGTCCAAAGCTTTCAAACTCAGAGATTTAGGGACTCTGAAATATTTCTTGGGATTGGAGATTGCAAGATCGAGTGAGGGAATCTCGATTTGTCAACAAAAGTATGCTTTGGAGTTATTGGAAGAAACATGCATGCTTGGTTGCAGACCATCGAGCAGTCCGATGGAGCCAAGCATTAAGCTTACCAATCATGATAAGGATGAGCCTTTGATTGCGACTCCAGAAGTTTACAGAAGACTCATGGGGAAACTTATGTATTTGACAATAACAAGACCTGATCTAGCCTTTGCGGTCAACAAGTTGTGTCAGTTTTCAGCTGCTCCCAAACAATCTCATTTGAATGCAGCTCACAAAGTGGTCAGTTATCTCAAAGGGACTGTTGGATTGAGATGATTCTTTTCAGTTAAATCTGATTTGCAGCTGAAGGAATTTTGTGATGCAGGCTGGTCTTCTTGTCCAGATACGAGTCTTTCTACTTCTGCTTATTGCATGTTTCTTGGTGAATTATTGGTTTCTTGGAAATCAAAGAAGCAAGATGTTGTTTCACGCTCATCTGCTGAATCTGAATACAGAGCGATGGCTTTAGCTGGTTGTGAAATTTCATGGTTGGTGAATTTGCTCACAGAGTTGCAGGTACCTCAACAAATGGTTCCTCTCTTTTGTGACTCAACTGCAGCTATTCACATCGCAAACAATTATATGTTCCATGAAAGAACCAAACACATATAACGGGATTGTCACACGATTAGAGAAAGGATAGAGAGTGGCTTGGACTATGCATGTCATGACTCATAATCAGATAGCAGACATTCATACGAAGCCTCTCTTTCCTACTATTTTCAATGATCTCAAAAGCAATATGAGTCTATTATCTATTTTTGACTCATATTGAGGGGGAATATAGAAGTTTATAATGTGTTTAAATGTAAATCGACTAATAACCGAGTAAAATAAAATCTCGGTTATGCATAAACTGAAATACTCTTACTATAAAAAGTGTCTCATGTAACAGAATCATTAAGAAGAATAACAAACTTTTCCGATCATCTCTTCTTCTCTGATCATCTATTCTTCTCCGATCATCTCTTCTTCACTAACATCAATATTCTCTATACGAGTAACAAAGTCGTAAATGTGGAAGCCTTGTATTGTACAAATATAATAAACTATGTGGGGTGATATGGTGGTAATTCGATTATGCAAAACGTAAGGGAAGATTTACACAGATTTGTTACTCTTGATTCTGACCGAACTTTTGGTTTATGATGGGGGTTATTTCAACGGATTTATGACCTATAATATCCATATGTTAGCTTTGTGCTCGCCGAAAAAAAAAGACAAAAAAAACATTTTCAGACCAAAAATACATTTTTTAAACACAAACTTAAGTGACCAAGTAGCAAAATGATAGCGTAGCAACCACATTCTCACTGGCCAAATGGAACCAACTAACTTTTTCCCCTTGTTTATCTTGTTTGTCGGAAACCAACCAGTTAATTAAACTGTAGTTTTGATAATCAAATATGAATATGGTACAATATAGGTTTTAAATAGTTGGCAAAACATCACTCTTGCGTATATGTAAAAATTTGGGGGACCTAATCTTTTCTTGACAACCTAACTTATCCTTTTAGAAACTTCATATTGTATAATAATATTGTTGAGAATAAAGATTATCCACCACCACATTAGAAAGAAAAAATGAAGAATGGTCTTTTGTAGATTAGGAAAAATCTTAAGGCTGCTACTATGTAATGAATAGATTAATTAATAGTATTATTCCTAACAAATCAAATCTTCCACCACTCGTTTCCACTGAAATGTCCTCTACTCGATCTCTCTTTAAATAACAAATTCACAAGAGAAGAAAATATTAAAAAAAAAAAACAAGTATTAAAGAAACAATGGTACTTAGTTGATCATTCATCATCACACTCACCATCACCATCACCATCACCATCATCTTCCTCTTGCAAACTACTTAGACAAAAACAGCTTCGAGTCTGAGCCATCAACTCTCTTTTATTCTTCATTATCATCATCATCTTCCTATGGTCATCACCATCATCATCCTCGTCCTCATAGTCATCATTGTTATTATCTTCAATAGGTTCTTGGAGTGCAAGTAAAGGCATAGAGTTAGGGTTTTGCCACGAGTAGAAATTTGAAGCTGACATAGATCTTCCTCTCCTCCTTAGCTTATTAGCAATAAGCAATCTCCTTCTCTTGTTGAATGGATTCTCCACTTTCTCCAAATCCTTTACGTTGTTGCTCGCTGCTTCCATTAAATTCCCAAACGATTTTGATTTTCCCACGTAATGGTTTGACAATCCCCTCCTGAAATTAACAAAACATGTCAGTTAGTATTCAGACAAAACAAACCCAAAAGTTTCAATGCAATAATTCAATCTAAACACTCCGAAAAAAAAATCCAAAAATCAAGTATTTAATTAAGTGTTCTATGTTTTATACAACTCAGTCTTAAATTAACCACAATAGCAAATGGAACTTGCCAAGAAAAGTGTATAAGATCAAGATCATAGTAAACAAGAAAATTATAAATACTCTGGAGAGTTCATAATCTGATTACTAGATAAAATAATATTTTACAGAGATATATAAATTCAAAGGAAATAATTACTAAATATAATATTTATGGGTTTTTTTTTATTCAAACTAATATATTTCTGTTTCTTGAATAATAAATTGATGAAGAAAGAAAAGATGAAAACGTACTTAATCGGCAAAGAGTCTTCAAGAGAAGAACTAAACGAATCAAGTGTTCCTCTTTGGAACAAAACGGGGTCGTCTTCTTCCTCCTCCTCCTCGTTTTCACTGCTTTCTCCGATCGACGACGAGCTATCAGACGATTCCTCCGGCGAATTAGTATTCACCCTTAATCCGATCCCGATCTGCGATTCATCACCCAAAAACAGAGCCGCCGGAACAGCCTTATCCTGCGCCGAAACAACGCCATGATCTCTAACGTACGCCGCCATGCCGATTCCAAATGAAGAACCCACCATAACCTCCATTAAAATCTTCCGATCACGATCTCTTCTCAAACCTTCGACTCTTCGACCACGCTTGGTGCTCCGATATGATAAATCGCCGGCGATGTGCGTAGGTTTAGAGCTTTAAACGGCGCAAGTTACGAAGAAGAAGAAAGAGAAACAAAAGGAAAGGGCAAAACAACACTGATCGAGAAAAATGGAATAAAGATGCAAAATAAAAGGATCAATTCTCATTTTATATTTATAACGACAGTTTATCGTATTAATACGATTTACGTATATTTATACGTATTTAGTATTGTGATGGCACACATGTTCTAAATTTAGAATTGTCCGAGGCACGCTATCGGCGACTTTGACACCGTCTTGATGACCTGGCGATTTTTCATTGGTTTGATTTTGGACTTTTGCCGGATGTTTCGGTTTACTGTCTCCGTTTAATCTGATGTTGTCGTTGTACCGAAAGTTCGGTGGTCACTATCACACCAGATCTCGACCTTATCCAAATTGACTCATATTTACATTTACATGTTTCTTAAATTTTGAGATTTGTTGCACAAAAAAAGAAAAGAAAATAAAAGGAGATTTGTGAGATATTTGAAAAGGGAAACAATATTAAATAGATCAAATTTGATCGGATGGATAAATGATAGTAAATCTTTGGTTGGAAATAAAAGATGCTTATTTGCGTTATTAAAGTCAAAAAGATATACAAAACAATATATTCTTGTACATTTGCTTTATATTCTTAAATGGAAACTACTGTATTGAAAAAAATATTTGAAGTATCTGAATGGTTAATTTAGAACAAGTGGACAAAGTAAACCTTATCCCGTTTACTTTTGGGTACTACAATTAAAAATTAATATCGTTAATGATGCCAAAATATATATTAAAATGAAAATATGGAAGAAAAGAGTGCTAATGCTGGATTAGTGCGGAAGCAAGAACTTTGACTGGTCCAAAATGCGAATATGGATTAATTTTGAATTAATTATTAGCATATTAGTTTGCTGGGTCATGTTTAACCAAAAAAAATATTAAATAATCCAAACCCACCCATTCCATTTGTTATGGTTAATTCGTACGTACTTAAATGTTTTTTTTGCAACATCTTATAAGCATATGAGACCAATAGATTCTGATAGACCAGGTTATGTATCAAATCGTATTCAAATTTTCCAATCCTAAAATTTCAAGAGTTAGTTGTCTATAGTACAATTTCAAAGCAATAATTATTGTTTGACACTCTGATTCATGAGTTATTCATGAGTTATACTGACATCATATAATAATACTGTAAATGGAGGATTTCGACCAGTTAGATAAATCTAACCTTATCTTTTAAAGTGATAATCTTGTTTATGAAATGTGGCTAACTTGAGTCTATTAATTGTACCTAAAGGGTATCTTCCTCTTTCGCTTTACCTCTGGCAATTTATCTATAAAATTAATAATGGTGGACTATCAAATTAATTATAAAATCTATTTAGCTCTTAATTGTTTGTCTTTCGTCTAGTTAATAATTGGTCTGTGAGAGTTTTGTTTATAATTGGGCTGTGAAAGTTTTGTTTATAATTGGGCTGTGAAAGTTTACATCTTGACGATACTACTGAATAGGGCTGGGCAAAAAATAAATATATCCGAAACCCAAATCCTGAACCTGATCTGATCCAAAAATTTTGAATCGCATTCGATCCAAAGTTTTAAATATCTGAACAAATTTTAGACTTTAGAACTCGATCCAAACTGCTAACCGAATAAATATCCGAAATATTCAAAATATTATTATTATATATACAAATATTAATTATATTTAGATTTGATATAACTAAATTATATAAAATTACTATTATAAACTCAAAGATATCAATAATTTAAAGACTAAAATAATCAAATATATAAAATAACTAAAATATATGAAATTTTATAGTTATATTTGTGTAGATTTAATCAAATTTAACATTTTTTATTTATTTTTCTTTAATATTTCAGATATCCAAATCAGATCCCCATCCAAAACCGAATGAATCTAACTCAAAACTATGAAATTTCCAAATGGATATTTTACCTCTAAACCATAAATCCATAACATCCGAAATATCTAATCCAAATCCAGATGAGTACCCGAATATCAACCTTTTAATTACTGAAAAGAATTCGTAGTTTGACTCATATAATTTGAATATGTGAACTACTTATGTTACTAGGGTTAATGACGGGCTTCGCGCGTCTTGTTATTAATATTGTTTTTAATCATTTTGTTAATATATGTTTAAAATATTGACTTAAAACATATAGTTTTAATAATTGAATTAATATAATAATACTAATTATATATTATTTACATTTAACTATTCATAATATGTATTACATTTGTGGAGATCATTTTGGTCACTAAATTGATATTTTGAAAATAATTTTGTTATTCCTCCTTTATATTAAAGAAAGAGACTTTATTATATAGTGTAGTCCGTAATTTAACCTGTTTATAAATTATTATTCTTAGTATAATTTTTATTACTAATCTTATTTTTGATATCTATGACAGGTAATCTGAAATGCATATGTGAAACTGAACTTGGAATATTCTCTTAGTGTTGTTTGACAAAATATGCCTTAAAAATGGCCAAACAATAAATGGCTAATGTTGCTTTCAAGATCAATGTGAAGGTTAAATTGGAGAAAAACAATATAAACATATTAATACGAAATTGTATGTATATATTATTTTCTTTTAAAAATATTTATCAATACATGATTCGAAAGCCAGTGTCGGCTAATGAGAATTATTTGTATATAAATATATTTTTCTAAAAAATCTATTTAAAATATGTAAACAATACATGTCTAAATTTTTTTTTTAACATTAATATGAAGGTTGAATCTCATAAAATATATGTAAGGGATTTTCTGAAAATGTATACATTTTTATGTTTATAATAACATATTTTTAAATATATGTGGAGTTTGTTGTCAAAATGTTTATAAATTATATATTCGAATGAGAATTCTTGGAAGATGAGTAAACAATATCTGAAACGCATATCTTAACTTCGTTTTGATATTGTCTCTGAGTGGAGTTTGTTGACAAATGAATAGCATGCATATTAGACATATAAGTGCGTTATACATATCATACACGTGTATTAATATTGAGTACATGTTGCATATATAGTATATTCTTTATATGCCCATTTTTTCTATAAAGTAACCGATCAAAGTAAACCTTTTACATTGCTTATATCTCATGACATTTTAGAAAAACTATTATATAATGGCAGGAAATAGTCAACAAAATGAAAAATTTTCATCGAATCCTTTTATGGCAATTTGTCCTCGTAAACATCCTTGTCATTCTTCACACATAGAAGAAGTTTCTGATTTTACGTCATTTAACCAAATTACGCGTCTTAAAATCCCTTGTTGTTTGATTAAGAAGTTGCCTCTACATCAACAAAAAGTTGTGATGAGTGTCTATTTTGACCCATTTTAATTATTGTTTTACTTGTCTTATTGAGTCTAGAAGTTAGGTTTTGTGTTCTTTTGGTCGGTTTTAGTTTCTTTTCAGGTTTTCACTTCCTTTGAGCTAAAATGTGTAAAATGGAGCAACTTTGGACCTTTTTTACACATTCTTGGATTTTGGAGACATCCTGGATCGATTGATCCTGAAGAGGATCGACCAAGCATGACAAAGATCGACCGATCCCGAAGCAGATCGGTCAGTCAAAGGAATCTATGAGGTGGCACGGATCAGAGGAAGAAGATCGATCGATCCAAGTAGGATCGATCGATCCCAGTCACGAATATTCTCCAAATCACACATTAACTCCGAGTTTTTACCTAGAAGACACTCTATAAATAAGACTCATTTCTTGAGCAGCCAGAGAGATCTAGACACTCAATTTACTGTTACTCTGCCATTTTTATTTCTCATTTCAGATCTGTAATTTTTACATTGCTTTTTCTGATCTATAAAGTTTTCATTGCATTTTCAAGATCTACAATCTGTTTTCATCTCTTTCTTTGTGTGTTTCAACCATACAACATAATGATCTATCAACCAATTGCCATGGTTGAGTAGATCTATATGCAGGGAGATGGGATTTATTCAAAAAGATTTAATGTTTAATTAGGTTATTACTATAGATTAGAATTATGGTTAATAGATCTCTACTTCTATGAATCAAATGTTTTTGTTAGGTTGACGAATCTATCAAATGATTCATAGAGTTTTATAGTACAGCTAGCATTGGCTATTCTACCCGGAATCTATAGTTTGTAGGCTTGATTTCCAGATTTCTAAGAGTTGAAGCTGGATCTACAAGTGAACTCTATCAAACTAGGCCGAAATATGCTATCATAGGGTTCTAGCGGATTTATGATAGAATAATATTTGCTTTTATTAAAAAGATTTATTTTGGTACTTTGTTTGTGTTCTAGATCTATATCATTTAATTGATAATCCGGTTAGATATCCTTTTTATTTATTTAAATCCCTGCGATTTCCTAGATCCCAACATTTGTTTGAAATTGATTTCTTTCCATATTTACTTTATTTGGATTTTATTCGGATTTGATTTTCTGTGACAAAAACTTTCCATATTTTCATCCTAACTCTGTTTAGATTTAAGGAGCTATAGTGCTTTTACTCTATGTGGATCGATCCCACCACTATACTGCCGTGCACAACCGTGCACTTGCGGAGTTTAAATGTTGGGTAAAACCTGATGCATAAAACATTACATCAAGTTTTTGGTGCCGTTGCCGGGGACTAATTGTAACATTTAGATTTAAGTTTTTAAACCTAGTCTAGGATATTTTTATTTTCTGCATTTTTATTTACGTCTCTGTGATCGACCGATCCCCATAAGATCGAGCGATCCTACTTCTTGCACGATCGACCGATCCCTAAAGATCGAGCGATCCTTCTTTGTGCAAGATTGATCAATCCCTCTTTGATCATTCGATCCTTTTTCTCTCAAGATCGATCGATCCCTTCCAAGATCGATCGATCCCAAAGCCTTTTTCCGGATCTGATTTTCAAACTTCTTTGCTTCTCAGGTGTATGCAAGTAAGGAGAAAGGCTTCTAAAGATCTACAAGACTTGAGCATAGAAGAGTTGACTAGGAAGTTCACAAGGAAGATCAAGGAAACAAAGAAAAACAAAACCACAAGGAAAGCAAAAGATAAGGTTAATATGGCTGATCTTAACAACCTTAGAAACATTCCCCCTGTTGTTGATGGTGAGAATGCAGATGCAGTTCGGCAGAGAGAGGGTCAGGATAATAGAGGACCTCTCAATGATGCTGGAGCTGCTGGGGTTGGCATAAATGCTGTGCCAGGACTGCAAGTCCCGCCATGCAGGGTTACCTTAGGTGAGCAAGATGCCCCGCACGCCTACTATAGGAACCGATCTGCTATCATTCCCCCTCCTATCCAGAGGCAAGATTATGAGATTAAACCTCAAATAATCTCCCTGGTTAAACATAATCAATTCCATGGGCTATCTAACGAGAACCCAATAGACAATATTGATATCTTTGAGGAGATCTGTAGTACCACCAAAGCCAACGGAGTTCCCCAAGAATACCTTTGTTGTAGGATATTTTCCTTTTCCCTTGATAATAAGGCTCATAGATGGCTGAAATTTTTGAGTCCCAGATCTATCACAAGTTGGGGTGAAAGCCGAGCTGCTTTCATTCAGCAGTTCTTCACCAAAGCTAAATCCGCAGCAAAAAACAAAATAGCCACATTCCGCCAAGCTGGTACCGAGTCCTTCTATGAAGCTTGGGAACGCTATAAGGAATATCTAAGGGACTATCCCCCTCGGAGCTACACCGAGTTGGACAGGATGAACTTCTTTTACAATGGGTTGAAATGAAATATCAAATGGCTATGGACACAGCCAGTCGGGGAGACTTCATGAGCAACACGCTGGAGGAAGCAATGGAGCTCACTAAAAACCTGGCAGCAAGCTATTCAAACAGATCTTCTGACTATGATAGGAGAGTCAACCCCACTCGGGTGAGTGATAAGATCATAGAGGAGCTTAATGCTAAGGTGGACATTCTGATGAGAGCTCAAAAGAGATCTGTTAATCTCTTGGAAAGTGATGAGTTCAATGATGAGGAGGATCAAACTGAGGAGATCAACTTTCTCGGTGGACAGAGAAACTACAAAAACCGGGGTTTTAACCCGAATTTTAGGAACCATCCTAACCTGTCCTACCGCAGCACTAATGTTGAGAACCCCGGAGATCAGTTTTATCCATCTCGGAGTACTCAAAACCAAGGGAATTCCAAAACAATGCTGGTTATGGTAAAATGGGATTCAATTCTCAATCCGGAAATGCGGGTTCAATGGATAGAATTGATTCTTTTTTCCGACAAATCATGGAAGGACATAAGAAATTCGCTGGGGATATCAACGCTAAGGTTGACAGAGTTTATGAGAATCTCAATGGAAAATTTGATGCCTTAGGAACTCACGTAAGGGTTTTAGAAAACCAAGTTGTTCAAACTTTTGAGAAAAATAGGTCCCCAACCAGAACTTTCCCAGGAAAACCTGAAAACAACCCCAACGAATCTCTACACTTTGTTGAACTTAGAAGCGGAAAACGCGCTGTCCCAAAAAGCTATCCTGTTAGAGGAGATAAGACGATCATTTATCTGTCTGACGATGAAGAAGACGATTTCTTCAATGATGACATAGAAGATAGCTTTTACAACAGGGAGCTGACGATTCCTGAAGAACCTGAAACGTAGGAAAACAGAAGTGATCACTCCATGGATGATGAGATAGAAGAAGCAGAGCGTTATTACGCTAATCTCAGAGAGATGGAAATAGATCAAGAGCGGTCAAACCCCAGTGAAACCGATAAATCCTCTATGTCGAAAGACCATGATTTCCCAACCGAACCCATTAAATCAATCACGGAATTTTCAGCACCCTCTGAAAAGAAATTACCACCGATCCCTAACTCTACCTACCATGAATTTGATAAGTGGAAATGTGAAAAGATAGCTAAAGAGATGAGAGTTAGACTACCCTTTCCAGAGGTCTACTCAATGATTCACTTAATGGAAGATCAATTAAAGAAAAATTTCACTGGGGAATCCACTATTAAGGACTCCGTGAATTTCCTAAGGGAAAATTGCGATGAGAAAATGCACAAAAAACTTCCAAAGAAACTAGGAGATCCCGAGATATTCATCATGTCATGCACCATTGGAGATACATGTTTCAAAAGCAGCTTGGTGGATTTGGAAGCAAGTATTAACGTACTACCACTCTCTATTTTGCATAAGCTTGGACTGCTAACTATGCAGCAAACCGCCAAGAAATTAACCATGGCTGATGGAACAACTCGGAGACCACACGGAATCCTAATTGATATCCCGATATTGGTAGGCTCGTGCTACATACTTGCTGATTTCATGGTTTTAGACTTGGACGATAATGGTACTGACCTTATCCTAGGACGTCTTTTCTTTGCTACACCTGGAGTATCCATAAATGTACCAAAACAAAGGATAAAAATCCGCCTCAGAAAAACAGTTGTGAAACTTTACGTTGAGACCGTCGATATGCAACCTACCGTCAATGGTCAAACATTTGTGATTAACAATTTTGATGCTATCAATGTTGTTCACTTAGTGAACGAGATCTTGGAAGTTTCCACAACTGAGAGAGTTCTAGAAATCAAAGAGCAAAACCCCCCTGAGATCAATTAATCCAAAGGTGGGATCGATCAATCCAGCGATGAGAGCCAATGTATTCTCGATAAGAAGATCGATCTGGATTCCGCCAGGATCGACCCGCAGGGTGAGATCGATCGATCTCACTTCCCTGATACTGATTTTAAAATTGGGGAAGATCGACCGATCCAGGTCGAGATGGATCGATAGTTTAGAAATCAGGGAGAGGCAGAAAAAAATAACTCCTAAGAAGATGAATCCTGTCACAGAGAACAAGGTTGATGAGATAGTTGGTGAATGGGGAGCAATGTTACCTTTTGAGGAAATCAAGTCTGTGTTACCTTTGATGGCAGATTTCACTTTGGATATCCTTGCCGGTAGGATTACACTTTAAGGAGCAACTGACTACCTCCAGGATTACCTAAACAATAAGAGGCAGGATAAACTTCCCCCAAAAAGAGAAGATCCAGGTGATTTCCATATTCCCATCAAAATTGGAAGGACTCTTTTAAGGAATTGCTTGATAGAAACTGAAGCTAGTATAAATGTCATATCGCTCAAGAATGCAAGGTTATTGTGTCTAAAACACATGGTACCAACCAAGTCCCAAATAGAATTGGTTGATGGACCACTCCAAAACCCTCTAGGGATCATATCCAACATACCAACTCTTATGGGTGGAAGCTATGTTCTGATAGACATCTTTGTGCTGGATATGAACTGCGATGAACCAGATCTAATCTTAGGACGGAAATTCCTAGTGACCGCCCACGCATCTATCAGCATACCCAAAAGAAGAATAAAGCTGCGAGTTGCGGACAAGGTCATATGCTTTCCCATTGAGACTATCAAGAGATACCCAATTGCGCTTTGTCAAACTCCCACTGTGAAGGATGAGGAGGATACCATTCCTCCAATGAACCCAGAACCCAATTGAAATAAAATTAAGTCAAGCTAGTGACTTTGTATAAACAAGCGCTGGTTGGGAGGCAACCCAACATGTTTTTCTAAAAATTTCTTTTTTCTTTTTGCTTTTGAATTAATAAAACTATTTTATTTTATTTCTCTTCAGTTATTTCAATTTATTTATTTTCCAAATTAAGATACGATGATGTTTTTGTGTTGAGCTGACTGAAAACAGGTGCAAAACGCAGAAGATGCGAATTTCAAGAAGTTTCAGTACGCTGGGATCGACCGATCCTACCCAGATCGATCGATTCCTGAGACAAGAAAAGCTGAAAACCGGTTCATGTACAGACCTATCCTTTGGAAATCTGAATGATCCAGCGTTGGTTCTATCTACTTGGACCTTTAACTTGGACTAATCTTTTCACTTAGGGGCTCAATATCGCAAAAGGAATCATATACATCTGGAGTTCACCCCATTCTTATTGGAGCTCTAGATGGCCAAGCTCATTTTTAGTTTGGTTCCACACCTTTACACCCTTTTTCATTCAGACCCCCGTCCTCTTTCGCAACATTAGGAGCATGTGCAACCAAGTGCAAAAACTACGGAGTATGAGAGCCAGTACAACCAAATGTTCTAATGATTTTCGAGTAAGCTTTCTAGTATCAGTTCTTCATCTATATTAGTTTGAGTTGACTATTGGTGCAGTTCTAGTAGGATTGATGTACATGGTTAGAACTGGTTCCAACTTCCCCTTCTTAGAAAAAAATGCTCTGGGATCGACCGATCCTACCTTGATCGATCGATCCCGTCTCATCCCGAGACTCTATTTAAAAAAAAAGAAAAAGATAAGGGAAAGAAGTCTGAAGGAACCAGAATAAAACCTTTTATTTATTTAGCTAGTTATTTGCTTCTGTTATCTATTTTATTTTAGCACCAATAGCAACTATATTAGGATCATTATATAGAAGCTTACTTGGGATCCAAGGTTTGGGAGGTTGTGCACCATCTTTGGTTCCCGTCTCACTGTGATTTTGCGCATTGGCTTGCACCAGAGATCATCTATCATGCCTAACCATCACCCTTAAAATGCCCCCCCCCCCGTTAGTAGCCCTTAGCGATTTTGACTCCCTTTGTGAGACTGCATGCAACACTTAATGAATGTTAAAGGGCCAACAATGGAGATTTCAGAAGTTCCCTTGGATCTCGAATGCTAGAGTACGGTAATGTGTGCTATGCTTATGGTAAAGTACATGTTGCACTGCTAAAGTTTGATTAACCTTTCACAAGGTTTCTTCTTGGTTTACATGATCAACGTGATGGATTTATAAAGCTAAGCGTAAGTTCCCATTTTTCAAACTTCCACTTCTGTACTTTGTTTCATTGTCTTATTTCTTACTTGAGGACTAGCAAGAATTAAAGTCTGGGGGTGTGATGAGTGTCTATTTTGACCCATTTTATTATTCTTTTACTTGTCTTATTGAGTCTAGAAGTTAGGTTTTGTGTTCTTTTGGTCGGTTTTAGTGTCTTTTCAAGTTTTCACTTCCTTGGAGCTAAAATATGCAAAATGGAGCAACTTTGGATATTTTTACACATTATTGGATTTTGGAGACATCCTGGATCGATCGATCCTGAAGAGGATCGACCAAGCATGATGAGGATCGACCGATCCTGAAGCAGATCGGTCAGTCAAAGGAATCTATGAGGTGGCATGGATCAGAGGAAGAAGATCGATCGATCCCAGTCATGAATATTCTCCAAACACTACAAGAATATTGATTATTCATAGCACTAAAAATATAGCAGTTGGTGTGGTTATGCTATAATAGAGTTAACCCTGCATTTTTGATAGTGTTTGTAAATATTGAAACACTATGTATTGTTTTTATAAAAAAAAAATCAAGAGAAGTGATTTTTTCGTGTATACGTTTTAATAACACCACTTTATATTGCATATATACCGAATAAACGCTACATATAAGTTAACCGCAAAAATATTAAAATAAACCGTGCTAAATTAAATTTTAGATTTTTCTCCAAAGGAAAATCAATTGTTTTTCTTCCTTCACTCTTAACTAAGGAATGTTGTTTTGCCTCCTTCCTCACTCTTGTACTCTCTTCCTCTGTAACTCCATCGATATTCAACTCTCAGATCCATAAAAATTTTGCCTCTCACCTCGATTTTTCATCTTCTACTAGGCCACTCAAGGTTGCCTCTGACTGTTATCTCTCACATACACCTCTCACCGTTGCTTCTCACTCTTCTCACCGTCACCTTTACCAGTCGCTTCTTACTCCTAATCTCACTCTCGCCTCATTAACTCTCGATTTCAAGCTCAGACAGTGTAAAGTTTGTTGTCTTCTTTCATAATCGAAAGACATTGATAGATTTAGGGTTTCTTAATTCCTAACTGAATAGTTTGCTACTTTACAGGAAGAATTCAATTCAAAGGCTTTTTTTACAGTTAAAGGTATTTCAAATTGAACTCTAGATTTGTGCTTCGGATTTGTTTGTTATGGTTCACCATAACACATCTCAAGACAAATAGACAATCTCAAAGACTTACCAATTTATTGAATTTATCAGAATACGGTGTAACAGTTAATGTCACAAAGCGGTTTTGGCTTGCCGAAGATGAAGCTCTACTCCTTTAGCATTCCCTTAAGCAGATTTTGTCTTTGATGTTCTCCTCTTCACTCTCCTCCTTTACAATGATGTCCTCTCTGCACTTGTCTTTAACGCTCTTCGTCTCTTCACTTTCCTCGGCTTCACTACTCTCTTCTCCACTGTTCGGATCTGTCAACAGAGAATTTACATCGGTACCTTCTGAACACTCTACAAGCCTTGTGTTACTGTTGGTTTCTTCTGCAGAGCACAAACATAGAACATGTTTTCCCTCGGTTCTAACCAGTTTAAACCTGAAGAAACTTCTAGCTTTTAACTTATTTGCATAGCAGAAACTTTTCCAGCCTGGTGAGATAACAGTAACGTCGTTTGACTTATGGTATTTCAAATTAGATTAAGTTTTAGAAACTGCAAATATAAGCATATACTCTAGATTTGTGTTTCGGATTTGGTTGTTAAATGTTTTGATTATAGTTTTTATTTATTGGCCCCTCAATCGGAATTATGTTTGAAGTGGTTTGTTTGTTTGAGTTAATCTCATTGCTTGTAGAGTTCTATGTCCTTTTGTTCCTTTACCTGAGAGTGTTAACATATAATGAACGATGTTCTTTCCAAGTATTTCAAGACAATTTATGATGTGTTATTACTACTGTATGCTTCTATATCGTGTTCAACCCTCTATGAGTTTCAGTTTCATGGTACTAGGCATATTTGAGCATTGTCATATATTGATCTGTTTTGATTAGAGTTTTCATTTAGTAGTCTGTTTTGCTTTATTGATATGTTTTGATATATTGATCTGTTTTGATTTCTCCAGCTAGAGAAATGGATGCAGACGGAGATGTAGAGGGAGCTACATTTGGTTAACTGATGTGATGAGTCAGTTTCTGATTACTGTGTTACATCGTTTCTTGCTATATCTGCTGGGATTCAGACCATTGTTTTGGTTCCCATTGAATATTGATATTGGTGTTGCTGAGTTATGCGCTACTACATTTTTGCCCGAGAGTGAATAATCAATGTTTGTCTATAAGATCATTATTTTTGAGTAATTTTCTCTCTGTTCGGGCAGTTGATATAGCTGAAAATATTGAAAACAAAATATAAGCTGATCTTGGGGTTCTCTGTGGGTTGAATCGAGGAAGTAGTGAAGTAAATGTGACTTAAGTATTGAATGTGTTTTTTTTTGTTAATTAATATTACTGTTCAAAATCAATAAAGAATATCACCATTATGCAAATGCAACCAAAAATTAAAATTATAAAATTATAATTTTGTTAGTTATATTAACAATATAAATATAATTAATTTTCCTGAATTAATAAATTAATGATTTAAATATAGAGATTCACATTTGTAAGATTTTTTTTATCATCATGAAAGAAAAAAACAATTTTTAAGAAAACAATATACCAAATTATTGTTTCATACTATAGATATAAAATAGAATATAAAACTATTAAAAATACAAAATAAAAAGAAAAGTCAATGAGTTATTGATTTATAGTTTAGGACACAGAGTTTGAGGTTTAGGATATAGGATTTAGGGTTTAGGGTTTGAGGTTTAGGGTATGGGGTTTGCAATATAATTTTTTATAATTTTGTTAACAATAGAAATATAAAAAAGGATTAATGAGTGTTCGAAATAAATTTATATTTAATTATTTTCTAATTTCTAAACTCTAATCCTAAATCTTAAAACTTAAATCACAAACCTAAAATTGAGCTATGCCTTACACTTTACACCTAAACATAAAAACTAAATCAAAAACTATAACCAAGATATAATGATTTTTCAACTGAAGTTAATTATAAGTGAGATACACTATGTTGTAAAAAACTATTTTTAGGATATATTATAGTTTGTCATCCATTAATTTACTAAATATTGGAAAATTAATATACTCATTAAAAACAAATAAATAATGGAAATAAAGAAGACTAGCTTTCTGATTGGCTAATCTATAGTTGCAAGGATTACACTTCTTTTATTATCTATCGTTTATTAGATAAAAATCTAACGGACACACACTTCCTATTGATCTTATTGTTTTATGCCTCCTTCTTTCTTTTTTTTTTCTCACGCCTCTTCTCTTCCTTTTTTTTTTGTCATCACCTCTTCTCTTCCTCCTTTGCACACTCTCAAAATAATCTTATTTTTTATTTACAGAGAACTGATAAAATCCATCTATGGAACCTGCAGATTCTTCATCACCACCGGATTTTGAAATTGGGTCAGTTTCTTTTAGATCTACAGAACTTGCTGTTAATTTCGTTTATATATCTGCAACCTCTCCTCTGCTCTCGGAAGGTCTATAATCAAATTTCTCTCTTTTGATTTTACAGGAACATATGAATTTGTCTTGAATGATACGATCTTTGGGCTGATGCTTTGATTTAGGGTTTTTCGAAATCTGGGATTTTGAATTAGTTGCTTCAGTCGTTGAAATAGGGTTTTCTGATTACAATGAGGAAGCTGCAAATCATGCTCTGATTTACAGTTACAAGGATGCTCTAGTTATGGATTGTGTTTGTTATTATGCTGAGTATTAGCGATGGAGGGATGTCATTTCAAATTTTCTGAGTTTTCTCAATGTAAGTGAGTTTTGTAATATCCTCAAAATCAGTTATGAGATAGCAAAGATCTGGGGTTTTTTTATTAGTAGATTTCGTGTTTTATTCTTGTGTTTATGATAATCCGTGTTCATTTTTATAGATTTTGGATAAGAGAAAGCTCTCTTGCTCTCTCAAGTTTAATGCACATGAAGATTACATTTCTGGCATGACCTCTGCATCTGATTCAATGAAGCTAGTGGCAACAAGGTTTAGATTTTTGCATTAGGAAGCTTGTTATACCGAAGAGTCTTTAAATACAAGAGTTGTTAGAACTTATTTTTTAATTTTGTATTTTTTACTTTGTAAGATATAAGATATGAATAAAATATTTATTTTTTCTTTTTAATATGAAATGAACTGGAATCCAAAAACTAATATCAATATTCATAATATTACAGTATTACCCAATATTATTCATAAAACAGAAATAAAACCAAAACAAATATTGCATAATAAAAGTGCTATTTTAATAGGATATATTTCATAATATAATTGCCATTTTAGTATAATATATTTCATAATACAAATGTTATTTTAATTGATGAAATTGCATGTTACAAATGCTATTGAAATAGTACAAATAACAGTTCAAAAACGCTGAAAGTATATAACTAATAACAAAATATACTCGCTATTAAATGCGAAAATATTACATTATGAACACACTATGATATCTAACAATATAATAGCAAAACGAAAAACCGCTATGTTTAATCTCTCGACCTATTATCATGATCGCTACGATAGCGCATCAAAACTGATTGTATCTTTAAATAGCATTGTACAGGCGCTAAGAATACTCAATATTCTTGTAGTGAAATCACACATTAACTCTGAGTTTTAACCTAGAAGACACTCTATAAATAAGGCTCATTTCCTGAGCGGCATGAGAGACCTAGACACGAAATTTACTGTTACTCTGCCATTTTTATTTCTCATTTCATATCTGTAATTTTTACATTGGTTTTTCTCAGATCTATAAAGTTTTCATTGCATTTTCAAGAACTACAATCTGTTTTCATCTCTTTCTTTGTGTTTTCAACCATACAACATAATGATCTATCAACCGATTGCCATGGTTGAGTAGATCTATATGTTAGGAGATAGGATTTATTCAAAGGGATTTAATGTTTAATTAGGTTATTGTTATAGATTAGAATTATGGTTAATAGATCTCTACTTCTATGAATCAAATGCTTTTGTTAGGTTGACGAATCTTAAATCCTTGCGATTTCTCAAATCCCAACATTTGTTTTAAATTGATTTATTTCTATATTTACTTTATTCGGATTTTATTCGGATTTGATTTTTGTGACAAAAACTTTTCATATTTTCATCATAGCTCTGTTTAAATCTAAGGATCTATAGTGTTCTTCTCTTTGTAGATCTAAGGATCTACTGCCGTGCACAACCGTGCACTTGTGGAGTTTAGATGCATAAAACATCACATCAAGTTGCTATTAGTTTCATGGAAAGAGTATGTTTAATTATTGTTTTATTATTATTAGAAGATATTGTCAATCAGTATATCCAATGAATATGTTATATATAATTTTTTATCTTTTTAGCTAATGGCTAACCACGTATGGATCGAAAATGAGAGGGAGATTCTAAGAGCTAAAATGAGGGAACAGGAAGCACGCATTGATCAGATTTCACGTGAAATTGGTATCCTCGAACCTTCACCCTATGCATGGCTTGCTTTAGAATCTGAAGAGTTTGATTATAAGATTTCGTATTGTGTTAAGGTTATGATTAAGCAGTTAGACAATAACGTTAGTTTGTCCTGTGAGGATGCTTAATTACTATGTTGGAAAGTGTTAAATTACTATGTTAAATTCTGTATATTTTAGTCTGTAGGTTTAATTAATCTCTTTCATTCTACATGTTTAGTTAATGTATAATTACGATGTTAAAGTATATTTAGTAAAAAGTTCAAATCAAACGCATTAACAATTTGTACATGTTAATATGCTTAGTAGTTTAATTGATACTGAATTATAATATAAGTGATTATTTTGTGACAAATGTCAAAATTTGTTGACTTTCTTTAGTACACTAAACATCCAGAATAGAAAATATATTTTTAATATTGATTTGAATATCAGAAAAAGTTGATATGCATATAATTTATATAAATATATCATAATGAAAATATACGTAGATTTTGGAAAAATGTATTGAATGCATATTAGTCATAGTGTACAAAAAATTATTTGGGTCGAAAATGATTAATTAGAAGCATTACAATAGGGTAAGAACAATGGTTTACCACGATCAAGAATGCCTTCAAGATAGATAACATGTGTATTTTATAGTAAGGGTATATTTGGTATTTTCAATTCTGATCTTAAAATATGTGTCAAACATTAAAAAATGTATTAATTTAATTTTAATATTTATTAATATTACGTATATTTTTAAATTATTTAAGATTGATAATATAAATCTGTTATTAATAGATACCCCTTCTGTTTTTTTTTGTAGTTTTAGCGTTTTTTTTGTTACAAAAAAGTATTGTTCTTAGTTTCCTAGATATAAATGATCAATACTTTACATTAATACCCTTGTGTTATTAAAATTAATTTTGGTCTCAAAGCTCAAAAACCCAAAATGATTAAATAAACATGAGGTTACAATAGATATTATATTTGTTTTCTTAAATTGTGTGAAAAACTCTAAAACAACAAATAAAAAGAAACGAATGAAGTATAGCTTAATAAATGTAAGTATTCATCACCAAATGTTCTTGGTCTAGTGGTTTCATCTTGAGAGAATAATCCTTTGTTTGTTTAGTGGCAGCGATCGATTCTCCCTTAAGTATGAAAATATATGTAATAGAATAAAACACCATTTCTCTCTCATATCTGAAGACAACAATTTCACCCATGGATTGGGATAATGTCTTCAGATTTGATAGAGGAATGGTATTTTATTCTATTACAGTTTTGGGACCAGATAGTGTGAGATTCAATATTATTCATGTCATAACATCAAAGATGATAGTAATGATCATACCAGAATTGGTAATCTTTTACTCTATGAAATGTTACTCGAAAAAAGAATATGTATTCTTAAAACAATAAAAAACATTTAAAAAGTTTTAAATATTTTAACTATGAAAGTACTTAACAAAACCATTCCAATATACATCTTAAAATTACCATATATATAAATAGTACATAAAAATGAAAAAAAAAATGTCTTATGAGAAACTTTCCACATATTTAAAATAATAATAAAAGACGACGATAAAAAGACTTTATACTTTAATTAATTTTCAAAATAACTTTTACTTAATTTCTTAAAATTATTTTAAGATTTTTTTCATAATTGTTTTAAAGTATATGTATGTACATTAGAATTTCAGAACTTTGAAAAACTTAAGACAAAATAATTCATAATAAAACTCGCGCATAACAATTATTATGTGTTTTCATTTTTGAAATTTTATGAAGAATCCACATTTATATAATTCTTAAACCTCTCAGTTACATGTTCGAAAGTTTGAAATGGAGATTGAATATGACTTCAACTTATTGCAAATAAAACTAGAATGATCGAATGAAAATTTCCATAAACAGAAAGCAAAAGTAAAAATACATGGAAAAAACTATTATGTATGATATTAATTTTCGTTATGTTGATGTGTAATAATGGAAAAATCCCTTTTATTTTCTCTTATATTTTTTTATTTTTTTTATTTTTTTGTCATACTTAATAAAAAACGACAGTGAGAATTAAACGTCTAAAAGAAGATAATTAGTTACTCAGGTCATCCTACAAAAAATATAAAGTCTACAGGTATTATAAAATATAAATTTTATTCATAGATGGATTGCATTCATGAAAAATATCAGTTATATTATATATTTTATAGATTCGGATGGTTAACAATATATGAATCGCATATCTTAACTTCATCTTGATATTGTCTCTGAGTACTTTGTTATAAAAAATACATTAAAAATAGGTAAACAATACACGACTAATTGTTTGGTCAATTTCTAAGTCAATAATCTTCTGGGCCACTAAACTGATATTTGGATAATGAGTATGTTATCCTTCTCGATAGAAGGAAAAGAAACTTTTGTTTTGGGCCATAAATATTTTATTTGGACCATTACAATATGCTATGTAAGGAAAATTGGCATTGTTATTGGCAATATATGTTAGTGTTTCTGTTGAAATATGTGTTCCAGATGAGTAAACAATATGAAGGTTGATTTGCACTTAAAATTTGATATTAAAATTTGATCTAATAGTTTCAATATTAATTTTTTTTAATAATCGCACGGCATATATTTATATATGTTTACGAAATAACAATAATGAATTTTTAGTTTTCCAAGAATATTTTAAGTTTATAAGTTAGAAAAAAGTTAATTAATAGTTTTGGGTAAATATAATTTGTCAAGAAAAGTAATTCCCGATTATATGTTTCTGATTTACAGTATTCCATATCACGATGTTTCTGATGACAATTATGGATAGATATACACGTATTTGTCTTATCATAATCAAATCAAAGTTCTATGATGTAAGTCCCATCTTACCTACATATAATTATATATACATATTATACATAAATATACATATTTTTCATTATTTTTGTGAAGAAAAATATTGTAAAATTTGAATATGTTTTTGAAAATGTGTCAATAGTCTTATTTTATTAAAAAAATTAAATTTATTAAACATACATTGTAAGGTTAATTTTCTATAATATTATAATATGATAATTATTTACTGATTTTTTAACTAAATATATTTAAAAGATAATATGTACATACATATAAATTTATTACATTTTCCACAAATAAACTATATATAAAACTAATGGAAATACTGAGTTAACCTACACAATTCATAATCCCAAATACAAACTGGACAAGCATCATTAACACATACTCCCTCTGTTCCTAAAAGATCATATTTTTAGGTTTTTCACAGATTTTAAGAAACTCTCTAAAATGATAATTTTAACCTTGTCTTTATTAAATAAAAAATTTAGTTAATAAAATGATGAGAAACAAATAAGGGTATACTAGGAAATTTAAAAGTAATTATGCATTGGAAATGGAGAAATAGGATAATTTTGAAACAAAAAGTTTTTCTAGAAATAGTATCTTTTAGGAACGGAGGAAGTATATCAGTATCTGAACCATAAGGACACCAACCCATATTCTGACGCAGAGTTCGTCCATCACAATTGCAGTTTTTTTTAAAGTACATGCTCTTAAGAATTTTACCTCTTTCATTTCCCCACCACGTCCAAGCAGACTGAACTTGGTCGTTAAAACTTTGAAATTTGACTCTATGAATTGAAAGCTTTTCCTCTATTAGTAAAGTAGATAAAATATTAAGACCTTTGTCGTATTGTTCACCTCCTTGACATAGAAAAATCAACCTTAGAACATATGTGGCTAATTCATGCTTAAACAGAATCGCCTTGTCGAATTGCTGAATTCCTTTCTCCCGTTTCCGTTCATCGCTTCTCAAATGAAAGAAATTAATGAGACATTTTCTATAGAAAGCCTCACGATTATCATCTCTCCGACATTTCTTCATAAACTTCATAAACCTTCGACAATTCATTCTATGAGGAACAGGGAATAGAGGTATTTGGTGGAGAGAAAGTTTTTTTCTAAGAACTCCGCTGTTGACAGTGTTGTATTAATCTTTTGATACCAGCTCTATTTTTCCTATATGAGCTAAGGACTCCTCTGCTATGTCGCCCAGGATTTTATATAAAATATCATAAGGTAGAGAAAATATTGTTATTGGTTTCTCTGTTTTTTTATATTTAGACTGAGAACACTCACCAACTGAATCAATGATAAAAAAGCTTAATAGATTGTTTGAGATTTGTAGAATATATGATCGAGATGGTGAAGAAGATAAGTATGAAAGTGAAACTGTACTTTATATAAACACCTCGAACAATATACTAATAGAGATAAATTTTATAAAGAGACGCTTTGGTTTTATAAAACAAAAAAGAAAGAAAATTAATAATTGATTAAACAAATTATTAACACCATTTGTTTAAAATAAATTATATATATATATATATATATATGTGGTTGCAATTGAAACAAAAAAGGTAATAATTAAACTCTAAACTCTATGTTTTCGTAGGATAAAACTGTATCAGAAGTATACAAAGTCAATAAAAACTCTCGCCAAAGTAATTTCATTTATAATCCCTCTTTATATAAAAAAGTATGATTTATTGAGTTTTTAACCAGTATTAAGAAAATTAATAAATGATCATAGAGAATAACAAAAAGTTAATCTTAAATTACTTTTACTCTATTAATTGGGTTTTTGACCTCCTTATTCTAAATGCATAAATTAATTATTTATTGTAAAAGTAAAAAATTAAATAATAATTGATCTTGAAAATAAAAATGCATTAAATATCTATGCACTTTTCTAATAAATTTTAATTTAATATAACTAAAAATCTTTAAAAGAATTATTTATGTTGCTTTTGATGTAATAAAGTGACTAATGGTGACTTTGGTTTAGAAAAAGTAATTTTCTTAATAAGTGTGCTTTTAGCCAAAAATTCTAATAATTTGGAACAGATGGAGTAGAAGAAAACTTTGCTAACCTTTTATTAGTCCTCGTAACGTACAATAATAAAATGTGACTTTTCAAGCAAGCGGTTTATCTTCCATACATGTTTTCAAGCAAGCGATTTATCTTCCATACATAATTACTCATGCTAATAATTTTGAGAGAGATACTTTAGTACCTCGACTGAAAGGAAATAAGATAAAAAATGGCTAAATAATAAAAAAAATAATATAACAATATCGTAATTTTTAACAATACTTTAATCGTAATTCATTAGACTTGTGTAAGTATGTAAGATGACTTTGTGTACTTTATATAATTAAATATTGATTATATATGAGGAAATCTTATAAATCGCATTATTCACTTAAAAGAACAATGGTGTTTTCAAGAATGCATAGAAATACTATCAACAAATCTTCTAAATAATTATACTAATATAATGAAATCATTATAATTAATAGATCTTGCTAAGACTTATGATGAACATAAATTACAAATAAAATTATAATACTATTACAGTTTACAATTATATCTTACAATAAAACAACATAATTGACAAGATAAATTTTAAAGCTTAAATAACTTTAAACATATTTAAGTAATTTAGTTATTTCATAATCCCAAATACAAATAGGGCAAGCATCACTAAAATGTATATCGTTATTTATATCTGTACCATCAGCAATTCGACGCATAGTTAGAATCAGAGTTCGTCCATCACAATAGCAGTTTTTTTAATATACATGCTCTTAAGAATCTTACCTCTTTCTATTCCCCACCACGTCCATTTAGAACGTACTTGATCGCGTAAGCTTCTTACTTTAACTCTTACAGTTGAAAGCATTTGCTCTCTTACCAAATAAGATAGAATATGGAGACCTTTGTCGAACTCTTCACCTCCTTGGCAAAGAAAAACAACCACTAAGACATATGTTGCTAATTCGTGGTTCAATTGAACCCCCTCTTCCATTTGCCGAAGTCCTTTTTGGCGTTTACGGTCATCACTTGTGAGATGAAAAAAATTGATCATACCTTTCCTATACAAAGCCTCCCTATTCTTAGCTATCCGACATCTCTTCATAAACTTAAAAAACCTTTTTAAATTCATTTTGTGAGGAGCAGGGAAGAGAGGTATTTCACGGAGTGAAAGATTCTCCCTTAGAATTCCATTGTTGATGACGTTGTAGAATTCTTTTGATAAGAACTATATTCTTCTTATAGTGGCTAAAGATTTCTCTGCTAAGTCGTCCAAGATTCTATATAAAATATCATTATGAAGAGAAAATATTGTTTTTGGTTTCTCAATTTTTTGGTGTTTGGACTGAAAACATTCACCTACTGAATCCATTATAAAAAAATGCGTTAATAGATTTTTTGAGATTTGTAGATGGTATGATGAAGATGTAGAAGAAGATAAGAATGAAACTGAAACATATTTTTTTATAAGCACCTCGAACTAATATATTAATATAAAGAATTTTGAAAAGAGACACTTTGGTTTTCGAAACAAAAAGTTTAAATATTTAATAATTAATTAAACTTTTTTCTTATACTATTTGTAAATTTAATATTAAATATATGTGGTTTAGCAATTGAAACACAAAAGGTAATAATAAAACTTTAAACTCTATGTTTCATAGGATAAATTTATGTCAGTGGTATTGTGTCAGTAGTATACAAAGTCTATACAAAGTCTCAGTAAAGTCATTTCATTAACATTAATATAACCAATTTAGTTTGTTTGATAAGTCACACAATTTAGTTATTTCATAGATATTGTATATAAATATTATTAATATAACCGTGTGGATAACAGAGAAATATTTCATTGATGATAATTATTTTTCAATTTATTTAAGATAAAATATTGCAGATATAAAAATACAAATTAACTTTCTCAAATGAATAAACATTACAAATACAATTATGCTATTATTGAACTTTTCTATAATCTTTTACTATAAAACAATGTAATTACACACATTAATAAACAAATATATTTACAATGAAATTTTATTAGCAAAAATAATTTTAAACATATCTAAGTAATTTAGTTATTTCACCATCCCAAAGTCAAATTGGGCATACTTATTTAACCAATAGATTTCTACCCGAATCATCAATAGACCATCTGTAATTGTGAATATTAGTTCGACCATCGCAATTTCATACTGTTTTAGAGTATGTATTTTTAAGCTCGATTGCCTTATGTCTCCGCCACCATGTCCAAGTATTTTGACTCTTCATACGGAAATTTTGTAATTTTTGCTGTAGACTCGAAAACTTATCTCCTTTTAACAAAGAAGATAAAATATGAAGACCTTCTTTGCAATTTTCACCTCCCAGACAAAGTAGTACCAACCCTAGAATATATGTTGCTTCTTCGTTCCTTTTGTCAGACGCTTGTCTCAGTTGATTTAGTCCCTTATGACGTCGTTGTTCTTCACTACCGTTGTGAAAGAAGTTGATATGACCTTTTCTGTATACACCAACGGAATTTTGACTTTTTCGACATTTTTTCATGAACTTGAAATATCATTTAGCATAAACTTCATAATCTGGAAAAAAGATACTTGATGGAAAGGAAGATTATGTACTACAAAAATCATGATTTGCATTTTTTTTTTAAGTGCTTACACGTCAATTTGATACTCCGAATATCACATAGAGAATTGTTTGCAACACGAGACAGGATTTCCAATAGAATTTCAACGGGTAGAGATTCTAGATTTTGGATGGTTTCAAATTTCTCTCATTTAGATTGAGAAAATTGACATAATTCTCCCATGATATAAAAAAATTTTAGAAATGGAAAAGCTGTTAAAAGAGGATTTAGGAAAAATATACTATATATTTTTTTACAAAAATGATGTTATTATAATAAAAAAGCTGTTTAGATTATGGAAGAAGATTTTAGCAACCTTTTATAAATCCTCTTAAACGTAAAATAAAAAGACGTGACTTTTCAAACACGAGACATGTGAACATTTTTCTTATCAGTAACGTTTACATTTCCCAACATGCGGATATATATGTTTCTTAAATATTTAAAAGTATCAATGAGAATAAATTAAAAAAACTTACCAACTAATTATACACAATGAAACATAAAAATATTATAATTTATTTAATTAATTTTAACTACTGTAAATGAACAGTTTCTTTATATATCGAGTTCTCCAATAATAATTAGTTTTTGTGGTGCTTTTAAAGTCCTTATTTGTAATTAAATGTAATTTCATATTCTATACACATTAATATTCCTAAATAACTTATATTTTAATTGGGTTTTAATTTACTCTGTCATTGGCGTCTTCTCCGCAATTGTTTCTTCTCCTTATCTATCACAAGCTCTACAATTTTCTTCTATAGAAACTGCAGAAATATATATTTTAGGTCGTTAATCTATTAAATTCGTATACATTAATAATAACCATCGTCAGACGCGACAAAATCCAAACTACGACCAGTCTACATCGAAAGTGAGTCTCTTCTTCATCTCTTTGTGTATCTGCTTCTTTGTTTTTCTTATCAACTACTGTAATTTTAATTCAAGATCATTAATAAATCTGGCAAGAAATTACTATATTTGTTAGAAGCATAGTATACAATTAATTTATAAATTCTATAAGTTCAACATGTTTGATTTATTTCAATACCTGTATAATAGTAGAGAAGAGAGCTCTTCTGCTTATTTGAATAATCTTCTCAATCTCTATGATGTTTAATAAGTTTATCGGATCCCTGTGTGTATAGTTAAAAAAAATTAAAGTGTTAAAGATATTGAAAATATTAAAAAATAAAGTTTTTGACTGTAAAAAGCTTTATTGTATACTAAAGTACAGAAAACTGGGTTCAATAAATCAAGAATGAGATATAAAATGACCTAGATAATGGGCTACATGATACTACTACTTTTGGTAAACATCTTTAAATATTTCTTTGTACACTATATTTTTGACACCATTTTCTTCTTCGTCTTTGTCTTGCAAGATAGTTAAACCTCCAGGAGATGTTACTCGAGAGAAAGCTACATAAAGCTGGCCATGACTGAAAACAGGTTCCGGTAAATAAAGTAAGACAGACTTTAAACTCTGTCCTTGACTTTTGTTAATTGTCATTGCATAACATAGTCTAAGTGGGAATTGTCGCCTCTTTAGTGTAAACGGATGATCTGATACTGTGAGAGATAAAATAATCCTAGGTATAGAACCCTGTTTCCGACATGTGTACCTGTAATTATTTCTGCTTCAATCAACCGCTCTCCCAAAAATGTGATTATTAGTCTTGTTCTGTTGCACAAACCTTCCTTCTGGTTCAAGTTTCTCATGAGCATAACCGGAACACCAACTTTCAATTGTAATTTATGCTTAGGTATTCCTGAATACTCTAATGAATTCAAATACTCCACAGGATATAAAGCTTCATAGTCAGCACCAGTAGTTTCTGCCTCACCAATACTGTCATTGCTCAAATATTCTGTAACCTCTCCAACATATCGTGATAGCATGTAGGCGTTAATTTCATCGACTGTTAAATTCTGAGGTGTGAGGATAGCTGTCTTTGTTACCTCACTAATACCATCTTTAGAGTTTCCACCATGAATACATACATTTGACTCTCTATCACTACAAGAAAACAGCGTTTTAGCGACAACAAATGGCGACTAAATATTTAGTCGCCTAATTTGGCGACTGCGTAGCCACACAATTGTGACAATTTTGCGACTCTTGTAATTTAGTCGTCAAACAGTCGCTATTTAGCGACTAATCTACTGTAGTCGTCACACAGTCGCTATTTAACGACTAATTTATGACTATACTGCAGATGTAAAATATTTTTCACGTATTAGTCGCTTTTTGGCGACTATTTTGCAACATGCTGACAGAGTCGCATAACAGTGGCATATTAGTCGCATTAAACCGGTGGAAAAAAAACATGTTTTATACGTTTGTAGGTTGGTGTGTACCGGTTTAATGCGACTATAACATATAGTCGCCATTTAGTGAGCAAAAAAAAATCTATATAACTAAACTTCTCCTCATTTCTTACTCTCATTTGTAGAAACACAATTCTCCTCATTTCTTTTGCTTATTCAATTCGTATAAACTATATCTCACCAAAAAAAAAAATTCGTAGAAACTTTTCATTTTTTTCTCATTTATATAAACACTAAAAGCAGTATAAGAACGGGAAACTATGTCGGGAAATTATAATAATAGTAATTTTCGGGAGTGGATGTATAAGAGGTTCGATGAAGGAAGTGGAAATTTCTCGGAAGAGTTCAGAATGGGGGTGGAACAATTCATGACATTTGCAAATAACCAGCCTCTAGCTCAGAGTAATGGCGGTAAGTTTTTTTGCCCTTGTAGTGTTTGCAAGAACGAAAAATTTATTCCAGGAGCAAAAATTTGGAGTCATCTTTTTAGTAGAGGATTTATGCCGGATTATTATATTTGGTATAAGCATGGAGAAGAAATTAATATGGATTTAGGAACGAGTTATGTTGATATGACATATATAAGTGGGAATGAAGAAGTGGGTAATGTAGTAGAAGATAGATATGTGGATATTGTAAATGATGGATTTCGTAATAATGTGATTTTTGATGATAACTATCATCAGGATGGTAGTTATCAGGATGTAGAAGAACCAGTACTTAACCATTCAAAAAAATTCTACGATTTATTAGAAAGTGCAAAAAATCCATTATACGATGGTTGTCATAAAGGGCACTCACAGTTATCCTTAGCTGCTCGAGTCATGCAAAATAAGTCTGATCATAATATGAGTGAAAAGTTAGTGGATTCATTTTGCGAAATTTTGTCTGAGTATTTACCAGAAGGAAACCAGTCTACTGGTTCACATTACGAGACAGAAAAATTGATGCGCAATTTAGGCCTCCCATATCATACAATTGATGTTTGTATCAACAATTGTATGATCTTCTGGAAAGCTCACGAAAAAGAAGAAAAATGTTTATTTTGTGGTGCAAAAAGATGGAAGCCTAAGGACGACCGGCGTAGAAAAAAAGTACCATATAGTCGTATGTGGTATCTACCTATTGCTGACAGATTGAAGAGAATGTATCAGAGCGAGAAAACTGCAGCGGCAATGAGATGGCATGCCGAACACCAATCAAAGGAAGGAGAAATGAGTCATCCTTCTGATGCAGCAGAGTGGAGATATTTTCAAGAACAAAATCCCCGGTTTGCCGAAGAACCCTGTAGTGTTTATCTTGGATTATGTACTGATGGGTTCAGTCCATTTGGCATGTCTAATAATCATTCACTTTGGCCAGTGATCTTGACTCCATATAATTTACCCCCTGGTAATGTGCATGAATGAAGAGTACTTGTTTCTTACAATTCTCAATTCTGGGCCAAACCATCCGCGAGCTAGTCTTGATATCTTCCTCCAACCTCTTATTGAGGAGTTAAAAGAGTTGTGGTCTACTGGAGTTGATGCATATGATGTGTCCTTGAATCAAAATTTTAATCTAAAAGCAGTGTTGATGTGGACGATAAGCGACTTTCGAGCGTATAGCATGTTATCAGGATGGACAACCCATGGTAAATTATCTTGTCCGATTTGTATGGAAAGTACAAAGTTTTTTTATCTACCTAATGGAAGGAAGACGTGTTGGTTTGATTGTCACCGAAGATTTCTTCCTTATGGTCATCCACTGAGAAGGAATAAAAAAGACTTTCTGAAGGGAAAAGATGCTTCAGAGGAGTATCCACCTGAGTCTTTGACCGGTGAACAAGTTTATTATGAGCGGTTAGATGGTATAAATCCACCAAAAACAAAGGACGTCGGTGGAAATGGTCACGAAAAGAAGAAGCCAAGTTATGGAAAGCAACATAACTGGCATAAGGAAAGCATATTCTGGGAGCTGCCATACTGGAAGGACCTCAATCTCCGACATAATCTTGATGTGATGCATATAGAGAAGAATTTTTTTGACAACATCATGTATACTCTTTGTCGTGTGAAGGGTAAATCAAAAGACAACATCATGTCAAGATTGGATATAGAACAATTCTGTTCACGGCCACAGTTACATATTGATGATGAGGGTAAAGCTCCTTTCCCAGATTACTCATTGATAGAAGAAGCCAGAACAAGTTTACTGGAATGTGTGAAACATGCGGTTAAATTCCCAGATGGATATTCTTCAGACTTAGCAAATTGTGTTGATATGGCAAATGGAAAGTTTTCAGGTATGAAGAGTCATGACTGCCATGTTTTTATGGAGCGGCTACTTCCATTTATCTTTGAAGAAATCCTAAACAGGAACGTCCACCTTGCATTATCAGGTACTAATTACATATAGTTTTGTTTTTATGATTATGGTAAATATGATTATAGTAACCTAATGCAGAATTAATTTGAATATCTTGTAGGGGTTGGGGCATTTTTTCGGGACTTATGTTCGAGAACTTTGCATCAAAGTCGCATTCAAATCCTAAAACAGAACATAGTTCTAGTCATATGTAATTTGGAAAAGATCTTCCCACCATCATTTTTGATGTGATGGAGCACCTGCCTATACATCTCCCCTATGAAGCTGAATTAGGAGGTCCTGTGCAATATAGGTGGATGTATCCTTTTGAAAGGTTTTTCAAAAAGTTGAAAGGGAGGGCAAAGAACAAAAGATTTGCAGCAGGATCAATTGTTGAATCATATATCAATGACGAGATTGCTTATTTCTCAGAGCACTACTTTGGAGCGAATATAAAAACAAAATCAAGGTAATTGCTAAATTAATCAAAGTAAGGTAGAAACATGCTATCTATTTAAATGAAAGTTAATTATCACTCATTGGTCAGGTTAACAAGATTTGATGAAGGTGAAGCTCCTATATATCATGTCCCTGGGGTACCTCATATATTTACGCACGTCGGCCGTCCAAGTGGAGAGATGCATGAAATATGGCTTTCAGAGAAAGATTATCAATGCGCAGATTCATATGTTTTACGAAATTGTGACTATTTTCAGCCAATTGAGAAGTATATATATATATAAGTTGATATTTCTCACAACTTACGTTTTAATCCACTATAATTTCTCATATATTTGTTTTGGTCTTGTATATATAGTATGTTCGAGGATTTTATTTCTGCAAAATATCCTGGACATACCGAGAAAGAATTCTCCGTGAAAAGAGCTGACGAATATCATTTATGGGTGAAAGAATATGTATGTCTAAACAATATTCATAACAACATACACATATATAGTTATATATATATATATATATACTCATATTTTTATATATATGAAGGTTACTTATTGGAACGCCACAAATCCATTTCCTATTTGGGTTCAAGAGATAGTTCATGGACCTTTGAATAAGGCGAAGACCTGGTCAATGTATTTTACAAGAGGTTATTTGTTTCATACGCAAAATCATGGGGCTGGACGAAAGACATGTAACTATGGGGTATGTGTTAAAGGTGAAAATTACACGGATGCTTCTGATAAAGCCGATTTCTATGGGATTTTAACAGATATCATAGAACTCGAGTATGAGGGGATGGTCAATTTAAGAATCACACTTTTAAAGTATAAGTGGTATGACCCTGTTATCGGTAAAGGAACTCGAATAAGCAATGGTGGTGTTGTAGACGTCCTTTCATCAAGGAAATACAAGAAATACAAACCATTTATTTTAGGTACATATTATTGTCGATCTTATATATATATATTTAAATATATAAATTATATGTATAACTTCAATTAACATATACATGTTGATTTTGCAAACAGCCTCTCAAGCAGATCAAGTTTGTTATATTCCATACCCATACACAAAGAAACCAAAGAAGTTGTGGCTCAATGTTGTAAAAGTTAATCCGAGGGGAAACATTTCAGGAGAATATGAAAACAAAGATCAAACTCTTTTGCAAACAGAAAATGATGATGATGTCTTGATGACTACAGTTGAAGATCTTGTAGTCGACAATTTGGTACAAAGTTTGAACCCAATAAACTTTGATTACGATGTCGGAGATGCCAAACCAGAAGATGAATTTCGGTGTAATTTGTCGTCTTCTGATGACGATCTTGAAGACGAAGAACCTCAGTAACTATATATATTATAATGTTAATTATGTTACATTTATTAAATGTAAAAAACAAATTTCCAAATATTTTCTTAAAATTTTATTGCTTATGGTCAAAATTACCCAAATTTGTCTATCATATAAAATTTTAAAATAAAGTTTTCATATGATTTGTACATAAAATTTTAATCAAATATACATATAATTATTATATATGAAAGTACAAATATTATTAATACAAATTACTAAAATTGTTAATAAAAAGTAGTAATATTGTTATTAAAATTTAAAAGAATTATAATAATTAAACATTTAAACAAAAAATCCCTATAATCCCCAATTTCTTAGAACTCCGTCTGGTTTATTCATTGAACCATCTGGAGTTCAACTGTAACCAGACGGAATTCAATGACAACCAGACGGAGTTAAATGACAACCACACTATTAGGTCTAATTTCTTCCCCTTTCCATTACACTTATTGCTTATGGTCAAAATCACAAATTTGTCTATCATATAAAATTTTAAAATAAAGTTTTCATATGATTTGAACATAAAATTTTAATCAAATATACATATAATTATTATATATGAAAGTACAAATATTATTAATACAAATTACTAAAATTGTTAATAAAAAGTAGTAATATTGTTATTAAAATAAAGTTTTCATATGATTTGAACATAAAATTTTAATCAAATATACATATAATTATTATATATGAAAGTACAAATATTAATAATACAAATTACTAAAATTGTCAATAAAAAGTAGTAATATTGTTATTAAAATAAAGTTTTCATATGATTTGAACATAAAATTTTAATCAAATATACATATAATTATTATATATGAAACTACAAATATTAATAATACAAATTACTAAAAATTTTAATAAAAAGTACTAATATTGTTATTAAAATAAAGTTTGCATATGATTTGAACATAAAATTTTAATCAAATTTACATATGATTATTATATATGAAAATACAAATATTATTAATACAAATTACTAAAATTGTTAATAAAATGTAGTAATATTGTTATTAAAATTTAAAAGAATTATAATAATTAAACATTTAAACAAAAAATCCCTATAATCCCCAATTTCTTAGAACTCCGTCTGGTTTATTCATTGAACCATCTGGAGTTCAACTGTAACTAGACGGAGTTCAATGACAACCAGACGAAGTTCAATGACAACCACACTAGTAGGTCTAATTTCTTCCCCTTTCCATTACACTTATTGTTTATGGTCAAAATTACCCAAATTTTTCTATCATATAAAATTTTAAAATAAAGTTTTCATATGATTTGAACATAAAATTTTAATCAAATATACATATAATTATTATATATGAAAGTACAAATATTATTAATACAAATTACTAAAATTGTTAATAAAAAGTAGTAATATTTTTATTAAAATAAAGTTTTCATATGATTTGAACATAAAATTTTAATCAAATATACATATAATTATTATATATGAAAGTACAAATATTAATAATACAAATTACTAAAATTGTTAATAAAAAGTAGTAATATTGTTATTAAAATAAAGTTTTCATATGATTTGAACATAAAATTTTAATCAGATATACATATAATTATTATATATGAAAGTACAAATATTAATAATACAAATTACTAAAATTGTTAATAAAAAGTAGTAATATTGTTATTAAAATAAAGTTTTCATATGATTTGAACATAAAATTTTATCAAATTTACATATGATTATTATATATGAAAATACAAATATTATTAATACAATTACTAAAATTGTTAATAAAAATTAGTAATATTGTTATTAAAATTTAAAAGAATTATAATAATTAAACATTTAAACAAAAAATCCCTATAATCCCCAATTTCTTAGAACTTCGTCTGGTTCATTCATTGAACCATCTGGAGTTCAACTGTAACCAGACGGAGTTCAATGACAACCACACTATTAGGTCTAATTTCTTCCCCTTTCTCAGCCTTCTCTCTCGATCGCCTTTCTCAGACATTTCTCTCGATCGCCTCCAACTTCCCCTTTCTAAGGCATCTCTATCAGACATGCCTCCACTTAAGAAGGTACGGCGTCAGCAGAAGAGAATCGTTGTTCCAAATGTCTCTCAGAGACCTGGAGGCACCAACCCCTCTACTACTGCCTCAAGAAGACTCAACCCTCTACCGCCTCAATACAACTTCACGCCGGCAGCCGAAGATCCTCTGAATCAGTCGCCCCAATCTCAAGTTCCTGTGTTTGCTCCATGTTCAACTACAGCTCCACACATCGGCAATTATCCACCGCCACAACGACTTTTCCAGACCGGGATGCCTCAACAACGTGAAGAAGTTGCCTCTCCTTCCTCACATGAAGTCCAGAACAATCCTCTTCCCCAATCCACTCCACGGCAGGACAATGTACCCTCTCCACTTCAGAACTCTCAGGCTCAGAGTCATCCTACGTCATCACAAGGTAACAACTTCGAGGAACCTGCTCCAGTGCCGGCTTTGGAGGAGGAAATGCTTCAGGCTCTCAATGCTCTGCTTCTCATGCCAAACAGGGATAGGTTTACCACTGTCCTTTCTCCTACACTGTCACCAAACTCTACTTGGTATGTGCATAACAAATTACTTACATTTGTGTTTGTGTCTGTGCTTGAGTCTGTCTTTGAACTGTTTGAACTGTTTTGATTTTGATGTTCTGATGGAATTGTGTTCATCTTTATGTTCCCGTTACTACCATTAACCACCATGATCATTCGCTATTTTTCTGAGCCAGAGGTATTGGTGGGATTAGCGTTACCCTCTGAGTCTTCTCTTTGCTTGAAATAAATTGTGATATCAGATTCCTTCTTGATCAGTTTCTTCCTCACAGACTTTGTTGAAAAGATTCCCGTAGACATAGACTTTGTTGATCTCTAACAGTGTTTCTCACGATGGTTTCCTCTTTTGCTATTGTCACGTTTCATTTTGCGTGATTCACTTGTGTTGATGATGCCGTTGATGTTTACATCTTGATGTTTTTATATTGACTTTCTTACTGTTTTGTATTCTTAGGATATGTTAGCTGATTAGATTGTTTTTTTCTACTTTACTTCTGCGTTTTCTTTGGCTTGTGTTTGCAGGTTTACTCGGGACAAAAAATCAAAACTAGTAAGGGCTGTTACTAGAATTTTTACCAACAAATTTGATGGTCCCTACTATACTTGGTCTTGTGTGCCACGTGAGAGAAAAGAAAGATACTTCTTCGAGTTTGCGGTATACTTTTTCTGTCCTTTAGGCTTTGCATATAGGTATACGTGTGTTGTTTTTACTAATATCATTATATTCTCTCTGTTTTGTAGAAAACCCACACATGGGATCCCTTGATAACAGGGACAGTTCAAGTATATTTTGAGGACATCTGTGACCGCCGGATGAAAGGCATGGTTAGTAACGTGAGGACTAGTCGAAAGCGACCTAGATGGATCGAGGGTACTCTCTGGAAAGAGATGATGGCGTACTGGGATACTGAAGAAGCAAAGGAAAGGAGTAAAATCTATTCAAATGTTCGTATGTCTAATCGTGATGGTCTTGGTCCTCATGTCCACTTATCAGGGCCGACGTCGTATATCCAAGTCCAATATAACCTGGTTAGTAAGTTTTATATTTCTTATATTTGTTTGTCTAAAACATTTGCAGCTTAAAATTCTGTCATAAACCTTATTTATTTTTGTAACATTGCAGGAAGAGAAACTGGGAAGACCAGTGAGTGTTGGTGAAGTTTTTATTAAGACACATACAAGGCCAGATGGTACGTATGTAGATAAGAAGGCAGAAAAAATCATTCAAAATTATGAGAAGAATATCCAAGACAAGCTGGCTGAGCTCGAGGCAGAGAATTCTTCTTTGTCAGATTGTGAGCTCTCAGTAGATGACTATACATCCATCTTTCTTCAGGTCACAGTTTACACATTCCACATTTATATCCTTAGTCTTTCTCATGATATTTACTTAGTGTTTTTCTTTTACTTTTTCAGTCCACTGACAAGGATTCACGAGGAACTCCTTATGGAGTTGGAAACCTCAAGGAGACTCTCATCAATGGCAAGCGCAAGGAACCATGAGATGCTTCATCATTTGTGGCACTGCAAGACCAACTGAAGGAAGCTTAACGTAAATTCGAAGAGCAGTCCCAAACTGTGGCTGAGCAAACAGACAAGATTGAGCAGTTGTCCATGCTGGACAAATATCTCCAACAAACTGATCCAAATGATGTATTGCATATTTTGGGATTTTCTAGGTTGTTTTTAAAGAGTTTTTAGAGTCTTTTTGGTGTTTTCAGAGTCTTATCAGGTTGAAACACGTTCGGATGGAGTTTAATGCGCATGGAGCGAGGATGAACGCACAACAGCTTGAATTTTGGCATTTTGGAGCATTTTTTATGCCCAGATCGATCGGTCCCTACCTGGATCGATCGATCCACATACCAGCCAAGTTTACGCCCCGTCCCAGATTGATCATGTTCACCAGGTCGATCGATGACCCTCCAGATCGATCGATCCAAGCCGCTGCCAAACAAACGCTCCATTTCAGATCGATCCACACGACGCCAAACGATCGATCCAGTCCCCAGATCGATCGATCCGGGAGCGGATCGATCGATCCAGAATTATTTACCCAAAACGCAAAAACGGGAAATTTTGGTTTAATTGCCTTTTTCGGTTCAGCTTCGACCCAAAACGTGTTTTAGACTTATATTTTCGTTTTTCAGCCAATTGGGGGGGGGGGGGATTACGCTTTATTTTTACATCAGACTTCTAGCTTTGGAATTTGTAAGCTTTTGGGAGAACAAATCTCTGACTCTACATCTTTGAGAAGATTTCTGAACCCTTTTGGAGTTTTATTCTATTGATAATGAATTCCTTTTCATCTATCTGCTGTTCTTTTATTTCTATGTCTGAGTAATTTCATAGTTAGGTTTAGGGTTTCAAAGGGATTTATGAATTATTGAATCAGATATAGATAGGGCTTTATTTAGGGTTCTTTATCTATTGTTGATCTTACTGCTGAAATTGAATTGATCACTTAGTTTCCGATATTAGGCTTTTTAATGCATCAAAAGTGTTTGATTAAACGCCTGAAAGAACATAGATGAGTGGATTGTCCTTAGCCAACGAAAGCTGATGTTAAGGCATTTCATGAACATATTAAACCCACTCTTTAATGCTTGTTCACAACTCTAGGATCAAACGACAGTTAAGATACTTAGGTTGTTAGATAAAGTGACTGATACTACGACAGTAGATTAGTTAAATATTTATGTTTGAGTTCTAGACGGTTCTTGTTTAGCCCTGAATAATTATCTGGTTCATGATCTCTGAATTCCTGCGAATATCCCTTGACCTAGCACTTTTTAATTCATAATTTACATAGTCTTTATTTGCTATTTTCGTGTTACATCAAACCAACAACCAATTTATTGTCTTAGCTTAGTTTCATTCTCAAGAATTGTAGTGTGACACTTGGTCCTTGTGGATTTGATCCCATCTATACTACTGTGATTGTCTGTGCACTTGCAGTCTTTTATTTGGGTTAAAACTCTGTGTATCACCAAACTACCTCGCCTTCGTGGAAACTCAGTCAGCTGCACCTCCATCTTCTTCTTAGGTTACTTATCTTTCTCTATGTACTTTTCTGTTTATGAACTTGTTGGAGTTTTTTGAAATTTGGAGTTTTTGTATGTAAGACAAGAAATTAGCATTTGTCTCTTTATGACTATTTTTAAATCAAATGCTATTTCCAATTCCGTGTCAATATCAAATTTTATTGGAATCAAATTCTTCATTTTGAGCAATTAAACGAATCCCAGTAACCATTCCAAATTCATGTTCACTTAAAATATAGTCACTAAATTGTAGTTATTTAGTCGCCAAATAGTAACACATTAATCACTAAATAGTTGTAATATCTCTACATATTTGTATCCGAATATAGAGATATTGCGACTATTTGGTGACTAGTAACAAATATTAGTCGCTAATATTTAATCGGCAATTAGTCGCTAATATTAGCTACTATTATGTGACTATTATTACTTGACTGCATCTAAACCATTTTATTGTCGCAGAATAGTCGCCAAATCAGTCACATATTAGTCGCTAAAATTAGCGACTATTACACAACAGTTTCACAACTATTTTTTATTTAGGTGTTGTTGTTGTTACCGAGTTGCCTATTAGTCGCTAAATAGCGACTAAAAAACGACTAAACCATTTAGCGACTAATTATTTGCGATAACTTGATTTAGTCGTTATTTAGTCGTATCCTACAATTTAGCGACTAAGTTGCAACTATATTTGCAGTCGCTAAAACGCTGTTTTCTTGTAGTGTATGAAAGAGATCGCTTGCTTGAGCTATTTGCTCTAATGAATTGTCACTTGACTTCATTGAAAAGCGTTGGTCAATAAGTAAAAATTGATCATTATCTCTTACTTTTGCTGATCCTGAATTCAACTCTGGTGCAGTTCCACGACCAACACGAAGCAACCATTTTGCAAAATCAACGTCAGAGTCATTTAGTCTCATGTTTTTCTGCAAAGTATAAACAGTACACGCTTGCCAAATGGAAGAGTGTGTTATACATGCTAGAACGGTATGTGCTTGTGTTCCTTGGTTAACGACAGGTAGGATTTGTCTAAAATCTCCTCCTAGCAAAACTGTTTTTCCACCAAAAAACTTTGTTAACGCTTCAGGATTTATTGTAGACATTAAATCTCTTAAGCTACGATCTAATGCTTCGAATACATGGCGGTGAGTCATCGGTGCTTCATCCCAAATGATAAAATCTGTATGTATAAGAAGATCTCCCAGAATCGTTCATGGTTTTATATCACAAACAGAATCTTCGGTAATAATCAAGGGAATTTTGAACCGAGAATGCGCTGTTCTCCCTCCCGGTAAGAGTAATGCTGTGATTCCTGATGATGCAACAGGAAGAACTATTCGTTCTTTTGATCTCAACCGTGAGATCAGCGTCCTATAAACGTAAGTTTTACCCGTTCCCCCAGACTCATTGAGGAAAAAAAGTTTACCTAAACCTTTTGTCACTGATTCGAGATTTTCATCGCAGATAATCTTTTGTTCTGTATTAAGACTCGGATATAGATCTTCGTGTTTTTTCATTTCTTCTTCCAAATCATACTGCGACTCTTGATGAAGAAATGAATTGTTAAACACTTTCATTATATTTTTGTCTCGTATATGCATTCCTTTGAAGTCTGTGAGAGAGCGCTCATGATCCCGCAAGAGTTGTTCAACTTCAATCAAGGTAAAGTGCTCCAATTGTTCCTTGTTTAATTCCATATTCCGAAACCCAAACTCTCTACGTAGCATTTTGAGAATATCTTCAGACTCTGATTGCCAACATAACTCCCATAAACGCAATGGGTTAGCAACTTCGTAGTATAACAACAAAAGAATAAATAAATTTCTAAGCTGTCTTGGCGAAGCCCATAATTTACGTTCAGACATTGCTCTTTGCCACTCTTTTTCGTCTGCTAACAAATGTCTTGCCTCACACACTTCTTTGAAACTCCCTTTCTCCACACCATTTACTGTAAGTAGATCTTAAAAACTTGTTGCACCTCAGAAAACATTTAACAAAATCCTTAAATAATATAGATCACCTTGAGAAGGATGAATGTTGATTATTCTTCCTATGTTGCTGCCAGATTTTCTTGGATGCCACTTTTTTTCTCCTGAACCCAAACAAAATATAAAGGAAATTCTACATACAAAAGACCTCTAGCTCTTGGACATTTCTTATTCATCTCCATCCACTCGGTAAACATAGTTCTGTTGATACCAAATCTACGGAGGACACGCTCTAGTTTATCTGTTTTTTCAAAATATACCACTTGCTGATCTTTTAAGTGAATAATAAATTTTTGAACCAATGGTTTCCTCTTATGAACGTGGAAAATATATGTTCGCCACATAGCTTCAGAAGCTGATAAGTAGCGGCAATCTAAGTACTCCTATATTTCGTTTCTTTCCTTTACAACCTTCCCTTTTATGTGATTCTTTGAAGTACTCGTCGAACCATTTTCTATCAGAATTGTTGCTTTATCCACGCCTTTAGTGATATACTTGAATAGGTATTTCACAACATTCGTCGTATTGCACCACTCGACATTAATAAGCGCCTCATATTTTTTCAACATTTGAACATTATGCGGCACGACATATCGATTGTCTACTCTAATACCACTCTTTACGACATAATGTTCACTATCATAGCATCTCTGGTAAGTGATATACCCATCTTCGTCAATTCCATAATCATCGCTATATTGACGTGGATATTTTTTTGAACATACCTTGTTTTTAATGCAAGGGGAAGACGGTATATCTTTACCTCATGGACCATGTATCATATCTTTTTCCACAAGATGAAACCCAAGAGGGTCTTCTATCTTATTTGGTAATTCTGCAGAGATTATAGCATTAATTTCAGCAGAAGATGGTATTATTGGAGTATTCTCTAACCATTACAATATATGGGCATGCGGCAACCCTCTTTTTTGAAACTCAATAGTATGCAATCCTATAGAACACAAATTTTACACATTACTCATAGCAGTTTATTATATAAAAAAAAAAAAATACTTACTATAAATAATTTATAAATTTGTTGTTTAAGGTTACCTGCAATAGAGCGATTGAAAAATGTTCCTTGTTCAAGGTCTTTTATTAAATCATCTAGCTTCATTTTAAATACCCGGGATTCTATGTCAGGTCTTTCATTTCCAAAACTACTGCCATATTTTGAAATAAGTTCTTTGATCTCCTTCCACTTTGGATTAGCAGTCATTGTAATGAACAAATTTGGGTTACCAAATTTTCTACAGATTGCCATCGCATCATGATATTTTTTGACCATGTACCTTGGTCCACCTGTAAAGCTAGATGGCAAAACAATATATTTCCCAATTTTGACACAATCAGATTCTCCTCTACCCACAACATCGTAGACATTGTTATAGAGATAACTTCTTATCTGTTCCTGGTTATCTCTATACCATCTGAGCCTCTCTTGCTCTATCGATGTGTAAACATCAACAATATGCTGATGAAGAATTCTACCTGACTTAACCAAAGTCAAACCTTCATCTAATCTTGTCTGGATTTGATATGCGTAGTAGTCACGTATACTAATGAAAGTTCTTCTATTGTTACCAATATGCGAGACTGCGTGAGGTATTTTAGTGTGGAATCCTTCTTCCCCATATGGGAAAAGTAAAGGGTATTGGAAGCTCGTAAGTAAAGGGTTGTCATCCCTTATCTGTTGAAGTTCATTCGATTGCAATTGAACAATAATATCTTTCTGACAATTGTGAGCAGTCAAATCTCCAACAATTAAGCCGGCAACTTCTTTAAACGTTGGTAGTTCATACTGCTTCCCTTTATCTTTCTGCTCAACTAATCTCACTTGCAAGTCTGCTATGATTTCTTCTTTGTACCGATCTCTTATCTTCCTAAAAAAAGGCACAACGAATTGTTTTCGTCCAACATAGCAATTAAACGACCAACAATGCTTCTATCTAACTCTGAACCTGGTTTTCTTGACACAGTTTTCAGAGGATTCGATACCTCATTATCTCCATCAACAATATACATCTGAAGATATTTTGGTTCTTGACCTGGCATAGGAAGCAGTGAACCTATACGATGGAATACCTGACCATGAATCATAAAAGTAGGAGGCCCATATGTAGACGTCACAGAATGATCCACTCTTGCACCCATCAATGTAAATGCCAGAATTGACTTGTATACTCGGATATTGACTCGAAAATCCGGATTATTTTGCAGTAGATAATCCAAATACGGTGGTGTTTTCTTTATTGGTGGCAACTTTACTCTTCCTTGTTGACAGCATATACGTGATGAGCATCTGACCCGTGTTGGGCATCTGGTCTGATATGTATCAGACAACTGATTTGGTCCAGTGGACGTTTGGCTCAGTGGGTGATTTTGTCCAGTGCGCCATCAGGCCTATGATAGGCAGCAGACCCGTAATGAGCATTTAGTCTGATAAGTATCAGACAACTAATATAGTTACATATAATCAAGCCGCTGGCTAGTAGGCAGTGGGAGCAACGGGCTGAGACATAGTAATAAAAAAACAAAACATTGTTTTCTATGGGTCCTAAGGCAGATGGTAGCTGTAATTACTGTAAGAAGAAAGGGAATTGGAAGGCAGACTGCCCTAAAGCAGAAGCCATCTGGTTCTGCATATGTAGTAGAAGATGACACCCAGTCCGAACAAGACACTGCTCTGGTTTCTGATGGAAATACACATGTCTCTGATGTGTGGGTTTTTTTATTCAGGAGCATCATATCATATGTGTTTGAGAAGAGAGTGGTTCACAACATATACAGTGGTTGCATTATGATGTCCAACAGTTCTATCAGTCAGGTTGCTGAAATCGGCTCAGTTAAGATCAGGAAACATGATGGTAGATTCTGCACATCGAAGGATGTCAGAAATGTTCCGTCAATGGAGAAGAATTTGATATCTGTGAGTCTACTTGAAAGTAGAGTTTTTAAATATTCTGGTGAAGACAGAGTTCTGAATGTCTCTCATGGTTCTGATGTGATTCTGAAGGTGTCATGCGTGGTACATTGTATATTCTACAAGGGTCCATATTTTTAGGTTCAGTTGTTGCATCTCCAGCGATTCATAGAGATTATATGACTGACAAATGGCAAAGACTTGGTCATATAAGCGAAGGAGAAAGCAAATGTTTGAGGAAGATCTTCCGTGTTGTCAGAAGATCAGGAGCCTGTGGATGAACAATGGTATGAAGTTTTATCCATTAGAGTTCAATCAGCTGTGTAAGGATGAAAGATGAAAGAGTTGCTCGACATCACACAGTCAGGAATACACCACACAATAATGGTGTAGCGGAACGGGAGATGAGATGGAATCTCATCACAAGGTTCAGACATGGGTTTTTAACACACAAACACAGGAGAGAAATATTGTTACTTGCAAAAGGATTTTCAAGAAAAAGGAAGGGGTATACTTGGAAGGAAGAGTTAAGTATAAGACTCGAGTTGTTGCTAGAGGTTTCAGCCAGGAAGAAGGGTTTGACTATATAGTGGTCAGACACACTTCTGTCAGAGTGCTGTCAGCACTAATGGCGAATCCAGATCGGAAGCTTGAGCAATTTGAGTTAAAGACCCATCCAGCTGATTCCCAAGTTCCTAGCAAGGAAGATCACATGTGCAGGTTGAACAAGTGTATGTATGGACACAAGCAGTCTTTCAGGCAGTGGTACAAGAGGTTTGACAAGTACTTGATGAAGCTGGGATACATCAGAATTGTCAAATAGACGTGTGATGCTCAGAGATTGATATATTTGTTGAGTGCTGAGTTTGAGATGAAGATTTGGGGTGCAGCAGATAAATCTTTGGGATTGAAGAGTCTCAGGGACAAAAGTTTGAAGAAGTTTTTCATGTCAAAGAAAAGAGATATTCATAAGGTGTTGAATATGTCTTTGATGTCGTCTGCAAAGACTATTGATACATAAAGTGCTGCCAGTCTTCATCTAACTGTGTGTATCCCTCGGTCTGAAGACAAAAAAAGAGATATCTAAGAGGTACTTATGATTCTGAAAATGCATACGATGTAGACAGCAAGAGATTGTTGAAAGGATTGATCAGCGATATGGGTTTGCATCATGATCACGCTACAGACTACGGTGATAGTGTGAGTGTGATCTGCTTAGCCAAGGATCAAGTCCATCATGAGAGGACCAAGCATATTGATGTGAGATGTTATTTCCTGAGAACTAAAATGAGGATTCAATTGAACAAGGAAGAGATTGGTATTGTTGATAACCCTGAAGGTATGTTCACTAAGTCAAATCCTCATAGCAAGTTTAAACATTGTTTGGACTTGCTGAATATCTCAAGATGTTAGTCGCCATGAAGGGCGAGAAGTCCCTCGAACAAGGCATCAAGCCTCTGACGGGGCATTAGGCCTTTGTAGAGGCATTAGGTTCCTGATAGAGCATATGGCTCCAGGTAGAGCATCAGGCCTCTGAAGAAGCATCAGGCTCATGACGGAGCATCTAGTTCAAGGAAGGGCATTCTGGTAATCTGGCAAATCATCAGGCCTCTGAAGAGGCATCAGACTCTTGAAAGAGCACCTAGCCCAAGGTAGGGCATTCTGGCTTTTGACCAAGTATCTGGTCTCAGAGAGGCATTCTAGTTTCAGAACAATCAGCAGTTTTTTTTTGTTTCTAGCCTCTAATGAAACATCTTGCTTGAGACGAGCATCTAGCTTGTAGAAAGTTATTCTGGCTTCTGATGAAGCATCCGGCTCGACGGAGTATCTGGCCCAAGAAAAGTTATTCTGCCTTATAATAAAGCATCTGGCTCAAGACAAGCATCTGGCCCAAAGAAAGATATTCTGATGTTCTATAAAGTGTTCTGGCCCTTGATGGGACATCCGACCTTTAAAGGGACATCAGTCCTCTGAAAAAGAAGCAAGTTCTTGATGGAACATCTAATTCCAGTAGGGCATTCTCGCTTGACGAAGCATCTGGCTTTTGACAAAGCATCTGGTTTCTGACGAAACATCAGGATTTTGGTGAAACTCTGGTGAAGCATCAAGATTCAGGTAAGGCACAAAGTCTTCTAATGAGGCAGCAGGTCCATGGTGAGACAGAAAGTCCTATAATGAGACATCATACAGCATTAAGGCAAGTGCGTTCCTGATGGAGCAACTGGCCAAGACACGATATCTGGTCTCTGACGAGGCAACATGTTTCTAAAGAAGAAACAAGTTCCTGATGGGACATGTGAAGAAAAAAAAGATTCTGGTACGTTTGTCACCTACATAGGTCTGGTAAATCTGGCATTGCACAACTGTCTGATGGTACAACAGTCTATTGGCGAATTTTGGTACAACTGTCTGATGGAGAAGTCTGGTACATCTGGCACTGTGAACAGTGCATCTGGTACATCTATTCAGAGGATTCAAGTCAAGGTGAAGATTTGTTAGATATGACTTGAATAGATTGTACCCATAACATTAGGCCCAATCCATTAAAGTTAATCAAGGTTCTGTTGGGCCCATAACTGTGACGACCGCATTTTTTTTTTTTTTTTAACATGGAATTAATGAACTAATGCCCATACATTAAACATTCAAAACCATACAATAGCAACCATTTACATAAACGACCACGAAGGTCAACAGTTCTACCGGTTCTAGCAATCCCTCGAAAGCTAACAAAAACCACAAAACTACCGAGTCCTAATCATCCCCTCTTCACTTCCTCGATTCCACGATCACGCCTTATCTTTACCTGCATCGACAAAAGTGATGCATCAACATTTGGTAAACCAAACGCTGAGTGAGATTGATCCTCCCAACAACAGGTTATATGAAAGCCACACACAATTTCAAATAACCACAACAACAAGAAATCAAACACACCACGCGTTAATTTCTACTCGATCAAATTCACGCATGAAAATAATCCACAACCACAGCCCTATCAATTCCTAATCATCAACCCATGAAAAGAAATCAATAGCATATATGACTAACCACTTAACAATTAAAAACCCATGAAAAGCTAAAACTCACAAGCTTAGTAAGCACACACTAAAACTCCACAATGATCCATGGAATTCACCAAGAACCCATGAAAATCACCATCACCAAGCCAAGAAATAATACACAATTAAAGCTTAACAAGGCACAACAAGCAATAATCCATGCTTCTCTAACTACCCCACAAACCCCCACACAAGGCTTAATGTTAACCTTTGGTCACAAACTCACCTTGAAAACAAAGATGATTTTTGAACCAAAAACAACAATCACCCAACCAGCAGTGATTTCCCACTCGCCAACAGTAGCTCAACTCACCCTACAGCCAACCACAACAACCAAAAACAACATTTAACCTAAACTGAAAACATTCTGGAAACATCGCAGAACGGTCAACCTGAAAGATGGGATCACGAAACGAAATCTAACCGTCCACACTCAAATCCCACCGTTGCAAATCTTCCCCTAGATGTCCTGAAGCTACCCACAAAATTTCGTAGCGATCAGACCAAAGGTTCACTTGCGATCTTCCTTTGAATAGACGCTGGTCCAAATCGCGTCTTTGCCTACTATTTGCTAGGTCGAAACTCTTCTCTACCGGACTCTGACAGTTCTGTCTCTCCCTCCCTTCACCAAAGCTATGAAGGATCTAGCCTTAGATGGACTCCACAAGCTCAAGAAATATCTCTCTTCCTCTTCCAAGCTCCACGCCACAAAGCCTCACTCCAAACCTTCCTTCTTCCAAGCTTCACAAAGTTCCACACCCTTGATCTCGCAAGATCCAAGCTCCACAAGCTCACAAAGCCTTCCTCTTCTTCTTTTCTTTTCTTCTTCTCTCTTCTTTCTCTTCTCTCACAAGCTCAAGAAACTTACTCTCCCCCCTCACAAATGGCGAGCTCAAGAAGGAGAAGAAGAGAAAACCAATTTTGTTTCCCACTTGATACTTTTGAGAAAAACCCCCGAAACTTTCGAACCAATTTATGACACCCCCGGAACAAATCTAAATTAATTATTTCAACCTCATAGTTAATTTCTCGAGACTTTTCTAAGGTTCATAAACTCGAAAGAGTTTATAAATTAATTAAATTACTTAATATCCAGAACACGGGCGTTACATTAACATTAGGCCCAATCCACTGAGAATTAATTAGGGTTATGTTAGTTAGGGCTTTCTTATTAATACTCTCTTAACCCTAGCTTCCAATGTATTCTGAATCTCTGTACTTTCTCCAGTAAATAAATTTGTCTCTTTGCCCGTGGACGTAGCCAACGTGATTGTTGGTGAACCACGTAAATTTTGTGTTGTTCTTTACGTTTATGTTATCTTGCTCACATCCATTATAACAGTCTTATCCATTCATCTTGGACCGATTCTTTAATTTTAGATAGGTTATAGTTAAGAGTATAATTTGGAGGTTGTGCTTTTTTAATCAAAAAGATGGTGATTTGTCCTAAAATCATATGAATCATGAGGCATAGCCTACTATAGAATCAAAGATGAGGCATAACCTTCAACTCTATAATTGATATATAGATTTAAATGAAAAAATTTAAATAATTTAACATGAATGAAATGTTACCTTCGATATATGAACGCTACGGATGTGATACTTGAAAGATAAACTTCTAGTTGTTCAGCATAGATTTTCAATGATCTTTGATATCAATGATTGACCGGGATGGTCTAACCGGTTTTACTATGCTTTAAACAATTAGTAAACTTAATGTTTACTAACATTTATGCCGTCTTTTATTTTTTTGTACACTATAATCATATACATGCATGTCTCCACTGTGGTCAAACATTTGATACCATATTTATTTAATGTTTCGACCATTTTATTAAACACTCAGCCATGTCATTTTGAACATGAGAAACTACATGTTCTACATCAATTCTTGTTGACATATAAATGTCTTTAAAGGCTTGTGAAATAAATTTACTAGTGTTACAAGCCTTACTTTATTTATGGCATAATCAGGGAGTTGTGTTCTCAACCTGACTACTTGGGAAATGAATCTTGCATAAACCGTATTTCATGTTGTCAATAGACACACATGTGACTATCTATTAGATGCGCCAATTAATACTATAAATTATCAAAATGGCCTGCATAAAAGATAAATATATTCACATATATCATCATGTATTCTCTATAAGAATACTAGAGATTCATTCCCAATTTTGGCTGGTGATGGTCGAATTATGAGTTTTCTTTGAAAGCATGCATCACATGAAACCTCATTAGTATTTTGCACAATTTTTTTTTTGCATCATGACTGAACCAAAATGTCCAAGTCTTTTATTAAAATTTCAAATGTACATGTAAATTTTGAGTTTGATGTAACATATGATGTGATCATATATATCTTTGTGCAATAAAATAAGGCGGATAACATGGACAATATTTCTCATATATGTTTCCTTTTCAATGTGATGCAAAGATATATAATGGCATACTTATTTATAATCTCTACATGATTATTAATGAGACTAAATGTCTTTGAAACTTTTACAAGTTTCTTTGAGACTTTTGGAGACATAAGGCATGATTGATTATGAAATTATGCCTTCGGAAGTCGAGAGACTAGCTCATCTAGATTTTTCAATTACTTTTACACTGTCTAATCTTAAATAGACAAGTGTCTCACAAATTCTCAATATGAGAAAATATTTTTGATTTTAAAGACATATTTTAATTTATTTGATCTAGATATAACTCATATAATTATTATTTAAATTAAACTAAATACTTAAACAAATAAATTCATTAAAAAAATTAAGATTCATAGCATTTTCTAAATGAATTCAAGTAGGCATAGCCTGATCCACATAAGAATTCAAAAGCTTTACTTTCATATATTTTAGTGAGACTTCATTTTCCATTTGACTGATCAGGGTGGAGGCAGAGCCTATCCTATATAATGATCAATTTAGAAATAATTTATAGCCTTTTTATTTGTTTATAATAGAGGCAGAGTCTCCTCTATATTACAATTAATCTGGAAAAAGACATGATTTTTTAATTTATCGTAATAGAGGCAGAACCTTTTATATATTAAGACTAATCCGGAAAATGCATAATCTCACGATATCTATTATATGTATATTAAATAAATTCAATTTATAAAATAAAATATGTTTTTTACTTTTTATATATTATAAATAAATAATACTAAATATTTAAATATTACTTCAAAGATTTGATTGGAGAAAGCTCGCTTGGATTCTGAGCTTATTTGTGTTGATAATGTGTTGAATAATAAAATAATAAAACAAATAAATAATGAAATAAATAAACAATAAAATAAAAAAGAAGTGCATGTATATGTCGTAGAGGAAGTGATTTTATTTTTGTGTTCTTGTGTCTCATTACAACAGAGGTGAAGATGTATTTATACTAAAATGAGTCTTGCTCACCAAAACATCTTGCTCACCAAAATACTTAATGAGTAAGTAATCCTTTATATAATAAAGCACATGTCACCTGGCCAATAGAATTATGTTATATAGATTGTTTTCAACTTTTTTGCCACATAAATATTTATAATAAATTTAAATCTTATTTTAAAATATAAAAATTAAAAAATTGAGCAAAATAACTGAAAAAAACTTCCCACCTAGCACTAAAATCTATGTTGTTTGATTCTGCTTCTGACATTTTATTCGCAAAGTCTCCATGTGAAAAGTTTGAAATTGTAATAAAATTATGTAATCCCATTGTAGCCATTACCACTCTTTTTTGTATGTGCAGACTATATCTTGGAAAATTAGAAAGAATTCTCCATTTTTTCTTCCAAACTCCAAACGTTCTCTCAATGATAGAACGCAAAGATGCATGACATCGACTGAATAACTCATCTTTATTCCTAGGAGCAGGACCAGAGTTTAACATGGACATATGATATCTCACAACTCTGTTTCGTGATGATCTATATGGAGCTAAAAATCCTTGTTTGTTTGGATAGCCAGAATCAATGAGATAATATTTCTCTAATGGAGGCAAAGGAAATTCAGAATCACTTTGTTGTGCCATTACAAGAACAGTTGTATAGTGGCATGATCCTGGTGCTCTATTCCATATATATGTAAATAACATATTTAAATCACATATTTCCATAATGTTCAAGGATGTGTTATAACTCATGCTTCACTTTGACTCATACATGAGTCCCATCCATAGCTCCAACGAATCCACTAAAATATGGCAAATATCTTCGTTCTACTTGAAGTCTTTCAGAAATTCGGTGTAACTCTTCTCTTGTTGGACTTCTAATATAATCACATGCCAGTAGTTCAGTCGCCGTGAGAATTCCATAAATTTTCTTTGTACAGTTTCCTGATTTCTCCCAAATCTCAAACCAACATCTCTTTGGACTTCATTGTGCCCACATATCCGTAGAAACATAGCCACACTTTCTTCCATAATTTGTTTGTAGCATATCACACAATGTTGTGAAACATGGTAGTGAGTCTAGTGACATAGGAAGTAACTGAAGACACACAACATCATCTTGTTGCACTCGACGCCAAATCTTTGTCCATGCCAAACCTCCATCGGTTTGGATTGGTGCTCTTTCAAAATATTTTTGATAGTAAATTAATGTTGGTTGAATTATTAACTCTGAAATTTGCTCATTCTCCAAATTCCACAATTGAATTTTCTCTTCATAGTTTAGGTTGTAGATACCTTGTGATCGCAATTGGCATATACGAAAAATCTGAAACTGTAAACATGAGATCAAAACACTTCATTTACAAATATTAACTTATATTTAGCCAATTAAAAAAAGGCTAAAATTTATTATCAAAATATAAATGGTTTTATTACATAAACTAGAATAACAAATCACAACTATTAGAAACTAATCTTTGTCTTCTGAGTAACTTTGACGACCTTCATTTATATTTTCAGATGTTTCTTGTGGAGTTCCCCATATATTGAATAGACCTCTGGGTCTATGTGTATGTGAAATATGGTCAGCGTCAAAATATTTGTGAAATCGAGACCACATGAAGAAGTTTGGTGAAAGTTTGGTGAAGCTCTACTGCTACATCTGAAATATCTTGTTGAGTATACCTGACATTTTCTTATTGACTTCCAACTGAAAATTAATATTGAACATTATCTGGAGTCGTTCCTGATGAGCTGCCTTGTTCAAAATTGTGTGGCTGACGTCTGCCGTGAAAGTTTGATGGTGCAACCCAATGTTGAAAGTTTGGTGAAAGTCCCCCATTGTTGTGCATTTGGTGATGTGCCCCATTGTTGAGCATTTGGTGATGTGCCCCATTGTTGAGCATTTGGTGATGTGCCCCATTGTTGAGCATTTGGTGATGTGCCCCATTGTTGAGCATTTGGTGGTGTCCTCCATTGTTGTGCATTTGGTGGTGTGCCCCATTGTGGAGTAAATTAAGGTGAGCCCCATTGTTGAGCATTTGGTGGTGTACCCCACTTTTGGCCCGATCCTAATTGTTTTGGCTTATCCTGGTTGTTTCGCGAAACACCTGTCATAGCTTATAACAATTGTAGTTTATCTTCATTGTTGCTTCCACCTATATCGATGAAATACTTACGCCAAAATACTAACTCTTGAAGCTTATTAAGGCATGACCAGTAAAATTTTGTGCCATTTGGAACTTCTAGAGCAAGAAATATCGTTTCAGACTTTTTCCATTCATCATAGTTATCTTGGTCAAAAGCACCTGGACGAAGTTGTTGCAAACTTTGTCGTTGAAACTCTGTATATCCAGCAATAGTGTCTTGTATTGTTTTTTCAAAGGATTTTCTTCTTCGGCCTCCACGTGAACCACTTCCAATAGAAATTCATGAGCTTCCTCCTAATCTTTGTGAACTGCTCACATGTCTAGCAGTTAACTGCAAATTTACTCTTTCTTGGTGTTGCTCTCTTCGAGCGGGATTTTGGACCATTGCATTGGTGTTTTCATTTGAAGGGTGTACACTTTCATCAATCATAACACGATACATTTCCTCTTCTTATGTCTCATGAACTTGTGTATGGGGTATGCCACCACTATCGGTGCCTGAGCCATACTGACCTTCTTCTTCAACCGCACGTGCGTTGATAAGCTCTTCTCTTCTTTGACGTGATGAATGTTGAGAAATTGATTGAACATCATATAATGCAAGACATCGCACCATTACATCCCAAAAGTCGGGTGGTTTTCTGTTCAAGGCTTTTGTTATTTTTCATCCCTATAAATTTAAAATAATAAGATGTAACCCAATATATATATACTTAACTATAAGAATGATATGTACATACGAACTCTTTATCCTTCCACCATGCATCAGATGCATATATCATAGATGTATCAGAATCAACTGAGATATCTGTAGAATTCATAAGAGTCTTCCAGCTCTTGAAAATTTTTTTTAACTCATAAAGTTTATTTTTGAAGAAACCACAAGTTATATTCATGTTGAACGCTTGATTGAAATTTTCAACCGTATACTCTCTACCAATGGCATTAACATGTTTAAGAGTATAACTATTCATGGCAACTGCTTCGTCCAACAATTGAATTAATGTTTTTTCCTGTATGTACGACCATTTATATTTGTCTTTGTCTTTGTTCTACAAAATTTTAAATTACAATAGTAATTATTAAATCATATTTAATTAATATTTAAATTAAAAATATAAAGAAAATTAACATTTGTTGAGTGTAATTTAATTACCTGCATTTATCGGACAAATATCAATATAAATTCGACAGATCTCGCTAGAACCGGACGAAGAATAGAATATTCTAGAAGATATTGGACAAGATCATGAAAAATCTTGCAAGATTGTATCAAGACAGATTTGATCTTACCCACAAATATTGCGACCAACCTTATCGACGAGAAAATCCAGCTACTTGCTCCGATTCCCATGAGGATTAGGGATATTGAGCGACCCTCTATAAATAGAGAGGGGACAATCCCAAGAGAAGGGGAGAGAAATCGAGAACAAGTGCAAGAAACCGCAAGACTATCAGCAATCAACCTCTGTCACGGCTAGGGTTTATAAGATTGATTGATAGTGTCTTGAGTCTTGTAATATTTGATCAATAAAAACACATACATTCGACCATATTCCTTGCTTTCCGTAGATCTTAACGAACCGGTTAAAAATCCCAAAACAACATTTAAATTAAAAATAAAAATCAAACTCATATTTACTCTAAAGTTGTTTCTGTGGGAGGAGTTGAAACTTCTGTGGGGGAGATTTGAATTTGTTGGCCCAGTAGAATTCGTGTTCCAACGATGATATATATCTACACTCAGTGAAATTCAACAATTAATCTTATATTTTCAACAATTAATCTGATAACTATTAACTATCTTGTTTTCTAGTTTAATAATATAGTTATTTATTAGATCTACAATATATTAAAATTTTAGATCTATTTATTAGATCTACAATATTTATTAGTTTAATAAAAAATTTATTTAATAATGCTCAAAAAAATTGAACTGATGAAAAATGTTATTAAAAATTAAAATATAATTGAAGTAAAATGGTGATATAAATATATGTTCTATGATTGAAAATATGGTGTATATATAAATAGTTATATTTGAATAAATAAAATAGTAAAGTCTTTGCAAATAAGTTATTATTAAAACATAGATTTTTAATCATAAATTTTTATAAACTAGTAAAAAGTTCAATAAAATCTGTAAACAAAATCAATATAAATATGTTATACATATTTTCGGATATACAAGTATATATATATATATATATATATATTTAATGTATAATAATATTTATATAACTATAGTAGTAAAAGTATTGTTAATTCAAAATTAATATTTTATATATTTAAAATTTTGTTTTGAACAAACATGACACATAATATTATGAAAACACATATATTTAATGGATGAGATGAGATTCTGTAAAGATGTGATTATAATATATTAATTCAAAGTATAGTTTAATTAACTATTAATACATGAATGCTTTATTTAAACTAGGACTAAATTAGACTTTAATTAAGAAAAGATATAACTACATAAGCTTTAAACACTCATCTTTTACAAACTGAACAAAAAGTTCCATGTTGATTAGGAAGAAAAAATATATTAATTACCGTATGCTAGAAGCTTAGACTATGAGAGATAGTTTTGGTATTTAGAAAATAATTTGTTTGCTGTTGTAGTATGTGAGTGGCGTAGAAAATGATGTATATGTGATGTTAGAAGTAAGTATATTTATAGCAAAAATTGTTACGTTTTTTGGAAAGAAAAAAAAAGTTATTATCCACCGCGTTTTTCAATTTGACAATTGGGTAAAACACTGCTATTTTATTGAAATACGCTCTTGTCATTTTTTTCTCTTAAAATCCGTGAATCATTTTTTGTTTTTTGAAAAATGCAAATTACCATTATTTTTTCTGATTGGTGAACTAATTGTGGTTTTCAATATTTTCTTTCCAATCCTACTTTTTATATGTTTCCAGTCAAGACTTTAGTTATCATTTCTGAGGAACATACCAATAAAATATAAATTTAACTTAATTATTTCTATCATGAAATTTATCTCAAGACCATTTAGATATAGTTTAATTCAACCTTAAACAATTTCTACAAGAAGAGAGACTTACAAACCTTATCCATGTCTGATTAGACTTAATTATGGATGCAAGTCTTAAAGATGTTTTATCTTCCTTTGGCATTTCACTTAATAAATTTTTTTGATGCAGAAGAAATGTATAATCCTTTTGCGGTATTTTTTTCTATTATGAAATTATACATTTTTTTTTAGTGTTCTTCTCCTTATGAGAAAATCCAATGAAAGTCTCTTTTTCATTACACCATAATTTCATGTTCTTAAACACAGACTAGGCAGTCGATTTAACAGTGGATAGTCATTTGGCGGTTCTCCACTGCTGAGATTAGTTGAAATTGGAAAAGAAATTGGTGAACTGTTATTAAAAAAAACTCGTGTTTTTAGGATCTGATTGGTAAACAATGCATAATTTCTTAATGGCATCATTTCATAATGAAAAATTGCAGAATAAAAATTTGTGTGATTGAATCAATTTTGAAGAAATACAGAATATAATATTAAATTATAAATATACACATATACTTATATATATATATATATATATATATTGAAATAAACTATATAGTTTTGTGTCTACAAAATACAAATAAAAATTTATTATGCAAGTAAGCATGTCTTTAGTACCTTATTTGCATAATGGACTTTTACTTGTATTTTGTTAGGCAAAAACCAAATCTTGTCTATTACCTAATTATCTATCATTATGCAAATTTATGCAAATTACCAATCAAAATCTTAATGTTTAAAAGAATATAAATAAAAGGTATTGTCTAAAATGGACCATTTAAAATGTTTACTTTTAAATGGGGTTCTTTGGGAAGAGTTTTTAAAGCAGTATGGGTACTCGTTTGGAAATAAATTTTTAAAAGTGTTCATTTTTTGTATTTAATCCTATAAATAATAAATATGTGGTGGATCTATGAGTTTATGATGAAAACAACAAAAAGAATGAAAAAAAAATCAGAAATCGTGTGTTAAGAAGAAGATAACTGTTGAAATTACCCTGTTACCCCTCATTAAAGGGAGAAACATAAAATAACTGAAATTTTGAACATGCCAAGCTTTGAACTCTGGCCACATTAGCAATCTTGGGGGGATTTACCAACTGATCTATCTCATGCATCTGTAAACATAAAGCAATATTTAGTTTATATAGGTATATGAACAAAAAATGTCTAAAACCAATCTTTGATTCATCCCCATTTAATCTCTGATTTGTTCATTAGGCGCTAGGCTCAATCCAAGCCCCGGAGTAACGGATAGCAAGTCTTAAAACATGACACCATATATATATATCACCCTTTCCGCATATGGTTATAATAAGAAAGAGATGCTCATCTTCTCTGGTTAGCTCGGTAGAGTGTTCGGTGTGGTACACATATCTGTCTATGTCAATCAAGTAATAGAATTCATTCCATCATCCAATCCACAACAAATATAAAACCTGGTAAAAAAGAAGTGTTTTTGTGCAATAAACCCCTCCGTCCGAAGACTAATGGTAGGTGGTCCCGCGTAGCTTTCGAAGACATATTCAAAGAAAAGCCACCCCCAGGGCTGGCTTAGAGGCAGGAGCAAGTTGGGCAACTGCCCCTATGGCCCATAAGTGAAGGGGGGCCAAAAAAAGAAATTATTATAGAGATATAGCTTAAAATATATACTGAATATTTATCAGATCCTTTTGTTTCTTCTCTACGAGATAGGACAAAAAAACCTTTCATATTCCTACCTTCACAATTCTCTTTCTCTGATGAATTATGATCTAGCAACCCTGAATTCCTGATTTATTCAAGTTTCTGTAAGTTTTGAATTTCTATTTTAGGTTTTTAGTTTATATGTTTCATTTTTTTTACACAATTCTGATCTTTCATTGTTTCATTGTTTACCTCCTCTTATTTTGTTTATCTTGATTTAGCTATTGATAATTGATTAAAATATTGACATTTAGAGTTTTGTTAGTGACGTTAGTCAATTATACATAGGAAGCTTGTGCCCTCTATTTTAAGATCGATCATGCCTGGCTATAACTTATATATGCTTATTGATGTTTTTCTTGATTTTTATATATTGATGCTTGATGTTTCTGACTTACTAATATTTTTCAGGTCTGTTTTTTTCTTCCGGTGGTTGTGGTCTGTTCAGACTTCAGATTCTTATTCCATTCACAGTCAGATAAAAAATCCAGGTGTTATTCTTCCTTATACTTGACATTTATGCATTGCAGTTAGATTGCATTATGAGTGGAAATAAACCTGGATGTCAAAAGAGAAAGATAAAAAAACAAAAGGATTTGTTTATTAATCACAAAGAGGTTCTTTAGATAAATTTGTGACAAGAAGAAGTGCTAACGAAAGTTTGAAATCTGATATTGTTCAAAATGTTTCTCAGTCAAATGATCAGCCTAATGATGATACTAGTCTCCCTGCTAGTCACTTGAGTGAGTTAAATGCATCAAATTTTGAAAATCAGAATACTCGTGAACAACCAAATTCTTTTGTTGATATTTATGGTCCTGTGTATTGGGAAAACCTTGACAACAAAATGAGAGATGTGTTAGTTGAGAAAGTGCCTAAGAGATAAACAAATCCTGTGTTTCGTTTAGATAAGAAGTCTAGACATTTTTCATACAGTTATTATTCTAGGAAGTTGATGAATGGGGAAACTAGTGACATAAATTTGTTGGTTTACTCAAAATATGTGGACAGAGTTTTTTGCTTTTGTTGCAAATTGGTTAAATTTAGAGGTTGCTCAAGTAAGTTTGCAAGTGATGGTTTGTTTGATTGGAAGCATCTTAGCGAGAGAATTGATTATCATAAGAAAAGCATAGATCATATGACTAATATGGAAACTTGGAATGAGCTGAAAGTTAGATTTGAGAAGAATCTAACAATTGATAAAGAATTACAGAAAGAAATTGCAAAGGAGAAATAACGTTGGAGGCTGGTCTTAACTAGAACAATTGCTGTTGTGAAATTTCTTTCTAAACGGTGTTTAGCATTTAGAGGAAAAAATGTAAAAATTTACCAAGATAGTAATGGTAATGTTTTAGGAGCTATTGAAATGATTGCAGAATTTGATTTGATAATCCAAGATCATATCAGACGCATTCAAAGTCATGAAATTCATCATCATTATCTTGGTCATAATATTCAGAATGAGTTTATTTCTCTTTTGGCTCATAATGTTCAACTTTCCATTATAAAAGTCATTAAAGAGGCTAAATACTTTTCTGTCATTCTTGATTGTACACCGGATGTGAGCCATCAAGAGCAAATGACTCTAATAATACAATGTGTGAACTTGTCTAATAAGAAAGTAAAAGTAGAAGAGTACTTTTTGGAGTTTGTGAAGGTAGATGACACATCCGGAATAGGACTCTTTGAGAAATTACTAGATATGCTAAAGTCTCTTTCTCTTGATGTTGATAATGTGAGGGGTCAAGGTTACAATAATGGTTCTAACATGAAAGGAAAACATCAAGGTGGTCAAAAACGATTACTTGATATAAATCCAAAAGATTTGTATATGTCATGTGCTTGTCATATTCTTAATCTTGTGGTTAGTGACATGGGTCATTCATGTGTGAAATCTATTTCTTTCTTTGGAGTTTTGCAACACATATATGCATTGTTTTCTAGTTCTACAAAGAGATGAAAGATTTTCTTGACCATGTTCCGTTTTTTACAGTGAAATATTTATCTAACACTCGTTGGGAGAGTCAAATTCAAAGTGTGAAAGCTGTCAGATTTCAAACACCACAAGTCATGTCAGCTTTATTAGAATTATATGAATCATGTACTGATGCTATGACAAAAATCGATGCTGAAAGTTTAATTATGGTGTTTATAATTTGGAATTCTTGCTTGGTATAGTTACTTGGTATGAAGTTTTGTTTGCTATTAGTTCAGTGAGTAAGAACTTACAATCTAAATCTATGTGCGTTGATATGCTTTAAAACAATTGGAAGGTGTAGTTTTGTTTCTTGAGAAGTATAGACAATAAGGGTTTGATTCTAGTTTGAGTATTGCTAAAAATATTGCTCTTGACATGGACGTTGATCATGTGTTTCCAAATAAGCGTCGTATCTTTAGGAAAAAACAGTTTGATGAAACTGATTTTGGTGAAATATACAATCAAGTGAGGATGATTTTAGGGTTAACTACTTTTTAGCTGTAGTGGACATGGCAAGAACTTCTGTTAAGAACAGATTTGATCAGATGATGAACTTTAAAATGGTTTTTGGGTTTTTGTTTGATTCAAAATAATTAAAGGTGTTAAGTGAAAGTGAACTTCGAATGCATTGCACTAATTTTTACGAAACTTTTTCTTATGGTAATTCTTCTGATATTAATTTAAATGATCTTTATTCTGAATTAAGAATGCTACAAATGACTTTACCATGTGAATCTATGGAACCTAGTGATATTCTTGAGTTTGTTGAAAGTGTGGGTTGTTAATCGAATGTTTCAGTTGCTTGTCGAATTCTTTTGACTACACCTCTGACTGTAGCCTCAGCAGAAAAAAACTTTTCAAAATTAAAATTGCTCAAAAATTATCTAAGATCTTCAATGTCTCAAGAAAGATTGAATGGTTTAGCTATTTTATGCATTAAAAAGAACATATTAGAGATCATTGATTTTGAAACTATTATTCATAATTTTGCATCAAGTAAAGCTCGAAAAAACCATTTCTTATGATTGCATTTATCTTTTTTAGGAAGACTACTGGTTCTTTTCTTGTTTTTTCTGATTCAGGAAGTGAGGAGTTAATGGTGTGGAGATACATGGTTGCAAACAAGAGCTAGGAAAAAGAAAGGATAACACAATGAAAAAACTCTGCAGTTTTTTTTCTATTTGATAAACCATGTTCTACTTGTTTTGGATTTTTCAGCAATATCATTGATTACAGTGTTTTATATGTTAAGAGGGCCTTTTTCAAATCTTTCCTCATGGCCTATATTATGTTTGAGCCGGTCCTGATAAAAAATAGTCTTTGATCTTGTTTATTAAAAATAATAAATTGGCACTACTAATTTACTGCTAGTAAACCAAACAATTTTTGAAGAAGATATCAATATGTTTAAAGAATATATCACAACAACATCATGGATGATGATTGTGTCATTCGAATAATTAACCTCTCTAATGAAAACATAATATTAACTATATGTTTGAAGTATCTTCCAACCTTTCAAACAAACTTATGAGGCTGTATGCGTCCTTGAGCAATTTTTTGGCAACTTGCCTTCCTCCTCTAGTTAATGTCATTCTGTCTAATACTATTCTGGATATGCAAAGATTATTGAATTTTTTTTCCTAGATATTAGGGTCTATACCACCTTCAGTCAAGTTCTTCCTAAGTTTAAATCTCAAGATATCACCTCAATATTTCAGTTTACCTTAGATGGACTCGCCAACAATCAATGTTCATCCCAAATTTCATTTATAAATGTCACCCAACCTAAGAAGAATGACTTTATATGCAATTTGAATGTTAGAAGATAAACTCAGTCCCAAGCATCAAACAGAGATTTAAATAGTAAAATCATTTGGGTGAGCTGCAAGTAATAGAACACAAAATAAGGATATTTGGTAAATCTAAAGAAACTTGAAGAAATTTGGGTTTATCACACCTATGTGATAGAGACTTTCTTTAATGTAATAAATAAGTTTGAGACGGGAGATTTTTGTCACAGCCATGTGAAAATATTATCCATGGATCAAACCCTAAATCAAAATTCTAAGTTCTGGATAAAAACATTTATAAATTAATATAAAAAAAAGGTATGTTTACACAATGAACTAAAGAAGTTATTATTCCTCTAATTAGTTGTCTTCAAACATCATAAATTCATAATGGTTTCGTTTTAATTCGTTTTAATTACTATTCAACCTTCAAATCCAATATCTCCCAACAACTCATTGAAATTTCTTTTTGACTTTCTCAAACCCCACGCAATTGTCAAACATTGCATTAACAACCCATTCGAAAGTCTAAACCCTCCTCCACACAATAGTTAAATACTTAAATCGACCATCACAAATTTTAATTAGATGTCTAGAGAAAAATTAGTAATGGTAATTACTAACCATATGAATAGATGAGTAATTAAGATATGACTACACGCTTAATCTCTAAATATCATACAAAAATTATTAAAAAAGATTTTTAGTAAGAAACTTTCTGTTAATCGGTGGTAAGATTAAATCCATTCAAAATAGTGAAATACTATCTAAAACTATTGAGTTTAGAAAATAAAAGAAAATACAAATCAACCCTTCTATTTCTCAAAATATTACGAAGTCTACCAAACTAACACATCACCCATTTTCTACCCTTTAAGCCGAGCCAAGCACCAAGCCGCTCACGCTGGGAGTTATGTTCTCCTGCATCTCGGACTGGTGGTGACGGTGCTCCCCTTCGTAAGTCACAATCAACATCGTCGAATCATCCGATGCTCGTTCCACGTATTTTCTTGCCGGACATCCTCCAAACGTACTACACTTGTAATAACCCCTGCATTAAAATAATGAAATTACCAACCGTTAGATCTCTAACGCTTCATTTAGTAAACTAAATCAACAGTTGATATGGTGTGAGGGTGTACGATAGTTACCGTGGGTGTGGTGAGCCCTTGATCAGTTTTTGTCCGTACTTCCTCCATGAATACTCGTCCGGTGGAATATTGGCAATCTTTGCACTTATTGCCGGTACCCTCACAGTTTTCTTCATCCGATTTTTACTGCTGTTAATTAAAAAAACAATAATCTTTCATTAGTTAAATGATTTTAACTAAAGTCAATTGTCAAACAGCGAGTTTTGTTAAACTTCATTAGTTTTTAACTATTAACTATTGTCAGCGTGCATTCTGGTTTAAGTTACTGTCGTTGTCTTTCACTAAATATGTTGACCTATTGGCTTATACCGTTCTAAACCGGTTTAGACAGTATTGAACCAGATTTTTCACGAACTACGTTGACCAATTGGTTTAGATCGTACAAAATTAGTCAAAAAGGGAGTTTAATATTAAAATTAATTGTGGGAAGTCGCAAATCGTAACAATACCTTTTCTTGCAGTGGCACTTGCCGTTCCCGGAGCCAGAGATTTTGCCGGAAAAGTTCTCAGAGTGGTGATGCTCGAAGCATCTTTTTCTGTAAGGGAGACCAGAGAGCGGCGGTTTCGCAGAGGAAGTCAATGGTGCTGCCGGAGCCGGAGTTAAGAAGATCGAAGAGCCCTTGGAGACGCTTCCATCACCGGTGATCGCTGAAGACATGAAAGAAGAGTTGGAAGATATGCTAAACCTTTCCTTAGCAAACTCAACCACCTCCGGGCTCTTGGTTTTAGCGCCAAACACACTTGGTCTGGTGAAATCTAGCGTCACGCTCTGTTGATGTGACTGAGCAAAGCTAACCGGTGCCGGAGCAGAGATCTGAGCGGGAGGCATCACCTTCACGGGTGGTGGAGGAGGGGAGGAGGAAGATGAAGGTTGATGAGGAGAATGAACCCGCCCACGTCTAAACCGGGCATGACCAGTCCGGTTAAGAAGAGAAACGACTTTTTTGAATTCAGAGACGGTGAAATCGGTGATCTCAGAGCAGTCAACGTTATGGTCTTCAGGACGGTTAGAGAGGACACTGATCAGGTGTTCCATGCTTTTTAAGCCTTTTGATGCAGCTTCTTGTATAGCCGTCAGATCTTCTATCTTTGGTAAACGCATGATATCGACGGTCATGATGAGAAAACAGAGGAAAATATATTGAATATCTGAAAAACAATGGGTGAAGGCTTTTTAGTATGGTGAGAGAGCGAAAGTGGATGAAGGGAGAATGGCGTGATATATGGGGAATGGAGTGACCGGGTGACCGGATGAGAAGGTCATATGGTGGAGTTTAGTCAAATCTTTGTTTATAGTCTAACGCTTGATATTGAGTTGAAGATTTCTGTGGAATAAAGCAATTAAAGTTTTTGGTCTCCTCGTGTTTTGAGGTAAGTGGGGTCCATTTTTGTGCAAAGCAAGAAATTGAATCGTGTCTTCAAAATAAAGAATTCAGTGGGTAAACTTGAATTTGGAAACAGAGTAAAATAAAAAAGTATTACTGGGAAAAGGTATAATATAGGATTTTAAATAAAAAATTAAATACATTAACAATAAAAACATTATTAGGAAGTATTTTAAGAAAATTACAACTTTTATATCTGATCTGTAATACAGTTTTTCACTATTATTAGCTACATATATACTGGTAGATGTATTATTTCTTCAAATTCAATTTAACAAAATTAAAAAGGTGACAAATCTTTTATCTATATGACTATTGGGGCTGGATCTTAGCTGTTTAGGCTAGTTATGAAATGATTTAGATTTTTTACTTTCGTTCCTTTTGAATTCAGACAAGGTTTGAAGCGTTATTCATTTTCTTTTTAATTAACCAGATCTTTTATTGTCAAACAACACCACAACTTGTAAATATTATATGAGGCATACATTCAGACACTCATGTTTCCAGCATATCTTGTTAGTCCAACGTCTGTATGATCATTACTATATACTGCAGTGCATTGACAAAATAAAATCTATGAATAATCTGTATTTTTTATGAAGAAAATTGTAAATGTATATAAAGATATAAATATATGACTCTTACTTAACCTTTTGAACCCAAATACATTTGTTTAACTACATTATATCATTGATAATTAGATAGTTGCATAGTATTGTTTGATATAATTTTAGTACTGAGATTAATTGGACAAAGTTCCAGGGGGGCGGGGGAGGGGAGAAAGACATATTCGTCCCCAAATCTCGTAAACTAATAACTAAACTCTCTTTAGTTGTTGTCAAAAGTGATTTACTCTTAATCTCACAAGTATTAAAGCAAGAACAACAAACCTCAAAACTATCCGCATTCAACATTGTGTCAACAATCGGAGTTAATCAAATTAATTAACAATGTCTCGAATCCTCGATTTGTATTATTTCTTACTGGTATTTAACTAATAAAAAAAGTATACTTGATTTTTTTCCTTATTTTTATGGATTTTAATAAATTGATTATTTCTTTCTTAAACAAGTATAATTTTATTTTATCGATATTTACCTAATATAGAATATAAATAATAAGTAAAACATAACATTTTACACTATAAATAAGAAAATTACCATAGGTTTTGTAAGATTTATTTATATATATTTATGTATTTATATTTTGGGTATTTCTAAACAAGAATTTCTAACCTCTTATTAGCCTTCTAGAAAACGTCTTGACTGGAACATTAGTAAATTAAAAGTTAAAACAATTCTGTCTTGACTTTTAGTTTACACAGATTGTTGAACTAAGATGAATTGTTATACTTATAATAAAAGCGACAATAGTTGATTACGGTAAAATCTCTATAAATTAATAATATTAGGATTAATATATTTTTATGATATTTTATTAATTTAGAAAGGTTATTAATTTATAAAGTTGATATTTGGATCAAAATAGTATTTTGAGTTGAAAATTTTATTAATTTAGAGAGATTATTAATCAATCAAATATTAATTTATAAAGGTTTAACTATATAACGTTTTGTATTAATACTTTTCTTTAGTTAAGAATAGCGAAAAACAAAAACTGACTAAATAAAATAAAAGTTAGAGTCAATAGCAATAAAACATCATTTTTGACTATTTGTTTGCATTTAACACCATTTTTTACATTAGCACCTTTTTTTTTAATTTTGATGAGTTTTGTGACAATTTTGTTATTAGGAAGATGTTTGCTTATAACTAAACTTGAGAAGGTATCTAGTTATATTAAAAATAATTATTTAAATAGAATGGTTAGTTTTTAGTGCTCATATATATTTTAACAGTTCAGATTTTTGTTTATAGGTATTAGATTTTTTTTTTTTTTTAAAGGAACAGTGTGGATATAAAGATGATAATTTTTTGTGTCAGTTTATTTATTTAACTTTTGGTGTCAGTTTTTTTTCTGTTGTTTGTATAAACTGAGTATACTTTTTTTGGTAAGACAAAGTTTTTTAATAAAGTTTGTAAAATGAGTATAGCAAAATAAGTATTAGAGTGTAATCCTCCTCATCTTTTTGGATTAAAATCATATTTTGTCTTATCCAAAAAGAATATTAGAATATAAATCATATTATCTTTCTAATAACACCAAATTTGAGAATCATTTTCATGATTTTAAAATCAAGAAAGAGCATCTAAGTATATCCACCAAACGTTGACCATATGGATATATCAATGTTAACTCTAATCTAGGGACTGTTTTCATATTTCCTACCATAAGCATTATATTGTTTCTGCTATTCATGCAAGAACTATTATAGGTCTAAATTATAGTTATGCAATGTTCTGTATTGTTGTTTATATGTCAGATAAAATAAATTTGTTTGGGCTTGGAAATATGTAGTATGGTTTATACTTTACCACTTTTTTGGATAATGAAAATTTTCATATACCCTTAACCCTAAGAATGTCATATGGTTTATGTTCCGAGTTGTTGGACAAGACTATCTATTTAGACTTAACAAAAGTAAAAGTATGGACAAAGTATCGAATTAGACTTAACCGTGTGGAAACAATAACTAAACTTTTGACCCTAAAAATTAAATCCTACGTTCACTAATACTTAATCATATGGAAACAATAAAATGGTTTCCAAAGACGAAATAAACAAGAGATCGAAACCTAGCTATTAAAACGAGATGATCCAAGGATTTATCTAATTAACTTTTTCTGAGTGTTTAAATTCTATTTATTCACAATATTTGAGTTTTTTTTGTATTTGCACTGTATAGTTTGTAGAAAGATAAACATAATTATCAAAAAAATCTTAATCTTGTATAAGGTTGCCAGTAATAATATCCACTTAATTTAAAAGCCAAAACATTGATTTTACCAAAAGCAAAAGTATTAATTTACCATAAGAATAGAACATTCAAATACCAAAACATATGCTTTGTTGTTGGTATCCAACAACAAATTGTTGGTATATATTTGGTTTAATATTTTTCTAGGTAACACTAAATTTGAGAATCATATTCATGATTTTAAGAGCAAGAAAGAGCATATAAGTATATCTATCAAACCTTGACCACATAGATGTATCCAGGTTAGCTCTGATCCATGGACTGTTTTCATATTTTACTACCATAAGCATTGTGTTGTTGTTGTTATTCATGTAAGAAATATTGTAAGTCTAAATTATAGTTCTGTATTGTTGTTTGTATATTAGATAAAAGAAATTTATCTGGGTTCAGAAATATGTAATATGGTTAATATTTTATCACTTTTTTTGGATAATTGTTATTTGGAAAATTGTTATTGTCATTAAAGAGAAAGTTAAAATACTAGACAAAAATTTGAAAAAGATGTTAGTGTAGAAAAAGGTGTTAGAATAAAAATAAAGATTGAAAAAGAGTGTTAGAATTGTTAAAGATAAAGAGAGAAGAGAGAATTGTGTATTATTTATGAGTCATATGACAATATATATAAGGATACAAAGCTAGGGTTTAGCTTGATAAGCAAGTATTCTAGAACATCCTAATGGGTCGATAATGGGCATCCACATAATATGGACTTGTTCATAATACTCCCCCTTGGATGACCATTATAAAAGGTTAGTTTCCAATGCATTTGAGATGCTGCCTCGTTAAAAACCTTACTAGGAAAACCCAATGGGAAAACCATAGTTAAGGGAAACAGAGTGCAACACACATTTACTCCCCCTCATGGGTACATCACCGATCTTTGAGACGACGTGATCCAATCTTGGTGAACTAACATCTTGAAAGTGGCAGTTTGGAGCGTCTTGATAAATAAGTTGCAAAATCTTCACTTGGACGAATCTTCATTCCACGTACATCGTTGTTCTTTTACATTTCGTATGTCTCGTAGATGACTCATTTGAATCATCATCTTTTTTGCTATTGGCGATCTCATTAGTGTCTAATATAGACTTCAAAACAATGATACATCTTTATCATTTGGATTCTTCTTAGGTGTCTATTATTTGTGTGTTCTTTGTTGTCTCGTTAAAAACTTTTTCATGCAAAGTACAACCACACATATAACCATATTCATTCTCTTGGAAGTATCATCCTCATGATATATTTTCTTATAATATACATAATCTTTAAGAGTTGCTATAAGTAAAGCATTACACACTAACTCTTATTATTTTCATATAATATTTTGAGTTATTAGACTTTTGTTCCATAGCATCCTTGTCACATAGATTATGTTTCATCTATTTGGACTTCCAGCCAAATTTCTTTTATGTATAGTCTTCTAGACATTTATTCTCTTCTTGTAAGAGTTACTATTTTGCTTTCCCTTTTAACATAAAAATCCCATCTTTCAATTATGAAATAGATTAATAAATTACTTAAGGTATGGTACATCCAGACCATATATGCTAACATCTCTTATGTAAAACCCTACAAGGATCTCTGAGATAACATCTCTATTTACTAGATGTTCTAATTAAGATACCTGAAGATAACTATATCTGTTCAAGGTTCTTTATCTCATATTATTCTCATAATACTACTTGCAATAACTCGTCAAAAGTTTCGCTGATGTTCAAACTACTGATCCATGTTAAGTCATATAGGCTTCCAACTTAAACCAATTTGCAAGAGTGGATTTTTTCATATCTCTTATATACTTTTGTTAGTCCCTTTATATAACCAATGTGGGATTCTAACACTCCCCCTCGAGATTATGGCTTTTACATGCCTATCTTGAATTGAATCCCACTTAAGGATCGATCATAAAGCGTTTTTGGACATCCTTACTTGGGTTAGCAAACGAGATTCTGATTTCATTTTTTCAGTGCAAAAGTTTTGCATGCTGAGAACTATACAAGATTCAGCTATAATCAGATCCAGATAAAATATAGAATTCTTACAGAATTTTGTTTATGCAATACCAGCATAATCTGATTCGTGGAAAACACGGTTCGTGCAAATTTCGGGTATCACGAGATAAAAAATTTACAATTTTCATGAAGACTCATATTCATATATAACCCGTGCAAAATCTTATTTTTCATTTTCTAGAAGAGTATTTTCATCTTATCTTCTTTATTTAAATATTCTAATGAATATAAATTCTCACCAGGAGTTCTAAAAATTGCACATACACCCTTATACTTTATAGAGTATATATCAATACCATTCTGGTAACTGAAACCTTTTCAAGTTGCTTTTAGCATCTTAAATTCTTATACATGCTTATAGCATCTTAAACCCCCATGGCTGCTTCTAGCTGTTTAAATATTTATGAATTGTTTCTAGCAATATAAATCTTTTTAGGGCTGCTTCTAGCAGTTTATATCTTTCTGAATTGCTTCTAACAATTTAAATCTATTTAGGGCTGCTTCTAGCAGTTTAAATCTTTTTTAAATTGCTTCTAGCAATATAAATCACTTTTGGGATGCTACTAGCAGTTTAAATCTTGGGACTAAATAAAATATATTTCTTACTGCAGAATATTTAGGAACTTAAACAAAGTTGCATTCACCACTGGAGATTTCTAGGTTTTTCTTAGAACTTTTATATATCTCTCATAATATATGACTTTTGTTCTTTTGTCCCACTAATTTTACACATTCATGTGTATGGATTGCTAGTCCACATACTTATCTCTGCAAGAGATTATTTCCATTCACTTTGGTCAATCATCACTTTGTGTACACTTTTCATAAACTTCTATACCATGGTTTATGATCCTCGATTTTGTTTTTCTTTCTTTACATCAACTGCTACATTGCATGCACAAATATTATCGACGTCGATTTACTTTTCTGGTTCCATATTATTCTAGACATGACTCAACTAGTTGAAATCTTTTATCACTACCAAGTACTTGGATTTTATTTGCCATGTCTAATGTCTCTTTTCGAGATCATTCACAATTATTTGCTACCTCGGTCCTACCATTTTTAATATCTGCTCTTTTTTATTTTTTGAGGATTTTATCTTTGGAACCAATAGGTCTCTCACGCTTCCTGCGAGTTTAGACTTATTTGCAATTGATACAGTCCTTCTAGGACATCAATTTTAATTGGAGCACAACTGGAATATGTGACTTTATCACTAGATTTAGGCCAGTAAGCGTCTGGCAATCGATACGCTAAACTTTGTAAATGAGTTATCTTTTGAACTTCTAGTTCACATTCATTACTATGACGAGGATCGATGATAACTCCTTTCAATCTATTTATTTTTCAGTTATTTATATTCTTCTCCTTATGTTGGAATTACTAACTCACTTACATAACATTCTCCTTTTCAAGGGAGTTTTATATCCAATATACTTTTCCAACCTCATTTGAGGTTCATCTTAGATTGCTTTGGTGGAGCAACTTATGTATATTACATTCAAAAACTTTAATATGGGAAATATTTGGTTTATGACCAAAAACCAATTGTTTTGGGGGGATCTTATAATATTCGTTGGCATGATTTGAATCAATGCTACTGCATGTAATATCTTGTGTATGAACATGAACTACAAGATGTTTAACACTTATTCCAATGGAATTCACCAAAATTGTCAATTAACCAAGTAGCCTCACAAACACCCTGTTGCGGGTCAATAACAAAGATATTAAGTAGGTGATCAATCCACAAACTTTCTTTGTATTCTGTCTTAAAAAATTAATCAATCTAGAGTTTATCTTGGCTGGTGATAGCTTACTTTCTGAACAGGCAGCACATATAATATCATAAGAAAAAAATAAAAAAAATCATCTTATTCTTTTATAAAATTCCATATGAATTCATGATTATTTTTCGCATTATCATCAAACCGGAATGGTCTAACCGGCCGTGCCAATCATTGAGGTTCTAAGTAAACTTCTAGTTTACTTTAACATTTACCTCATTTGTACTATTCTTAGTATAGTACAATCAAGTGGAGAATGCAGGTAGTCTTTCCATAATAATTTTTAGAGCCTTTGATAATCCTTATCATCTGAAGGTATTAATCATTTCTTTCGCTCACAGCCTCAATATGATATCGATTTCTATAGACATCTTTAAAATCCAATAGATTTATATGAGACTTAGGGGAATATAACAAATTATATCTCGTTATAATGCATCAACAGTTTTAAGTTGCATTTCCATAGGCAATAACATATATGCTCATTTTGAGCTTTTATTTATCTTTGCACTACCCGAGAGAGTATTCACACTAGCCTCTATCATTTTCAAATGAGAATGAAATCTTATTTATATAATAGTGTGATTAGTCGTATTCTCTTTCAAATATAAATCTCCACTATTTATCGCTCTTCATGAGAATTAAATCATAATCATATAATATCTAAATAAAATAACTCAATCAATATCATTATTTATTCACTAGTTTACTATTATCTTGCCATTAAACTAGGTTCTCAATCAAACAATCAATCAATAAACAAATCAAATAAGATCATTATAAATAGTTTATCCTTGAGAACAAATAACCAGCAAATAACAGTTCAAATATTATGATAAAATAAATGATGATTGTTTTGTGTAAAATCTGTGTGAAATCAATTTCGTGCAAAATCCGTACAAAATCTTCTTTTTTTATTATTTTTTTTCTTGCAAAATACTGAATAAAACAGTTCCGTGCAAAATCCGAGATACAATGATATATGTGCAAAATTCGAATTAAACAATTTCGTGCAAAAATAATTTTGTACAAAATTCGAGTAAAACAATAGTTAATTTAATGATCGAAACAATCCAGATTTATGACCAAAAATCATGCAAGTTTAGTTTAATGAATTTCATGAAATCTCTATCATTCATATAATTATTTCACCACCGTTTATCATAATTTTAAACTAACATGTTGGTTTATTGAGATGCATCACAAAACATAGATTATTCATCTCATGAGAAAAAACATGTAGCAATTATAAATCATAAATAAGCATTAAGCATAATTAATCACTAAACGATTAACTAAACCAATAAATTGGTAAACCATGTAAATCAACGAATTTAGCTAATAATTAACAAAATATATCGTTAATAGAACTTATCTGGATTGGTGAAGAGACGAAGAGATCGGAGCTTGGCAACATGATCTTATGTCTTAATCATTACGGTTCTTTTTCTGAATTTTCCTTTTCTGCACTTTTCGTTGATGAACTTTCTTGAAATAAGAACTGAAAATAGGTAACAGCCGCCATCAGCTTCAAACAAAGATTCCGGTTGGAATTTACATCAGAATCACAATCGGCTAGCAGCTTTGGAAAGATGACGTCTGGGGCTTTCTTTTGATATGTATATCTCCTCCTAACTCTTTATGGTTTGTCGGGAAAATGCTCTTGAAATTGGACAGCAGCGGAATCGAATCTAAAAATATATACTTCGATATAACGATGATAACTTTCCGACCAGAGCTCTGATTTAGGATCTGTTTGCGGCTATGGATAGATCTATATCTTAGCCATCTCCCCATAAAATATAAAACAAAGAGGGTTTCGTTTGATCCTCCGTTTCTTTTTTTTACCATAATCGGTTGGATTTGTTTTTCTTTTCATAAATTTAGACGGTTAGGGTTTTTTTGCTCAAACGGTTAGGTTCATGCTGGTAACATGTTAAAAATAAAGAGAGAAAAGAGAATTGTGTATTATTCATGAGTCATATGACAATATATATAAAAATATAAAGTTAGAATTTAACTTAATAAATAAATATTCTAAAATATTCTTATAGATCAATGGATATCCATATATAATATATAATATGTACTTGTGGATAACAAGAATGATATTTTCTAAGTTATCATATAGACCAATATTTCCTTTTTAAACAGAAAAACTATTGACTACCTCGGTAACCGAGTGGTCCCGGTTAACTAGTATCTGGACCGTTGATAACTGTGGAGTTGACTCTATATTATTGTTCTCTTTCACTTTTTCTTCGAACCTAAAGAAAAGCCTCTACCATGGCAATTGGCCTTCCGACACGTGTACTTTTTGCTGACTCATAAATTGTAACCTGTCCTCAAGCTTTTTATTTTATTTTATTTTTTATAAAGTATATACCAATACCGTTAAACCATCTCTAATAGATTCCTACCATTATTTGTAATACAAATATTATAAAAGTTAAAGTTAAAAACTTTAGTTAAGAATTTTCAAAATTTTGGTTCCAATGGTGAACCTCATTTGGGGTTTAAAAAAAAAAACATTTTAGTGTCTACAACTTGTTAAACAAGAAAACAAAACAACAATGTTCTATACCAATATCAAAAAGTTTTGGACAAAGAATCAAGCACCAAATCATACAAGTCAGTTATGGACAAAGAACCACCATTCACTTCATTGGCTTCCGACTTTGGTTCTTCTTCTATTGCTTTATCAGTCGAATACAGAGCTTGGCGTATTTTAATGTACAAAGGATCAGTTTTAGCTTTGCTGTAATATTCATCAAATTTAGCTACAAAGCAATTGACTGTTACATTCAAACAAGAAAACAACAAGACACAAAGTTACCTATTTGACACTTCACCAAAAAAAACACTAAAACATTAACAACACAAATCATGTTTTCTAACCATTTAGAGTCTGAAACCGTTCCTGTGAGCTGCCTAGATATAAAATTGATAAGAGAAGGAGGCATCATGTCCAGCTTTATATCAAGATCCGTTATCGTCCTACAAAAATATTCAACAAAAGCTTCATAACCAAAGACAATTTACATGTTTCAGTACTAGAAATGATCACTAACCTGAAGTAACTCCTCTGTGGAGAAACCTTTTGTAAAACAAATCCGCCTTCGAGATCAATCCTGTCCACATTAATAGAGACAGGAATGTTCTCTGCATTATCTACTCTCCTGCAAATCATCATTTACATTAAAACTAAATTCACTTTTATGTTAAATTCTGAATAACATTGAAAATGAAACTCACTTCTTTCTTCTACGGTTCTCTTTAATGGTGTTTCTTTTAACATATGTAGACTCATGAAGCTTATCTTTGCTTACTTCTAGCAATGGCTTCCTTTCCTTTTTCAATTCCAAGTCATGAACAGAGTAAGGCTGATTTATAATTCCACCCAATTGATGATGACGACGACTCTCCTTCACTTCAGATTTCTCAGTATCTTCTCTCTCAGTCACTCTTGTGGCTAATCTCTTCAACTCATAGCAAAACTCTGAGATATGTCCTAATATATCTCTTCCCGAAAACAGATTTCTAGCTTATTGTGTGCTCTTTAATCTCGGTAAGATGAAGATTCAGTTCTTACTTTTTAACAATATAAAAATTGGTACAAACAAAATCGAAACATCAATCGCATATCCCACAAATCAATTAGTAACAAACATGCCCTAATGACAACAAAAATATGTTATAAATTGAACCACAATCTACAATAACTAATCTTGAAAAGAAAGTAAACATCACATACTTCAAATTTCTACCATCCCAATTAAATCCATGTACTGAGCGGATACATCGAATTGCTTCCTCCTCTTTGGAGTACGTAATATATCTGGGAAAAATCCTAATTTTGCAAATATGAAGCCCAAAATCATAAACCCTAATTTTTCTAACCTCAATTCCAAAAGCCCTTACCCATAAACAAAAATCCGACTCAAATCTTGTCTCAATTCCACGAATCGAGCCAAAAAAAACCAGAAAATCAGGAAGATTTGGTTGGTGGTTTTCGATGAAGAGAAGAGGAAAAGAAAAAAAAGAAACGAGTTGATTTTGTTTTTCTCCAACCAATGACAATGTGACACATATGGAGTTCTTAACAATAGAGAATCGGTTCTTAAAACTCTTCCCTAAAAATCGGTTCTTAAGTTAATATTGAGTTTTGATTTAATTTAATTTATTTTTTTCTTAAAAATCTCATTAAGAACTCTTTAAGAGTAACCAATGGAGGTGCTCTTAGGCCAACTCCAAAGATATGCCAAACGGCATATTTGATGATTAATGTTGCTCCAACCAAACGACATATTATGCACCAAATTTTTGTTTGGTGTTTTATGAACAATGCCATACCATATTCATAAAACACCAAAAAAAATTTAGTCTTTTATTTATATATAAAATTAAAATATTGTTTATCAACTAAAATGAAATATATGATCAATATTTTGTGTCTCTTATTTTATATAGTATAAAATTATAATTGTAACTTATATGAAATTATAATTTGTTTAAAATATCTAAATTAATAATTAACTTGACTAAATTAAAAATACATATTAAACTTCAACTAAAACATTAAAAATAGAAAATTACAAACTTAAAGCCAAACAAACATTAAAGAAAAAAAAAAACTAAAACAAACGTAAAAACTAAATGCAACAAAATAATTTTTAAAGACATAATATAAACTTAAACAATAATCTAATTTTCGGGAAAATCATTTCAAGCTCGGTTTAAAAAACGATAGATTTGGGTAAACTCTTGTTGGTCACTTGGTGATTGTTGGTCTTCACCTTGAGGTTCTTATCTTTGAACATGTTCTCCTTGAGATCCTTGTCCTTGATCATGTTGTCTTTGAAATTGTTCTCCTTGAGCTTGATCTCCTTGATAACAATATGCTCGATATTGAGATCCATGATATTGGCTTTGAGAACCTTCTACATGTTCTTCATATTGGTTTGTTGGTTGTCTTCTACTTAGAATCATCGCTCTTTGATTTTCAGTGTACGCACGACTCGCCATATCAGTAATAGAATTCAAATCCGCGAACAATATTTTATGCTCTTGTTTCATTCTTTGTACCTCCACCTTCTGCCTTTGAATTTCATTTCTTTCAGAAGTACCTTTAGCAATAGCTTTGATAAGCTTCTCATTTTGCTCCATCATTTGTTTAAACTGTTTGTCAGATTTTGTTTTTTCTCTTTGCTTTTTTCACACCCATAGGTCTCTGAGATAAATTAAAAGTGGTTTCTTCACTATTCATATTTAGATCAAATGAATTCATACCAGATGATGGTGATGACTCATCTTGGAATGATGGAGATGACATGACATTACGACCTTCTTCTTGGAATGCAGTAGCTCTACTAGTGTGGTTATTTGAAAACTTCTCAATATCTTTTACACATGATCGAAGTTGAATTTCTTCTATTTGGCATCTTGTGATACTAACATCTTTGCTTGGTTTAACTGAATTAATATTGACAAGATAAAAAGTTTAATAAGTTAGTGAATAGAGATTAATAAATATAAAGGAATAACAAATATATATACTTACAATGTCTTGCTCAGAAGCGCCACTAGGATTTTTTTTTCAATCTGATTAACACACCCCCTCAGCTTGGAGACTGCAGCAAGAATTTTTCCCATTCGAGTTTGTAAAGATCTTCTTGGTCTTGGTTGATGTTGAAAAATCTCATATTTTACATATTCAGTTTGAACTCTTGACCAAAACTGATCTCCAGATTGGTTTATCCATATGATTGGATTTTGGGAAACGTCAAGATATACATGACATAAATGTTTATCTTCTTCATAGAATATGAGGCAGAGCGAATGTAAGTCATTTTAGAAGAATTAGTAGTAGTAAGAAAATGAATTGAAGATGTGTGAATTGTGATCTTTCAAAGAGTAGTGTGCATTTATATAGAAAAGTAAAGAAAAAATTGAGGGTTAGATCTTGGCTGATAAATTCAGCGGCCTATATTGGTTTGTGTTCTTCTGAGATGTGATATTTGATAAAGTATGTGAAGTGACTAATCAATGCAACGGTTAGATCTTAGTCGAAAGAATCTAATGGCTTAGATTGATTCGTATTTTTATGAGATGTGATAATAGATAAAAGATGTGAAGTGACTAATCAATGCAACGGTTAGATCTTAGTCAGAACAATCCAACGGCTTAGATTGTTTCATATTTTTTTGAGATGTGAAGTGACTAATCAATGCAACGGTTAGATCTTAGTCAGAATAATCCAACGGCTTAGATTATTTCGTATTTTTCCGAGATGTGGTAATTGATAAAAGATGTGAAGTGACTAATCAATGCAACGGTTAGATCTTAGTCAGAATAATCCAACGGCTTAGATTGTTTCGTATTTTTCTGAGATGTGATAATTGATAAAAGATGTGAAGTGACTAATCAATGCAACGGTTAGATCTTAGTCAGAATAATCCAATGGCTTAGATTGTTTCATATTTTCTAAGTTGTGATAATTGATAAAAGATGTGAAGTGATTAATCTATTCAACAGTTAGATCTTAGTCAGAATAATCCAACGGCTTACATTGATTCGTATTTTTCCGAGATGTGATAATTAATAGAAGATGTGAAGTGACTAATCAATGCAATGGTTAGCTCTTAGTCAGAAAATATCTAACGACTTAGATTGATTCATATTTTTCCTAGATGTGATAATTGATAAAAGATGTGAAGTGACTAATCAAAGCAACGGTTAGATCTTAGTCGAAAGAAATTCAAAGGCTAAGATCGATGTGTTTACACTATAAAATGAATACCATGTTTGGCATATCAGATGAATATCACCATCATCTTATAATTCTCCCTTTTTCAACAACATCTTATATTTCTATTCATATAAGATGAATTTCAACTTTGGTGGTTCATCGCATATACCATCTTCTTCATCTTCAGATAATGATTGTTATGATGATATAGAAAATCAGGCAGTAGCACAAATTACTGCAAACAACAATTTTCTTATCACTCAAAACCTATATAACTCGGAAGGTTCCCATGGTGGATCTATTCCGGGTCATATAGTTATCAACCGTGACAGAAAAACTGTCCAACGGCTTGGGGAGGACAATATGCTGGTCGTAGTGGATTTCCTACTATTCTAGAGGCCGTAGCGGATTATGATCTTTGGATTTGGCATGCATATTTTGGTCTACCAGGATCTAACAATGATATTAATGTGCTAGAGACATCTCATCTTTTTGCTAATCTAGCTGAAGGAACTGCTCCACCTGCTAATTATGTTATTAATGGGAAAAATTATAATATGGGTTATTATCTAGCTGATGGTATATATCCAAAATGGTCTACTCTTGTTCAAAAAATTCAAGACCCACGTGGTCCCAAAAAGAAATTATTTGCAAAGAGGCAAGAAGCTTGTAGAAAAGACAAGGAACATGCATTTGGTGTATTGCAGTCAAGATTTGCAATTGTGGCCGGACCATCACACTTTTGGAGTAAAAAAGTGTTACATGATATAATGACAGCTTGTATCATAATGCATAATATGATCATAGAGGATGAACGTGATCTCGATGCAACAATTGAAGAACGAGTTGAAGTTCCAACTGCAGAAGTCGAGATGACGGGTAACGATGATGCTCGATTTCAAGAATTCTTAGCTCGACACAGGAAAATCAAAAATCGGGAAGCTCATATTTGAACTTTGTAATGAGTTAATTGAACACTTATGGTCAAAATATACTAATTCTGAAAATTAGTATGATGTAATTTATTTTCAGCTATTTTTAGTTTATCGAATGTAATTTATTATTGTTATTGATTGTAATTTTATATTTAATTAATAATTAATCAGTTATATGAGTAATTAGTATTTATGAAATTATTTAAAAATAAAAAATATCTTAATTTTAGTAATATAATAATAGAGAATATTTTTTTTGGTGTAAAATTTGGTGTTATGGTTGGAGATGAATAACTTTTTGAAACACCAAAACACCAAATTTAGTGTGATTTCAACACCAAATATGGTGTTGTGGTTGGAGATGCTCTTAGGGGGCAGGGAAAATTAAATTATCAAATGATTAAAAGATAAGAAATTTGCAGCTTTATTTCAACTTGAAGATATATTTCCTTAGTATATTACTATATTTGTTTAAAAACAATTTGGTGGTAAATGTAAAACCATCTCCAATGGTGAGTATCTAAAAATGAGGTTCTAATTTTCAACTTAATAATATTTTATTATAACAATATAATCTAATTAAATTTTATTTTGCTTTTAAAAAATAAACCAATCAAATGGTGGTATATTTGGCGAGTTTCTAAAAATGAGGTTCTAAAATAAGAAATTTAAGTATGGGTTCTAAACTCTATCTCTCTCTCTCTCTTACACATATTTTTTATTTTTTATTAATAAAAAAGTTTAGAACCCCTATTTTAGAATCTTTATTGGAGGTGCTCTAAGAGCTTCTCCAAGTAGCGGTAAAACACTATTATAGTGTGAGAATATGTACTTTTGTTTCTCCAACCGAAAGACAAACTCTATGCTATTATAGTGGAATTTTGGAAATTACTACAGTGTTACACTATTTGGTGTGATAATATAACAATGGTACAACCTTTTTTTTTTCTAGTACTACGCATAGATTAAAAAGAATAGTTTAATACTATTCATGTATTACTTCACTACTAATAAAGAAGATTTAACTATATTAGATTAAATATATTTTGCTTTGTTATTTACAAATATAATGAAGTTTAAAACTTAAAATAAATATATTATTAATTTTTTGTGATTTTATATTTAGTAAAATGAATATTAATATCAAAATTAATATATAAACAGTTTCTAAAATATCCTATTTCTAGAAATATTTTTTTTTGTTTCAGAATGATCATATTTTTCTATTTTTAATGCATAATTATCTTTAAATTTCCTATTGTACCTTTATTTAATTCTCTTCATCTTGTATTTAAAATTAGTTATTTCATAAAGCAAAGTTAAAATTGTCATTTTGTAGAGTTTTTTTAAATCTGTGAAAATCCTAAAAATAAGATCTTTTAGAAACAAAGGAGAGGGTAGATCATATTTATAACTCAAGCCTCATGAGAAAAACAACAACTAAATAATTTTATAGTGACACAGTCCAAATCTTCCATACTAACTCAATTTTGCGTTTTTCTACTAAATTTAGACTCTTACCAAAGAAAAATAAAACAAAGTTTTAATTAACAACTAGTTGATTCACCGGCGCGGTACGCGCAGAGCCAAAAGATATTAGAGATATGTATTATAGTAAATTATCCATAAATATGTACTTATAAATATTATGTGTCATTTGTATAAAGTTAATTATTTATAAAATCAGTTAATTTACAATATAATTGAGATATATAAAATAGTAAATTGGTTGTGGCGTTATTTTTCAATTTTATTAGTTGTTTAATTTGAACTTTGAATATGGAAATCCATAATAATAACATTTAAATATGACGAATACACTATGTTTATATATTTATATTTAAATACTATAAATATATAAATAATGAATTAAGAATACAAATAAGTTTAATATTGAATAAAATCCCTTGCCAAATATAGTTATAATTTAGGTAATATATTAGAGGAACTAACAAAAATACATTGTTATTAAAGAGAAAAATATTCTAAATAAACTTTTAAAATGAATTTAGAAATATATTTATTAGTAGGTAAATAATGTCCAAATGGAAGAAGCCAAAATATTTATTAAGGTAAGTTGGTCCTCAAGGTTCGAAACCTCTTTTTGGGAAGACTGCAATTCAAGAAACAGATCAGTTGTTAATGCTAAAATTATTATAAAATAACTAAGTAGGACATATAAATAAATTATAACTTAGGATAATTTAAAATTGGTTAAATCCTCAGTCAAAGGATCAAAGCGAGTCGAGTTCCGTGAGTTGATGAAATAGACATTTCACCTATATATATTAGTGACAAAATAGCTATTAGCTTGATAGTTTAATAATACATATGTAAGAGGCATTTTAATTAGAACTAACCTCCATATTTCTCTAACCAACCAAACCTAATAACACAAATTATCATATAATCATCGCAAGCATTCCAGGCATTGTAAAACTTGAAAGCTAATTCACCATTGAAAGTAGCCTGTATACGAATATTCCTACAATAAAACATATATGCAGTAAAAAAAACGTGGGAATAAGAACTCATTAGTGTTAAATATAATTATAAACCTTGAATCACAAAGTTCAATTGTGATGGTTCTGCACAGTGAACTAGATAACAACTCATCATCTTCTTTTATCCATTCGATACTCTTTTGAATGTCATGAGTGGGTCGTTTTTGTCCATGATTATAATGAATGTTGTAAAAATCATTATCCTCATCGCACTCACTAATGTAATCTCTATCACTGACATACTGATCATTCCTCAGTGTAGTAGTCTACATAAGGTTCATCACACTCATCTTCATCACCATCTTCGTGGTCCTCATCATCTTCTGTCATGTTTTTGTCTTCATCAATAGAAACACATAAACGCATAAAAAGTTTATGGAGGTGAAGCATGCATTTGGTTTGAGTTTAAATCAATAGAAGAAGATGTATATTGTTTAAAAATTGGGAAGAGTAAGAGACATGAAAGTTGATGCATGCGATATATTTTTGTCAAACGTCAAATCTACAACTTTTTTTTAGAGAAGACAAAGCATTGATAAGAACAAAAATCTTTGTTGTTTATTTAGGGTGATAGACCGATCATTATGGCTCATATTTCTCTAATAGATTAGGCCTGTGTGCTTTGTGTTTTTTTTGTTGTTGTGTGTATTTTTAGTTTTGAGTCTATAAGGATGTAGACTCTTCTCTGAAAAATAAGGCTATCTGCTGGCACATTAGTTTCAAGATCTATATCCCACATATAAAATATATATAGATGAATCCATATAATAATAGATTAAAATGTCATAAGATAATATAAATTTAGATTTTTTAAAAAATTGAAAATAATCCAAAATAAATGAGATACGAATTGGAATTCGATGTTGTTATGCTAAACTCAATAAAATAAATAATGAAAATAAAGATGTAATTATTTAAATAATGCTCGGAAATAAAAACTTTATAAAATCAATTATCCAAGGTGGTGGTTCTTCTTTGCTTTTATAGCAGTTCTCATGTCGATGGCTTCAGGACAATCCGGATTTATAATAACCTTCGTACATGTGAATGCTGTGGTAGCCGTCCAAGATCCTACAATAAGAGTAAATATATAAACATAAGTTATTAGACTTTAATGACCTATAACTAATTTATAATATGTAACTAATTAACAATCAACCTAATATTAATATACATGCGGTTACTTCTAATCGTGCGAATCTCATAATACAAATGATTATAGACTCAGAAGATTGTCTCCAACAATAAAAAAATCTTGTGCATAATCGCTTGGTAGCCGGCAAGCCAAACGATCATCCCTGGGTTAAAATAATATATTTCATTGATTATACTTATAAGAACTTATCAAAACATTACATAAATATGGTGGTTGGCATACTATTTGTCCTCGAGCTCAAGAGATATTTCATCCCAAACATGAGTAGGAGGCCCTTCGCCTAGATCATTACCAACACATGCAACATGCCCTATGATATCTAGTGTAAACCAATAATTATTAGTTTGATCCTGTAAGTATATATGTATGAATAGTCATATCTATTGAATGAAATATACAATAAGTAAACAAATTATTACCAACACAATAAGCGGTGTCTAGAATACCTCCTTTTATATCTTCAAAAGATACGAAAGAGTAATAATTATCTAATGTTGCCGGTGTGCTTTTTCTTACAACGGTAGTTGATGCCATCTTATAAAAAAACGATGCGGAACAGGCCTGAAAGACCAGAAGCAATTGATAGCTTAAATCCTGAGATAGTGATCCATGCATCTTCTGTTATTTTTCTGTAAAACCTGTCAATGAATTCTTCATCCATAGTAGCTTGTATTTTAGTACCCTACAACAAAATCGAGAATATTAATTTTTTTAATAGTTATCAATCATAACTCGACAAAATTGGGTTAAATTTACCTGGCTGTCAACTAATATCAGCTCAACTGTGTTATATGTCCCGAAAGTCCGATTAAATTTTCTGAGGACTTTGACACGAACTTTCCATTCATGAACGTATGGATTCAAAGCTGAGACATCTATGCATGTAACGTTTTTTTTGAATGAGTTTCTGATGGCATTAGCTATAAGATGAGCCATTGCAAAGATAATATAATTAACAACTCTAGGCCTTTTTATATTTATAGAGATAAAGAGATTAGAATGGCTGATAATCTAGGTTATCAATATTTATAGATGTTAGTAAAAAGATAAGTCGGCGTTATGTATATAAATTTTCCAGTTATTTTTAAATAAATCATAAACCAATGATTATCTTAAGATTCTGTTTACGCTTTTAAACTAGTAAAACTAAAACTAATAAACCTAACAAACATAATAAGTCAAATTATTATAGTACTTTTTGATAGAGATTTTTTATGAATTTAACATAATCAATATGGCGTCTAAATAAATAGGATATAATAATTTTACATATTGGAATTATCTCGATTATTTCCTGTTCTTTACATAAGATAAGTTCAAAAGTTGAGACGGTTTTGTATATGTTCCTTTTAATATAGAAGTAAACAGTAAATCAATTATTATACATGTAATCTTCCAAATATCTATATTAAAATTTACATGTTATACAGTTTTACATAAATTATGGAGTTATAAGATGCATAAATATAATAGTATATAAACATTTTTGAAATTAAATTTATGGTCCAAAATATTGTTAATCTAACATAATTAATATGGCGACCCAATACAATACAATATCGTGATTATACAAATTGAGATCACGTGTATTGTTTATTTATCCTTAACATAATATAAGTTAGAAAGATAAGATGATTTGGTATGTTTTCTATTACTGTAATCTTGCAAATATCTATATTAACATTTATATGTTTCATAATTTTACATAATTTACGGGATTATAAGTTGAATATATTATATAAAGATTATCCAATTTTATATTAGTATTTTTTACATTTTTTCACTCAATAATAATAAACATTCTAGTTAAATAAATAATATAGTCATGATTTCTTAACTTCGGAAAACTTATAAAGCATATGTGAAAACATAATTTAATGCGAAGATCAACATTGTATGTTGAAATATAGAATTGTTCAAGTCCAAAAGATAAAGCTAAATTCATAAAGCATAGGTTATGGTTCAAACTATTACATAGTGACCATTAGAAGCAGAAAAAAATAAGAAACTTGAATAATTATACATATGGATAGATTCAAGCAAGTGAGCAACCGGTAACAGAATAGACACTCTATTCCATTAGAACATCACCACTTCCAGCTTCACGGTTCTCAGTTCTGTCATAGAATGCGAAATTAGTTATAAGCAAACAAAATATGATCAGAATAAGAATTTAAACATGTCTAACACTTACAAGTCTAACATCTCGACGACATCTGGAATAGTTTTTGGATTGAATAGAACCTTAGAGACAGGTGGGTGACTATAAACCCTAACATGAGAACCAATCAAGGGTTCAATGTGCTTCCACCAGCGAAGAACACACACAATCGTTTCATTAGAAGAGACATAGTCTTTATAACCATTACTAAAATCGATTGCAGCCTCACCATATGCCTCACACTTAATGCGACAGCCCCTAGGTTAAAATAGTTTAGTAAGTGAGTCAGTTATAATAACAGTCACAATACACATAAGCAAGTAAGATGATAATTGATATCTTACTCTTTATCGTTTAAGGTGAATGATAAGCGATAGCCACCAACGTCTTTTGACTGAGGATCAACATGAGTAAGCTCAGAAGCTTTGACAACATAGCCGATCAAATCTAAATTAAAAAAGAATCAAAGTTATTAGGTTATGATGCCATATGATTTTGTTATTCAAACAAAACGTTGAGATTGACAATAAACAACTCACCAGAAAGATAGCTACTATCAATAGTCCCATTGACCAAAGCACATAAAGGAGTAAAGGATGCATAGGAGCAGTCATCAATCAGTCCACAATCTTTCACAATGGTGTCACCGAGAAAACTAATCTTGAAACTACTCTTAGTTAGCTTCCTTGGTCCATTGTTTAGAAACACTCTAAATTTTGTAATAGTATACCAACGATCCTCTTCTAGGAACTCTAAATAATAATCGCTCAAATATTTGCTAACCAAAGCTTCAACTTTCTCGCCCTTTTAAAAACAATAGACAAAGATAATTCCAAATTAAAATACACACAAACAATAATAATCATAAGCACGAAATAAGTTATGTTGAATGAATAGTAGTACGAAATCAAAGCAAATCAGATCGATATATGAACCATTAACTAAAAAAACCTAAATTTCAAACCATATAAAACTGACTCATATTAGAATAAAGTTTCAACATTATTCAGCACTGGAAATCATATTTAGCAATTAGGTAAACATAACTATTGGTGAGATGAATTAGACCATTTTATAGAGGACAATCTAAATATAGATAAGAAAGTACCTTCTCATCTACAAGAATAAGACCCAAGATTTGTCAGACGGGACAGATGAATCTTGGAAGATCCTCAATATCTTTACACGAACATGCCAGCCTGTGATAGAAGTGTTTAGGCGGTAGAGATCATGATAAATCTCCATTAGTTGTGTCGAAGAAGATGCTAGGTTTTCTTTTCTTTTTTTCTTTTTTTTTCTATTTGGAAATATAAATAGTCGTTCTGAGAAATAAAGGAGATGAAAGATGAAAATATGTATGCGTATATGTATATAGATGTAGATATATTCAAATCACACATAAAAAGGAAATCTTTTATTTAGATTTGATAAGTTTCCGATTTTTAAGACTTTTGCAATGATTTAAGTAGTTGACACAATCTAAACGTAGGTAATAATTACAAATCATTACTTTTTCAATATACACAAAAATATATATGAAAAATTTACGTTTATAAAGAATATTTAGTAAATTTTATTTTCTATTAATCATATTTGTGACCGGTTTAGTTTGAGAGCTTTAAAATGATAAATTAGTAGTTTAAATTTAACTATCTCATGGGCCGATTTTCCACCTGATTCTTCATGGGCCAATTCTTCATCTGATTCTTCCTTGGCCGATTCTTCTTCGTCCGAAACACTGGAAACAATACATTCATCCGAATCATACATATAAGTACCACCAAAGTTAGCTCCTGGTGTGCTTACTCTCCATCTATCAGAATTTCTTATTAGAAGATATTTACTGTCACCATCTGGAGAAGTAATCCATTTAGCGGCCATGTATGGCTTAAAAAGATCATATCCGGTGGCTTTTAGTTGAAGTCTAGTTAAGTGGTCAAAAACACAATGGTAAGAAATAAGATCTGGTGGCTCGGGAAACACATCTTTACATAACACCTCCCAAGTTGCATCCCAGACATGTAAAACATCAACACTATCGGCACCACACAACCACGTTGCTAATAGCTTCCGAGAATAAGCCAGAGGACCCCATAAAGAACTATCGTTAATAACACTTATACATTCTTCAGTAGGAGACATCTAAGCCATATCAAAACATGGTTAAAGAAAATAAATTAAACTAATAAATATATAAATGATATATCGCAAAGTAAATAACAAAACTTGTAAAGAATCATAATTTTACCTGATGTCCATATATAGATAATAATATCTTTGGTTGGTCTCGGTAGCTGATGCAGATCAACTTCGTTTAAAGGATGAGGAATACAAGGCTGATAATTGAATTACGATAAAAAGACGTTCATAAGATTATCAGTGGATATCGATACATTGAGATTATTAATCTAAATTAAGCATAATCATATCACCTTATGTCCTATCCTCATGAATTTTAGAAGATAGTTTAATGATTTGTTCCGCTCGCCTAATTCTGGATGATGATTATAAGAACCCTATATATTTGTTGCATAATAAATACATCAGCACAAAATTAGTATACCAAAACACAAATTTATATTAATTAAAATAAGAAAGATATTAATAGTACTAACATTAGTAGTAGTCTCAACAGGATTAGAATTTAAATTGATTTGGATAATGCCTGATGAGAAATCTATGGTATTTTCTAAAACATCCATACCCTACATGAAAATAACACACGAAACAAACATATTGACACAAAATAAGTATATAAAACAAAAATTTATATTAACTAAACTAATAGGATTTTAAAATACTAACATTAGTAGGTTTCTCAAGAGCATTGGAATTTAGATTGATCTGTGCAAATTGCGATGAGATACCTATGGTATTTTCCAAACAATCAATGTCCTTCATAAAAAATTAAGATATTGATATTAGCAAATTGAATAAATTATAGATCAAAATAGAATTACTTACAATCGATGAAGATATTGGCAAGTCGTTCAAAAGAGATTCCTGCTTTAAAACATATTATTATTTGATATTTTTGTAATAATACTATATTGAAAAATTTAAGAAAACTAAAACAATAGAATACTAACCTCACAAGTATTATCAGGAGTATGCGTATCTATATCGAGTTGTTCAAAACCTGATGAGAGATTTATAATACCTTCTGAATAGTCTACATCCTGCATAGGAATAACTGACATTAGTACATCGAATACATAGAGGAAATAGAGTTTGAATACTTACCATTGATGAAGGTGTTCTAGAGTGGTTAAAAACGGGTTTCTGTTTTAAAGCACGTTGAAATTTATAAGATTATTGATAAGAGAATGAATTCAACGATAAAATATTAAAAATGGTTAGCAGTTTACCTCAGCCTGTACTCGTAAGAGAGTTGAAATTATCCCCATTAAACTAAGAGATGATTTCAAAGTTCAAAATCTGTATTTAATAGTATAAACTACAATCAATACTGGTGATTATACAATAAAGTATAACCACTAACGATGATAATAGACGGAATATAGTAGATATCATGTTAGTTTGCGTGAAATATACATAAACTCGGTACATGCAATCGTATGGTGAAATTATTACCGAAACTATAAGAGTTTAGGTTTAGCATATCATTATATATAACAAAGACAAAGGCGGTGGTGTTACATCACGCTTATAGGTTTAGTATTTGTTTAATATTTTATAAAACTATAAATCAGAAACATTCCAATAATTTTTATATTATTGCCGATGATGATAAACATGATAGAATATTTATAAGGAATATAAGCACTACTGAAAATAGAAATATTCCAATATTTTCTCATTATTCAGAAACATTCCAATAATTTTTATATTATTGCCGATGATGATAAACATCAATAGAAAATAAACATTAATAACGAAAATACTGAACCACAATTAAATTAACAAAAATATATCAAAAATAAATAAAAAAAGGAAAAACACCAAAATATAATATTACAAAGAAAATTAACCACAAAGAACTAAAACTAAATGATATTTTGGAAAACTTCCTTGTAAACTACATTCAAAGTGGACTTTTTTGGCTTTCCATTATCATCAAGAATCAGAATCTTTAAACCACTGCGAGAAGTCACCCTTGAAAGCGCGACATATAACTGCCCATGAGAAAAAACTGGTCTTGGTATGTATAAGCCAACTATAGATAATATTTGACCTTGGCTCTTGTTTATAGTAATAGCAAAAACAAGTGCAACCGGAAACTGCTTTCACCTCATCCTGAATGGAAACTTTCCATCAGATGGTGTTATAAACATTCTAGGAATCAAAACTATACTCCCAACATTTTTACCAGTTATAATCTTCGTTTAAAATCACATGATCAGATAATTGCACAATTTGCAATCTTGTACCATTACACAACCCACCTTTAGGATCAATATTTCTAAGGACCATAACAGGAACCCCTATCTTCAGTATCAATTTATGGTTAGGCAAGCCCGCGACATTCACACTATTCAAAAACTCTGTAGAATATATAATAACATCTTTCGGACTCGCATCTGAAACCTCAATACTATCTGAACTTAGGTAGACCTTTTCCTCACCTGTCATATTTTGTAATGAATAATAAATATTAGAGATTAAAATACAATATAAAAATTATATATAAGGACACATAAATACCTTTCATCTTAGACAGCATATATTCATTGATCTTGTCAACATCATTATTAGTGGGGCTTAGAATGGCTCTCTCTTGAAAAAAACCGGGCTTAGTTTTCGAAGTCAACTTATTTCCGTAGACACTCGTTATCAATGCTTCCATGGGATCACCACAATCTTTTATAAGCAAATCTTCAGGAATATCTATTTCAACCTCTCCATCATTGGGTTCATTAATTTTTCCATCACCAACATCAAGTACCCATTTCAAAAATGCCTCACGTTCTGAGAAACTCTCAACGCTTTTACTACTATGAAGCCTCATGTTAACTGTGAGTTTTAACACTTCACAAGACTTCCAGAGTCGTGAATAATTCAAAGTGGACAAAACTGTCTGATCTCGTCCAGCACCAGGTATTACGGGCAAAACCTGTCTAAATTCTTCTCCAAACACTAAAACCTTTCCACCAAAAAGTATACCAGGACCACGTTTCATAACATCAGAAATACTTCACTCTAAAGTTTCGAAGCAATGCCTGCTCATCATCGGAGCCTCATCCCACAATTAGATCACACTTCTTCACCAACGCACCAAGATCAGAGTCAGGTGTCATAGTACACATAGTATATTCGTCCACATTAATAGGTATTCCGAATCTCAAATGAGCGGTCCTACCTCCTTGGATCAACAAAGATGCAATCCCACTAGATGCAACGTTAAGTACTATAAGACCACGAGACCTAATCGAGGCAGATAAAGCAGACCAAATATGTCTTGCCGGTTCCCCCAAAACCATACACGAAATGCCTCCCAACTTATGATCAACAGAATGTAGTATCTTGTCATATACACCTCTTTGTTCTACAGTTAGTTTAGGAAGCAATCTGGCATGCTCAGCGATCTCGGCGTCGAGATCATAACATAACTCATCATCCAAGAGGGCATTTCGACGTATATCAACTAAATCACCGTGCGAAAAGGGCAATTTAGGAAAAAACTACCACACGATTGCATGATACATTCTATATATAGAAGTGTATAATTTTTTAGCTGAGCGATGGTTAGAGTTAGGCCTATAAAATAATCGAACAGTTATACATATTAGCAATTAATAAATAAAGTTATATAAACAAAATCAATACTCAACAAAATAATATGCAAGACGGATTACCTCGATTTTTGGTAATCCTCCTCCGCAAATCAAGTATTTCCTCAACCAACAAAGTCCATGTAGCATCCCATACCCTTAAAGGATCCACAACGTCTTTAGATATCAAAAGCATAACAAAAAGCCTTCTCAAATACAATCCCGTAACCCAGCTATTTACTTCTTTAATAGCTTCAATATATTCTTTATCGTCAGCAAGTAAACCCATAGCATTACATACGTCTTCAAACTTTTCATAAAAACACCTTTCCATGTTTGGATATCATCGTAAGACGTAGGACCTTTGAAAGTATTTAATACCAGTCGTAGATAATATTTCTCACCAATAGATGGACTAACATACATAATTCTACCTATTGCAAGACCAGTTTTCTTCTGTTTACTCCATACCCGTTTTGTCTTACTCCAACTATGATGCGAAGGAAAATCTGCATACGTTAGCTTTCTTGCTTACGGGTGATGTTTATTATAATCCATCCAAGCTAAGAACATAGACCTTCCGATAGATGTCCAATTAATAACATCATTGACTGCATCGTTTTCATCATAGATAAGAACTTCCTCATTCTCAAGATGGAAAGTTAGTATCTGAACAGGTGTAGTTCGACGATGTGTATGATAAGCCAAGATCTGCCATGTAGCCTCACAAGGGGAAATATATCTACACATCAAATTATTTAAATTGTCACAAGCATATGTACAATTAGATTATGAACAGAAAAAATAACGTATATAATTGGAATAATTTATGTCGTTGTATTAAAATATTCCTGCAAGTATAGTAATGTTTAATCTCATCATATACTTCCACACTACTAGTATCTTTTACCAAGGTCGCACATACGTAATCAGGACCTTTGTTAATATACTTGAATGGATATTTGATCGACCTCATTTGGTTACACCATTCTACGTTAATATGAGCCCGATAACGTCTGCTTAGCTCAACATTGTACGGTACAATGTAACGGTTATCACAGCGAAACCCTCTCTTCTCAGTATACCTACCATCATCCCTACGTCTATAAATTGAATATCCATCATCATCAATCCTTGTTTTCGAAAAGAAAGGTCTGGGATTATACTTCGTACATTTTCCGGATTTCATACATGGACTCTCTTTATTTATAATCTCACACGAACCATGTACCATCATATCACCAACGACCTCATACAAATATGATTCCACATCACGATCAGGAATTTCAGCACTGATAACCTTATCAATGTCATCACTATTTGGTAATTTAGACCTTGGTGCTAGAAATAGTACCAAATGCGCATGTGGCATCCCTCTCTTCTGAAACTCTATCGTGTACAAAGCTACAAGAAAGTAAAGTTTTAAAATGACAATTAATAAATGAGTTATAAATATATTTTAAAATTACACAACAATTATAACTATACAAACGTTCACGACAACAAATCTAATAAAGGCATCAGTACCAGATTGGACTTTCCCAAGCATCCCATTACACTTAAGTTCATTCATGAGATTATCAAGTTTCATCTTGAAAATCCTACACAAAATATCAGGACGATCATCTGTCTTTAGATTATGCTTATGCAAAAATCTTGTAATCTCAGGCCATTTATGATTACAAGTAATAGTAATAAAAAGATTAGGGAATCTAAAATATCTACACGTGGTCATAGCATATAAATAATGTTTCATCATATATCTCGAACCTCCTGTAAAAGAAGAAGGAATCATTATCCGACGACCAGTCTGAGATAGATTACACTTTCCAGATTCTACAAACTTCATAATGTTGGAATAACTTTCCATCCGAAGTTTTTTCTGATTATGATAAATATAATTCAGACGACTACTCTCTATCATTGTGTAAACATCAACCAGGAATTGCTGAAACAACCTGCCGGACATCACAATAGTAGGAGCCTCGTCATTTCTGAACTGAATACGGAATGCAAAGAATTCTCGAATACTAATATTTGTCCTTTTTTCCCCTGTATCATCTATATACCCAATATCTATCCCTAACCTAAAACCATCCTCTCCATAAGGAAACAACAACGGATACTGTAGAGGCAAATAACCAAGATACGACTCACTTATACGCTGATAACCTCCACATCTACCTTGAATAACTATATCACATGAAATATTCTCAGATAGAAAATTGTTTACCACCAAATCAGCAACCTCATCAGCAGATGGAAGATTCTGATACCTACCATCATAACTATGATGACTGGATAGAACCATTTTCATACCCGTAGTATTATCCGAAGAATTTATTATATCAGCTGCGTTACGTAGAGACTAAACATGTAGATTATGAGCATCCAACATTTTTTAATCATCTTGACCACTTGTTCTTTTAATTTGCTACCACAACCACCTTTCCTATAATCAGAAAATAAGTTATAACTCCAATTTTTAATATAACAGAATAAAATCAGAAAAGGAAACAATTACAAATATTACCCGTACGTAGCCATCCTATTAGCGATTTCATGCAATGTATCGTAGATGTATAATTGCAAAAACGAAGGAGCTTCTCCTTCCTTCGGTAGGATATCACCAATAAGATGATAATTCTTGCCGTTCAACTGAAAGACGTACGGTCCTTTACCATCATTCACAGAGTGATCAATCTTGCCACCTAAGGACGTGAAAGAAAACATCATATTATATGCCCTTATAAACTCACGGTAATGCTTACTAAGTGCATCACCGTTATACAACAAAGCCATCAACGTTTTGGGAGGATCCTTCAGTAGTGGAATTTTTACTTTCCCCTGCTTACAATATGCCGTAAAGACCAGTGTACATCGTACTCGCCTCTTATTAATTATTTCCCTATACCACATGCAAGCACCACAATGACTACAAGTGTAAATAGGATCACCATCGTCATAATAACCTACATCAAATAAAATTTCCATATTATACTAAGACAGTTGGAAAAACATCAAGCATTTAAATTGACAAATGTATATATACATACGATTAATGGTAGAATAAAATTTAGAATCAATTTTAATAAATGTTAATACAATATAATTAGGTATTATTTAAGAAATTTTGGTCTAAGAGACGTAAAGGAGAGTCTAAAACCAATATGCAATCATAACATATAACATTTATGAAATATTCGAATATTTAGAAAAAAAATATAACAATGATATATGCTAACATAATAATTGCTTAAAACACACTTAGTAGATGGTCAAAAAATACAATAGATCTCATACTCAATGAGATTGTTCTAAGATCTAATATTATAACATATACTCGCTCTGTTCCTAGTTGATAGTATTTCTAGGAAATTTTTTTTGTCTCAAAATGATACAATTAATGATTAATAGTAAAATTCAAGAAACATAACAAACTACTTTTGGTTTAGAGTTACCGAAGATTGTTAATAACACAAAACAATGCATTTATAATTAGTTTCTAATGTATTTTCTTAATATATGTGAAAATTCTAGAAATTTGATCAATTAGAAACAGAGAAATTATATATAATATCAAAATATAAAAACTAATACCGTTTGGTTTCAATCCTGGTAATACAGATGTAGAAGTTCCAGTATCTCCAACTGGAAACGATGAGGCTCTTTGTAGATCACCGGATTCAGTATCATCATCATAAAGTTCATAATATATGTCAACACCATCTATGTTCTATAACCCAATATCAGCTGGTATGTTTAAGTGATATGAGTCGTCTTCATCCTCCGATTAAGTATCACTCGCCACAAAATTAACAAAACCATCTTCATTAGGAGAAAACAGGAACTTATCTGCATATCAAAGGTTGTATATAAAATAAAATAAAAAACAAAGAAACTAATGTAAATATTATTACATACCAATTAAAAATGCAAAAAAATATTTAAAAAGAGCACGTAGAAAGAACAACCTGGTTTAATTGGATTTTGGATGCAATTTTCTTTGCTTCATAATCTCCATGCGTCTTTTCCTTACGTAAAAAGATTTTGCATGCAATATTGGTTCATCCATTTCATCAGAAAGATCCTTGTCCAACCCATACAATGAAGTATGATCAACAACATCTTGGACGTAATTTGCTTGCAAAACACGAAACTCTTTGACTCAACATTTTAAGAAGAAGATAAGGTCAAAAACAAAAATTAACATGACTAAGTGCTTACATACTTTTCTTAGGCGTAGAGTTTATTGGGATAGTTCGCGGTGGTCTCTTCACCGGTAACTTGTTCGGCCTCATACTTGTGAAGCAAACAACAATACTTTTTGACCTAATTGTTTAGAAATACCTAGTATATATATATACGTACATATGTATACATTAAAATATAGAATAATTATAAAATATCTAAAGGCAAGATACAGTATTTCAGAATGATAATATTTACATTTTGATAATATACAAAGTATACATTTATAAATCATAAAATCTAATATAATACACGATATATAGAAAATTCCCATATATAAATATAAAACGTGTTCACAATCAAATTTCTTATATATACAAGAATAATGATAAATTTATATCATAGATAAATATAAACATGAACATAAAGTTAATATATTTATAATCACAAAATACAAGTAATAGAATTTGAATTTTAAAGCCATTATTGTCAAAATTTACATAATTCATGATTATTTCTTTTATTTTTTTGGTCATCAATCCGCTTATCCACATAATCTTCATATTATGACCCCAATTTCATACTTTATTATTAAAAAGAACATGGCATAATAAATTTACTTGGAAATTAAATTTATCACACCAGAGATTTAATTAGAAAATGAAAACTATACGGCAGTGGGGAGTTGATCAGAAAACTTAACATTTTGATAATTTCCGTAATAATAAAATACTTGCACCCTACCTTATAGGTAATAGATAATATTAGCGTCACCTATATCCACAAACCAAAACGAATATGTGATATACTATTAGATAGAATATTGTTATACAAATGTATATCTAATTAATTTGTAAATTGTTCGAATCATAATCTATCAGATAAAAATGTATCATGAATTACAAATATCACAACATTTTAGCAAGTAAGCATTATAAAATAATATATATAAAGAGACCGAAACAATGATTTAGTAGGTGACAAGCTAAGTCATATTCAGAAATATGATAATACATGAACTAAATTTTTTTTTTTAATTTAAATCCCATGGAATGCAATTCAAAAAATCCATAAAGAAAACGAATGGAAACAAATAAACCAATGAAACAATAAAAACTAAATTGTAAATCGCTCCTCCTTCTTGTCTTCAACCTTCAGTTTTTTCACAGTAGTCGTATCAGCAACATCAATGCCATCACGACGATATCCATCACCATGCTTAGAATTGGGAGTACCAGATGAAGCATTTACAACTTCAGAACTACCATCACAACTGTTTACAGCACACAAACCCTAGAATTTACAAACATACACGATAATAAGAACATTATACATTTATCAATATTTACGTACAATAATTATATTAGTATTCAGAAGCAAAAATATTAAATATATCCATAATTACCTCACGAGAAAGCATGTTCTTAAAATCAGCCATGATATTCTGTTTATCACATTTTTTCTGAACAACAAATTTTGCCTTTCGACTTTTTAAATTATCAGGCCCAATCGAAATCTTAAACAACATCTCTTTCCCAACCAATTCTTAATACACGAAGGAAGATCTTCCATATCGTTCTGCAACAAAGTATAAAATTTTAACAAAATTCAATTTGCCAATGTTATCCGGATACAAAACATAGAGGATACATAAATACCTCAAAGGACTCTCGAACAACTTCAAAAGCATGACGATGAATCAACTGATGCGCAATTGTATCAAATAAGACAAACTTGACATCGGACTCAGAACCATCTTCTACATTCAGAACCAAAAGATACCTACATGTATGACAAGAGTATGAAAACATGTAATAAATAAAAATCACAAATCAAGCAATAGAATAGACATTAAACACAAATATATAAGGTACCTAAACACAACGTCGGTAACATCTTTATCACATTTCGCACAGTTGTAAAGGCACGGTTTTCCACCATCGTTAGAGTCTTCATGATAAGGATGGACCTTTTTATCACACACCTTGCAAGAGATATAATACCAGATTGAAGAAGTATCTACAGACTTCACAGTAGCCACAGTAACAGCTTTCCCTTCCTGACAAACAAAAACACATTTTCACAAAAAATAATTAGAGCATTTTATCACCATCAAAATATGATTACATTAAAACACTGATACTAATACTGTAACACCCGTGTTCCGGAAATGAAATTTAGAGTTATATGACAGAAGTTGGTTAAGGAAATAAAATCGAGGGTCGGTTTTATGCTGTCGGAATTAAGGAGTAGAGTGGGTTAATTCCAGTTTTTGGTTTAGGGAGGGTGAATTTCTAGATTAATATTAAACAAATGGGGTTTAATTAATTACCAGTTTAATTCTAATTTTTCTGGTTTGATTTAAATAAATCGAAAATAAACCGAAAATAAACCGTAAGCCTATTTAAATGCTGAAATGACAAGAAACCCTAGCCTTTTCTCTCTAATTTCGTGGCCACCTAGTTAGAGAAGAGAGGCTGGACGATTTTACTTGCTTATGAGAGGAGGAGGAGGATGCAGCTTCTATGAAGGGAGATGGAGACAGAACTGACAGGCGATGGTAGAAATTATGTTCGACATAGCATATCGTTTCTAAAGGTAACGAAAATTCGTGGAATTGTAGCTAAGCCTTAAACCTAAATTTATCACTTTGCAGATTTGGATTTGAGTTGATATCTTAAAAGTTATTTGCATTTTCTTGAGGTGCTCTGTTTAAGACGCGATTTAGATCAACGTGGATTGAAAGAGAGATCGTGAGTTCATCTATTGTCAGATCATCACGAAACTTTGAGGTTAGCTTCAGGACACCTAGGGGTTGAGGTTCAACGGTGAAGATTGGAATTGGACGGTGTGATTGGCTGAAGGGTAAGAATGAGGAGTTGTGGTTGTGTTGTTATAACCTTTAAGAAATCATAGAAGTTCCAAAAAAGTCTAGATCTTGTGAGATTGGTTGGTTGTCTTGTCATGGAACCGCAAAAAGGCTAAGGTAAGTGCAGTACCGTAGCTTATCTGGGTTTTACGGATTATTCCTAGTTTAATAGATTTGCGGTAGGTTTTCTGTGATGTTTTGTTTGATTGGTTGATTTGATGAGTTGTTGATTTGATTTTGTGTTGAATTAAATTAATTAACTAATTGCTGATTAATTAATTAATTGTTGTGAATTAAATTGTCAGAGAAATGATGGAACTAATTTATGAAATAAATTGCTGAAAAATTGTTGAAATTAATTATATGAAGTTATTGCCTAAAATTTGCTTAATTAAATTAATTAATTAATTGCTGATAATTAATTAATTAATTGCTGATAATTAATTAATTAATTAAGTTGTTGCTGTGTTGGTTGCTGAATCTTGTAAGCATATTTATTATGCTAGGAAAATATTTGTTGGCCTGTGTGTATAGCTGTGAGACGGGTTTATCGCCTCACTCAGTATTTATTAAATACTGATGCATCTCTTCGTAATGATGCAGAAAAAGTTTAGCTAGCTGGAGCTCGTGGAACCAAGGCTGCGGAAAGGGGATGACATACCGGGGGGTTGTTTATTTATTTTATTGCTGGTATTGTTTTATGGTGATGAATTGTTGTGAACATGTAGGTTGTTAGTTGATATTTACTATATTTAGTTAATTAAATTAATGTGGTTTCGTGACTTGTTTAATGTAGTCGTGCTGAGGCATTTTAATATTTATGGGAATATTATTTTCTGCAAATAAAAAATAAAATGGGTTAGGTTATTTCAAATACACAACCTCGGTTATACCAACAATACCCTCGAGAGTATGTTTTGTATTTTTAACCAAAAACTCCTCACACAAAGAGCCTTTTGAACTCATGGATACGAGAACCTTATCATTATCAGTGAACACTAAGTTGTCGGAAGGTAGGCTACATTAAAAAAAAAAACAAATAATAATTCAAAATTTAATATACTAAAACAAAAAAAAATTTAGACTATTAAGGTAAAAGAAATCCAATTAAATTAATATCAAAAATATATCAAAATTACATTCGAAATAGGTGTGCCAGAACAAAAATACCTAGCACGTAATTCTTTGACACGGGAAAGACGGGCATTCAAGTAAAGTTTCGATACTCCGAAAGAATTGGATACACTTATATCACCTACCAAATCAGACATATATATATATATATATATATATATATATATATATATTACAATAAGATGGTTAATATATATTAGAAAAAAGAAGAGTATAAACGATATAGACAATCAAATCATTCCATTCTTTAATCTGAGCAAATCTGATCTAACAGACAACAGATGATGCCTTATTCTTATTAGTGTAGTCAATGAGCTGCTTCACATATTCTCCCCAGAGGCTACAAGTCAGACGGATATCACTACGAAAAATATAACACACAAACATACACACATTAAAATACTTAAAGCATAGACAAGACACCCCGATTACAAAATAATATTAGTTGTTAACAAAAAAATCACATAGGTTCTTACTCAGCATTACGAAGTTCAATGTTGACTTTCTTGCTAGCTTTACCCTTAATCTGTATTTCATCCACACGACCCAGATTGACGAGCTGACCAATAACATCTATACATCACAGTAATACAAATAATGTTATTTAGAAATTTTCACACCTTTTAAAACATTAACACGAGAGTACACAATATATATATATATATATACATATATTTGTAAATAAAAACTATAATATTTAACATTAACAATTAATACCTATGAATATGGATTTGTCAAGCACACCCGATAGAATTTCTACATAACTTGCTAGATATTGTTCCAGAACAGCTACCTTTTGGAAAATCATCACACGCAGTGACTACAGTGGTGGGATAGTCTTGAAATCATGTCCATTAGTCCTGTAGTCACCAAAATACGTAGAGACCTTGAAAGTATTGACAATTACAGCATGACCTTCTTTAAGATGATCTTTGAACTTGTGGACATGCTTATCTTCCACAGTCGCCTGAATCCTGTCACCCTATAAACAGAAAATATATATATTAGATATATGGATTCTACTTTATATCAAGATCAACTATATGCTGACATACCTTCTCGTCGACAAAAACCATCTCGATGGTACTCCCAAAATCTCGCTGATAACCTTTCGACAACCTAAGTATAAGAATCTTAATCTTATACCTATCACTGATTGGTTTCAACTCACTGACAAAGGTTATCCCACTTTTCTTTTTCATGATAACCGACATAGTTGTGTATGATAAGAGGTAAATAAAATATGACTGAAAATATTGGAGATCCTGAGACGTTATAGGTTATATATATATACAAATATATTAATAGGTACCACCGCCTTAGGGTTAAATATTTACTTTCTCGTAAATAAAAGCCAATTCGATAAATTTTTCATTTCAACTCTATCACAATATAAACACAAAAAGAAAATATTTATATTTTAACATAATATTAATGATCATTAAATAACTGCTTTAATTATTATCGATGTGATAATATTCTAGATAATTTTAATATGTTAGATTTAGTTAAATCTTGATTTTTAATATTTACTTTTCTGTTTGCATAAACATATATCTAGAAAAAAACATGACTATATCTCTACGCCTTAAAGTAATACGGCAATAAGAATAAGTATTTACTTGCTAAATAAATAAATATAATAGAAAACCTTTTTTTTAATTAACCGGTATGTTAACACGTTACAACATTAAGTCCTATATCTATAGTAATCGGAAATTATTAACTAAATAAGTATATTATTATATCGAATTACAGTGTGTAACTTATAATATTAAATCCAACTACAAATGCATCACTTTAGCCTTACATTAAGTTAGTGAATGGCACACAAAGAATGACAATAAACATGAATATCTGAACCGTACATTTACATATTTATTGTAACACCCGTGTTCTGGAACTGAAATTTAGAGTTATCTGACGAATTGGTTAAAGAAATAAAATCGAGGGTCGGTTTTATGCTGTCGTAATTAAGGAGTAGAGTGGGTTAATTCCAGTTTTTGGTTTAGGGAGGGTGAATTTCTAGATTAATATTAAACAAAGGGGGTTTAATTAATTACCAGTTTAATTCTAATTTTTCTGGTTTGATTTAAATAAACCAGAAATAAACCGTAAGCCTATTTAAATGCTGGAATGGCAAGAAATCCTAGCCTTTTTCTCTCTAATTTCCTGGCCACCTAGCTAGAGAAGAGAGGCTGGACGATTTAACTTGCTTATGAGAGAGGAAGAGGATGAAGTTTTGATGAAGGGAGATGGAGACAGAACTAACAGGCGGTGGTAGAATTTATGTTCGACATAGCAGATTGTTTCTAAAGGTAACGAAAATTTATGGAGTTGTAGCTAAGACTTAAACCTAAATTTACCACTTTCTCTCTAATTTCCTGGCCACCTAGCTAGAGAAGAGAGGCTGGACGATTTAACTTGCTAATGAGAGAGGAGGAGGATGAAGTTTTGATGAAGGGAGATGGAGACAGAACTAACAGGCGGTGGTAGAATTTATGTTCGACATAGCAGATTGTTTCTAAAGGTAACGAAAATTTATGGAGTTGTAGCTAAGACTTAAACCTAAATTTACCACTTTCAGATTTGTATTTGAGTTGATATCTTAAAAGTTATTGGCATTTTTCTGAGGTGCTCTGTTTAAGACGCGATTTAGAGCAACGTGGATTGAAAGAGATATCGCGAGTTCATCTATAGTCAGATCATCACGAAACTTTGAGGTTAGCTTCAGGACATCTAGGGGTTGAGGTTCAACGGTGAAGATTGGAATTGGACGGTTAGATTTTGATTCGTGATTCAATCTTTGAGGCTGATTGTTTCTGTTATTTTCCAGATATTTTCAATTTAGTTAGAATGAAGTTTTGTAGGTGTGATTGGCTGAAGGCTGAGAATGAAGAGTTTTGGTTGTGTTGTTATAACCTTTAAGAAACCATAGAAGTTCCAGAAAATCTAAATCTTGTGAGATTGGTTGGTTGTGCTGTCATGGAACAGCGAAAAGGCTAAGGTGAGTGCAGTACCGTAGCTTATCTGGGTTTTACGGGTTATTCCTAGTATAATAGAATTGTGATAGGGGTTTATGTGATGTTTTCTTAATTGGCTGATTTGATGTATTTGTTGAGTTTATTTTTGTGATGAATTATTTTAATTAATTAATTGCTGAGAATTAATTAATTGATATGAATTAAATTGCCGAATATTTCTGGAATTAAATTGCCGAATATTTCTGGAATTAAATTGCCGAATATTTCTGGAATTAATTTATGTTGAAATAAATTGCTGAAAAATTGTTGAAATTAAATATATGAAGTTATTGCTAAATTTATGCTGAAATAAATAAATTAATTAATTGCTTAGAATTAATTAATTGATAAAATTGTTGATGTGTTTGTTGCTGAATTCTGTAAACATATTTATTATGCTAAGAAACTATTTGTTGGCCTGTGTGTATAGCTGTGAGATGGGTTGATCGCCTCATTCAGTATTTATTAAATACTGATGCATCTTTTCGTAATGATGCAGAAAAAGTTTAGCTAGCTGGAGCTCGTGGAACCAAAGGCTGCGGAAAGGGGATGACATACCGGGGGTTGTTGTTTATTTATTTTATTGCCGGTATTGTTTATGGTGATGAATTGTTGTGAACATGTAGGATGTTAGTTGATATTTATTATATTGAGTTAATTAAATTAATGTGGTTTCGTGACTTGTTTAATCTAGTCGTGCTGAGGGATTTTAATATTTATGAGAATATTATTTTCTGCAAAAAAAAGTAAAAATGGGTTAGGTTGTTTCAGTTATAATATTATGTTATATAACATTAATGATTTGTTTACATTATCATTGATATATAACATTTATTCGATTGTTAGTATTATAATATCATTTAGTATAAACAAAGTAATACAATTCAATATAAGTAAAATAACCGAAAATCAAATTGCATAACATAAACCAATTAATAGCAAAGTTCAAATTTTATAAAATAAAAATTAAAAAGAATAACAAAGTATGAATATCAAAATCTTCTTCGGTTTCACACGGCGAACCCAACAACACCTAACTCCATATGAGTACAATCAGTGGAAGACACAGACTTGTCAAGTGTAAAACCTTTATAGAAATCGATCATAACCCAACGTAGTAAACAAAAAATTTCCGGCCTGGATGACAATTGTAAAAATCTTCAAATCTAGGTGCAAGCGATCCAAAAAGCTCACAACAGAGCCGAACGCCACTACAATAGGTTTACCACGTATTATACCAACACTGTCATAAACAAATAAAAAATTGATGGCAAACGGAAACACAATGTATAAAAACAGAAAAAACTAACAAAAAACTTACTGAGTGTCTTCCAAAAAAATGACATGGTGTGCTCCTCCCCACCATTGACATCTTCTAGCTCTTCATAATCAGTATCTTCTTCTTCAGTTACATCCACATATTCATCATCATCGATATCATCACTAGTACCATTATCAGTATCCTCGTCTTGTTCCATATCTAAAGCATCACGATCCATATCACTATCTTGATCATCAGAATGAACACCGTCATCTATATCTCCGTCGTCGACATTATCTTTTCCTATATCCAATATGTCTACATCACCACAACGAAACATATGATTATCATCGAAGATGTTGGAATTACCACCAAATATCAAGTACATCATACCTCCCATGTCTAAATCATCATCTTCCATGATATCTTCTTCCACAATTTCTCTGTCAAAATTATCGATACATTCAGATTTATCAATTATTAAGTTTTTTTGTAACCTACCATATGTAGCAAGCTCTCCAACATCAACAACCTTCCCAAACACATCTAAAAAATAAAAGCACATAGAATATAAGAACTCCATAAACATATGGATTCAATATCAACAACAGATATAAAGTTTCAACAATAATAATAATCATATTTTATATTAGAATATCACCTATCAAAAATTCGTTCTGCACAACACCAGAATGAACATCATCAAAATTAACAAAACTGTGATAATCGCTATTATCAACAGGTGGAACTTCATACAAAACAGTGCTATTTAAAAGTAGTAGTCGATACTGATGTTTGGCAGCTTTGCAATCTCCATCTTGAGGTATAACTTTAAAATTAGTTATCTCATACCAATATCCCTCGCTTATTTTACCAACGAATCCCATGTATTCATGCAGCAAGTGTGATAGAGAAGGTTGAGAACTATGTCAATGAGTATTACACAAGTCCATCTTCCTTCAATTATTTGATCCTAGCCTTTAAGTCTTCAATCTCGACTGTAACCTCAGCTTTGGCGTCTACAACCTCCTCATACACACTCTCTTCCACCCATTTAAACAAATGATCCTGAATTTACAAAAACAAGAACTTCAATTATTCAATCCAATAAAGCAAAATCAAAACAAAATACCTACTGACATCTCTTTTGCTTGGACATCGGAAGAAAGGTCTTCCTGGGTTCAGTTTTGTGGTTGCTGTGTAGATGACGACGTCTAAGCCGATATGACACTTTAAAGGAAACCCGTGGCACCCCATCCCTCTTTTTTCACCACTTGATTGCCCAGAATTGCAACTCATATCTGTATGAGAAGATGGAGATAAGAATTTAAGAATTCAAGATGAAGAATTCAACAAAACAAAAAGAAAGAGATCTGGGGATTTGGTTTTGATTTCGAAAATTAGGGTTAGACTGAATAGGGGATTTCTGTTCGATTTTAATCAGAGGAGATGAACAAACGGTGTCGTTTTGATGGTAACGGAGCAAGTTTAACGATGGATTAACTTCTGTTAGTTGTCACGTTAGTTGAGTTAACGATATGTCTAATTGGCCGAGTCAACTCAAATTTCATGTATAAAATTAGAAGTCAACCAAACTTGATGCTTAAAGTGGCCTCCCACAGAGTTCGTGTTTAAAATGGAGTTTTCCGCTAAGTTGGCGATTTAAATGACATTTTTCCCAATAAATAAAGACAACGTATACATAAGATATGTTCGGAAGAGCTCGAGCCATGAGAAGTATGCCTTTCATATTCCAATATGCATTCAAAACCACGAAAAGACAATAAAACTACACAAATATTTACAAATCTACATGGATAAGTAAGTAAACAAAATAAAACAAAACCTAAGGACATCTGTCAAAATTATATCAATTTGCAATTACAACACTTTACTCTCTCAGAAAAGCAGAAAACCAAGATTAAATTAAAACATAAAAACATTAAAGAATCTATCATAATCAAAATAATATCAAACATAAATCAAACACAACACTGATAGATCAATTTAAACACTCAAATCTCAAAACAAAGCATATAAATTTATATATTAATATAGATAAAATTACATAGATGAAAGCATTGTTTAAAGTGAAACGTCTAGGAAGAAGAGACGGATTCATCGTCACTCGCACTCACATGGTCCAGTCTGTATGGAATATATTACATAATAAAATAGAATATGCTGATAGAATATATATAAGATACAAATGAATAAACTAAAAAGAAAAAAAAACAAAAGAGACGCAATCAAACTAAATTTAAGAACAGAAGATAAGTCAATAGAACTTATTATAGGAGCTGATGGAGCTAAGAACGATTTTGAAACCTGTAGAATCGTAAAAGTTAGTATATATATGGTATGACTTAAAACATAAGAAACAAACAAAAGTCATTATTTAAAAATAAAAAACCTTACATAGACATTAATTCCGCTGTCTAAATGATATGTGGATTAAAAATAACATCAGAGAAAGAAACCTGTGAACATATTCATTCACTATAACATAGATAAAAAAAATCATACGATAAATATCCATTATACGTATACAAATAACAAATCAAATATCATTATATATACCTTCTTCAAAGACAACCCGGAAAAATCAAAGTACACAAACTAAAGTTTTTCCTTCACGCCTTGACCACCTTTTGGAAATGTATGCAGCATACTTCTCGTCTACTTTACAGCACAAACTCTGCGCACTATTCATTTTTTAATTGTTATTGCACGGAATAATCAGAACGATTCGATAGATAGAGAAAAAATCCAGATATAATTGGACAAATAAGAAGAATATACAAACAAATACCCAATATCTTGTAAACGAAATGTAATAGCCTGAGTCTCCTGATTGGCACAATCCATCTCAATACACGGATCATTATCAACGCTTACAATAACTCCAATAATATCTATCATAATACACGGAAAGCATTATTCACCAAATTAAACAACATAAATAAACAAAACCAATGAAGTACGTACCCACGCATTAACTATTATCTAAATCTCCAGCTAGTATATGATCGAATCCAACGAAAGAAAAAAAATGACTCACTCCTCGGTTGAATTGTATTAAAATACGTATTGTCCTTAAATACCATCTCAAAATGATGTGAAGTAGGTTGCAGACTATGTGTAACAGGTCTCAACATAAATTTTGATATAACTATCCACCTATATTCCAGTAGACGGGGTACCAAATCAAGTATCATATCATTAGGTATAATAGCATGTATTTTAATACCCTGTAAGAAATCAAGAATAAAAGTAAAAATCAAAGATATATATATAAAGATATTGAACTAATTATTCAACCGGATATCATGTAGAGTCCAATACCTCATCATCGGTCAAAATAAGATTTAACGTCTGGTAGTGTTCACCATAACTTTTCCATATCCTCAGTATCTTAACCCTAACACGTCACTCATGTATAAAAGGATTAATTATCGATAGATCACGAATAGCCATAGGAATTTCCAAGTACAAAAAAGAACAAACCTACAAAGATTATTTAAACTATTTTTATGGTATACAAACCGTCAAAACCCTAATATTAATTGAACTTTAAAGTTGTTGCCAACTGGCAAAACCCTAATCTAAAATGTGGAGAAACATTTAGGTTTAATAGTGTATAGTTTTAGAGGACCGCAATTAAGATTATAGAAATTTAATGGGTTATGATCCAAGATTTTATTAGTTATAATTTTGTAACATCATACCGAAGTTGTGGTCAACGATGATTAGGTTATTTAGATTTAATAATAGCAAAGTTTACTATTATTTTTTTAAACAAATGTAGGTAATAATATAAAATGTAAAACCATATATAATAGAATATAAACATTATAAATAATGGCGTGCTTAATATTTGAGAATATTACAATGGAGAAGATTAGAATATTCTCCAAAGTAAACACACATATGAGAACAATAATCTGCCTAATTATTATAGTGAAGAAATCGGCAAACTTCAAAATCCCAAATACAAATACAGCAAGGAGACGAACATGCATGTCATTATCCGAGCCACAAGAACACCATCCGGCATTTTGCAAGCGGGTTCTACCATCACAATTACAACCCATTTTGGAATACTTGTTTTTAAGCTGATCTATCATCGTTGTGCCAAACCTCCACCTATGATTGATATTTTCCTAATCTTCTACGGGTAGTCGAAAGTAAAGATTCTCCCAAGAAATAAGACAATATATCCATTCCTTTGGATATGTTTTCACCACCGAGACAGAAGAATTATACCAAGAATGTATTTTGCTTCTTCGTGAACATTTGCCACCGCTTTTGCCATATGAGTGATTCCCTTTTCCCGCTGATCGTCATAGCTAGTGGGATGAAAATAATGGACAAGAACTTTCTGATAGATAGCCTCTAGATTACCTCCTCGTCGACATCTCTTCATAAATTTATCAAACCTTCGTCGATTCTGCGTCATGACGTTTGGAAACAGACCAATTTGCTGAAGCGGTAGATTTTTTGAAACAATTTTTCTGTTAAAAGTGATTTGTAGATCCCTAGATACCGATTCGAGGTTTCTAATATCTGTCAAAGAATGATTAGCAACATCAGAACAGATTCGAGATAAGATATCCCTGGGAAGAGACTGGAGATTTGGGAACTCCGGTTCCATAGGTGTGTATTCACTTTGTATATAATAATACACAACTTCACGAGAAGAAGGATTAGGAGTATATGGTGAATAAATAGAAAACCAATAGACACATCGGAAAGGTACAATAGGTCAGGTTTATAACGAACCACACATAACTAAACCTAATAATAATATAGTGTGTGGTTTTATAAATCAATTAATATGTAATCATTTACATATTTTCTGTCAAGTATGAATTTATCATTATTATATAAAATCATACATATGTAAATTATAATATATAACTAGTAAGAATATATATTAAATTTAAATTAATCAAGTAATTAAAAATAATTTAAAACAGAAAGATATAAGAATAACATAATAATAAAAACTTGAACAATTCAGAACTTTGATAAGCATGGTGGACTAAGAAGAATTTTTCATGTCTCGAATTATGTTTCTCATCCGAATTGCTTTAAGAATGTAAAGATGAAATATAATGTATCTAAAAAATATTTAATACCACAATGTATAAAAAATATTATTCAGATTCATCAGATCCAAAACCATATTCGTTCACTGTTACTGCAGGTAATATAGATCCACGGACGATTGAAACTCATTCATCAAATCTGCTAGCAGGAGCAAAATACACGCCACATTTGACTATAGGTATACCACACAAGTCCATTATTGTTTTCAAAAATTTCAAACCAGTACTCATAATATGATCTGTTGACATCACAAAACCTACATGAAACAAAAATGACATATTAGGTACAAACAAAGAGACTAAAACAGATTCAAAATCAAATATAATAGACAACATTCAAACAAAGAAACAAACATACCGTGATAATTTTGAACGTGTATACGGGTTGGCCATATATTACTATTCAAAACTTCCAAGGTAGAATACCAAACAGCCAAAACATTGACATCACTGTCTCCAGTCATGCCTGTGGTCAAGAATCTAAGTAATGTTTGTAGGTCACAAAAATAGAGTAATTCAAAACTTTTTTCTTGATTATCCCAAAGTCAAGAAAAAAATCAAGATTCATCGGCACAATATGTATTAGATATACCACAAACAATTAAATAAGAAATATATAGTGCGAAATTACCCGATTCTCAGAATACAGACATGTGGTAGGTAAAACCAACTAAAAATAAAAGTACATATACATATCATTAATTTTCTATATAAAATAAAAGTAACAAACGTATAAAGAACATATAAATTTTCAAAAGATACCATTAACTCGAACAACTTCAGTTGCGACTGCTCCAAACGCATAAGCATGTGAATATAATAGGACATTAGGCCGTATCAATTTTAATAGAATATCAAATCACAATTATATCTAAAGCTAAAAGAAAGATTAATGTACCTCTGCAATAGAGACCCTCGAAACAGCAGGTAATACATGCTCGATCTTATCATAAGATGAACAAATATAGGTCAATCAGGGGTAACATAATTTATATAATATAGAATAGCTCAAACCAGATTATAATTCAGAGAATACCTCACATCCTGTATTGATATACCAAAATAATTTCTTTATAGCATGCGTCCTCAAAGTCGTCCCTTGCAAATCATTATTACGACGATCACGATTCTATGAAGAAAAATAAGATAATCAAATAGAAAACGACAACAATATATAAAACAAAAGTATAGATAGATAAGTAGAAAGATACAATAAAGAAAATAAGAAACATAATCAAACAAACTACCTGTGTATAATGATTGGATCCACACAATGTATTGTTTGAATTTGTAGGTCGTGGGATCCATGCATGTTCCGTTTCACTATAAACAAAACTCATATTGTGTGTACAGAGATTCAAGTTAGATTAGAGAATAGAGAATATATCCCGCAAGTTTTAGACGACTGCAAGAATTTTAAAGAGATAAGAATTAGGGTTTATAAACATAGGGATAATATTAGTATGGGAAGTTAAAATACACAACATGTTAACAATTAATTTATTAAATGGCTATGAACATAAGGAAATATGACTGTTATACTATCATGTAATGATATATATTAAATGGCTAAGAAGATAAGGAAACATGACTATGAAGACAGACTAAAAAGATTATTATTGTAAGAGCTAAGAAGATAAGGAAACATGACTAAAATTAAAAAGATTTCAAAATATCTCAAGAGAATCGATTGCATATAGTTGACCTTTAAAGTACAAGAGTAAAAAATATTAAGGTCCGAGTGATTAATCCTTATAAAAAAAATATAATATATCATTGTTTAGTTTAGGATAATTACTATTTCTGGTAGATATTAACAATCAAATATACATTACCTTACGGAAAAACATATTATTACCATTATACAAGATGCTAAAAATATTGATAACGATATATAAAATATATATACCTAATAAAATAATATATATTAGATTTAACACGGGATAATTACCATAACTAATCGATACGAACAATAACATAAATTATCCAATAATTCGGAATATTTAACATTATAATCATTTAATTATTGGGCTACAAATATGGTCCAAAACATTAAGTCACGTTTGACAGTGAAATAAAAGCCCAGATTGAAAGACAATTTAATCGAAAGTCTGCTTATAACAACACTAAAGAAATTTTTTAATATAGATAAATTTCGCTTCAAATGAAGAAAAAATAAAATTCAGATCAGAATATTCGGATAAATTTGATGACAATGATAATAGAAACCCTACAAAATTTATGAAACTATTACATAATGTGAAGAAACTATAAACACAATCCAACCATGATCATAAACTGAGAAGAAGACGAGATGAAGACATGATTAGAAACCATCATGACGAATTACATCATCCAGAACATCATGATCTTCTTCATTGGAATCGAACTCTCTTGAAAACATGAACAAATAGAGACTACTAGAACACACTACAGCAAATGATATCGGAACAATTATATAGTCAAATGCGAAATCAGTAAATTACCCATTTTTAAACTGCTTGACTTCCATGATATAAGGATTCAGTAATACTTGACTAACTTTACCCCACGACTGAAGATTATTAACAACTACAATCAAAGTTTAATATTAGTATATAGAATAAGAACCAACATATTAGGCATCAAGACAGTTTATAACACATTACCTCCATCCCTATTGACCGTCCACCACCTTAACACAACTATTTGAGTTTACATAGCATCTAGACGATTTCAATCAGCTACAAATTTCTCAGCCAGTTCTCCGAGAGCAAGACACTTAATAACATCATGGCTTCAATTATTTAAATAAATAAATATGAGATGATTATATATAACAATCATTTAACAAACTAATCACTCGACCGGGATAATGATAATTTAAATCAAGAACCTTACTTTCTATTATAGACGTCGAACACAATAAATGCGTAATCTGCTATTTGCTTCATAGAGTCAGTGATACAGATATTTCCAACATCTCCAACAGTTCCAATTAGATCTAGAAACATATAATAGTATAGAAACTAAAATAACAATTAATTTTTAGAAGAATGGAATAATAGTACCAACCAATCAAATAAGTAGAGTCAATCGACCCTTGAACGATAGATCCAAAATCAAAAGGTTGAAAATAAAGTCCAAGATCAGTGTAAGGGAGAGGATCAACAATGGTTGTTGAAAGGAATACAATCCTGTGAAGATTGTCCACCGGACGATAGTCTCCAGAAACAGGTTTGACACGGAAATGATGAATAGAGTAACAATCACCCTCATTCAACTTCAGATCAAAGTAACTAATCAGATCGGTCTTGATAGTAACCTGTATCGTAGAAGTCTAAAAAAGAGAAAGAAAATAAGATACCTCCGACATTATAAAAACAATTCTTCTGGTAAAAATATAGACTAAAAATATGAAATGTACATGATAAATAACGACCAAATATAGAATTAACATATATATTTCAAACATAAATACACTATAAAACCACCAATTAAAACACAAAGAATTAAATTAACACATATATTTAAAATATAAAGACATTATAAAAGGCCCAAATAAAACACAAAAAAGATAGATATAAAACAGAGAAATTTGGATATTTAGCAAATATACCCTTAGATTTTGAATTTATCAACTTTGACTAAAAAAACTTAATTAAAACCCAACACGAGGCCCAAATAACAAACCCTAAGAATACTCAGAACTTTGAGTATTGACGGAAATTTGGTTAGATCGATAGTGTTACAAAGAGTTTAAACATGAGAGATAGCATTTATAATTAATAGACATTTTTTGTTTCAAATTACTATCCGGAAAATATTAACATAGAACTTAATTGTAGATAACTAATCATGATTTAATTTTTAAACAAAAGTATAAGAGCTTGGGAATAGAGTCATATAATGGGTGACATGATCTGAACTGAGGCTGCATCCTCTGCATTTCTACTTCGAGACTTTGCATACTCACTGTACATCATCATACGGAAACAATATTTTTGGTTGGTCATAACCAGACGGAAACAATATAGGTATAAAGGGTCTTGTACCCAAGGTTTATTTAAGTGCTATTTATAAATAAAGAAAAAATAATAAGAAACTATTTGCATACTAATACCTATATTTTAGCTCGCTAGATTCTGCATTTTTTGGAAATATGCATAGATTGTATATATTCAAAAGGTCAAGTCATATCAACTTTCTTGGGAGATTGAATATTGTCGATATATTCAAGAAACCTTTTATAGATTATTGAATCAAATTTATTTAACAAATATGATCTCTAAATATCGACTGTACCATTTTATAATCTTAATATTCCCATAGATTTAAAATATACCAATATTAATTGCATATTAGATCACTCATGAAATTAAATATAAATTTATTTCAAAAATAAAAATTATTTAAACATACTGATTGGTATAATTGATAAAATATGTTTACATACAGTCAAAATTATAACTTGATATATATTTGTTTAGGATATATGATAATTACTTTCACAATAATTAGTTGTTTTTATATGATATTTTATGACAAAGTATATTTCATTTAAACCAGAAATACGAGAAATTACTTTCAATAAAATTAAACTCGAAAACTCAATTCTGAACAATTTAGATCATATAATATTGACAATCAATTTTACAAGGAATAAAAGATAAAACTATATACTGATTTTAGACCAGAGTAATAAACAAATAAATGATATCTTAATTATGATATTACTTATGATATTGTAAAGAAATATATTATTCAAAAGAAAGAAAAAAAAGTACGTAACAACAAAACCAACATAATTTTTTAAGATAATATCACAATTCAAGAACACCAAATAACAATAAAAAACAACAGAGTAAACAAAAATAAAGTTAACACATTGTAACACACACAAACATTAATATCAAAAGATACAATTAAAAAAGGAAAGCAAGAAGAAATGCAATTGGAAAACACCCGAGCATCAAACCACATAATCGTCGGAGACTCATGTTAATCAGATCGACTCCCACTATCGACAGAATCTCTGTAAAACAATAACCCAAAATAAAACCTTATTAGTAATATGTATAAATAACTTTGATAAGCTAAGAATGTAAACTTACGAACCCATTAAGATAGTCATCCATCTCAGGAAATTCCGGATTAACGAAAACTTGACTAACTCTATTCCAAGACCGCAAGAGAGTGTATTCAGCTACAAAAACACAAAACAAACAATGTAATAGATACAAAACGCACAACTCTCAACGGGTCAGCTAACATGTTTTATTAATACAATAAAACAAATTATAATTTTTATGAATTACCTCCCATCCTCGACGTGGTATAAGTCCACCATCTTAAAACAACTATATTTACATCCCCATCAACTCTACTCTTCCAAACAGCACCAAAATTCTCAGCTACCTCTCCCAAGGCAAGACAATCAAGAACATCACCTCTAAATACCAGAACACAAATATAAATATGTAAAATACATAAGAATAAAATCAAGACGCATACCACACATAATCCAACATACCTTCTGTTACGAATTTTGAAATCCATCGTAGCATACATAAAACCCGTTCTCGTTGGATAATTTATGCTAAGATCTCCGAAATAAGTCACAATGCCAACAACATCTAAAGATATAAAAACAGGATTTATACGTGAATCATAAACATAATGTAAGATTACTATTAAGACAACAATAAAAATATACTAACCAAACAAATAAGTGAAATCCATAGATCTGTTTAAGATAGTTCTAAGACAGAGGGCAGTGAGAGTAGACCGGAAGTCACCTCGAGGATCAGATCTAACAGAAGTATTCGACAAGAATAGAATCAGACAATGATTACGACTAGGACGATAAAGTCCAGAAACCTCTTCAACATGAAAACGGCGTATAAACTTATAATCTCCCTCATGCATCCTCGAATCAAAACGATCAATCATGTGCTCATTAACGACTGCGTGTACAGTAGAACCCTGAAACAAAAAAATCAAGACATTTCATAGTTAGGCGAAATAAAGATAATATCACAATTTTTAGTATAAAATATCAAAAAAATTACCTCTTTATCGTTAAATATAAACTCTAGAGTTCGTCTACCCAACGGATTTAAATAATACCATTTTTGTATGATCTGAACATGGAGGAACCATCTGGTCCTTGAAGTATCCAAACTCAGGAGAGAATGGTAACGATTATCGGCCATTTCAATTTAGAGAGAGTATTTTGCTACCGGTTAATTAGACATGTATATCTCATAGTAGTGACCACACAACACCTTTATAGATGAAACCATCGGAAAATAAAAAATTTCAATAAACAACACTATATTTTTACATATACCAAGCCAATAAAATTAATAACATCGATACAACACACATCAAAAATAATGAAACAGAAAGACAGCACAATAGATTCACAAAACACCAAACAAAGAAAAAAAAAAACTTTCAATACATGAATACACATATCGATGTTATCAAACAAATACTGTTGAAAACATTATGTTATACACTTTATATATAACATAAATAACATCTATTAAATTAATTAAAAAATATCCAAATTAATAATAGAATATAAAACAAACCAAACGATTAAACGGTAAAAGGAAAATAATGATAATTAGTGACAAAAGGAAGAGATATGTACCTATAAACCAAACTAATAGATTAGTTACCTATAACAACAAACTACTGTCTAAATAATAAATACTTAAACAGAGGTATCAATCTCCACATGTTGAATAAGACTTATAAGACTTACTACAAAATATATGTATCAAACCATTAATATCATACAAACATGTTGTAGGATAAACAATATCACCGATTAAAATATGACTTACAAAGCAACTTATGAGCTAAGTGTATAACTAACAAATAAAAATGCAGAGGATCAATTACCAATTTTGGTACAGATGAAAATGTCAATAATAAAGAGTTACCATCAAGATTATGTTTAAAAAATATAAAACAATATAAAATTATAATAAATAACTATATTAAAAATATATAAACACATTATGTTAATTATATTAAAATGGGAAATTAGTATTTGATATAAGAATTAAAACCATAACGAAAGTTTCAAAGAACAAAAACAAAACTAATAATATCATTAAAAAGCAAGAGGTATATTAAACCTATATGACTACTCAATGGGATTCTCTTTCCGTATGGCAGCAGGCACATCATAATGTTTCGGAAACCTGTAAAATAAACGTTATCAGATGAACAATTAAACAAATAAAACTAAAACACAAAAAAAAACACCAATCCCTGTTCTTGTTAACAATAGACAGCTGAAAATTGACCACGAACTTGGTACAATTACCAATATTGGTACAACGCCAACCATAACGTCCACCTACTTCAATCTTAGCAAATTGCAAGACACAGATGACAATATCATCATCAAGATTCTTCCAAGAATTGTAGAAGCTATAAGCACAATCCCCAGTGAATACACAAGAGATACTAATACTGCTACATAAAGAAAAAAACATACAAAATAAAGATAAGCTTAAAATACGAATACAATATAGCGAAATAAAACATTTAACATTAATATCATAACATTATTACTGTGAATCACGGAGATTAAAGTAAATCTCATATCCTTGTACAAGTGATCCAGGTAGACAAACCACACCAAGTTCGGAAACATTCTCGACTTTTCCAGCAAGATCTATAATCATTATAACAAATAATCAGATAAACAACACATTCAACATTAAAAATTTGTATACATATATAAAGACATCACAAATAAAATTAAAAATAAACTCACCAAAACTTATATTTGGGTTCAGAAACCCACTCAGAATATATCCAAACCTGGCAAAATCACAAAAATCATGTGCGCAATGTTAAACATATGAGGTGTTATTCTGAACGTATCTCATACCACTGGTTTAAAACCATGATTGATCGCATTACTTCACCTACTTCACCATTAAGTACCGCATGTATCTAAGTACCGCATGTATCTTAGTACCCTTACAAAAACAATTAATGAATTAGGACATAAATTTTTTTACATAGATCGTATACAAAGAAAAATATTAAGAAACTTAAAACAACCTCAGTATCACCAAAGACATAATGAACCATAGAAACAACACCATTAGATTCAACCCACTTATGTATAACTTTGACATGAATCTCCCATTCATGGACAATTGGATTAAGAGACGACAAACTAAACAAATTTTTATTGTAAAGACTAATTGAATAGAGAAACATGATAGCACAATCAGAATCAACTGTTTAATCTAATTCTTGATAGAAATCATATATATATATATATATATATATATATATATATATACGTATAGACATTATTAAAAAAAAAATCTATATATATATACAACCGACTAAGAATTTGTAAATATATATATGTATTACAGAATATTCTAGAATAGTAATATTACCAGAATCTAATTAATTAGTATATTATTAGATTGCGTATAAAAAAGAAATATGTCATAGACAAACCTTAGATTAGAGTTAGACTAAAATATAATTAGATTTTGTTGCCAAATTGAATATTATAAAACTAAATCTATTATATCCAAGTTGTAACAATATATTTATATATATATATATATATATATACATGATCTTTTATCATAACCGTATATCTATGTTTATGTATACATTATTCTCATAACGATACTCATCATATAGATTACCAAACAAAACATTAATACACAGAACTACAAAGACATAGAGATATAGTCCATATATAACATAGATATACAATTTCGTATATAGAGGACACCATATCGCGAAGTGACGTACTTGTTATGTAAATATTAAAGATAATTACGACATTCCATATAAGAGATAAAAGCCATTTTCATACTTATGAGACATTTCTATTTGCATCCCATTAAAGTAAACAATTAAACAAAGTGATAGTAATAATAGATTCGAACCTTAATATTATAAAACTTAAATTAAAATTATTCAAGAATCAATAATAATTTTGTATATATATTATCCCACTTTATTCAAAATATCAAAAAGGACACTATTCAATTCTGATTATTCCAGGCATGCATAGCGATCTTCATAAAACAAATTCCACAGGCGCACATCTGCCACGTTTAATCCTGTCGGAACATTCAATAAGACAATTAGTCAAACATATAAATCATAAGAAGAAGAAAAAAGCAGATATGATTTGTATAATAAACCTGACGTATTCCATCAAGTGCTGACAGACAAGGGTTAAACATAATATCGGAAACACCACGACGATTGTTTATAGTACATCGACCTACAATAAGAATTAACATTTTTTGTATAAAATAATTTAAAATATAACAATTTATATAACAAAGCTAATATAAGATTTATAGAATAATCAAACTTGATGACGAGATATGGACATGCCACCATCTGAGAACCACTACCAATTTAGAAGAACCAGATTTACTGAATCCATCCAACACGATCATTAGCCAAATCATCCCAAGCAGCACAAAAAACTATCATTTTCCTATTTTATTATTATTATTATCAGACCAAGTTTATGACATTAATTAGAACACAAGATATTATAACAAAACTTTAACCATAAAAAATGAATAAACAAAAACTTACTGTTCATCACACAATACAAAACGCAAGCACTTTCTATTATTTTGACGACGACTTCCAGGAAGTATTTCCAAAGGAAGACAGTAGAAAACTTCTCCAATCAAATCTTAATATTAACATATAAAATAATATAAAAATTCCACATCACAGTTATAATTCTGATATTACTGAAAACACAAAAAAAATACTAACGAACAGCGGTACAACGACAAAAAGATAGATGGAGAATTTCTGAAAAACGTCTGAACGTGATATAAAGAGAGTCACACATATTAGGACTATCAACAGTACATGTACTATCATTGAAATTCAACCAAAACGCAATAGATGTTACACGATTAATTCTGTTATTACTACGAACAGAATAACCCTTTATCTCTTTCCAATGGCCTTCACCAACGACATTGATAAAAGACGACAGGTATGCGCTATCAATGGTACTTTGGATTTTGCATCTCTATAATATACATGAAGAAAGTTTAGCAACCAAGATAATGACATATGAGGTAATATATGTTTTCTCAAGCAATAGATTAAGATTATGCTTACTAAATATAAAACATACCCAAACATCAGATAAAATGTATTCAATAGTTTGACCATGAAAATTACGATCTACATAAACTCGTAATATCTTAACATGTATCATTCCAGCATAGCTTCGAGAACGTATACTCGAAACCAATGTTAACATGGTAGACGATGATCAGAGTAAGATATATTTGTGTTTAGGTTTAATAAATACATATATAGATACGGTTTAGGTTTTATAGATATAGATGCATGGTGTAAACAATACAGGCTGTTAGGTTATATAGATATGGACATGTTTTAAACATATATTAACTATAAAAAAATTTTAAAGATCATTTAATAATGATAAAATCAACAATCAGCAAGCAAATATTCAAAATTAAAACAATATATAAAAGTAAGTAAATTTACATTTAAGAGTAAAAAGTATATTTCCATTTATATACAGCGTTGCAAGTAATACAAATTCTAGGTTACACGCAATACAGATAATAATATAGGATCAACAACAAATAAACCGAATACAAGTTTACAGAAATCAAAACACTCACATTTACAAATCTTTATATACGAATAGAAAGTACAAACCACATTCACAAAATATTATATTAGACATAATTATAACCGATAAATATTATATTAGTCATAATTACAATATGTTGGTATTCACATTTATGCATTTTCATTAAATATAGAAAATAAGACGATTTCTAAATTTTGCATTTGATCAAAAATATACCAAATTATTATTATATCAATACAATTTTAGTATTTTAACCTATGATAATGTAGGCACATATTCATATCGTAATAGTAATTATTTAAATTAGATATCTTTAATGATACGATAATATACGTTTGACCAATTATTACGACAAATAATATATTTTCATATTTTATAACTATTAGGCAATAGATAAAGTTTTGTTTAAAATACAATATGGTGAAAACTATAAATAAAACCAAAAAATGAGTAAGATGAATCTAAACAACTAAAACATGCAAAGAGATAAAGGTCGTCAAGCCAACACTTTGGTCATACGTCTGTCGAATTCTGCACAAATTTAATCGTAACAAAAACATATAATTAATTGAACATAAGGAAACATATATATATATATATATATATATATACAAACAGCTTACAAAGACTTAAAATTTATAGCATGAGGAATGGAAGGGTTCAGAGTAACACAAGAACACGGCACATGCAAGCATCTCCAAACACCTATTCCAATAACATTTTGGAATTATACATTTATATACAATACATATTTGTAACGTTACATTGCAATAAATACATTATACTGAAATAAAAAGAAGAAAATAAACTTAAATGCATTCGTAAGATACCTTCAACACGTACAACATTAAAGAATCTTAGCACACAGACGATTGCTTTACCTTTTTTCTTACACCAAGAATCGTAGAGGCAATCGGCATAGGATCCATATACTATACACTTCATAACCACCATCCTTTATATGTATAAGAGTTTTATACTATTAAACAAACAAAACAGCATTACATTATTTTAAACAAAGATATATAATGAATACCTGGTATTTTGCAAGTCAAACGCAAGAGATCGCAATTTATAATCATAAAAGTTTGTGTTCAAGTACGAATTGTCATCGATGTTTATAATAACACCAATCAAATCTGTTTAAACACTAATATAATTAATATAAACAAACACAACAAAAAAAGAAAAAGAAATTAACAGAAGTTTATAAGGGATGCATTATATATAGATACTAACCTACACATGTACCCGGAAGAATGTCACCAGAATTTATAAGCTCAAATTCAACAAATGAAAAGAATTCACTATCTATTCTAGGCTGAATAGTATTAAAACACATTTTCGCATGGAAAACCATCTCAAATCGATAAGACGTTGGACATATATCACAAGTAACAGGTCTCAAATTGAAATCCGATATAACTATCCACCGCCGTTCCAAAAAATGTAGAGAGAACTTAGCAATGATATCTTCAGATATGATACCATGTATTTTATTCCCCTATAAATACATTATCATATGATATCATATATACAATAAAACAACCTGTTAATATAACAATAATATCAAACAATTCAGATACCTCGTCATCAACTAATATCAACTCCAATGTTTTGTAATGACCTTTAACATGCTTTCATATCCTCAATATCTTCACCCACACACGCCATTCGTTCACGAGAGGATTCAAGCTCGATAGCTTACGTGAGACCATTGCGTGAAAATATAAGTAAGGACCGAATATTGATACGTGCCGTGTGCAAGTTTATATAAGAATCCGGAAAACTTATATAAAACCCTAGATCACTCAAAAACATTAGACTTCGTTTTAAGTATATATTAGAAACTCATAAAGTTAATTACACATTAATGTTCCATCTTTTAAATTAGTTCGATTGTTTACTCTGTTTTTTATTATCTAAAAGTTAAGTTTATAAGTTTATATCTGTTTAGCAATGGAAACATCAAAACAATTTTTATTAAGATAATCTTGTAAACATATGTATATTATAATACCATTTATATAGCAACTGATTACGTAATCACATATGATTCAAGGGTTCGTATAAATAAAATTATAATAAAAAAATACAATTCAGTTATTAATTTTTGTATAATTCAGTTTAAGTCTATAAATAATTTAACATTATTGTGGTATACTATAACAAAGACAAAAACAAACCAGTATAATGTATAAATTAAATAGAAATAAATATTCCAATAATTATTATATTCTTCTAGATAAGATAGAAAATATAAATTAATATATGTTTAGATAAATATATAAACATATTTACAAAATTTATTGTAAACTGTATTATAGACAAATTTCTTATTTCAGATGGGCTAAATTTATAATTACACAACATGGGCCTAATTAACTTATAATCTAACTCAACTTATAGTCTAGAATTATATAACATCCTTCATATATAGATTTCAATACCGCATAGTCCATACTCTTCATACCCTTTGACCACCAAAACAGACCTATTAATCTCAATCGAATATACTCCTTTATAATGCAGACTCCATCGTCACGCAACGAACAACAAACGTAGATCCCTACTACATTAACATGCGACAAATACAGTAATACAACCATTTAAAATCCGAAGATTATAAATTTAATGTATCAGTTTAAAAAAATTGAATAGCAAATAAATTAAAATATATTAATTACACCATGTACTTGTTTAATATGATTATCGTTATATAAGAGTACCTCGTCAATAAACGAACCCGATCTCATTATTCTGATATACAACTGTTTAGCAATAGACACATGATACTTTAATTACTAACACATGATACTTTAATTACTAACACATGATATATTAATAACTAACCAGATACTAATACACAAAATATAAAATTATAAAACATTGATACATAATATATCAAATCATTTTTCATCAATCAGTAAAGATAACAAAAATGTATACATATGAAATTTCACGATATTATATATGAATACCTCATCAATAGACGAACCAGATCTCGTTATTTCAATACATATCTGTTTAGCAATAGAAACACCAAAACTTTATACATGATTTACTAATAACAAACCAGATATTAGTACACAAAGATATAAAATTACAAAACATTGATACATATTATATCAAACCGTTTTCCATCAATCAGTCAAGATAACCAAAATACACACACAAGAAACTTCAACATATTATATAAGAGTACCTCAACAATTAGACGAAGCAAAGCTTGATATTTCAATATACATTTGTTTAGCAATAGAAACACCAAAACTTAGTACATGAGATATTTATAACAAACCAAATATTAGCACATAAAGATATAAAATTATGAAACATTGATACATATTATATCAAACCGTTTCTTCAACATATTATATAAGAGTACCTCAACAATTAGACGAAGCAGAGCTTGATATTTCAATATACATTTGTTTAGCAATAGAAACACCAAAACTTAGTACATGAGATATTTATAACAAACCAAATATTAGCACATAAAGATATAAAATTATGAAACATTGATACATATTATATCAAACCGTTTCTTCAACATATTATATAAGAGTACCTCAACAATTAGACGATCCAGATCTTGATATTTCAATATACATTTGTTTAGCAATAGAAACACCAAAACTTAGTACATGAGATATTTATAACAAACCAAATATTAGTACATAAAGATATAAAATTATGAAACATTGATACATATTATATCAAACCGTTTTGCATAAATTATTCAAGATAACCAAAATTTACATACAGGAAATTTTAAGATATTATACAAGAGTACCTCAGCAATAGACGAACCAGAGCTTGATATTTCAATACACATCTATTTAGCAATAGAAACTTCAAAAATTAATACATGATATATTAATAACAAACCAGATATTAGTACACAAAGATATAGAAATATGAGAACACTGAAACAAATTTATATCAAACCATATTCCATTATTCAGTCAAATTTACTAAAATATACATACAGTAAAACTAAAGATATTATGTAAGAGTACCTTATTAATGGACGAACCCGAGCTTGATATTTCGATATACAACTATTTGGCAATAGAAACATCAAAACATCAATAGAAACATAAAAACATCAAATTATGAAAACGTTCAAACACTGATACAAATAAATATACTCAGATTAAAACAGATATCGTTACATCGAATATAAAAATATATATAGACCACCCAATACACATAACCACATTGAAGATTACAGTATCCAACCTGCAATTTTCAGTAAAACCCTTTAATCATTTAAGAAAGGCGAGATTTTACTGACCTAATCTCATATGTTGACGAAGACGGTAACATATTCGCGACCAGAGAGTACAGACATATAACCTGCAATTGTATAAAAACAGAAAAAAAAAACACAATCAAACAAAACGTATTACATGAACCTAGCAAAGTCACCTCAAACCACCCAAAAAATACAGAGCGACAGAAAACGATATTAGGTATTATGATCATTTGAACCAACACTATATATACGTTTTTAAGGGCGGTTGCATTAGCTAGGTTTACATTTTTGGCCGTAATTAATTGACTACAATAAACCATCACGATCAACATATTACGGACCATTAGAATCGATCCTAATATTCAATAGTTAGTAACTTTAGTATATTTAATTAATCAGATAGAAAATAATTAATTCATAATGGGCTGGCTAAACTAAAGGCTAAATTATATCATTAACACTAATATTCATTTAACATAAAATGACATGTATTAATTAATCAGTTTGTAAATAATTAATGGAACTGGATTAAAACATAATGGGCTGGCTAATTAAGGGCTAAACAGTATTGTTAACATTAAATTCATTTAACCAAAAACGGCAGAAAAATTTGAGCTTCGATTGTGGTGCATTCTGACTTCTGCTTTAAAGATTTCACTTAAACTTTAACAAAGTAGACAAAAACAATAAAAGAGTACTAAAGCAAACATCACTAAAGGTCCTACATTTGATGGTTAGAAGAAAACCTTAAATACGGGATAAGAAGAGATTGTGCTCCTGCTATACATTGAATATCCATGTTTGATAGATTTTTAATTGCTTCTCATAAGAAGAGATTGTGCTCCTGTTTATTCATAACTCTGAGATTGCAGCAAAATAGATGAAAATACTGACAATATTCTCTACATAACTCGCTGATATCATTCGAGAAAACTATTTATGTAATTTAATTAGTTTGTTTGTCCTAATTGATTTATTATAAATTTTAAGATGTATAGAATCAAAAGAAAATACGAGGAAATATAGTATTAGGAAGCATTGTGAAGTTTAAGAAAACAATTACGTGTTTAAAATAAGTATCAGTGATAATATATAGTTCAAAGTAAAAAAATTAGATATTAAACTTTGTGTTGCCAGAAATTTTTATGAAACTCAAGTCTACTGATTTAATTCAATTAAGTAGTTTTAACATCTGCATATGATTTTTTCTAGGTCGACAGTGGAGATTGATAGGCACGAATATCAAATCACTAAATTAGTTTTTGGATTCTTCAAAAAAGGAAAATGGAAAATAATCTCACGTTTCATATTTGCAACATCGTCGTTTTACAATAAAAGCATAAAATTTTAAAATAAAAGTGTAAGCTCGAAAGAAGTTTAAAGTGGTTTTCTGGGACTTCCCCTAGAGATTACAATTTCAATTTTGATTCCAAAACGAAAGGCAAACATCCATCAAAACTTATATACAACATAATAGAAAAGGGTAATGTCTTTTTTTCTTTTTCTTTATTATCTGAATTTATTATTTATTGCAAATGATGAGAACCGTTACATAAATAATTCTATCATGGACAATTTTTTCTGACTTTTACTAAATTCACGATAAACAATACTTCCTTCTTTATATTCTTAATGGACACCTTGACAACAAATCCTTATATATGTAGAATCACGGTGAACGATTCTAATTATATATAATCTTAATTAGTATACGAAGAGATTAAATGTATGATTTAAATACATCATAAATAAATAAAATATAATAAATTTTGTGTTACAATTCTTAGTTCCACTAACTTATTTTATTAAAATAGAAGTTACAATAAATTTAAAATAACTAATTATAAATAGTAAATTATTTGTTTATTCATTATGTTTTTAAAAAGTGCCTATTTCACAAATTTTCCCTATATTCTATTCGGGTATTTAAGTTGTTTTGTTAGTGGGTGAAAGACACATGTTGGTTCATTGCATGATGTATCTATCAATTAATACGGATATATACGAAGCTTCATCTTATTATTATTATTTTGTTATTTACGTGTTCCAACCACTAAGTTATTTTATAATGGCACAGTCCAAATTATATATTTGTATTGCGTCGAGTTAAAATTTTAATTATTAGTTAGTGGATGATAAAAAATGTAGAGAGTTTCTTAAAATACAATATAGAAGCCATGATGTCTAATTATTGCTTTTTATTCAAGAAGAATCGGCTTTACATATGTGTGGGTTTTACTATAAAATATTTATCTTAATTATTTTTTTAAATAACTTATTATTGTTTACCTAAAATTATCTGCTACAATTTATAAATTACATGTTAGTTAGCCTATTTTTTCTAGTGCTAGAAGCTTCGCCAACTATGTCACTTCTGTCTATTAGTGAAAGGCTAATAATTCGATTATATGAGAAAGTTGACAATATATTATTTTAGGGAAGTTGTTGTGAACAAAGGAGTGCCACCGGATCCATGAGGTCTTGTTCTGACATGTCTCTTTGTCAAAGACGGGCGCCCTTCGTCAAACAGTATGGGAGCCTTTCAGCTCGTACTGCTCACAGTTAGCGAAAGCCGTTGCGCTAACGCGCATCCTCATGGGGCTAAGGTATGGATATTATGCTTTTAGATCTTTATGTTTACTACCGATTTTATTTTGTTTATTTAAGAAATTGTTTTATCTAATTTGTCTTCCTAATGATATGTGTAATCTTTTCTATATATTATTTTACAAAATATTTATTCATTTTTTTTATTTTCATACTCTTGAGACTTTTTATTTTTCTCGATTTACCATTTTGAGATTTTATTTTTATATATTTTTTACTAAATTTATCTTCTTTTCCATATTTAAAATTTTGTATGTTTTCGTATTCATTTTTGTTTCTCAAATTTTTCTCATACTCTTTATTTTTATATAATTTTGTATCTTCTGGATTAAGTATTGTAAATTATTTATGACTTATAATTTTCTAAGTCGAAGTTAACTTCTTAACTTATTTAATCTCATCATTTTTGTTTTTTTCACTTGCTCTAAAGTCTAATTATTCTTATTTGTTTGAAAATAACGATTAAATCATTCAAAAATATAACCAAAACATATTTATCTAATTCAAATTTAATGGTTTTTTTGTATAACTAATAGACGGGTATATATTAATATTTATTTATATTACTTGTTATTTAGAAAAATAAATTAATTTTTTATATAATTTGTACATGTGAGGAAATAAAATTGAGAGCCTCCTTCAACCATTATATATAGTTTATTCAGAAAATAAAATAAAATACAATGATGCATTTTAAATCTTGTATTATATAATATATATGTTTTAAATTGAATTTTAATTGTGTCTACTTATAATAATGTCAAATAGATAAATTCAAATTTAATAGGTTTTATATATAATTAATAGTTGGAAATATATTAATATTGATCTAGGTTACTTGTTGTTTAAAAATAAAATTGAAATAAATCAATAAATTGAAGCTGATGTGTCATTACCTAAAAATTTTCATTTATGATGAGATGTCATTCACTGGAAAGAGTATTATGTATTATATATAGAATACCAAAGATACAGAGAAAAGATTTAGACTTACAACTTAACAGTTTAAATATACTATAGCAGTCAATGTATGCGCATAAATCACATTTGTAAATGTTGAGATTGTCAATATATTATCATCTATGTTGAAATTCATATAACATATACATATTATTTATAAAATTTTGCTCAACATTTACACATAAAGTATAAATAACCATTGGCTTTTTCAAAACTATACTATAGCAGTCAATGTATGCATATAAACATATAAATTCAAGTTTCAAAAACTAGACTAAAATATGTTTAAAGAAACATGAAATGTCAACCAATATTTTCATGCTTCTTTAGATGCTTAGTTTTTCAAAACTTTTGTCTGTGGTCACCTTTTTTTTAAAATGTTGACAAATATAAAAATATTTAAGGCTTTCTGTTAAAAAATTATTAAACTTATTTTAATTTACAGGAATAATACTTATTTTAGAACCGTGCAAGTTAAATTAGTGATATTTACGTGGCACTACTATATAACCACAATGTGTATAGTCGACATGTCACTGTTTATTGCTGTTAAAAACTAACAAAATCATCAAATCGACATAATTTTGTGAGAGAAAAAATAACATGATGTTTACAATATTCATTTTCAAAACAGCATGATGTTTGGGTTATTCCTTGTTTTCTTTTCTTTTCAGAAATAGATGATTTTATGAGTTAGATTTTTTAATCAGCTTCTCCGGTGGAAGGCTCAGATTTGTGCAACAGCTTAAAATAGTTGACCAAATAAAAACAAAAACAACAATATTTCTAACACAAAAGGATCTGATTGTTTTTTGTTTCTAATAGATGATGTCAACTGCATCATCTTCTTCTTTCTTTCTTTTCTGTCATCAGCATCATCTTCTCCGATCTTCTATAACCACATAAAAGTATCATCTTCTCCAATAAATTCTTATTTGGTCAGATCTACGTTGTCTAGTTGTTTAATTTGAAAAGATAAACAAAGAAACACAGAAGAAAATAAAGAAAAAGAGAATAAACAAATATCTGAGACATCAATTGAAGAAACAAAACGTTTCAAAATTTAGTGAACCCAAGACCAGAATTACCGTTCAATTGACCCAATTTCATCAACATAAAATGATTATAAATCACAAATCTACTCTTCTGCAGTAACGGCCCAGATCTCATTTTGATCTAGTTGAAGCCATGATTGGGAAACAAAATCAGATCCTTCCTTCGCATCTGGCTGCGGCGGTGGTCTTGCACTTGGATTGAAACTTGTTTTTCCTTTGATGATCCACTCTTTTTCTTCATATCATATTTTCTATACGTCTGCTTGCAAAATTCGGATTAGGAATCAAAGTTTCTGGGACTCTGAATCCAATCGAAGTCCATAAGATCTGGGACTAGAAGATCCAGATTTGGAGCAAACAAAGATTTGGAGCCAACATATATGAGACTAGAAGATCCAGTTTCTTCGAGGAGAAGAAGGATTTGCTTTTTGAATTTCTTGTTGAGATATATTGTACTTGTATTCTTGTTTGTATGATTGAAGATTAGTCTTTTGGTTCAGATTTAGGTTATTAATTTGTGAAAATTAGAGTATCATAACTAAATCATTATTATGATAAAAAAAATTTGATAATGTGAAAATCATGTTGTTTGTTGAATAATAAACAACAACCACTTTAACAAAATTTCACGTAAAATTCAAGATTCAAAAAAACGTCGTTTTGATCTTTGTTAATTTTTGAACTACAATAAATGGTGCCACGTCAATGATATACGTTATGACTGCTATGTAAATATTACTAGTTTAACTTACATAGCTTTAAAATAAGTGTTATTTTTATAAATTTTAATAAATTTGATGGTTTTTTAGTAGAAAATCCAAAATTTTAACAAACATTTTTCCGGTTCGGCACTGTTGTGTCAATTTGTCATGTAATCTTTTGTACCGAAAAGAGAATAGTTAACTTTTGTTTGGGTAACTTGATTGACTTTTAAAGTGAATCGTTGACTTGGTTGACTTTTAAAGTGAATCATATCATACGGTTGAAGTTTTATTTTATACGGTATGATCTAAATCGTATGTTATGTGTGCATGTTGTGGTTTGATTATAGCGAAACCAAAACGGTTTAATCAACAGTGGAAATACGAATTTAACCGAAGATTGCATAATCAATTCGATCCGTATAATCCATGAGATCGTATTAGTTCTGCATGTTCTATCATAAGACATAACCACATTTTTTTGTTTTTTCACGACAATTACCATAATTTCTCTATTTAATCTACTTTGTCCATACCGTTTAATCTGTTTAAATTATTTGAATTCTAAATCTGTAATTCAATCAATTTCTCACCACGTGAAAGTAAAAAGATATCACTATCTGATTGCTTGACTGTGCATGCAAAATGTATTAAAAATAAGGATCTCTAGGGAGATTGTGTAGATTTTTGAACAATATTAAGAAAGAAGTAACATTACTATTTCCAATTATAGAAAGAGACACATTTGACTTTAGTTCAGTTTTAAAATTATAAAGTTACCCTGATATTTTCATATTTACATTTTCTGCCATTAATTTTTTTTTTTATTCATTATTATTTTTTCCTCGGTCTTTCTTTTTCTTTTTTCGTAAAATTTTGTTAATTTTTTATTATCTCATAAATCAGATATCTAAAAATTATGAAAACAATATTTTCTTTTCTAAAATCATTTTATAAATTTAGCAAGATCCATTTTACATAATTTATAATAAAAATTCTAAGGTGTACAAAGAGTCGTACACTCCAAAGTGTACAAAATGTCATATATCCAAAGGTGTACAGAGAATATTGTAAGTATCTAGAACGTGTTATACACTTATAAGGTATGTATATGAAAAAGTATAAGGAGTAAAATAAAAGTATACAAAGTGTGTCGTATACTAAGATCATATACACCGTTTATGTACTCTAACTATGTATGTCATCCCTTGTACACCATATTTCATCCACTTGTGGTGTACAGGACATGACACATCCTTTTCTTAAAGATATTAAGACCTAAATTGACAGGCTTCATATTAATGTTCATCGAAACCTTTGTATATCGACTCATTCCTTACACCGAATTTTGGGTACACAAAATCGTCTTGTACACTAACTTTCATTGTACACTATAATAAAATATGAGATGGTGTACAAGATGCACAAAGTCTTGGTGTTCGACTTAGAATACCAAAATTGAATGGAAGATGATGTACAAGATGCACCAGATCTTGGAAGATCTGAGATACAAGATAGTGTGTCATGTCTTATATATCACAAGTGGATACAAGATGATGTATAAGAGACGGTATACAAAGTTGCATAAAGGAAAAGTGTACAAATATAGTGTACAAGATGATTTCTGATTATACATATATGTAAAATGAGTTTTAAAATTTTATAAAAAGATTTTAAAAATTAAAATATGATTTTTACAATTTTTGGATGTACGATTCGTGAGATAAATGAAAATTTTAGAATTTTGATATTTCTAATTATTGAAAGAATAAAATATATATAATTTTCAAGATCTTATTAACTAGTTGAACTGGAAATCATTATAATTGTTTAGATTCTCTATATTAATCGAACTGGGAATTACAAGATTTGGTTAGCTAAAAGTTTTGGAAGAAAGTAAAACTAACTAGTTGATAAACATAAAAACTGTCGCCCACAAAATTAAATAAAGCAATGGTCCAACAAGCTCTTGAAGAGGCTATGGTAAGTCCACAAATGAATGAAGATCTCTTACAAAAAACAAATAGCGAATTAAAGGAAGCTTACAAGGCTGAGGAGGCTTTCTGGAAACAAAGGAGCCGGTTGCTTTGGCTAAGCCTTGGAGACAGGAACTCTAGCTACTTCCATGCGGACACTAGAGGAAAAACAGCCAGAAATAAGTTTTCAGTACTAGAGGACGAGGAAGGAAAATATACATACAAAGAAGAGGAAATAGCCAAAATTATAGTCCAGTACTATAATAAGCTATTCACAACAAAAGGAGGAAACAGAGAAGAGATCGTTAACTCAGCTATTCAACCAATCATCTCTGAGGATGAAAAATGTGAACTTATCAAGATATCTTCTGATGCAGAAATCAAGCAAGCATTCTTCTCAATTCATGCAGACAAGACCCCAGGCCCTGATGGGTTCTCGGCGAGTTTCTTCCAATCCAGCTGGCAAGCTATCGGACCAGCAATCTGCAAAGAGACTCAGACTTTCTTCCAATCAGGTATAATGCCTAACGGTATTAATGACACATATGTCAGATTGATACCGAAGATCCATGGACCAAGAAAAGTCAATGAATACAGACCTATTGCCTTATGCTCAGTTCTATACAAGATCATATCCAAGATACTCACGAAAAGGCTCAAGGAAATACTCCCAAACCTGATTTCAGAGAACTAGTCAGCTTTGTTCCAGGAAGATCAATCTCTGATAATGTTATGATCACACACGAGGTCCTGCATTACTTAAAATCCTCAAACGCCAAGAAGTATTTCTCCATAGCAGTCAAGACTGACATGAGCAAAGCCTACGATCGCTTAGAATAGGATTTCATCAAGCTGGTCCTACAAAGATTCGGAACAACGGATAAACTGGATAATGGAATGTGTGTGCACAGTTACATATACATACCTCATAAACGAATCACCAAGGGGTAATGTTAGACCACAAAGAGGGATCAGACAGGGGGACCCTCTATCTCCTTACAACTTCATTATGTGCAGTGAAGTGCTGTCAGGGCTGTGTAGGAAGGCACAGGAAGATGGCAGCCTACAAGGGATTCGGATATCTAAACACAGCCCCAGAATCAATCACCTCTTGTTTGCTGATGACACCATGTTTTTCTGTAAAACGAACACCAAGAATATGGAAGCTCTGAGCAAAGTGCTTAAAGATTATGAAACAGCCTCAGGCCAATGTATCAACAAGGACAAATCAGCAGTTACTTTCTCTAGGAAAGCACCACAGGATCTGAAAACAAAAGTTAAAATAAGCCTCAACATCAACCAAGAAGGAGGAATAGGGAAGTATTTGGGACTCCCAGAACATTTTGGACGAAAAAAGAAAGACATGTTTACCTCCATTGTTGACAGGATCAAGCAAAAGGCTCTAAGCTGGTCGTCAAAGTTCCTCTCATCGGCAGGGAAGATCGTTCTACTCAAGAGTGTCTTGTCTGCTATGCCAGCCTACGCTATGTCTTGCTTCAAACTCCCAGCATCACTCTGTAAGAGAATACAGTCAGCCCTTACCAGATTCTGGTGGGACTCAAACCCAGAAAAGAAAAAGATGGCATGTGTAGCTTGGGATAAGCTTACCAAGTCCAAGAGAGATGGGGGTTTAGGTTTCCGAGACATACAATGCTTTAATGATGCAATGCTTGCAAAGTTAAGCTGGCGACTTATGGAAGATCCTAATTTCCTACTAGCCATAGTACTCAAAGGAAAATACTATACCTCAGGATATATCATGACATGCTCAGCTCCAAGCTCAGCATCACACGGATGGAAAGGTATTGTCATAGGCAGGGACCTCCTGGCAAAGAATATGGACTGAATCATAAATCAGCCATGACTAATCATAAATCGGTCATGACTGAATCATAAATCGGTCATGACTGACTCCTAAATCGGCCATGACTGAATCGTAAATTGGCTAAACCCTAAATCATCCATATTTAACAAAAAAAAACTTTTTCTTATTACCAACACCATCAAAACTTTTGTCAAAAAACAGTAAATCGTTGTGCAGCGCATCTATTGCAGTTGGAATTTTGCTTGTCTAAGCTTCTCTTCCTTGTTATCTTTATATTCAGGCAACAACTTGTTCTCTTCTTCACAAAATTTGTCAGTTATATCAAACACATCACTATCAACTTTCAAGACATCTTTTGGCTTTAGGTTCTCTTTCTTATCATCATTCTATTTTTCCTTCTCTTCACTGCCCCTTCTCGTTATCAGTCTCATGAAATATTCATTGTTGGTCTTACAGAACGTTTCTAGTTTTGTCTTCATGAATTTTTATAGTTGCCAAGACAAGGGTTATATCTTGTCTTAATGATGTTTCGATTTTGGTCTTCATAAACCTCAATCTTTTTTGCTCTTATTAAATCACATTGTTTCAAACACAAGAATCATCAACCAAATATTTCATGCTAATACAATCCTTGTAAGTCAAATCATACAATAAATCAGTCATAACTTGTACAATAAATCAGCCATACCTTAAATAATAAAATATTAAATCAGCCATAACTTGTACAATAAATCAGTCATACCTTAAACAAGAAAATCATTCATGCTAATACAATACTCATAAGTCAAATCATACATCATATGACTTTCACAAACCCAACAATGATCATACATCCAACGATAACAAGAATCATCATTTCTTCATTAGCATATTATCAAACAAAATTTTCTCCATTAGTGTGAAAAGGAGATGACACTTGCATAGATCTTTTCCATAGCAGTCGAAAATACGAAGCCATGTGCTGTAAGTAAAAAAAAAATGAAAAAATAAAAATTCAGCCATAATATAGTAGTAAATCAGCCATGACTGAATCATAAATCAGTCATGACTAAATCATAAATCGGCCATGACTGAATCATAAATTGGCCATGACTGATTCATAAATCAGCCATGACTGAATCATAAATCGACCACGACTGAATCATAAGTCAGCCATGACTGAATCATAAGTCAGCCATGACTGAATCATAAATCGGCCATGACTGAATCATAAATCGGCCATGACTGAATCATAAATCAGCCACGACTGAATCATAAGTCAGCCATGACTAAATCATAAATCGGCCATGACTGAATCATAAATCGGCCATGACGGAATCAAATCAACATTTAGATTCTAACCTAAATCCAGATCTAGAACGAAATCAAATACATAAACTGAGAAAACATGAAGATCTAAAACAAAATCATACACTATACAAGGCAAAAATTCACTGATTATAACCTAAATTCAGATCTAAAACAAAATCATACATTAAAGAGAAGAAAAACAAGGAAATTTATTGCTAAGAAACCCTCCCTATAACTCCATAGTGAAAGGATATGACAAGAACTAAACCCAAAACAAACTGAAAGGAAGAAAAACAAGGAAATAAACTGCTAATTTTACCAGATCTAGAAAATTATTTTGAAACCTTCAGTGATTGTGAACAAACCACACTATTGTCGATCAGATCTGGAGCCCCCTAACACCAGCCATCAACCACCATAACAGGAAGGTGAAGAACAGGGAAAAAAAAGAGAGAAGGGAGAAATCCCGAAGGAGAGCGAAAATTTGGGGGAAAAAAGCGTTTTTGTCACTTAAAATTTTTTCTTTTATAAATAAATTAAAATGGCATAATCGTTAATAACTGTTCTATAAAAATATTAATGGACATTTCCTTAACGTTTTTGATATTTTAATAATTTGTTAAAGTTATGAGCTATGCTAGTCATTTAAGCACTTTTCTGTTATATTTGAGTCATTACCTCTAAAAATAAATGTTTTTGCGGGTTCTAAAATCCGTTGAATTCATTTTTTTCATAGATTGTTGTTTAATATTTTGAATCCATCCAATGCAAATTATTATTGAATATATAATAAAGTTTTAATTAGCAAGCATATTGCAATTTTCTTTTCACAACTAAAAACATATAAAGGAATCTCACCATTGGATATTTGAAAATTATTATATTCTGAATTTGTTTTGTTGGCTTTTAGAAGTTAAAAAGTTATAATATTCTTTTAATCTCATTGGCCCTTAAATTTTAATTTTAGTTAAATTATATTTTTTGCAAAAGAAGTTGTATATAGACTTGTAGTAGTAAAAACAAAAGTAATAAATCTATAGACAACTCATGCATAAAGACATACATATTTTCTCAGTTTTGTGACTTTATATCCACGTTTGTCTTTTTCTCTTTATTTTTCTTTATATCTTCCGTTCTCCTCTTTTGCGACAAAACATAGATAGATAATCTATATATTCCTTGTTTTATATAAATGATGATGAAATTAAATATACCATGTAAATTGTAATAATCTAAAAAATATCAAAATTAATATAAAGTAAACCTGATGATTTCATACTACATAATTTGAAGAAAATATTTGAGAATATATATTATAAGTGCTTATATAATTCAAACTTTGATGTATATTATAAGTGCTTATATAATTCAAACTTTAAATCTTATATCATATTCAAACCTTCCATTTTTGGCTTGTTGCGAGGATGTTGAAACTTGATAGCTTTTGAAACTCAATTGGTAATCTGCAAAATATTTTTATAGCCATCAAACTTTTTTCATATATAATTTTTAATTAGAAAACAACTTATCAAGAACAAAAAAGAGTGTAAATTTAAAAATATGATGAAAGAGGGTGTGAAATGAGTAAAGTGACTATTTATAGCATTAAACCACAAAAATAAAAATGCAATCATACTCCCATGGAGAGCTATAGTAATTGAAAATGGAGTGTATGAAAATAGTATCCTAGATTTGTGTTTATAACAAATATTTTGTATTTATTAAGAAAATATATCTCTATTTTAAAAAATATTTTATTTTATTTTAATATAATAAAAATAAACATGAAAAAATCATGGGTAATAATTTACCTTCACTTATTAAGAAAAATATGATGCTCACAATAATCTTTTTTTTTTCCTTAATGGAAATGTTAAGCACTAACTGTATTACCACCAACTGTAAACACAATAAGTTTGATTTCCAACTCACTGTATTACCACCAACTGTAAACACATATCCACTAATGGATCTTCTCTGTCAAGATCAGCTGCAAAGTCTGAATCACTACTGCACACTGAAGTATTTTCCTTTCGTATAAACCAACTTCAAATCCACTGAATCCTTAAGATATCTCAGCAGCCATTTGACAGCTTCCCAATGCATTTCTCCAGGTCGACTCATGAATCGACTCACCAAACCAATAGCATAAGCTACATCAGGTCTTGTACCAACCATTGCATACATGACACTGCCCACAGCGCTTGAATAAGGGACTAATTCAGTATCAACACACTCACTGTCTTCTTTGACCTTTGACAACTTAAAGTGTGCTCCAATAGGTGTATTCACGATCTTATTCATCCACCCTAAATTTCTGAATCACCTTATTGACATATTTGGACTGAGATAAACACAAGGTTCTTGTTTTTCTATTGGGAAAAATGTCGAAAAAGCATGAACTTTCAAAAAATGTACGTTTTAATCACGAACTTATAAAATACCATTTAAATACCAAACTTTTTGTTAACCTTTAAATTAAATATGAAATTTTTGTTGACTCAACTGTTTGAGGCATGCCATTAAGTCAACTGACGGAAAAAACTACCAAGATTAAAGTCTTCAGTTAAAATTTCCGTTAACATACTAAACGGCGCGTTTTGAAAACCAAAAATAAAAACACACCCATATGACATGAACACGAGACCTCTTCTGCCTATATCAAATGCCTACCAACTGAGCTTAAAGAATTATTTTGGTTATATCTGAAACGTATATTTTAATATCATTTATCATAAAATCTCTAAACTAAAAAAAAAAAACAAAATCTCAAACGTGAGATCTCTCTGAAACAACGACAACAACAATGGCCGCCAAAAGCACCACGTTGAGACACTGAATCCGATTTGATGCTCGGTTTTCTCGTTATCTATTCATTCCAGCATCAGGAACTACTTCTGTTATCTTCTCCGGCAGCCGATGATCCTTGGCTTCTTGTTGCTTAGATCTAGATTGCTTTCTCTTTCTCAGATCTTTACTGATCAGAGTTCCAAATAATCTTTTGAATTCGTCTGTTCTCCATTAGGTTTTGATTTCGAATTTTTCTATCTAATTGAATCAGTTGTTCCAGTAATGGACGTTTTGATCGATTTGGTTATTATTATTTTTTAGTAGAGATTTTGTGATATATGATATTAAAAAGTATGTTTGAGTTATAAACTAAACAATACCTTAGCTCAGTTGGTAGCTCGTCTTTATTTATCCTCAGAGGCTGTGGTTCAAGACATGTGGTTGATTTTTTTTTTAGTTTTCAAAACGACGTAGTTTTGAATATTAACAGAAATTTTCACTGAAAACTTAACCTTGTTAATTTTTCCGGCAATAGATTTAACGGCATGACTCAAACAGCTGAGTCAACAAAAGTTTCCTATTAAATTTAAAAGTCAACAAAAAGTTTGATATTTAAATGGCATTTTGTAAGTTCATGATTAAACGACCACTTTTTGAAAGTTCATGTTTTTGATATTTTTTCCCTTTTTCTATTCTTTGTTATATCTATGCCTAATATTCTACTAGCAGCTCCCATATCCTTCATTTCGATTTCCCGATTTAGAGCATCTTTCAACTTATCAATCTCTACCATGCTCTTAGCTGCTAGCAACATGTCATCTACGTATATCAATAAATAGACAAACTCATCATGACTTACTTGTTTAACATAGACACACGGGTCATGTTCACTGCTGATAAACTATTGATCCATCATGAATGAGTTGAACTTCTTGTTCCATTGCCTGGGAGCCTGCTTTAATCCGTATAAGGATTTCTTTAGTAAACAAACTTGATCTTTGCCTGGATTCACTTCATAGCCTTCAGGTTGTTCCATGTATAAGTCCTGTTCTAGCTCTCCATATAGAAAAGCCGTTTTGACATCCATTTTTTCTAATTCCATGTCTTCATTTACTACTAAGGACATTAGAATCCTGATCGAAATGTGTCTTACAACTGGTGCAAAAACCTCCTGATAATCAATTCCTTCTCGTTGGGAAAAACCTCGGGCTACCAGCCTGGCCTTATATCTCTCAGGTTCTACACCAGGGATGCCACGTTTCTTCTTATACAACCACCTACAGCTTATTACTTTCTGATCAACAGGACGATCAACTATGTTCCAGGTTTTGTTTTTCAACAGGGATTCCATTTCTTCAGACATTCCTCCGTTCCATCTTTCCCAGTTCTTGCTCTCTTTTGCATCATGATAACAGCTTGGCTCTTCATCAATATCAATCTCTTCAGATGCCATAAGAGCAAATGCAAATTGAGTGTAATCAGAGAATCTTTCTGGAGCCTTGATAGGTCTCCTTACTCTGTCTCTGGCTAACTGATAGTTTCTCAGATTGTTCCTGGTGTACGAATCTCTGCAGGTTCTGTTTCCTCATCTTCAGAGTCACTGGAGCTTAGGGTGACAGCTCCACCTTCATTAGTATTCTCTTAAGTTTTATCATGTTCTTTTGAGATTTCAGTCACAACAGTATCCACCTGTTGTTTATCAACATTCTCAGTCTGATCACTATCAGCTTTCAAGCTCTTGTAAACCATATCTTCATTGAACACCACATTTCTACTTATCACACATTTCTCTTCATCTAAAAGCCATATCTTGTAACCTTTTGTGCCCTGAGGATAGCCCAAGAAAATTCCTTTCAATGCTCTTGGTCTAAGCTTACCCTGATCATGGTGCACATAGGTGATAGAACCAAATCTTCTAAGATGCTTATAACCAGGCTTTCTATCTAACCATAACTGCTCTGGCACGTTATGATCAATAGCAGATGAAGGAGAGCGATTTACCAAGTATGCTGCTGTGGCTGCAGCTTCTGCCCATAACTTTTCTTCAAGGCCTGATTCATCCAACAGACACCTTACCTTCTCCATTAGAGTTATGTTTATCCTCTCAGCAAACCCTTTTTTTTAGGGGTATAGGTACATGTCTGGTGTCGTTCAATACCATGCTTGCTGCAAAACTCATTGAATTTAGAGTTACAGAACTCTAATCCATTATCTGTTCTCAGCACCTTTGTCTTCTTGTTTATTTGATTCTCAACCAACTCCTTCCATTCACAAAACTTATCAAAAGTCTCATCTTTGGTTTTAAGAAACATCAGCCATACCTTTCTAGTCTTATCATCAATGATTGACAAAAAGTATTTTTTACCAGATATGGATGGAGTAACATTTGGAGAACCCCACAAGCTGCATGTATATATCCTAAAGCTTCCTCTGTATTGTGTTTTCCAACGTTGAAGCTCAGCTTCTTGGATTTTCCCATCACACAATGCTCACAGAATGATAGCTCCTTTATATCTTTCTTTTCCAGTAATCCTTTTCCAGAGAGAACCTTCATATTGTTTAAGTTCAGGTGACCCAATCTGCTATGCCACAAGACTGTGTTGTCCTTTGACACTTGAGCACTGCAACTTTCACTCAACACTGTTTCACCATCAAGAATATACAGACCATTTACCAATTTTCCTTGTAATGCCGTCTTGTTATTCTTGTAAAATCTTAGTTTACCATCTCCACCTTCATGTTTATATCCCAATTTATCCAGGGTTCCTGTGGAGATTAAGTTCCTTCTGAGGTTGGGCACAAACCTGACGTTCTTCAAGACTTTGATTGAGCCTCCATGAGTATTTAGTCTGATAGTGCCACATCCTCTAGACTCAACTGTATGGTCATCACCAAGAAAAATCATGGTTGCTCCGTTTTCTTGAAATTCACAGAACCAGTCAAACCTAGATGTCATGTGATATGTACATCCTGAATCTATGACCCATTTATCCTTAGATTCATGCTCGTTCATGCTCAGTGCTTCTGAATATGTCAGCTTCTCTGTAATAGCACCAGCCTCTCCTTGACCTTCACTTTCAAGTTTTCTCTTCCTAGCGAAACAATCCTTCTTGCAAAACCAACAAGTAGCTTTTTGTTTTGGAGTTTGAACGACTTCTGCTTTTCCCATTTGAGCCTTTCTGATTTTGGTTCCTTGTGGTAGGTCTGCCTCTATCAGTCGTGTACAATGCAGCTGATGTAACCTTTGACATGTACTTTGACTCAGACATTTCCCTCTCTAATGATTTCGCAGATGATATTGTACTGAAAGCGTTTTGGTTCCATATTTGAGAGTATGCTTCAGCTGATCGGAACTCAGAGGAAGAGAATTCAAGATCAAAATGGCTTGAACCTCTTCAGCAACAGCAATAGAAAGACTTTCCAATTCAGCAACTATTTTCAAGAAATCATCAACATTTTCATTTATGTTCTTAGATTTGTTCATCCTAAAAGAATAGAACTTCAATTGTAGATAAACTCGATTTGGAAGAGAAGTCTCTATAAACTCTTTGTTCAATGCACTCCACATATCTGCTGCAGTCTCGCAGTGATTGATCTTTCTGAGAACTGTATCTCCCACATTCAAGATAATAAGATTCATGGCTTGTTCTGATTTATCTACCTTCTCAGGATCAACAACAGTCTTCGTTATTATTGTCTTTGAAGCTGCATTTTCGGAATCATCACCATCAATCTTGGGTTTCTTTTCTTCACCTTTGGTTAGCGGAACCTCCATCGTTAGATTGAAATCATTGATGATACCTTTCAATCCAAGTATACTTAGATGAGCCATCATCCTGATCTTCCATAACGAGAAATCTGAAGCTCTATCGAACTTCTCAATCTCGATTTGTTGTTTCGCCATTGATATTAAACCTGGAGCTCTGATACCACTTTGTTACAAATTGAGCTTCAGAATCTTTCTGGTTCACCCTCAATTACTCAATCTTTAGCTCACAAGAATCAATTCAAACATATACAAGATCAAAACTAGTGAAACGAAGAAGACGACACAAGGATTTTCTTACCCAGTTCGATCAAGTCGATGTGACTCAGTCTACATCTGGCGCTAGATTCAATCCGGCAATCCACTATCAAAGAAGAAGAAAATTAGCTCAAAGGAGCTTTACAACAATGGAGTCTCACAGTTTTAAGATCTCTCTCTCTCTCGATATGAACATGAACAACACCGAGAAGAAGATAAAAGAATGATACTTATATGCGTATCAATACAATAGCAAAGACTCTATCGCGACTAGAGGCTTCACATCACTTCTTTCCTTCCTTGCTCATTAACCATACCAGAACCCGGGAATCCTCATAAGTCAATCTCACCGGTTTAACTAAACCAGAAATTGAATCACACACATCATAACCGCCTTCTCATCATTTTTGATTACCAACATTGTGCTTCCTTTTCCTCTGCAGTTATATTTAGAAGCAATCTTATCATGTATAAGCTTGTAGCAATGAGAACATAAAAAAATCCCATATTTGCAACAAACCCCTTCTCATTAGAAAAATGTGAAATTCGGGAGACTGAGAGGCTGTGCCGAGCTGAGCCTGGTCAATGCTAGTATCATTGTCATCATTTTCTTCACTCCAACCAAAATCGTCGATAAAGCTGTTTTGAATTATTTCTGTATGTTTTCACTTTCATATTTTCCTATGTAATGCAAATTTCGATTCTGTGCACTTTGTACAAAACCCTTTTATTTGATTTTGGTTTTAAGTTTTGTTTCAATATGTGCGTTCAATGATAAAACTGTTCATCAGTTTATGTAAATAGTGAAGTTTGTTTTAGTCGCAGATGTTAGAGAATAAAGCTAAGAATGTAGTAGGGCTATCACTTTAGTTAAAGTCCAAAATGTTGGGGTATAGTTTAATTATTCTGTAGAGGTTGCTTTAGAGTTGGACTCCAATTGAAACTATGTGAAGTAAGGATAGAGAAAACATTGACTAACAACAACAACAAAAAATTGATTATAATAACCTCTTACTTTCTCATAACTCCTAATTATAGAGTTTTATTGTATCTTTTCTTGTTTTGTTGCAGTTCTTTTAGAGTTTTTGCTTCATAGAAAGCGAATGGTGGATCTTCTTGGAGGCATATGAACCATCATGGGCCAACTGTTTAGGTGTTATTGGTCTCTAGACTCTAGTGTCTAAAGCTAAAGGACCAGGTCATTAAAGAAGCAGAAGACTGAGAAGATGGTGAAACTGAAATTTCAATGGAAGTTGGTTCATAAATCATACCTCAGCACAAATTTAAACCAAAATACTAGTGTAGTCTTTTGGTCGGCCAGTACTAATTGTAACTACACATCTGGTCCAATCAAAGACCTTATTTGTTTCTTTCAGGCTCTCTTTTGACTCAACACTATGTTTATAGCCCAAAGCTGAAGTGTCTCAAACTGATGGTTCGATTTGGTAAGTTGTTTAGTTTTTTAACCAACCAGACACAATTATGAATTTTATTATTGAAAAAGGACTTAAAACCATATAATGAAAGATTTTATTTTTTATTTCAACAGGAGACAATTTGCAACCAAATATTAATCTTTCAATGGGACACCAAGTATCACTTGGTCAGGAAACTCCTTTGCATTCCCTTTAGGATTCTCTTCAAACCTCCGGAGACTAAACTGCTTCATCTCAATTTCTCCTCCTCTAACCTCTCCCTCCAAAGCCATCTCCGCCAGTATCCTCCCCACCGCCGGTGCCATCTTAAACCCATGACCAGAAAACCCACCGCCAACCACCACATCTTTCCCTAACTCCCCTCCAAGAAAATCAATCACAAAATCCTCGTCCGGCGTCATCGAATACATACAAAGCTGCGTCGCCACGGGTCCTTCCGAATCAACCATCCCTCCAAATCTCTCCTTAATCCACTCTTTAAGCTCTTCCAACTTCACTCCTGGTCCCCACGGCCTCTTATCCGGATCGCACCGGTAACCACCGTGAACCGCTACTTTGATCAGTCCTGGATACTCTAAAGACGGAGTTCCGTAAACATACGGAGCCCCGTAAGACGCGAAAGTCGGAAACTCTCCATCGATCGCGTATTTCTCCTCGTGGCCTTCTTTGATTCTCCAATAACAAACCGTTGTCTCAAGCGGCTCCACCGGAAAATCAATCCCAGCCACCGTTTTCACCAGCTTACTTATCCATGCACCCGCGGTTACAATACATTTTTTACCGTGAAACTTATCTCCTTTCACCGTGCACACTATTACCCCTTCCCCATTTTCACTGTCTCTCTTTATATTCGCAACTTTGGTATTATCTCTCAAAACGGCACCGTGCCGAAACGCGAGCGTCTGGAACATGGAGACCGCCTTGGTGGGTTTTATAACCCCACCAAGTTCAGTTGAGACTCCAATCCAATTCTCCGGGATATTAATTCTCCCGGAGAAATACTTGGCGACGGCGGAAGAATCCATAACACGGTGAGCTAAGTCGTGTTTACTACACGTAGCTACAACGGAGAGGAGACTTTGTTCATCTGCAGGACCCATATCGAACTGTTGAGTTGGGAAATGAACTTTGTATCCGATCTCAGACTGAGCCTCAGCCCATAACCGAGTTGACTCAGAAACCATGGCGTAGTAGTAATCCTCCGGATACGTGGCACGTATGGTGCGTGACTCGCCGTGAGAAGAGCCACGGTGGTGGAGGAAATCGAATTGTTCTAAGAGGAGAGTCTTTTGGCCTCTTTTGGCTAGCTGATATGCGGCGGAGCTTCCCATGACACCAGCTCCGACAACAATCACGTCGAAATTGCCTTTGTCGCCGGAATATTCCATGGCGAAGTGAACAAAGGAATCTTGTCAGAGAAAACGAAGAAAGTGAGGGAGAGTTTGATATTGTCAGAGAAGAGAAGTGTATGGTTGTTATTTTGCTCTTTAAAAAAGCTAATGTGGAAATTATTATTATTTTTTTTTTTTTTGTCAAATCAATGTGGAAATTATAAAAGAGTGTTTGACAAATGGACTATATGCAATTTATATTTACGAGACTGCCCTTTCTTGAGTTTCCTCGTGTCACTTTCAAATAATCAACTAAATTACGTCGTTATTTTACTATAGTAATAAACTTTATACAGACATAGTTCTTACTAAATAAATAGAGTTAGTGTGCTAAAATTTTGAGATTTATTTGGAAAATGGCACGGTGAGAAAATCGTTAAGTTAAAATGAACTGTAATTTTGGGCATCACTTCTTTTTTTAATAAGTTAAAACAATATTATTATTATTTTATTTTATTTTATTTTGTCAAACAAACAAGCAAACAACAATATTAGGTTATTTGAAAGAATTATGCCCGAACTTAATATCCTATTAATTTATAATTTTTGTTACTGCATCATATTGCAAACAAACATCTAAATATTGGCTAATTTACCAAATAAACCTAATTTTGGCTATCTACCAAAATATTCAGAAACTTTTGGGATACAGGTTGTAAACGATTATTATATGGTTTACAGGTTTTGCGTCTGTGGAATATTCGATTTCTTTAAGTTTAGTGGCCAAATTGGTACTAAATAAGGCAATATTACGTTCACAACACATACTATTTCGGCATGGCTTATAGTGGGAATTGATGAAGTAGCCATGGTCCATGAATTTTGATATTCCACCTTTATTCAGCTAATAAACTATTAGTACTTAACCACTGTTCTAGCTAATTCAACTACTACTAATCATAGTTATATCTAATGGTTTAATGTCAATCACCATATCTCCCTAATTTAAAAATTGGAGTCTAACAGTAACAGCTATTGTTATTTAACAAGAAGACTCGTTTTTTTTATGCCTAGAAAAGATGTGTATTCGACATTTCAATTTCAAGATCTTTTTAAAAAATCAAAAGTAAAATTGAGGGATGATAGCAGCAATAAAAAGATGACATAACGATATTGAAATTGTCATTTTGAAGTTCTTGATCAATAGTATTCTTGGGGAATGAATATAGAGTCACTTCGCTCTTTTCTTAGTGCTCACCATTCGTTTTTGTTGGAAAAGACAAATCCCTTATCCACTGATTATAGTTTATTAACAAAAATCATACATTTTCATGAGTGGTCGCTAATAAAAGAATATACTGTATTTATCATTTGTAGAAACTAGGAACCACTGGTACACTTCAAAATCTATATCGCTTATAAGTTTTAGAATAAATTTTGTGTGTGCACAATTTAGGATTAAACGATTTTAGTTTTGACGTTTCAGTTATAATAAGTTAATTAGTTTTAATCAATTTTATTTATTTTTTATAGACATGTTTAATTTATATTCAGCCTCTATATTGCAAAATACCAAGACACATTAGTAAAAATCTAATTTGATTAAAACAATTTATTAAAAACACAACATTTGAACGTTTTTAGGTTGGTTACCTTTTTATTATAGTTAAAAATAATGGTATAAGATGTCTACACTAAAAATAGATAATGACATATCACGTAATAATTGACCAGAAAAAAACACAGAGATATTATATTATTTAGTCATTGTTTTGTGTTTTGTCACAAAAAAAAGAAAAGTCATAGTTTTGTGATAGAGTAGGGATTTTATGTGTTAACATGTGGTACCAGAAAAAAAAATATAGAGGAAAATCTAAAAATTCTCGATCGCAAAACAATTATAAATTTCATCTTTTGGAGAGAAAAAAAAATCGTAATTGAGTTGCCGTTTTAAAAATCGTTAGTTGAGCTTGTCTCTATCTGGATAGAAAAAGAGAAGAAGGAATAATTGTTGTCGTCATGCTTCAAATTGCAAGTAGATTCTCGACGACAATTCAATAATACACCAAAAATAATCTAATCTTTTCACTGAATGGAGTCTTGGTTTGGTTCAAGAAAAATGTGCACTAATATAAATCCATATATAATATTAAATCAAAAGTTAGAATGTACCACAATCAAAATTGAGATTATAATATCATTTTGGATTAAATAAATTATGGTGTTAATGATACTTTTTAGCCCTAATCTTAGTCAGCCCACTTAGCCCAAAAAAATTGTTTAATTAGACATGTGCAATCGGTTTAAAATTTTAGTTTATACTAATCAGTTTAATTAAACAAAAATCATGTTAATTAATTGACTAAAAGCCTTATATATATTTGTGGATCTTTTTTAATTTCAGGCATGATACAGAAGTCGGTTTGACCTAAATATTTAGGTTAGTTTTTATATAAATATAGATTTAAGCAGCATGAAGGATTATTAGTGTTTTTTTTTTGTTTAGGGTTTAGCTGTCAAAAATATTAAATTAAATTATTTATTATTTGGTGTTTTAATGATGTTTTTGTATGTTGATGACTGTGATGATTGTTTTGTTATCAATTTGATGTTCAATTTTATTGATAATTATCTTCTTCTTTTTTGAAGGTTGCTCGAGGGTTTGTTTTTGGATTCAATAGTTTGTTTGAAAATTATATTGTGCCGAGAAAGTGAAGGATGGTGAAGAATCAGATGGATCAAAATTTGATGGAGAAGATGACAAATATTATCAATCCAATATCCAATTTATCATTATGATTTATGTATGTTTCTTCAAATATTCATGGTAAGAACTAAGAAATCCTTCAAGCTTTTCTAATTCTCTTGATGACATGATTACTCTATTTCTCATTTGGATTGCATGGTTTGCTGATTATGATCATGTTTATAATTATAGCTAATATTTGCTGAATTGTGGTATGCTTCTTTTCTCTAGGTTTATTTTTGTCCTCATGATCTAGCAGTTTATAAATTATCATGTTTATAATTTTATCATTATGATTTATGTATGCCTATTGATGACATGATTACTCTAGCTTTTCTAATTCTCTTGATGACATGATTACTCTATTTCTTATTTGGATTGCATGGTTGGCTGATTATGATCATGTTTATAATTATAGCTAATGTTTGCTGAATTGTCTTCCACAATTGAAAAAGGGGATCCGTGAAACATCCTCTTTCACCCAATAATAAGGTACTCTTTTATTTACTTCTAATTTCACTCTTTTTAAATAAAATCGTGAATCTATATTTCCATATAATTTTAGAACTGTTAAGGTAAAGTGTTTTTTTTTTTTTTTTTGTAGGGATGCTTTTTTCTAAAATTATTTCTCTAATGTTCCAGTTGCAGGTTTTAGGGTTTCCTTTGATAGGAGTTTTGGGAAGAATGAATTCATGATTCAATCTAAATCAAACATAAAGTTGTTGTTACATTATTCATACTTTGTTTTAGGGTTTGTTATAAGAATTAAAGGGTATATGAGCATCATCGGCGATAAGAAGATTCTGATACCTTTTATCGGTTAAGATTAATTAGTTGTTTTCAAATTTCTTTTTTGTTTGGTATGTTACGTTTTAATTAACTTTTTTGATAAATGTTTTTGACATATATCTTGAAAATAACTTTTTAAATAGTTTCGGCAGCAGCCAAATCGTTTAAGGTTTTTGTTGGATATTATCACCAGCCTCAACCCAAACCATCATCAAGAACTTTGTACCGATGGATTCTTTTTATTGCTTTCCTCTCACGGATATCAAGTTCAGTATTTTTTCATATATGCTTTTGTAATCCTTATAGCCTGACTAATTAGTTTTAACGTTAATGCTAAAGCTATAGGTGGCTGTGTCTACAAATATGCTTTTGTAGACGTTCTGGAAAGGATTTCAAAGAAGCTGTTTGGTTCATTTTGCTGGGGTAGATGGGTACAACTGTTTTGTGAAAATATTTTTGTTGTTCCTTTTACTATCAATTGTGCCTTCGTTTGTGTACTTCCTCACATGCAAGAAGCACCTTATATGATCTTCAAAAGATTGTATGGTCATGTGTCAAATTCTTGAGATTTTCAGCTGGATGAAAGTGCCTATTTATTCCCAAACTGTCATTCTGTCAAGTAGATTCACTTAATGTTTTATTGATCTTCTGGCACCATTTCACTTACCTATAGAAACTGAATGAATGAGTTATGATATTATGCAGTCCACAAAAATGAGTAGTGATATTTTTTTTTGGTTTTGTTGATCATGAATCGGCTTTGAATTTGGTTCTTCCGTGATTACCTTCAACTTTTGCTATGTTAAAATAGATGTTAAGGAATTTCGAGGTGCTGGACTTTAGGTCTCTAAGCTTGAGCTTCATGTCTCTAAGATTGAGAGTGCATATCTTTCTTATAAAGGTATTTCTACATAAATTAAAACTGTATGGTTCACTATGATGGGATTTATATCATACTGCATATCATTTTGCTATATGCAATTTCTTCTGCTATCTGGAATACATCAGAAAACAAATTTAGTTCATTCCTGAACATTGTAGTTTCTCCCTGATTATTGATATTTTTTACATCATGGCCTAGCTCTGAAAAAGTTAGCGAAAGCTCAGGTAATAAATCCTTTCTTATTGCACATGTATGTAACAAGTTGATGATCTCTTAGCTCTGCATCTGCCTTACTGTTTTCTTGTGGCAGGCTGTAAGAGACATGTTACTGGTGACGTTTCTTTCTAGACTCCAAGAATATAACTTAGCAGAATACCCACCCATATGTCACCTTGACATGGAATTTCTAGAGAACTTTCCTCCAGATCTCCAATGGAAAGTTATTTGAGTTGATAAAGAAAAAAAATGAGGTGAAAGAGGAATAAACGGCAATTCTCCACATGTCTCCTCAGATGGTGAGTCTTGGACTGATACCATGTATTTGTGGCTATATTTCAGTATGATTTTCCTCTGCAAAAACATAATTTACAATTGTCAAAAAAAAAAAATCATGATCGCATCAAATAGAGAAATGAAGAATTAATCCAACAAATCCAAACGTATGATGGTATTGTTGTTCACCAAACCTATTAACATTTACATGAAAGGAAATAGGTCTTAGAGAATGACGCAAAGTGCGAACAAGCCTACATATCATTGAGATTCCCCAGTAACAAGCTAAATTATTAAAGTTCTAAGACCAGATGACCTATAGGCTATAGGTATATACATTTCAATCAATCTCTCTGCGCCTAAAAAGTTTAAGAACTCATATTTTCTTCTTTTGTCCTTGATTAGTATTATATAATTGAAGAATAGAAGTAAGTTTCACCACATGGCAATCCCTAGCACCATTGTTTTCACTCACTTGAAGCACTACCAGACAAAACCATTGCAAAGATATATATCTCAAAGGAAGGAAGCTTAGTGCCTTCTTTACTATAAAGTACAACATTCTCTCTTATAGAATTAAAAGCTTATCCTCTTCTTTTTCTATATAACTAAATGTATATTTATACCTAAAACTTTTCTTTAATTAAATATTTTGGTTCTTAACAAACTGTAATCTAATCTAGAGTTGGGACATATCAATATCTACAAAACAAAGAATCATACTTCTGAGCTCTGTCATTAGTGATGTGTAGAAGCAAAGCTCATAGGTTCTCAACCTTGTCCTTTTATGTGCTCTTTCTTAATTGATTGATAAAAAATATGATATGGTATGATAAGTTTTAACTTCTCTGTACTCTTGTCTCTTCTCTCTATGTATCAGTGACTATCTTAAATAGAAAAGATCAGCTTCATGTAGCAGAATGTTTCATTTGTACCAATATTAAAAATTTCTTAAACATGTGACCCTAAGTACCCCACTTATCTGCAGCAATACTATAACTTGAATCCACCAGCGAAAATAATGTAACTACACAGAAGAACTAAGAACAGAGCCTTGATTACTTACTCACATGTTTGCAAGGAATGCCAAACTTCTTGAGCCTGAGCGTACGAGTCACAAGTAGTTTCGTAAGATCACCTACCTCAGTTTCAAGTTAAGCAAATGTGCGTCTCCACTCCTCCCCCAATCCCACTCAAAAACTCAGAAATTATCGAATAGAGAAAGCGACGAGCCAATTCCGATATTGAATGACATTCAGAGAGGTAAAGCTAATGTGGATTTGGATGTGCAAGCTACCAAATCAGGAGCCATGCGAGCCAATGGGTTTGTGCTTGCAAAGATGGTTCGTGTGAATTTCCTTTGGGACTATTTTAGTTCTTTGCCTGGCTGGGACAATGCCCTTTCTTCTTCTATACATGATTATAAATTTTAGAATGCACTTGAAGATGCTTTTGGAGAATTAGTTTGCACTTAAAATACTCCCAATACCATATTTCAGTACATGTTTCATAAAAGTGTGCAGTTCAAAAAATGAATAATTCTAATTATTTTTAACAAACCCTTTCTATCAATTTGGGTTTTTATACTTTTATGTAACAAAAACTTATAAGAAAAAAACATATTTTGGGTTCTTTCAGCACCAAAAGAACTTTCTAAATGAAAAACTTATATTTACAAGGTATTGAACATCAATGATGGTAAAAAACTTAATGATGCACTTTCAGTGTTGTCTTTGATAGTTAAACGTGGTACAAATTGGATTGTAAGGTTTTAGAAAAAGTGGCGGCGGAAAATGTCAGTGAGACAGGCTTTTGCTATCTATGATGTTCGACAACTTGTATTGTTAAAAGTAGTTTTTTTTTTGTTTTTGAAAATGATTAAAAGTCAATTTTATAGACATTACATTGTATTCTTGAGTCCAACAGAACCTTGGAAAAGACAATGAAAACACTACTATCGTTTGCTGTATATGTTATTGTATTAGATTTTGTTCTTCGTATTCTCACTAGTCGTGTAATCTTATTATATAAAGATGAATCATTCAAAGTTAGTAACTCGCCAGATCGTGACATGTGTCAACAAAAACGATCAGATTTTGACACATGTTTAATTAAATAAAATCATATATTATTATAAAAGAAATTTTTAAAAAGGAATACAATTTTATATAAAAAAAGGTAAAAGTTCATTTTATTATAACTAAAAGAAAATTAAATAATCAATAGATATCCTACTAAAATTATAAATAACAGGATGATGACACATGTCGGTTGATCGATTAGATTCTAACATATGTAAAAACAATTATGTTATTATCTTCCCTTAATCAAAATAAAATAAAATTACAAACATTATAAAAATGTATGTTTTACCTTTTTCTTCTAACATATATGTTAAGTCTTATTGTTTAGTTTTCAATAAAAATTTTAAAAAAATTCTTATATATATTTTTCACAAAATTTCTAATAAATTAAATGGAAAAAAACTGATTGTATATAATCAAACTGAATTTATTATATTAATTGGTTGAGTTAGGGAAAGAGCATCAACATCAATCTTAGTGAGCTAAATATGCAAGCAAGTGGGACCAAGAATGTCAAGAGCTGATCTCATATATGAAATATTAAGAGTACTGAAATGAGATAAAGATAAATACTAATAAATGATATGTGATTCTTGACACAATTTTAGGTTTAAGAAACATTTAGATAAGAAAATCTAAGAGAATAGAGAACAAAGACTGTGAAAAATGAATTCTTCTAAAGGAAGGACATCATAACTGATCTCTCCCAAAGAGAAGAGATCGGAGATCGAAACAAGAGACATAAATCCACTCTGAGAGAGTTGATTATATCATAACAATTTCTCATGTACAATTATAGATCCGAAGGGGTGTGGAAAATGGTGAGATTTTTGTTGGAGATTGAAAATAGTATGGTGGCACTACAAAAAAAGGTTGGTTACATCACTTAATTATGTGTTTGTACTAATTATAAGTGATGTAAACTTATTTTACATCGTTTGTGTAAGTGATTGTAGCTATACTGATGCTAAATATTTACATCGTTTGAGAAAAATATTACATCACTATAGTAATTGATTTTAGTTTACATCACTTACAAATAAATGATGTTAAATTAGCATCAGTTATAAACAACTGATGTTAATTTTGCATCAGTTAATATAAATGATGTTAATATTTACCACATATCTAACAATTAATGTTACATAGTTGTATCATTTGTTTATAATTAATGTTATAATTGCATCGGTTTAAAGACAACTAATGCTAAAAGTATTTAATTTTTATATTAAAATTTTATTAATCAAAATATTAAATATTTATGTTATAATATGTAAAACTATTAATAAATTCTCACATATTATTTCATATTTAACTAAAATATGTTAAACTAATTATTTGGTGATGAGTTTATTTATAGAGGAATCATTTTCTCTTCATAGCTTTTCTGGGCAATGTGGGACAAATGTAAAAAACAAATTTCATCATTTTTAAATGATGCAAATTTTGTATCACTTAAACAATTGATGTTAATTTTTATTTTGCATTGCTTATTTTTAATTGATGCAAATTAAGATAAATTAGCATCAATTATGTTTAATTGATGTCAAATAACATCATTTTATTTTGATTGATGTTAGTTCATAAATTTTGCATTGCTTATTAAAAATAATTCAAATTAGTATCATTTATTTGATTGATGCAATTGAAGTGATGTAATACACCCTTTTTCTTGTAATTTGGCAATTGATAGAATGAATAAAACCATGAAAATGATATCATTTTCAGTTATATAGATCAAGGCATGCATAATATTTTCATTTTCAATTAATATATATATATATATATATATAAATACATCACTTATAACAAATTTTTGTTTAAATTTTCTTAAATTTAATTTATTTTAATATTTTAAAACCCATCCATTGGACGGGTCCTAATCTAGTACTTTATAAAGTTAATTAAAGAAAAGCCACTACTGTAGCGATGCCATTCGGAAATAGACACTTTACTGTGCAACCTCGGATTTTGCCACTCCATCCCTAGGGAATAGACATTTTTACCCTTATTTTAGTTGAATCCAATCTCTCTCTATTTTCTTTCTTTCCCCATTTTTTATTTAGTTTAGCTCTCATCTGACAACGAGCGGAGAAACATCCCGATCAAACTCACATCTTGCTTGCTGGAAATCACCACTTCATTTTGCTGGATTCTTGGATTTGTTGCAATTAAATTAAAATTATTTTTAAAACCTGTCTAATTGTTCATGGATCTTCGTCAATCACTTTCTTTTTAGCCTTTCAATGTTTTAAATTGAATCTGTGATTTTAATTGCTAAAACTTATTATGGATTTTGGGCTTTGCTGAAAGTGAATAACTTTTATAAGCTTATTAAATGGATAACCCAACAGTTTCCCGAGAAGCACAACAATGACCATTTTGGATATGTTGGCAAATCTGAAAGTCAAGAAATGCTCTGATTTTTGAAAAACAACAATGGACTGAGGACGAGATTCTGTGGAAGGCTAAGGAAAACGTAGATGAATGGGTTTTAGCAATGTCACCGGGCACCAGTACGCCCTCTCCAGTTACTCCCCATCGAAGTACAAGAACTAATGAGTGGACACCTCCACTGCTGGATTTTATGAAGATTAACGTGGATGGTAGTTATCATGTACAAAATCAGTATGTTGGCGTAGGTTGGATCATTCACAATCATCTAGGCCAATTTCAACTTGCAGGAAGTTCACGATTAACCCAAGCTAACTTACCTATTGAAGCAGAAACAGGTGTTGTACTTCATGCCCTGCACTCAGCCTGGTGTAGAGGGTATCAGAGGATAATCATCGAAACTGATTTACAATCAGTTTATGATGCTATTACTTTCCAGGCTAAAATTGTCTGCATAGACAATATAATCATGGATATTCACAGTTGGGTGAATAGTTTCAAGATGTTCACTTCTCCTTGGTGACAAGGAAATCTAATCAAGTGGCGGATAAATTAGCTAATTTAGCTTATAATCAAGATGTTTTAACTTAAGTTCATACATATCCTCCATCATGTCTTCAGAGACTTTTATGTAATGATTACTATCACATTGCCTAAGGCATTAATAAAGATGATGTTATAAAAAAAAGGACTACCCAACAGTTGTAGAGACAACTCAAATGCTGTTGACTTCAATTGTCACCGGAAATAGTACACCACGGCCGCAGTCATACACCACCGTCGCAGTCACACACCAACACCGTCGGAGTCGCACACACCACCGTCAGAGTCACACACCACCACCGTCAGAGTTACACACACCACCGTCAACATCACACACCACCGTCAGAGTCCAACACACTACTGTCGCCGTTCCAGACCACCATCAGAGTCCCACATCACAACCGTCGGAGTCGCACACACCACCATTGACGTCACACACCACGTTGGAGTCCCACACAGTACTGTCACCGTTCCAGACCACCGTCGGAGTCATACACTACCATCCACATCACACATCACCATCGGAGTCACACACCACCGTCAGAGTCACACGCACTACCGTCAATGTCACACACCACCACAAATTTTCTTTCTCACCACATAATGGTATAATGGTCATAAACAATGGATTTATCATGCTCTGTTGACGTTGTACTGTACCAAATGGCATTTTTCGAATATCAATATGCAAATGTGGCTGTTTCGGCAATAATCCCTACTTTATATGAGTAAATTTCATTATTATCACAAAATGAAAATTCCCATGTTGTTACACTATAAAGCAATATAAAACTGACGACAAAAAAAAGAGAGAAATATAAATATGAAATTTGGATAATATTCAGCATGGTATTATTAACTTCTTAATTATTTAAATTTAGAAATGTTTCAATGAATATGAAAACTTAAAAGCTGGAGAATATTCATAGTGGTAATTATTATTTTCTTGAATTTAATAAAACACGGTACTACATGATAATTTTTTTTTATATACAGATCCTCCATAGAGTTAATTCTATTTTCTAGGCTTTATTAACATACAGTAGTCTTTATTTTGTTTTTGTTGTTTTATAAAATGCAGAATGTTAGTCAGTTCTTTGTTTATTATTTATTTATTTTCCTTTACAAACTATTTTTATTGAAAGTCCAAAAAACATTAGAAGAGCCCACAATCCAAAAACTTAGCCGACAAGATTAAAACTCTTGAAGATATTACTCAAAAAGGAAACGCTTTTTATACAAAGATATGGATAAAACCATCTCAAAGATTTCACTCATAAACTATTTGCTGGAGAATCTTCGACTTTGGTCTTCATTTGAACTATTACGTAGAATATTTTGAAATTATTATATAATTATTAAGAAATTTGGCGGATTGACTAGCGTTAATCGATATATGAGGATATTTGCTACCTGATTTGTTGAGGCGACTTCCGTATAATCATAACAATGTATTTTGGCAGATTGACTGGCAGCCACTTAAGAGGCTAGATTAAGAAATAATGAAGTTTGTTTGTAAACAGAATGGTTTAATAAATCTAAATGGCTAAATCAGATAAACCAAAAATTATAATTTTAATCATATATACATGTGTAAAATAAATATATTCATAAAGTATAAAATATTATAAACTAGAATAATTATTTTAAAGCTATTTTGACTAAAACCAAACTAGATTAAGACACATACTAAATATAAAAAGTGTAAATTATTATTAATCAACATTGACTTAAGATGTACGTTTCATGATTGTTGTTTATCTCAGTGTTGTATACTCGAATATCAGAGAAACACAACATAAATCAAATTGTAAACCAGATTTTCACTACTAAATTAAACCTGATCAATTTGAAATATTTAGTCCTCTTTTAAATTTCTTCTCTGAATTCCCTTTCATAAGGTTCCAGTGAATGATGTGTGAATCAAATTTTAAGTTGATATTTTGCGTTTATTTACTTTTAGTTTTGATTGTTTTTTTAAAACTTTTTTTTTATATGTGACAACTAACAAATCAAAGTTGATGATTTAAATGACCTAGTACAAAAAGTTCATGTTTTAAATGGTCTAGTACGAAAAGTTCATGTTTTAAATGGCTTAAATTTGAAAGTTCTTGTTTTTTTATACGACGCCGTTTTGGCACTAACAGAGCCGTTAACGAAGATTTAACGGTTTGTCTAATTGGCCGAGTCAACAAGAGTTTCGTGTATAAAAAAAAAAGTCAACAAAAGTTGATGTTTAAAATGGCTTCCGACAAAGTTGATGCTTAAATAGCATTTTTTGATAAGTTCGCGATTTAAATGACATTTTTCCCTTTAATACGCACCGATGTTATTGCGGTTGTTGATCAAGTACTGTTTAATTCTAAACACTGTAGTATGCATTTCCTAAAAATTAAAATTAAATAATGTTGGATTACATATATGATTCCATGTTAGACATAAATTTTTAAAATTTGTATCTAAACATATTGTACATCTTAATAACCAGATGTATAATTAACAAAGAGTAAATAATATCCCATAATTACCAAAATATAATTAATCATGAGAAAAATACTATCCCATAATTGTTTTAAGTTAACATGATGTATGTCTGTGTCCTAAAATTAACACTTTATTTTTAATGAAACCACATACCATTAATACTAACGATCTTTCTTTCTCACCAAGTGCGGGGCTAGCCGAAGGCATATTCAGGTTTAATAAAAACACAATAGTGAGCAACACAGAGAAGTGAATAACCCAAGTTAAAACTCAGGGAGATCAAATCTCATCATCTGTTTCGGTCAACATTGTCACGAAACCCATATTGCATAATTAAATCGAATGATCCTGACACATTAAACTGTCGTTAGATGTAACCTAAAAAAGGAGGTCATGGAGGCTTGATACCAAGAAAACAGAGATAAAGTGAATAATTTGTTTATTTAGTTATGATGTATGTGTACGTTAGTGTTTCTACGGATTGGCAAGCTTGAAAAATAGTGATAAGCTGAAATTATCATAAGCTTTTCAATTGTTCTTCTCACTTTGAATTAGGTCATTATGCATCTTGCTTACTATCCTTTTGGATCATGCAAGCAAAAATTTGATTGTTGAATGAGCTATTTATTACTACGTGTTCAACACACTCCTGTTTTTCTTGCTTGCTGTTCAAATTTTCTGGTTGGTTTTGATCACTAACCTAGACTGACCCATCTTACCACCATACATCAACAAAGAACTAATCTCGCTAGACACAACCTTAATAACTATAAGACTCTGATACCTAATAGGTGTGGATAAAATACTCCAAGTGAATGTTTTAACCATATATCTATCTGCTATGGTTATCTAAAACACTGTTATGCATCAACAAATAAGCAATCTCGCTAAACGCGACGTTAACAACTATAGGAACCCATGACCTAATAGTTACAGATAAATTATTCCAAATTAATATTTTAACCATATATCAGTTTACCAAGGTTAACCATATATTAGTAATAAATTAATTGTTCAATACAATATAATTAAATTAAAAAAAAAAGGTTTAGTCCCACACTAAATTAGTAATAAAATTATTTACTATATATAATAAATAAATAATTTTATAAAAACATTTTATCTCCATGAAAGATTTAGAAATAATTTTGTTTTTAAGTTTAACTCTCCTACAGTGTGTAATTACATGTTCGACATAGTCTGTTTAAACTCTCTTTAGATTAGAAGAAAATAATGAAAAGGTTAAATTAGAAGACAATTTGTCTTCCCTTTTTGAGAGGAAAATTTAAGCCAAATTATTTGTTGCAGACTCAATATCAATTAGCTATAATCCTCATAAATTTAAAATTTAAATGTGAATTCAGGTATAAGAAACATATTCATTTTTAAAATTTCAAATATATATTATTTGTAGGAATCGTACAAACAGTCTATTTACTAATAAGAATATTAACTTAAGAAGATAAAAAACAAGAATCAAAACCTTACATAGGTCAAATGTGACCACTCATCAATATCCTAATACCATGGACATATCCCCAATTTTGAATTAATTTAGATAAGTGATGGTTGCCCAAGAGGAAGAAAACCAGAAGAATAGCTAAGTCAGCGAACATGAAGAAGATGAAAATGTATAAGAAGGAAAAGAAGTCATAAATCACAAGAAAAAGTGGAATAAAAGGAACAAGAAGTTGAAGTAATTCCATGAAGAAGAATAAAAAGTTGTGGAAAACCAAGAAAATAAGGAAAAAACAGAACAATAAATATAACAATGGAGAAGACGAAAAATTGTTTGACTTTGTAGTGTAACTTGAGAAGATGAAGAATAAGTGAATGTGATAATAGATTGACTGTTGAATACGAAGATAAAAGAAATTCTCATGTTGAATTAATAAATATGCAAATTTCATAGTATATCAACTATTAATAAAGTAATAAAATTGTAAATGATTTTATGTAGTGACATCAAAGAAAATTAATATTAAGGGGAAATATGAAGAAAAAAATAAAAGATGAAATAAAATAACACATGATGTTTAGGGTTTTGATAGAGGAATGTATGTTGGATCAGGATAGAATACGAATAGAAAGTAAATCAGAAGTAGAGATAAGTCATAGAAAATGATAAAGATAAAAAATTATAAGAAGGGAAGAAGTCACAAAAGTATAAGAAGAAGTGAGAGGAATAAGAAGTTGAGGAGAGTCAATGAAAAATAATAAGAAGTAGTTATGCAAGATGAACTAAAAATGAAGGAAAATATAATTAAAAAAAATGACGATGAAAAAGACAAATAATCTTTTGTATTTGTGCCTACAGCTTGATAAGATGAAGAATAAGTGAATGTGATAATAAATTGACTACTGTATACAAAGATAAAAGATTTTTCATCTTGAATTAATAAATTATGAAAAATTCATAATATGCCTACAGTTAATAAAGAAATAAAATCATAGTCCTTAAATTTTATGTAACAAGATCAAAGACAATGAATAAGGGAAAATATGAGGAAAAGACAAATGAAATAAAGAATAAGAGAATGCATGATGTTTAGAGTTTTGATAGATAAACTATTATTATGGATCCTGATATACAATCTTATTCTACATGATGTTAAAAAGGTTTATGTATAATTTATAGATGTTTGTCCCATGAAAAATCATAAATAATACAAAAGAGATAGTGTGTGTGTGTGTGATAAAGAAGATGGAGAAAATAAAGACTTTGTAAAAAATAAGGGGACAATGAGACATGATACATAGCCGTAGAAAAACAGAAGAAGAGATAAGAAAAAAATATATACAGAAGTTGAAATGATATAGGTAGAAAATGAAGTAATAAAATCGGGAAGAAATAGTGAATAAGGAGACTAAATAGTTGAAGAGATTCAGTAAAGAAGAATAAAAAGTTGTGGAGGATGAAGCAAATGAACGGAAATCCAGAAAATAAATATAACAATGAAGAAGAAAAAAACAAAAGAGATATTATGTATATGCGATGAAGATAAGGGAGAAAATAAAGATTCTGAAAAATAATAAGCAAAAATGAGGTAGGATATGAATATGAAGTAAATAAGAAGTAAAGATAAGTCATAGAACATGATAAATATGAAAAAAGTTTAAGAAGGGAAGAAGTCACAAAATTTTAAGGAAAAATGGAACAAGGGGAATAAGAAGTTGAGGAGAGTAAACGAAAATAATAAGAAGTTGTGCGAGATTAACCAAATTGAAGGAAAATTTTGGAAAATAAATATGACGATAGAAAAGAAAAATAATCATTTTAATTTGTAGTGTAGCTTTGAGAAAATGAAGAATAAATGAATGTGATAATAGATTAACTACTGTATACGAAGATAATATGAAGATAAATATTTTTCATCTTGAATTAATAAATTATAAAAAAAAACATATTATGCCTACAACCAGTAAAGTAATAAAATCATAAATATACATAGTCCTTAAATTTTACGTAATGACATCAAAGACAATGAATAAGGAAAAATATGAGAAAAATGACAAATGGAAATAAAGAAAAAGGGAATGCATGATGTATAGATTTTTGATAGAGAAACTATTATTATGGATCCTGATAGATAATCTTATTCTACATGATGTTAAAAAGGTTTATATATAATTTATAGATTTTTGTCCCATGGAAAAAATGATAAATAATACAAAAGAGATAGTGTGTATATGTTATGAAGAAGAGGAAGAAAATAAAGATTATGTAAAAGAATAAGGTGACAATGAGGTATGATACGAAAAGGAATAAAACAAGAAGAAGAGATAAGTCAACAAACATAAAAAATATGAAAAAGTATAAGAAGGAAAAGAAGTTAAAAATATAAAGAAAGAGTGGAATACGAGGAGTAAGAAGTTGAAGTGATTCAAAGGAAAATAATTAAAATTTGTGGAAGACGAGGAAAATGAAAGAAAATACAGACAAATAAATATGATAATGATGCACACGAATAATCAGCGATGAAGAATAGGGATAAAATAAAGATTATGAAAAAGAATAAGGAAAATATGAGGTATGATACGAAGAAAAAAAACCCAGAAGAAGAGATAAGTTAGAGAACATGAAGAAGATGAAAAAAAATATCAGACGGAAAAGAAGTAAGCAAATCAAACAAAATAATGAAATAAGGGGCTATAGAAGTTGAAGAGGTTCAAAAAATAAGAACAAAAAGTTGTGAAAGACCAAGAAAATGAAGGAAAATACTAGAAAAATAAATATGACAATGGAGAACACGAATAATCATTTGAATTTGCAGTGTAGCTTGAGAGGATGAAGAATAAGGAATCAGTGAATGCGATTATAGATTGACTGGTGTATAAGTAGAAAAGAAGTAGAAAAACAAAAGAAATAGTGGAATAATGGGAATAAGAAGTTGAAAAGAACAAAAAATAATAATAAAAAGTTGTGGAAAAAAAAAAAGAGACAGTAAAAATTAATATGATGATGAAAAAACATAACTGTTTGACATTACAGTGTAGCAACAAAAAAAAAAGATAGTATATATGTGATAAGTTGGGATTTTACTCTCTTTCTTTATGACATTTTCTCATCAAATTTTTGTATTCGCATTGCACATTTTAGAGATAGTTGCATCTATTTTATACCATTTCACATCTATAGGTCTTGGAGTAGAAGCAAACAAGAAGTGGAGTCAAATATACTAAAGATGATCAAGAAAAAAAGCTATGGATGAAGAACAGAAGATCCAACGGCCACACGCAGCGGTTTAGAAGCACCGCTGGAGTCATCTGTCAACCATGGCAGTGTTACTTGACAGAGTTCTCCCGTGACTTTAGTGGGAAAGTGAAGATAACGGTGCCGTCAGTCATTGGTAGCTGGGAGACGTCACTGGTGGCCTCAGTGGGATGCTGCACCAGCATCATGAAATTGCTGGGTGATCGACGAATTTTCCAGAGAACGTACTGGGATGATGTAGCGATCGCACGCCTCGATGTTACAACACTGCTGGTCACAACGGCAAACACACACTAAATTTCTTACACTGCTGGCCCGGACCCGAATCAGGATTTGACTTAGTTCAATATTGGTTTAGTTGGATTTCTTTTTCTTCTATTATAAATATCCATAAACGTTATTAGATGCTCTTATGCTTTGTTTTGGATAAATTCTCTATTTAGCTTCTTTAAGCTTTTGAAAAGATTTTGTATGAATCTTGTAATATCAAAATATCAAATGAAAAAAATGTTGGATAATGGTGGCTAAAGATGAAAAAACCTAAGAAAAATAATTTGAACATTGTTTACAAAGACTTGGTTTGTGAAGTCTTTATTTGTAATTTAATTGATTTGAAATGTGAACATGCCACCAGTTGTACTTAGTTTGATATTTCAATTCCTTTTGCATCTGTTTAAACAAGTTTGATGTGTATTATTCTAGAGATCTTGTATTGTTGTTTATATAATATGTATCTTCTCTGTTTTGCAGTTTAGTAGTTCTTATATTTTATTTTAGCACATTAGTTAAGAAGTCGAACATAATATATATTAAAACTTCATAGTCTACTGATTATTTCAATATTTTACTAACAATAAATAGCTAAAATAATATTCAATACAAGAGCACAATTTTTAATATTTGGATTGTTTTAAATATTTTAAATATTTATTAATATTCATTTTTTATCTATCATTTTTAAATCACTTTATCCCGCACGTACAAATATAACATGAGAATTTTAAACTCAGCTCAATAACTTTAGTTACTCTGCTTATGGCCTGCACCAATATTGGATCTTTGGAGCGAGGACAGATGATTCATCAGTACATCACTAAGATAAGGACGAGATGAATTTTTCTCTTACAACTGCTCTGATTGACATGTATGGGATACATCCTGATTTAGATTAATGAGTTCAAATTTATTCGACTTGGTATGTGAACATACTACCAGTTGTAATTTGTTAGATATTTTTATTCTTATAGCAAGTGTTTATAATTTTTTGATGCAGTTTTATTCTAAAATGTAATATAAACAACTGTATAAATTTTAAGTTTTATATTTTTATAATTTTAATTATCATTTTTTGTTTATTTAAAACAGTCTATGGTCCCGCGCGTACCGCACGGGTAAATCAACTAGTTAGTAAATAAATTAACTACAAACATTAACATTGTTTTCAGAAAATAATACATCAAGATTTAAAGAGCCAAAATAACAAATACATCAACCATAGAGGTCTAAAGTTTAAAAAACTGAAAATGCTAAACGCAATCTAATAATTAAATAGAGTTTTAAGAATAAGAGCAAATTTAGACGCTCAACCAGTGTAGCAAACACACCAATACATATGTAGATGCAGATAATAGATACATCGTGTTATTCATATTATGAATCTGCATCAGATACATCATAACGGTGCAAGCTGATGTGAATGTGAAAGATGACAAGATTAATGGAAACTGACATGGAAAACTTGGACTGGATGCTAAGACAAAACCAAGTAAACGTGAATATATTGGATGAGCTGAAAAGATTTGGAAAAATATTTTCTGCAACCATTTAATGAAAAGATAAATTTGAGGTGCAAATTTATTCTTTTAGCGATTCTCAAAGGTTCTTAGGATTAAGACTTTGGGACTCATTTATATAGTTTAGAGAGGCCACGAAAAGTGGTTAACACTCTAAGCTAATAGCGTGAGAGATTGTCACTTTGAAACTGAATAAAAACAGTAAGGTGAGAAGGTAGTAAGGTGAGAAGGTAGTAAGGTGAGAAGGTGAGTGTTCTCTAATTTGTCTTTGACATATATGAGCGGGTAGATCTTTTTACCCAAATTTGATATCATCGAGCATGTTGATTCAAAGGAGATAGTTAGAACTTAGGACATGTGTTTTAGTCAGGGATAATCTTATTGGGCAAAATAAGTTGTGTAAATACAAAACTGTAGATCTTTGTAAGAAATGTTACTAGTTAATAAAACAAAGTTAAAAAGTTGACTTGGCACGTTCCAAGTGTATTTTGTTGTGTTCATAAGTCTCGATACCTTATCACACTGATATAGAAGAGATCTTTACCTTGGTCGACTTGATTGGCTTCACGAAAAGGAGGGGATAAAGCCTCCAAGTTAGTTGAGGTAGATATGTCAGCTCCATTAAACACTGAGAAAAAAGGAAGTTCATCTACATTTCTGCTCCAAGCTGAACACACTTCAACGAAATGCTCCATATATCGAAACCACTAAAATCAAGGGGTATAATTGGGAGGCGAAACACTCTGAAAAGGAGTCGGACAAAGACAGTCCAACTCTACATACTGCAGTAAATGGCCTGCATAATGCAATAATGGTGTGCCTAAAAGGAAGATATGGGTTACTAGAGGTCCCATATGGACAGAACAAAGACCTCAAAGCAGCATCCTTAATAAGGCTTATAAACACTCGAGAATAGAACCTGAGCTAGCAGAAGAGGTAGGGAGAAGGCAATGGTGTGAGGGAACAAGTCACTCACACTGAAACATGAAATCCGACCATTAAAATTTAGTGATGTATTAGCATTGGATGCAATAGTTGACCTCCATCCAATCCGCCACAAAAGAGTAGAAGACACCCATAAAGCACTTGTTGACTCGGTGAAGATATAACAAGATCTGCATAATGCAATAAGAATCCACACCAAGGCTGTAATAGAGCCTCTGGAGGGCACATGCTTGAATCCAACAATAACAAAAGCTATCATAAAAAAATACCTAGGTCCAAAATCCAAAAATACAGTTCCAAACTCCAATCACATATGGCCAGATGGTCAACCAAGTTTCGAAACCATTCAAAAGAATCGAAAGGAAAGACGCAAGAGTATATATTTGAGGGAGCTGCAGAGGCGGAGGGGAGGTTGTCTTGATGGTGGTCGGAGAGGGACGAGCTTCACAGTGAGCAAGCCATACATCACACAGAGAACCATAAGAGAACAACGACCTCACGGTTAAAAAGCGATCTTGCATGGCTGAGAGGAAGAGATTGGGGCGAGCTACACGATCTAACAATACAATCAAAAAGCAGGACCAATCGTAGAAACTAGAAAGAGGAGGAAAAATACATAGGAATCTAGTGGCTCCGGCTACCGATCTCCAAAGATGATAATGGTGAGAGAGTAAATTGAAATGGTACAAAGGATATGATACGAAACTCTGAATCACGGTGGACAAGGCAAAGGGAGAATTGCCACTACATAAAGCTTATGTCGGCCTTTTCCTCTCGGCTAAGACCGGAGGGAGGCACGACGAAACCAAGCGACAACGAGGCTCAGAAGATGACATGGGTAGAGGGGCGAAGACGACCACCGGTGGTATAAGAGAAGTAGATCCGGAAAATCTTCTTCTAAAATAAGTGTTTGACACTCATTTTTCAATTATACTAGATCTAGTATAATAAAATTAACATTTTAATACATTTTTGTCTTAAACTCCTTTTTGATTATAGGTTATCAAGGATCGGAAATGCAAACAAGTGATTTAAGCATTTTGTTAAGAGAGTGATAAGAAATGTAACATGCATTATCTGAAAATGATATTTCCGTTCGAGCATGTGTATTACAGATCTAAAGAAGCATTCGTTGTAAGTAACACACATGATCGAGTTGAAAGAGCTTTTTTCAGATAATGTTTCTTTAGAAAATTTTATGTCAACAATACTATGAACTTGTTATATAAATTCTCATGACAAAGAGAGTCAAAGGAGAATAATCTCATATAATTTGAATTGATTCTCCATTATAGTGCACAATTGAGTGCTTATTTTGTAACTCAATCAATTCAAATATTTATTTGTTGACTTAATGAACAATATAAATTAATGACGATTGGGCAAATAAAAATCATGTTATGGATCTTAAATTATTTCCCAAATCCCTGGTCAAGCCCAGGAGTGTATGAGTTTCTCCTTTAATTTATAAAGTGTGATATTTAACCTTAGTTAAAAAAATTCAAGTTTGTAATTATTTTCAAGCTACTCACTTTAGACCACAATTTCTCATTAAAAAAACTTCATTTTGACATTTTAAAACACTATCATGTAATGATTTCGGTGGCGATTATATTGTGCCCAAGACCAATCATTCTGGTGAACATCTTCACTGAAAACTCCACCAGAAAATGACCAAAACCACCTTGTCAAATAACGAGTTCCAACAATTAAATCGACACATCCATATATGAATCACTCATAATAATATAAATCAGATCTATGACTTTCTTAAATGACTATCGTCGTAAATTTTGACAGACTTCTAGATCAAAAAGCAATTAAACCAAGAAACCCTTAAGTAAAAACTCGAATTAGAGAGAAAAAAGCGAGAAAATTTACCTCGATCAATGCATATCCCAAGGATCTGCAATGTAGAGAAGTAGACTAGAAACCATGACAAATCAAGAAAAATAAGAGTAAAAAGGTATTAGGCAGCTAACAAAACCTAATACAAAACTAATGATTTTTAATGTTGTTAAATTAGTATTTAAAGAAAATATATATAGAGAAATTTAGGTTAAACCGACTAAAAGTAATTGGGTATTTTTATTTCTGTGTGGGCTTTTAGATATGGACTTTATCATTCAATCCGTTCGTATTTTATGAGATACCTAATGACATAACTTTGTAAATAACTCAATTCATTAATAGTAAAATTGTAATCAACTCTTTATGAACTTTTAATCTCAGTGATTCTGACTTTTGCTATAATAATGTTAAGTATATAATTATAGAAGATAGATTTCTCTAAATATATTTTATAGATTTGAAGAGTGGAGAAATCTAATGTTTTAACTGACACATGTCTCAATCTATTTTATTAGAATATTGACGCATCGATTTTTGAAGAAAATATTATATATATATTAAGATAGGTGATATATTATAGTTTTTATGGGTTTTTGACCATGATATAAGTCTTGTTCTTAGAGTCTTTCTGGTATTTCTAGAGCCTTTTCGAGTCTTTAACAGGTTTACATACACTTGATCATTTGGATATGATGGAGCAATTATGGAGCCTTGTAGCTGAAAAGTTGTAATTGGTAATGTTCATCGACACTGTTCACGTGTGTCGAGCGACATTGTTCACTGGTCTCAGATTGACACTCTTCACTATTCACGCGGAATATTTTCTGAAGATTTGCAGTTTTTACCTTAAAGTTTTATGTGTTTACCAAAGGAGACCAATTTTTGTTTAGACTTATTATAGGATTTTTAGGTTATTGTTTAGACCTATGCTTTATTTTCTACACCCACCTTTTCAGAGATTTTTTGGAGAAGATTTATAAACTCTTATTTCTTCTCTTGATTTATTTTATGCAGTCTATTTAAACTATGATTTTTGTTTCATTGATCATGTCTGAGTAGTTTGTTTGTTAAGTTTAGGGTTTTCAAAGGTAAAACATGAATTGCTAGGTTGATGGTTAATTAAGATTGAGTCAATAAAGTTCTTCATCTAGATTGTGTTTATTGCTGATTCAAGATTCATGACCTAGAATCTGATCTTATGTTGATTAGTTGACACAAGAGTTTAATTGATTGTCTGAACTATCTTAGATGAGCAAAATCACTATTCGCAAAGAGATTTGGAATTTTATGATCTAAGTATAGATAAGCTCTGCTGTGAGAGTTGATTGATTTTACGATTGTGTTTCGAGTTCGAGAACGGATCTAAATAACAATCCTGATAATTTATTTAACCTGCAATTCTGAATTATCTGAGAACTTCACTAAGCTTAACTCTTTTCCCAATTGTTTTACAACCCTATTTAACTGTTTTGCCATTTATCTTATTTAGCTCAATTCAAAACTAAAAAATCTATTGCGCGAACGAGAGTCTCTGTGGATTCGATCCCTAAGTAGTACAGTGATTTCTTAATTTGAGAGAATAGCTTTAAGGGTAAATTTGAACATATCAATAGGTACAAGAAACCTAATTGTAATCAACTTGTTATCTGTCTCTACATTTGCAATAAAATCTCATAAAAAAAACTAATTGTTTGTTCCTCATAAAATTTTTTACCATCTGTGAAATAAATTAATATAAGCTGACTAATGCAACCTAATAGAGAATTATCAAAATTGAAGAGAAGTAGAAATGCGGATATATGAAAATGGTGGTTTCGTGGAAAAATAAAAAATAAATATATATATCTAAATCCTAAAAAATGTCATTTATCAATAATTTTTAGTTTTATATATTGGATAAAATGACGTAGTTTCATACGTGATAACATCATCAGAGTTTTACGTTTTTAACATAGTGACACAAATGTATAATTTAACAATTTATTTAGACAACAATAGCATTTTCGATAAGTATACAATTACAAGATTTTTTTTTTTGAGGAGGTTTGCAGCACAAGTAGAGACAAATAAAGGGGGGGGGGGGGGGGAGGGGAGGAGGGGGGCCGCTTAAGTGATACTTATGATTTTTTTAGAGGCTTTGTATAATGTCCATACCGCCACCGTCTGTGATCACCCATACCCTATTTAAATCTGTGGGTACCATCCTCGTCCGATAGCCGGTTGATTATCTCGAGAGGCTCTAAAGACTTGTTTCTATCCCCTACAAATCACCACATGATATTTCTCCGTGTTTTGGCCTCACTCACACGATACTGACAATCACTTCCTTGTATGTCACCCATCCTGTTAGATGTGACTTGAATAAATTGGGCCCATAATATTAGGCCCAATCCGTTGAGGTTAATCAGAGTTCTGTTGGGTCCATATTAAGCCCAGTCCGCTGAGAATTAATTAGGACTCTGTTAATTAGAGTTTTACTATTAATACTCTCTTAATCCTAGCCTCCAATGTATTCTAAAACTTGTATCTCTAGTAATAAATCGGCCTCCTCTTTTCCCGTGGACCTAGACAACGTAATAGTTAGTGAACCACGTTAAATCTGTGTCTTGTTCTTACGTTTTCTGTTCTCTTGCTCACATCCGTTATACCAAACTGGTATCAGAGCTCAAGGTTCTGGGAATTTCTGCATCTATAACCTGGTGAGAAGATGTCTGCGATGAACGTGATGATGGACAAGTTTTTTGGGAGAAACAGTTTCAGTCTCTGGCAGATCAAGATGAAAGCTTAATTAAAGAGACAAGGTGTATGGGCGCCGCTGTCGAAAGATAAGGGAAGCAACACTGCTAGGATGGCTACTCTAGATGAGAAGGCACACTCGATGATTTTGTTGTGTCTTGAAAATGAAGTCATCATTGAAGTCTCTGATCAGACGACTGCTGCCGGTCTGTGGAAGAAGTTAGAGAGTTTGTACATGACAAAATCTCTACAGGAAAAATTGTTTCTGAAACGCGCATGTTTGCATTAAGGATGCAGTTAGATACGCAACTCAAAGATCATCTAGATCAGTTAAACTCAGTATTACTAGATCTGCGTAATATTGATGTTAAGGTTGAAGATGAAGATGCTGCTTTGCTTCTGTTGGTATCTTTACCACTATCATATGAGAACTTTGTGGAATCATTTATAGTCAATAAAAATACAATTACTTTGGAAGAAGTCAGGTCTGCTCTTCACAGCAGGGAGTTGCGTCGTCATGCGGCTGATACAGCTACAGATAATCAAGACGCTGGGCTAGTAGCTAGTGGGAGCAGCAGGCTGAGGTATAGTAATAACAGAAACAAAAAGTTGTTTTCTAGAGTTCATAAGCCATATGATATCTGTAACTACTGTAAAGAGAAAGGGCATTGTAAGTTTGAATGCCCTAAGAACAAACAATTTGGTTCTGCTGCTGTAGCAGAAGATGACATCAAGTTTGAACAGGACGTTGCTCTAGTTGCTGGTAGAAACACACAGGCTTTTGATGTGTGGATTCTTGATACAGGAGCTTCGTATCATATGTGTCCAAGGAGAGAGTGGTTTGCAACCTATACAGTTGTAGATGGTGGTAACATTAAGATGGCCAACAGCTCGGTGAGCAAGGTTGCAGGAATCGACTCAATCAAGATCAGGGCACATGATGGTAGACTTATCACATTGAAGGGTGTTAGACATGTTTCGTAAATGGAGAAGAATTTGATATCTTTGAGTCTACTTGATAGTAGAGGTTTCAAATATTCTGGTGGAGACGGAGTTCTGAATGTCTGTCAACGTTCTGATGTGATTCTGAAGGGTGTCATGCGTGGTACATTGTATATGCTACAAGGGTTCACAGTTTCAGTTTCAGTTGATGCATCTCCAGTGATTCATATAAGTGAAGGAGAAATACAAGTGTATGAGGAAGATCTTCCGTGCTGTCAGAAGATCAGGAGGTTGCAGATGAACAACGGTCTGGAGTTTTATTCACCAGAGTTTCAAGTGAAAAAGGTAGGGAATGCTGATAACCCTACATATATGTTCACACAGCCGGTTCATCGAAGCAAGTTTATACCAAGCTGTTAGTCGCCCTGAAGGGCGAGCATGCCCTTGATAGGGCATCAGGCCTCTGTAGAGGCATCTGGCTCCAGGTGGAGCATCAGGCTCCTGACGGAGCATAAGGTCCGTGAAGAGACATCAAGCTTCAGGTGGAGCATTAGGCTGCAGGCAGAGCATCAGGTCCGTGAAGGGACATCAGGCTCAAGGTGGAGCAGCAGTTTTCTTGATAGGGCATCGGGTCCTTGAATAGACATCAGGCCTCTGAAAAGGGATCAGGCTTGTGAAGGAGCATCTAGTTCAAGGAAGGACAGTCTGGTAATTTGGCAAAACATCAAGCCTCTGAAGAGGCATCAGGCTCTTGAAAGAGCATTTAGCCCAAGGTAGGGCATTCTGGTTTGTGACCAAGTATCTGGCCTCAGAGAGACATTCTGGCTTTCAGAATAATCAGCAGGTATTTTGTGTATGACCACTGATGAAACATCTGGCTCGAGACAAGCATCGCCCAAAGAAAGTTATTCTGGCTCGACGGACCATCTGGCCCAAGGAAAGTTATTATGGCTTCTAATGAAGCATCTGGCTCAAGACGAACATCTGGCCCGAGGAAAGGTATTTTGATTTCTGATAAAGTGTTCTGGTCCTTAATGGGACATCCGACCTTTAAAGGGACATCGGGCTTCTGAGGAAGAAACAAGTTCCTGATGGAACATCTGATTCCAGTGGAGCATTCTTGCTTGACGAAGCATCTGGCTTCTGGTGAAGCATCAGGCTTCTGGTGAAACATCAGGTCTCTTGTGAAGCATCAGGCTTTTGGTGAAGCATCAAGATTCATGTAAGGCACAACGTTCCATAGCGGGACAGAGAGTCCTTTGATGAGACATCATGCAACATTGAGGCAAGCAGGTTCCTGATGGAGCAACTGGTAAGACATGATATCTGGTCTCTGAAGAGGCAACATGTTTCTGAAGAAGAAACAAGTCCCTGATGGGACATCTGAGGAAAAAGAAGATTCTGGTACGTTTGTCACCTAGAGAAGTCTGGTACATCTGACAGTGCACAACTGTCTGATGGTACAATAGGCTGTTGGTGTAGTCTCGTATAACTGTCTGATGGAGAAGTTTGATACATCGGGCATTGTGAACAGTGCATCTGGTAAATCTGTTTGGAGGATTCAAGTCAAGGTGGAGATTTGTTAGATGTGACTTGAATAAATTAGGCCCATAACATTAGGTCCAATCCATTGAGGTTAATCAGAGTTCTGTTGGGTCCATATTAAGCCCAGTCCGCTGAGAATTAATTAGGGTTGTGTTAATTAGGGTTTTACTATTAATACTCTCTTAACCCTAGCCTCCAATGTATTCTGAAACTTGTATCTCTAGTAATAAATCGGCCTCCTCTTTTCCCGTGGACGTAGCCAACGTAATAGTTGGTGAATCACATTAAATATGTGTCTTGTTCTTACGTTTTCTGGTATCTTGCTCACATCCGTTATAACACATCCTAATGCTACTTCAGCCCAATCATGCTTAACTCTGGAGTTCTAAATGGACAAGTGACATAAAAAGATAAATGCACTTGGTGACATAAGTAGCCAAATCTAATCTCTTAAATCTCCTCATGCGCCACTATACCAGAAATCAGGATGTCACACTTTGATTTGTTCTGACTTAAGAGTATAACACTAAAACCCTAAAGAAGTGATATTTTTTATTGGGTTACAAGACTTGTGACTTGATTTATTTTGAATGGTTGAGTTTCAGACTTTAAGTATTTTTGTTTTAGTTAAATTCAGTTAAGTTTATAAGTGTTTCAGTTTCAGTTAACATATAAGTGTTTCAGTTTCTAATGCAATTATCATAATTAGTTTCAGTTTCAGTTAGACCGGAGAAGTCACTATCCTGATTAGTATAGTCTCAGCAGTTGCAGGAGTCTTGAGCTTGCGATCACGAACCAAGCATCAATCTTCTTCCTCGTACATCTTAAATAAACATATTAAAGTCTGTTTGAGTCAATTTTGGCTTGCAAAAGCGCTTGTGGTCTTTAAAATGTCTGGTACAGCTTTAAACAAGTATCCAAACCACATAAATGCAAGGAACAACCAATGACCAGAATAATTATAACTCTTAGCTAAGCAACTGAAATATAAGAAACTCGATAACAAACCATCAGCTCAATGTTTAAATAAAGATAAATCAGAGAGCATAATTGTTGAAAGCAATGTAAGAATTCACCTATCAGTTTCAGATATTTAACACTAATGAGACCTGTAAGAACATCAAAAGCACAAATATAAAGACCAAAAACAAAAAAAGTCTTACGCTACAAAGCTTGTGAATGTAATGGAAACAGTACCAGCATTAGCAGCATGTTTAAGCTCAGGCTCAAACCTAAGACTTCCATTAGCTCCACCTCTCAATGGCCAATCCTCAATGTTCTTGTTATATGTACCAGCATCGTGCCATCCCAATCTAACCTGCAATGTAAACATGTAACTATCAAATTACAAATTCTCTTCCTCTATATATATTATAGAAACAAGCAAACAACAACAGAGTAATCAAAAGATTCAAAACCAAAGAGAGAATTACTATTACCATGTTTGGTCTACATATGGTCCAAAAAAGGAGAGACACACTAAAAGACAAGCAGAGAGTAAAACACCAGTTTGATCAGTCTCATCATCAAGTAAAACTAAAAGGAAGACTTTTAAAATACCAAACGAAACAGTATCAAAGAGATATACTTACGGCATCCATATAGGGAAGACTTTGACAATGTCGAGTCCAAAAAGGTTGGACGTTGGAGACATGGAGCACTTATTTGGTAAGATAAAAGTGATCCACTCCATTGTATTTGTACCTATAAAGAGCTAAAATACCATGCACCCTATGTAACCCAATTCTACCTTAATCTATTTCTGATTCACAACAACAAAACTAATATTTTCTCAATTATAATCTCAATACGGTAAATGGGTATCATAACTAAAAGACATTATTAAAGTATGGATCTTGAGTCTCACTAAAACTTTTCAGATTTCTCTAATGCTAAATCAACAAATTAGTATAACCCGACAACAAAAGAACAAAACTTTGCTCACAGTTTGGATATTTAGCTACGAAATGGATCAAGAGACGAGTACTTACAATGGTCTGGTAGTTTGTTGGCGGCAAAAGCATTAAGATTATACCTTCAAGCACATACCTTGAAGCTTTCTCATTAAATTGCTTCAGGAAAACAGCCTGTTTACTCGATTTCTTTGACTAAATAGTCAAAATCAACAAATCAGACGCAAAGTGAACAACAGAGTCGGTGATGATAGGATTTGAATATAATAGATCAATCCCTTTGATTGAGTGTGTCACTAATGGTACAATATCAACTCCTTAAGTAGCGTATATTACTTACCTTGTATAGAAATTCTTCTAGATCATTCTCTCTGTATTATATAAACAGAGCTGTAACTATTGTAATATAATTATTGATTCACACAAATCAATATGGTATCAGAGCTCCAATAGGTTTAACCTATTTTTTTTCCTCCTTTTCTCTCCAAGCCGCAGGGCTTTCTTCTTCTTTCTTCTTTGTTTTTCTTCTTTCTCTCTCTCTTGTCTTATTTCTGTGAAGTCTGGTTTGATTTTTATCCACATCATATATCTCCAATGGTGACTAAGTCAACTGCTGCACATACTTCTCTGTTTAACGCCAAAATCCACAAAGTACTCTTCTCTCTGTTAAGATGTCTGGTGCTACCAAACTCATGCAAGTTAATTATCTGATACGGCATAGTCAGATACGGGCCTTACTTGAAGGTCATGAGCTGTATCAATTCATTGATGGCTCGTTAGATATCCCTCTTCAAACTGTTCATGTCAATGGTGTCTCACAGCAAAATCCTTATTTTGCTCCATGGAGACGTCAAGATCGTCTTCTCTACAGTTCCATCATTGGTGTGATTACACTCCCTATCCAATCAGTCGTGTCTACTGCCTCCACAACCAAAGAAGTGTGGGATACACTTGCCGAAACATTTGGCAATCCTTCACGTGGTCATATTCGCCAATTGAAGTTTCAAATCAAGACATGCGTTAAAGGTACCAAAACAATAAGTGAATGTCTCCATCTAATCAAGTCAAAAGCGGATGATCTAGTTCTCCTCGGAAAAGCGCTGGACCATGAGGATCTCATTGAACAGATTTTCGCCCGATTAACTGAAGATTACAAGGCCGAGGTGGATGCTATCAATGGGCGTGATAATCCGATCTCATACTCATAGCTTCACGAAAAACTCCTTAATCGCGAAGCCATAATCTTGTGTTCAGACTCTGTGTCTTCAGTCACACCAATGGTAGCTAACGCTAGAGACACTCCTCCCGTAATCAAGCTCGCAACTTTAGCAACACTCAGAACCGGAACAACTACAACAACAACTCTCAACACCGGTATGTTTCTAACAATAATGGAGGTCAGAATCGTTTTTCCAAGCCTTACTTAGGATGGTGTCAAGCATGTGGCACACAAAGCCATAGTGAGAAGTTCTGTGCCGAGTTTTGAATTTTTCGTGGAGGTGTGCCTTCTCAGCCATGGCATCCACCGTCATCACCACAACCTTGGCAGCCACGTGCCCATGCCGCAATGATGTCCAACTCCTCAACTTAGCTTCTTGATTCTGGTGCATCGCATCACATAAATTCTGACTTAAACAACTTGTCACTTCACAATCCATACAATGGGGGTGATGATGTGCTTCTTGGTGATGGCTCAGCCTTGTCAATTTTGCACACCGGTTCTTTCTCTTCTCCTTCTTTTACTTGTCCATTTTTTTATTAATAATGTTCTTTGTGTCTCTTCTCTTGATAAATATTTTATCTCTGTGTTTCAACTATGAACAACTAATGGTGTTGCTGTTACATTTACCCCTACATATTTTTAGGTGAGAGACCTACAAACGGGGGCTCTTTGACTGGAAGGAAAACCTAAGGGTGGTACCTATGAGTGGCCACGCCACAGTTTAGCTCATCCTCCTTCTCTGATTGGCATTCACGCTTAGGACACCCTGCTTTATCAATTCTTTAAAACGTTGTTTCACAATTTCATTTACCTATTTTTCAAGTTTTTTAATGGCACAACCATGCACTTCTTGTTCTATTAATAAAATGCATAAGTTACCTTTCAAAACTCTACTTTAAAATCTTTACATCACCTTGATATTGTTTTCTCAGATGTGTGGACATCTCCACTAGTTTCAGTCAATGGTTTTAAAAACTACGTGATTTTTGTGGATCATTTTACTCGATATACATGGTTATATCTTTTAAAAAGAAAGTTACAAGTTTTTGATGTTTTTCAGAAGTTCAAAGCTTTGGTTGAAAATAGATTTCAACTCAAACTTTGAACTCTCTATACCGAGAATGGGGGTGAATATATTGGTCTAGCGACTTATCTTTCCACCCACGGTATTTCACATATGACTAGTCCTCCTCATATGCCTGACCATAATGGCATTGCTGAAACGTTGTCATCAACATATTGTTGAGAAGGGGTTACATTAATTTCACATGCTTCCATGCCCAAAACTTATTGGACATATGTGTTTGCTACGACAGTCTATCTTATGGATGAGTGTCTATTTTGACCCGTTTTTACTATTGTTTTACTTGTCGTATTGAGTCTAGAAGTTAGGTTTTATGTTCTTCTGGCCGGTTTTAGTGTCTTTTCAGGCTTTCACTTCCTTGGAGCTAAACTGAGCAAAATAGAGCAACTTTGGACGTTTTTACACATCATTGGATTTTGAAGACATCCTGGATCGATCGATCCTGAAGAGGATCGACCAAGCATGACGAGGATCGACCGATCCTGAAGCAAATCGGTCAGTCAGAGGAATCTATGAGGTGGCACGGATCAGAGGAAGAAGATCGATCGATCCAAGTCGGATCGATCGATCCCAATCACGAATATTCTCCAAATCGCACATTAACTCCGATTTTAACCTAGAAGACACTCTATAAATAGAGATCATTTCCTGAGCGGCCAAAGGGACCTAGACACGATTTTTACTATTAGTCTGCTATTTTTATTTTCATTTCAGATCTGTAAACTTTTAACATTAATTTTTTGCAGATCTAAAGTATTTTTTATTGCATTTTCAAGATCTATATTTTGTCTTCATCTCTTTCTTTGCATTTTCAACCATACAACATCATGATCTATCAACCCATTACCATGGTTGAGTAGATCTGCATGTTGGGAGATGGGATTTATTCAAAGGGATTTAATGATTAATTAGGTTATTGTTATAGATTAGAATTATGGTTAATAGATCTCTACTTCTATGAAACAAATGTCATTGTTAGGTTGACGAATCTATCAAATGATTCATAGAGTTTTATAGTACAGCTAGTGTTGGCTATTCTACCAGGATTCTATAGTTTGTAGGCTTGATTTCCATATTTCGAAGAGTTGAAGTTGGATCTACAAGTGAACTTTATCAAACTTGCTCAAAATAGGCTATCATAGGGTCTTAGCGGATTTATGGTAGAATAATATTTGGTTTTAATAAAAATATTTATTTTGGTACAGTGTTTGTGTTCTAGATCTAGATCATTTAACTACTAATCCGGTTAGATATCATTTTTATTTATTTAAATCCCTGCGATTTCCCAGATCTCAACATTTATTTTAAACCTAGTTTAGGATATTTTATTTTCTGCATTTTTATTTACGTCTCCGCGATCGACCGATCCCCATAAGATCGATCGATCCTTCTTCTTGCACGATCGACCGATCTTACTTTGTGCAAGATCGATCGATTCTTCTATGATCGATGGATCTGTTTCTCTCGAGATCGACCGATCCTTTCCAAGATCGATCAATCCCAGAGCCTCTTAATCGGATCTTATTTTCAAACTCTTTTTACTTATCAGGTGTATGCAATTAAGGAGCAAGGCTTCTGAAGATCTACAAGACTTGGGCATAGAGGAGTTGACAAGGAAGTCCACAAGGAAGATCAAGAAAACAAAGAAGAACAAAACCACAAGGATAGCAAAAGATAAGGTTAGTATGGCTGATCCTAATAACCTTAGAAACATTCCCCCCGTTAGTGATGGTGAGGATGCAGAGGTAATCCGGCAAAGAGAGGGTCAGGTTAATCAAGGACCTCTCAATGATGCTGGAATTCCTGGGGTAAGAGTAGATGCTGTGCCGGGACTGCAAGTCTCTCCGTGCAGGGTTACCTTAGGCAAGCAAGATGCCCCACACGCCTACTATAGGAACCGATCTGCTATTATTCCCCCTCCTATCCAGAGGCAAGATTATGAGATTAAACCTCAAATAATCGCCCCTGGTTAAACAAAATCAATTCCATGGGCTATCTAACGAGAACCCAATGGACCATATTGATATCTTTAAGGAGATCTCTAGTACACCAAAGCCAACGGAGTCCCCCAAGACTACCTCCGTTGTAGGCTATTTTCCTTTTCCCTTGCTGATAAGGCTCATAGATGGCAGAAATCTTTGAGTCCTGGATCTATCATAAGCTGGGGTAAATGTCGAGCAGCTTTCATTCAGCAATTCTTCACCAAAGCTAGATCCGCAGCACTAAAAAACAAAATATCCACATTGCACCAAGCTGGTACCGAGTCCTTTTACGAAGCTTGGGAACGCTATAAGGAATATTTAAGGGACTGTCCCCCTCGAAGCTACACCGACTTGGACAGAATGAACTTTTTCTACAATGGAGTTGAAATGAAGTATCAAATGGCTATGGACACAGCCAGTAGGGGATACTTCATGAGCAACACGTTGGAGAAAGCAATGGAGCTCATTGAAAACCTGGCAGCAAGCGACTCTAACAGATCTTCTGACTAGGATAAGAGAGTCAACCCCACTCGAGCGAGTGATAAGATCATAGAGGAGCTTAATGCTAAGGTGGACATTCTGATGAGAGCTCAAAAGAGATCTGTTAATCTCTTGGAAAGTGATGAGTTCAATGATGAGGATGATCAAACTGAGGAGATCAACTTTCTCGGTGGACAGGAAAACTATCAAAACGGGATTTTAACCAGAACTTTAGGAACCATCATAACCTGTCCTACCGCAGTACTAATGTTGAGAACCCTTGAGATCAGTTTTATCCATCTCGGAGTACTCAAAACCAAGGGAACTTCCAGAATAATGCTGGTTATGGTAAAACAGGATTCCATCCCTAATCTGGGAATGCTGGTTCCATGGGGAAGATTGAATCCTTATTCCAGCAAATCATGGAAGGACATAAGAAATTGCTGGAGAAATCAACATTAAAGTTGATAACATGTACAATGATTTGAATGGGAGGCTTGAATCCTTGGGTGCCCATGTGAGGATATTGGAAACCGAGGTAGCAAAGTCAGCCGAAATGGTTAAGGCATTACCAGGAACTCTCCCAGGGAATCCTGAAACCAATCCCAGAGAATATCTGAAGTACATTGATATGTTCGCAGATGAGGAAATTTTTATGGAAATGCCCACTGAGATCGATCGATCCAACAATGAGAGCCACTATTTTCTCGATGACAAGATCAACCCAGATTTTATCAGGATCAACCCGCAGAGTGAGATCGATCGATCCTAATCCTCCAACAAATATTTAAAAATTGGGCTGGATCGACCGATCCGGGTTGAGATCGATCGATCCTTGCGGACACGATTTCAGGATCCACTGCTTGATAAAAACCTAAAAAAATTCAGAAATCACAAAAAGTTTAAAGAATCAACCTTGCAGCCACCTGAAGAGATGAACTCTGCTGAGAATATAAAAATTAATGAGAATCAAGGAGGGATTGGAAGAGATAACCCACAACCACCTGAAAAACCAAACCCTGAGATCCAGAAAAGGATAGATCAGGTAATCACTGAGATGAGGGTAAGATTATCTTTCATGGAGGTCAAATCAATGACCTCTCAAACCATAGATTCAATAAGAGATATAATTGCTGGAAGGACAACTATGCAAGAAGCAGCTGATTTCCTACAAGAGGAATGCAGCAAGAAGATACCAGAAGGACTTCCCTGAAGATTAGAGGACCCCAAAAGGTTTAGTTTCACAGTCACTATAGGGCAGTATCAATTTAAGAACAGCCTACTTGACACTGGAGCCAGCGTGAACATGATGTCACTCAGCCAAGCTAAGCAGTTATGGTTACTCCATATGACACCAATTACCGTAGAAATTGAGATGGCTGATCGTACATCAAGAAAACCAGTAAGGAAACTCTTAAACATACATATCAAGCTTAATGGAAGTTATGCGCTAGTAGACTTTGGTGTCACTACATTGCATGAACGATGGAAAGGAGTTATACTTGACAGACCTTTTCTATCAACAACTAGAGCCTCAATAAGCATCCACAAGAGGAGGATTAAACTTAGGTTCAAAGACACCTCCATGACCTTCTATGTCGATACCATCGACAGAGTCCCCACCATGAATGGTCAAGCTTTCATTATGAAAGATGTGGAATCTGTTGATGTTGTTCATCCAATGGACATGACTCGGGGAAGCGATGTTGGTGAAGCTCCAGCAGAAATAAACTTTGAAGCCACTGAAGAAAATCTGGACTACATGATGAGGGTTGTCCCTGCAAAGCCCAAGATCAGGGCAGAAAACCAGCCACCAGATGAGGAAGATACCATTCCTCCAATAAACCTAGAACCCAATTGAAATAAAACTAAATCAAACTAGTGACTTTGCAAAAACAAGCGCTAGTTGGGAGGCAACCCAACATGTTCTTTCAATTTATATTTTTGCTTTTGAATTAATAAAACTATTTTATTTTTGGTTATTTTATTTAATTGATTCATTTTTCAAAATAAGATATGATGATATTTTTGTGTTGAGCTGACTGAAAACAGGTGCAAAACACAGAATATGCAAATTTCAAGAAGTTTCAGTACGCTGGGGTCGACCGATCCTACCCATATCGTTCGATCCCCGAGACGAGAAAAGCTGAAAACCGGTTCATGTACAGACCAATGCTCCCTTCCACGGTTTATGGTTTGCTTCTTGTTCACAATTCATTATTTTCAGTGTTGTTTCACAGAACCAATTTTATTTGATTTTATATCACTGCGGGACGATTTGTACTGTTACTTTGCTATTTTTATTTTCATTGCAGATCTGTAAACTTTTAACATTGATTTTTCTCAGATCTAAAGTATTTTTTCATTGAATTTTCAAGATCTACATTATGTCTTCATCTCTTTCTTTACATTTTCAACCATACAACATCATGATCTATCAACTCATTACCATAGTTGAGTAGATCTGCATGTTGGGATATGAGATTTAATGTTTAATTAGGTTATTGTTATAGATAAAAATTATGGTTAATAGATCTCTACTTCTATGAAACAAATGTTTTTGTTAGGTTGACGAATCTATCAAATGATTCATAGGGTTTTATAGTACAGCTAGTGTTGACTATTCTACCCGGAGTCAATAGTTTGTAGGCTTGATTTCCAGATTTCCAAGAGTTAAGCTGTATCTACAAGAGAACTTTATCAAACTTGCTCAAAATAGGCTATCATAGGGTCCTAGCGGATTTATGGTAGAATAATATATATTTTTAATAAAAATATCTATTTTTGTACAGTGTTTGTATTCTAAATCCAGATCATTTAATTGCTAATCTGGTTAGATATCTTTTTTATTTATTTAAATTCATGCGATTTCCCAGATCCTAACATTTATTTTAAATTGATTTTTTCCTTAATTAAAGATTTTTATTCGGATTTTAATCGGACTTGATTTTTATGACAATTTTCCATATTTTCATCGTAGCTCTGTTTAGATCTACGGATCTATAGTGATCTTTACTCTATGTGGATCGATCCCACTACTATACTACCGCGCACAACCGTGCACTAACGGAAACCATTGTTTGGGTAAAACCTGATGCATAAAACATCACATCACTTATTAATCGCATGCCAACACCCACATTGGAATTAAAAACATATTTTTAAACTTTATTTGGTCACTTCCAAATTTTCAAAAATTACGTGTTTTTTGGTGTTTGTGTTTTCCTTGGATACGACCTTATGCATCTCATAAATTTGATGATCGATCCACACCTTGTGCGTTTCTTGGATGTTCTACTACACAAAGTGCATATTTTTGTTTAGATAGAAGGACCACCCGTATTTATACATCTCGGCATGTTATTTTTCATGAATCTGTTTTTCCATTTTCGATTAACTTACCACTTAAAACATCAACTGCCTCTGATTGTGAATTACATGCATCTTCACATATATCTATTGTTTCTTGTTTACCTAACAATTTGCCATCTACAGCACCAGCACCAGCTCCTTCTGTCTTGGTGTCTTCTATGGCTGATGAGCGTATTCCTTCGAGCCCAGCTGTGGCATCCTCAGCCTCGGAGCCATCTCATGCACAAAATTCCTCCTCGACTCAAGGTTTTGAGTCCTCAACGTCTTCTACTCACCTACCGGCTCCAGCTCCTCCACCACCGCCTCCGCCTCCACCTCCACCACCAGATCCAAGAAGAATAAGCACAAGACAACGAAAACCATTTCATAAACTTAATCTCCATGCCATTGTTTCTATATCTTCAGATTTTATTCCTTCAACACCGGCTGAAGCCCTAAAATATGAACATTGGCAAAATAACATGAGTGAAAAAATCAATTCATGCACATTAAAAATCATTCATGGGATCTCGTTCATCTATCTAATGTGTCTAATGTTGTAGGATCCAGGTGGGTGTTTACAATCAAGCGACGTCCTAATGGTTAGATAGAAAGATACAAAGCTTGCTTATTTGCTAAAGGCTACACTCAATGACCGGGAATTGATTATCAAGATACTTTCAGCCCTGTCGTCAAACCCGCTACCATTCGAGTGGTTCTTAGCACCGCGATCTCTAGAAACTGGCCACTGTGTCAACTCAATGTGAATAATGCCTTTCTTCAAGGTAATCTCACTGAGAAAGTCTTCATGGCACAGCCCATCGGGTTTGTTGAGAAGGATAAACCATACGCTGTTTTCAAATTAAGAAAAGTTGTCTACAGACTTAAACAAGCTCCTTGCGCTTGGTAGAATGAGCAACGCACATTTCTTCTTTAATCCGGTTTCAAGAATTCACTTGTGGATGCTTCTCTTTTCATCTACCACCAGGATGGTGTTCTTCCCTACATGTTGGTGTATGTTGATGATATCATCATCACCGGAAACAACTATTCACATATTACTCGGTTTATCGCTTCTCTCTCTCAACGCTTTTCTCTTAAGGATTTGGGTGACTTGTCTTATTTTTTCGGCATCGAAGTTACACGTACACCTCAAGGTCTATATCTAATACAGCATCGTTATATTGCAGATTTACTTCACAAGACAAAGATGACGAATGCCAATCCCATTGCTACGCTCATGTGTTCCAACACTACGCTCACCCTTCTCTCCGGTTCAATGCTTGATGATCCCACAGAATATAGGGCTGTCGTGGGGAGTCTACAATATCTATCGCTCACAAGGCCGAACATCTCATTCTCCGTGAACAAGCTTTCTCAATTCATGCATCAGCCCACAGCTGAACATTGGGTGGGGGTGAAACGTATTCTCTGTAACTTATCCGGCACAATGACACGAGGTATTTATCTACATGCTAAGAACTCTCTCGCTCTCCATGCTTACACCGACACAGATTGGGGCGGTAACAAAGACGATTATACATCAACAGGTGCTTATATTGTTTACCTTGGTTCTTGTCCTATAGTGTGGTCTTTCAAGAAGCAAACTGGTGTGGCAAGATCATCAACCGAAGCTGAGTATCAAGCCATTACATCAACTGCGGCTGAAATGTGCTGGTTATCTTCCCTTTTCTCTGAGATTGGCATTCAACGTTCAAGCCAACCAGCAATTTATTGTGATAATATTGGTGCAACTTACCTTGCAACCAATCCCGTATTTCACTCAAGGATGAAACATATTGCCTTAGACTATCATTTTGTTTGGAAATTTGTTCAAAGTGGACAGGTACGTGTCACTCATATCTCCTCAGCGGATCAGTTAGCCAATGATCTAACCAAACCTCTACCTAGACCTTGGTTTCATAACCTCTATCAATATCAGACTCACCTTCTGCCACCGTCCGTCTTTAGGGGGTGTGATAGGATTTGAATATAATAGATCAATCCCTTTGATTGAGTGTGTCACTAATGGTACAATATCAACTCCTTAACTAGCGTATATTAGTTACCTTGTATAGAGAATCTTCTAGATCATTCCCTCTGTAACATATAAACAGAGCTGTAACTATTGTAATATATCGATTCATACAAATCAATAGGTGAATCCAAGAAAATTAGAGATCAGTTAAGAGATTTAGATCAGAGTGAAGAATCAAGAAGAACTAACCAAGAATCAAAGAAGAAAAGTCAAGAATGGAAGCAGTCCGCGGGCCGACTCGCATACCCACTAGAGTTGGCGGGTGCGGGTATGGACACTGGTTTCATGGACCGCAGTCCTTGGCGGGCAACTCGCGATGGGCTGAGGGTAGACGCGTATGGCGGCGGGCACGCCCAAGAGGACGCGGTCTGACCTGTTTGCCAGCTGTAATTAGTCTGTTGATGTCTTACATCCATATCACTTTATCAGAACAATCTAAATCAATGTAAGCCGTTTAATTTCTAACAATATTTTTTTTGTTTTAAACACTATTTTCAAAATGATTTTGAAAAAGCCACATTGCCAACGTCTCCCAAAAAATAAACACTTTTCTTTTGTGTAAAACCACTTTTTTGCCTTTTGGTCAACTGAATTATTTTCTTATTCCACCTGTTATTATTTTGTTCTCGAATTTTCATAGACACAATCATCTTATGTGTTTTGTCCACAAGACGATTTTTTTGGATAGCTAAAACATTATATTTGGGTTCTCTACTTATTATGTATGATTTAATTTTATTAGAGTATAGATTTTGGTAATTGATTCAAACATAATGATATTTTATTAGCATTAGTCATAACCTAAAGTTCTAAGAGGATGTATTAGTATGAGTATTTGAGAAGACTAGATAAATACCCGTGCTACGCAGCGGATTTTTTTATTATTAAATTTGATTATATTTAGTTTTAGTAAAATGTTTTTTATGAACAATGAGTATTATTTTTATATAAACCGACTTATATATATCTATTGTAAATTATTTTAATATTTATTTAGATTAATGAGTTATTTGTTAAAACTGTATTTAATTTGAATTTTATAGTCTAATATTCTCCATGTGAATGTGCCATATGTTATGATAAAAAAACATATTAAAGGAAATAATGCTTCCCCTAATCTTTTCTATAGTATCAATGTTTTTCCGAGTTTTTTTTGTTTTTTTTTATTTAGTGACACAATAGTATATTAGATATTATGTTATTTTTTTAATGTAGCAAAATAAAACTATTTTAGAAAAATAGTTATGGTTTATCCTACAAAACCATTAAAAAATAGTTAATAATTTATATTTCACTAAAAACACTTATTTAATCAAAAAATTTAACTATTATGTGTACACATATATTTTAAACTTTATAAGAAAGTTTTAAAACATTCGAGTTATAACAAACAAACCGTAGTGGATGCTTTGTAGATAAAACTCATCCCTTACTTTGTATCAGTGACACAAAAGTGAAACATATTAGAAAGTTTTGAACTACAAAATAAGTTTTACAGCCAAATGTTTTATTTACATTTCACATAAAGTGTTACTCTTACCCGATAACTCTTTTCTCTTCTCCTTTTTCTTCACTTATTGTTATCTCAACAATCTCCATTACTCATGTTTTCTTATTCGTATCTAACATATCAAATAATTTTTTGTCATGTTTTTTTTTAGTTTTTATTCATTGGAAAATATTCACTAACAATTCCTAGAAGTTTCATTTATGAGAAAATATTCTTAGAGTTGATAATCATAGATGTACAATATTGAACAAACTCTAGATCTTCAAAATAATTTGAGGATACCATAATCAAATCTAATTCTCAAATCTCTGTTTAAGAATTTTACAACTTTCTTTTTAAAAAAACTCAGACTGAAGGAAATCCAAGCTTTGTACTTTCAATCCAACAAAAACAAATTAGTTTAAGAAAACTTAAAACCAACGCTAATCAACGCCATTAGACTCGATTAGGTTGGTTAAAAAATTAGGTATTCAATATATGTATTTTCATGGTAAAAAATAAATATTATATGGTATGTAAAATTAAAATGATTTGATTTGTTTATAAATGTTTTCATTCTTGTATTCATGGTAAAAGATAAATATTATAGGATGTGTATAATAAATATGTTATGGTTAGTTTATAAAATTTTTTATTAATTTGTTCATGGTTAAACATATTATGATTATTATAAGTGTATAATTAAAATGATTTGATTGGTTTATACAGTTTTTTATTAATTAGTGAGTCACCAAAAATATGATGTGTTTACTTATGTGTACAAATGAAATAATTTGATTAGATATTCAACTTTATCTGATCAATGTCAATGTAAGAAAAAGTTGACTTGTCAACACCATAAGAGGTATATCTGCCTTGTTATAGTGTTGATTTGAGTTTAAGTGACAAATCATATATTATTGAAACATAAATTTTAAAGTATCTTTCAAAATTCAATGTTATTAAATTAATAATTTTAAATTATACATTTAAAGTCACTGTTATTGATAACATGATTAGAATATGATTTAAAAGTATAATATGAGGTTTGAGAGAAATTTTTAGTTAAAATACAAAAACAAAATCTCATGGTTTAAATGAATTTTAGAAAATTTAATAATAAATTTTTTAATACATCAAAATTTAATTAAATGAATTCAAAACTTTTTAAAACTCAAATCTTTACAAATATTCATTCCAATACATCCTTTAATTTTAAAAACTGAATTATATCAATCAGTACCACCCGGTCCACCCCCTTCATAAAAAATATTTGTGCGCGTTACGGTTTTAATCTATTGTGAGAAAAGCTTTCTGCGCTTTACCTTAACAAAATTATAAGAGGCCCATTTTGAGCCCAAAGTAAAGACTGAATTTAAGGACTTTAAAGTTGACCCCACACCAAATTCCCTTTCAAGAGATATTTTCCATCGTTCAGTCTCAAATCGATAACCCTAATTTTCACGACGAGAGAGAAGCCGCTTCGTAGTGTCTTCAGGTGATCTCGATTTCCTTTTACTATCTTTCGTCTTCTCTTGCGATTTGATGTCTTCTCTGATCGTTTGAATCATAAAGTCTTCATCTTTTGTTGTAAAATCTGAGTTGGAACGAAAGATTTGATCTTTCATTTTGTATACTTCGCTTGAATTCAATTCAATTATCGTCTGCTCTAGTTTTGGTAATCTTGTCTAGAGAAAGTAATTGAGTTGTGATTAGTTGAATTTTGACAGATAATTGAAATCCAATGTCGCGTGTGTACGTTGGGAATTTGGATCCAAGAGTTACTGAGCGTGAACTTGAGGATGAGTTTCGTGTCTATGGAGTGATCAGAAGGTAACAAGTTGATTCCTTTTAGTGTTTTTGAATGTAAATTTTTGATTTTTGCAATTACTCTCATTGTTCTTGTTTTGAATGTATAGTGTTTGGGTTGCTAGAAGACCACCTGGTTATGCGTTTCTTGATTTTGAAGATTCAAGAGATGCTCGAGACGCCATTCGTGATTTAGATGGTATTCATTTTTTGATCTATCGAATGATCAAGGTGCATAACTATGAGGCTTGATTAGTTTGATATATATATATGCCCTATAATGTTATGGTAGGCAAGAATGGATGGAGGGTCGAGCAGTCTCACAACCGAGGTGGTGGTGGTGGCCGTGGAGGAGGCGGTGGTGGTCGTGGAGGAGGTGATGGTGGTCGTGGCCGTGGGGGTTCTGATTTGAAGTGCTATGAGTGTGGTGAGTCTGGTCACTTTGCTCGTGAATGCCGCTCTCGTGGTGGCTCTGGGAGGCGTCGCAGCCGCAGCCGTAGTCGCAGTCCTCCAAGATACAGAAAGAGTCCAACTTATGGAGGACGGAGGTGATAGTCCACCTTCTCTATAATTATTAATTTGTAACCAAAATTTAACTAACTTTTTTTTTATTTTCTCAGGAGTTACAGCCCTCGTGCAAGATCTCCTCCTCCTCCAAGGCGTCGCAGTCCTTCTCCTCGTGGTCGCAACTACAGTAGGTCACCACCACCTTACAGAGGACGTGAGGAGGTGCCATATGCTAATGGGTAAGCTCTGTTTTACTCAAGAGTCTTATGCTATGTCAGTCCGTATAAGTCATTGAAACTGAAGTGATGGCAAAGTAGCAAAGGATATTAGCATTATCTTCACATGAATATTGATTCTTCATAGATGTTTTTGTTAGGTGTTGTGTGGCTGATAATTTTTTTTCTTAATTTGTTTATGCAGAAATGGTCTGAAGGATGTGCGCAGAAGCAGGAGCTGAGTGTTGCTTGTCTAGATAGCAGGAGGAGAGGACTGCTTGCTAGTGATGTCAAGAGGACAAGTTGAGAGAAATTAGTATCTGTGAATTTCACTATGAGAACATGTTTGCTACTTATGAATTACTGGGATGCTTCTTTATGCGTTTGGATATGAAGCCGTAGTTGTATCTGCTATTAGGTAAAGTACTTTTTAAATATCTACCGAAGTTCTCTTAAAAGACATAAACAGAACTTCTGCTAAAAACCTTTGTGTTTCTTTGGTTTTGCCTTTTTGTTTTATTGTGTCGAGGTTTCTTCGGGTTTCTACTGCTTCATTACTTATCTGCTTCTTCTGGCTTCTTGGTTAATTTGATCGGCCTACTTCTGCCTTCATAACTTATCTGCTTCTTCTGGCTTCTTGATTAGTTTGATCGGCTTGCTTCTGCCTTCATTACTTATCTGCTTCTTCTTGCTTCTTGATTAATTTGATCGGCTTGCTTCTGGCTTTATTGCTTACCTGCTTCTGGCTTCTTGGTTAATTTGATTGGCCTGCTATGGGATCGTCACAATAGTTTACCACTACTTGTGCTTCTCATCTAGTTGATCTTGTGTTTTGCAAACTTCATCAGCTCTGTTGTCGTCTTCAAATCCTGTGGTCTTTTTTTTCTTGAACTTAGAATGGCCAACGAGCTACGATTGAAGAAACTTTACCTCTGCTCTGTGGAAGTTTACATTAGGTTGTTCAACTCACATTTCAGCATTATAATAGTTTGGAGTATGTAGATTGTCTTTGCATTTTTCAAGGGCCTGGTTTTAGGTTGGTAATTTCATTTTTGGCGTTCTCCTTATAAGTCCAGGTTCTAGACTATATATTGGTTCATCATGTTTGGTTCACAAATCAATCTGGCTTTGCCAAAGGCGTTTGATTGATACCTTCTCTTGATGATTTGGCGTAAACCCCTTCTGAGTATATTCGCGACTTGTTCTTTCTTTGTTGAGGTTTAAGCTTAACGTTGTGCCCTTGCTGAGTTCCTCAAATACGTTACAGTTGCCCAACTTGATGAGTTTGGTCACTTGGTATTTACAACCGAACTCTGTTTCCTATGTTTTACGTATCATCATAATCGACCATAAAGTATTAACAAACCAGAAATGTATATATTTTCTGAAAGTCAAGGCAGTAGAACATTCTGAATGATGTGACAACAAAATTCTTGAAACAACTTGTGAACTGAGGAACTATTATCCCCTTGCATATTTGTTGTTGTTTATATAATTATTTTTTGACGTTTAATAGAATTCTCTTTTTATTTTGTTCAGTTTTATACATGATTGACAAAATTTAGTTGAGAAAATATTTACTCATGTTTCGGCTCAAAAGTTACTAATAAAGTAAAATATTAATAGAAGAATATTTTACTTGATTACTCTAGATACTGTCTATAAGAGAGAAGTAAAACAGTAATATTTACTCTGGTTTCGTTCGATGAAAGTAATTGCTTACTCTGAGTTAACTACTGTATCAGTTTTGATTCGGCTTAATTCATCTTTCCTTTACTACTCCCATGTATACCAATCACACCCAGATAGTGTTTCCTGATCAATAGTTTTGCATTTATATAAAAATGTAAAATACCGGATCTTGTACACAAGAAATGAGAAAGAGAGAGTCGTCATGTCCGGAATTGTTGGTTATCATTTCCTTAGGAATTTTTATAAAAAAAATTGATGTTAATAAATGGAACCCACGTTCTCACTTCTCTTACGATTTCCAAGAAAACCATTAAAATAAAGTCAGAGCAACAACTAGTAGTAGTCTTTCACTCGTTCTACTTCTCTTAGCCCTATGAGCTGTTTTCTTTATTTTTCTTTCTTTCTCTCTTTCTTCGTCTTTTGTTCTTTCACGTAAAGTCAAACTCAAACAAATCTGTTACAGCCCATCTATGAACATGATGAAGAAGTCATCTTAATATCTCATTGCCTCAACAAGAACAAGAGAAGAAGCTTCATCTTTCAACTTACAAACATGGATTTCAAAAGAGACAACACTGTCAGGTTCTAGAATTTTCATATTTTTTAGAGTTTCTTTCATTTGGATTCTCAAAATATGAAAAAGTTGGCATTTTGCATTAACAATCCCAATAAATTTTTGATCTTTTTCCATCTTTGATAGTAATCCCAATAAAGTTATGTTTGTTTCGCATTTTGCTTCTTTATTACATTGCATTTTGTAGAATATATTGATATTGAAATGAAAAAAACAAATGGGTCCCAATTCTTTTCTGAAGTTTCTGTTATTAATAATAATACCCCACAAATCTGTTAATGGATGAAACAGATTCTATGGAGACGAGAAACAAACACTAGAAGTAACAGAGAAGCGTGTACCATTGTTCAAATCAACAACAACAACTACTACATTTATAAAACCAGAACTAGGCCTCCCAAAAAAGAAAAAAACCCGTGGTCTCAAGATCCCAAGATTCGGAAGATTCAAAGTGTTTCCAGAGAATTTCGAGATCGAAAGAGATAAGATTCTAGATCCTGGTGGTGACGCAGTACTACAATGGAACAGAGTCTTTCTCTTCTGGTGTCTTGTTGCTCTTTACGTCGATCCTTTGTTCTTTTTCTTATCTTCAGTTAAACGCACTGGAAGATCTTCTTGCATGACTACAGATTTGAAACTTGGAATCGTTATAACTTTCTTCAGAACATTAGCAGATATGTTCTATGTTTTACACATTGTGATCAAGTTTAGAACAGGTTATGTTTCTCGTACTTCTAGAGTGTTTGGTCGTGGTGAACTTGTTAAAGATCCCAAAATGATAGCTAGAAGATACTTAAGATCAGATTTCATCGTTGATCTTATCGCTTGTTTGCCTCTTCCTCAGGTAACTACCTAAATAATACTCAAAACCTTACACCTATTCTTGGACTTGTGAAGTTTTTAATTTTGGTGTCTCCTTTGTTACAGATTGTGAGTTGGTTTATCTTGCCATCGATAAGAAGCTCTCACTCAGATCATACTACAAATGCTCTTGTCCTTATCGTTCTTGTTCAATACATTCCTCGGCTTTATCTCATTTTCCCTCTAAGTGCTGAGATTATTAAAGCAACTGGAGTTGTTACAACCACTGCTTGGGCTGGTGCTGCTTACAATCTCCTTCAGTATATGCTCGCTAGCCATGTGAGTTTGACTAATGAGAGACTCATAAAAGCTAGAATCTACTACATTAAAGTCATAGGCTAGTTACTATTTTCAGCTAGGCACATTGTATTATATGTTATGTTATGTTCTTCTTAAGTTTTTTTTTTTGGTATTTTGTGTTGTTTGTGTAGATTCTTGGTTCAGCGTGGTATCTATTGTCTATAGAACGTCAAGCGACGTGTTGGAAATCAGAATGTCATAAAGAATTAGCACCTTTGCAATGTGTTACAGACTTCTTTGATTGTAGTAGTACATTGCACCATCCAGATCGAGATAGCTGGCAGAATGTAACCGTTGTCTTCAGCAATTGTGATCCTTCCAACGATATCCAATTCACATTCGGGATTTTCGCGGATGCTCTCACCAAAAACGTAGTCTCTTCGCCGTTCTTGGAGAAGTATTTGTATTGCTTATGGTTTGGACTTCAGAATCTAAGGTATATATATATATATTCATTTAGTCATTATTCTTATTGTTAAAGTTTTCTAACAAGAAGTTAAAGTTCTAACAATTAAAATTTCTTGTTAAAGTTCTTATGGACAGAATCTGAGCACAAGTACCTCAGTTCTTGAGACAATGTTTGCTATCCTTGTGGCGATCTTTGGTCTCGTTTTGTTTGCTCTTTTAATCGGAAACATGCAGGTATAGTGTGTTGTGTTCTTGAATTGAATCTAACTTTATTGTTTAATTGAATGTTAAATTTATTCAACTCGAAAATACATTTTTACAACGGTGTGCTCCACTTTTTGAGCTTTAAAGCCGTTTTCTAGAGTTTTGAATTTGTTTTGTTGATTTTGTTGTTGGTAAATGTATTAGACGTATTTGCAATCGATAACGGTGAGGCTAGAGGAGTGGAGACTGAAGAGAAGAGACACAGAAGAATGGATGAAACATAGGCAACTACCGCAAGATTTGAGAGAACGAGTGAAGCGTTTCGTGCAGTATAAATGGCTAGCAACTCGAGGTGTTGATGAAGAAACCATTCTTCATTCATTACCTGCTGATCTTCGTAGAGATATCCAACGCCATCTCTGTCTCGACCTTGTTCGTCGTGTAAGTCTATTCACCACCACTCAACTAAACAAAATTCGGTTTATTCGGTTCGGTTTTACGCGGTGTAACTCATAGTTCTTGCGATGCATGGTTTTTTTAGGTACCGTTATTTGCGCAAATGGATGATCAATTACTAGATGCGATATGTGAACGTTTAGTGTCATCTCTAAGCACACAAGGGAACTACATTGTACGTGAAGGTGATCCAGTAACCGAAATGCTCTTCATCATCCGTGGGAAACTCGATAGCTCGACGACTAATGGAGGTAGAACCGGTTTCTTCAACTCAATCACACTAAGACCAGGAGATTTCTGCGGAGAAGAGCTTCTAGCATGGGCATTGCTTCCTAAATCGACAGTAAACTTACCATCTTCGACACGAACCGTGCGAGCTTTAGAAGAAGTTGAAGCTTTTGCTTTACAAGCACAAGATCTCAAGTTTGTAGCTAACCAATTCAGACGTTTACATAGCAAGAAGCTACAACATACGTTTCGTTATTACTCTCATCATTGGAGAACTTGGGCTGCTTGTTTCGTACAAGTCGCTTGGAGACGGTATAAGAGAAGAATGTTGGCTAAGAGTCTTAGTTTGGCTGAGTCATTCTCTTCTTATGATGAAGAAGAAGAAGCTATGGCAGTTGCTGCTGCGACCGAGGAAATGAGTCAGACACCGAGCGCTGGAGCTCGCCATCATACTTCTCATGTGAAACCGCATTTTGCTGCTACGATACTTGCTTCGAGGTTTGCTAAGAACACGAGAAGGACACCTCTTAAGTTGAAGGATGTTGAGGTACCAATGCTGCCTAAACCACATGAACCGGATTTCTCAGTGGATGTTGATTGATTTTGATTTAACCGTTTTGATATATAACTTCTATGTGAATCTTAGAAAAACCAGTTTCTTAAAAAGTCCTGCTTGAAGTAATTTGTATAAACACAGAATAATACATCTGACTATTTTTTCATTTATTTAGAGTTTTTGTTAGTTAATCGGTGATAATATTGTTTGGTCCCATTAATTTTTACATGATTGTATTGATGACATTATTGAGAGTCAGAGATCTCTGGCTCTGAAAAATGCTTTATGTTTCTACCGACACTTTCTCTTCACGTTTTGTCAGAGACCTAGATAAGTTCAAGTCCAGACAAAACTATATTTTATTCTTTCTTGTTCTAGTTTTGTCAGATCAGAATCTGGTTTTCTTTAGTTATTAATTTACAGATCTAACTATGTAAATAATGTAAAAAACCAGAGGAAGAGCTTTAAAGACCAAAGTCTTTTTTTTAGTCAAAAATTAAGCAACAAGTTTCCTGACTTTTGTAGATATAAGTTATAAATATAGTTATAATTTATAAATGTTGCTTAAACTCTAACCTATCAAGGATTAATCACAATGAAGAGAAGAACCAACCAAATTAAAATTAATAAATGCCTACAAACTATAGCTCCAACAAAAGGAAATAGAAGAAGAAAACTCACAGAGTTTAACTCAATCTTGAATCATCATTCTCTGCAGCTTCTTATTCTTCTTCTTCAACTGATTTGCTCGCCAATGAGATCAAGACCCACAAGAAGAAAGGTGAGACCTTGGAACAAAAGGAAGTAGAAATGAACTCCTTGTGAGGCCAAGAGACTCCTAACTGCTGCAGTGAGCAAAAGAAAAGCAAGCGCAAGCTCTTTATGGAATATCTTATTAGTTTTCTTCTTCACGGAAACAGATTGTTTCTTCTGTTCTTCAACTTGGCTTATCTCCAAGAGCTCACTATCTGAAACTCCTCTTGTCATCTTCTTCTTGGTTTCTTTATCAGTAAGACACAAAAGATCAGACTCAGATGATCTTCCTGCTTTCTTAGTTACAATCCATTCGTAAGAGCTACCGAGTTGGAATAATCCAGATACCATGGCGTTGAACTTGGTGACTGACATTGTGTTCTCAAACAAGAGGTAAGGAACTATGAAAGGGAAAGACTTTGGAGCAGGAAGAATGTTGAGTAATGACATGAAGATCGGTACATAGCAGATAACCCAAACCGGAAGCTCGGCTTCTGGAACGAACATTGTGATTGGAAGGATCACACAGAACAATGTGAAAGAGTAGAAAGGAAGTATAAGTTTCCTTAGAAGGAAGAACAAAAGTATCAGATTTGCTTTCTTCCACAATGCAATCTACAGGAAGACAAAATTAAATCATTGAAATGATCAGATTACATTACAAAACCTATAGCTCTTAATATTATTACCTTAGAGGTCAAGATTGCTCGAAGACACAAGCGAAATAGTTGCATAGGTCCTGAATGCCAACGATGTTGCTGCTTCTTGTATGCTTCATATGACTCAGGAACTTCACAAAGAACCTAAAAGATTGTTTTCTACTTCAGTCAAACTTATAAGAAGTTGTGACAAGAACACGAGATATAATAGTTAGTACCTTGACATCATTAAGATATATGAATTTCCATCCATGAAGATGAGCACGAACAGCTATATCCATATCCTCAACAGTTGTCCTTTCAAGCCAACCTCCAGATTCTTCAAGGGCTTTAATTCTCCATACTCCAGCAGTTCCATTGAAACCAAAGAAATTCAAGAACACACCATTAACTTGCTGCTCAACCTCAAAATGAAAACACAGATTTATGTTTTGAAGACGAGTCAACAAGTTCTCGTCTTTGTTCACAAACGCCCACCTAGCTTGAACCAAACCTAACTCAGGCTGATCCTGAAATAACATTGGCATTTTACAAGTTAGAAGCTTTTACCAAAAATAGATTTACTAATTCACTTATCTACAAACCTTGAAATGTGGAACTGTAAGCTTAAGGAAATCTGAATTTGGTTGGAAATCCGCATCGAAAATTGCAACAAACTCGTAAGCTTCCACATAATCACAGCTCATTGCGGATTTGAGGTTACCAGCTTTGTAACCAGTTCTAACTAACCGATGCCTGTAAATTATATTGACACCTTTTTGGCTCCATTTAGTAACCTCATCTCTAATTAACTGCTGAATGCTTTCATCATCCGAATCGTCAAGAACTTGAATCAGCATTCTATCTTTTGGCCAGTCAAGTTGACACACAGCTGATATAGATTGCTCATACACCTAAACAAGAACAGACATTTATGTAACTTCAGTGATCTAACTTCAATAATGCTAAAGAAAACAAGTGAAAGATTGATACTTTTGTTCTCTCCATACCTCTCTTTCATTGCACATTGGTATCTGAACAAGAACCATTGGATACTCATAACCTGATCCTTCAACATCATCATTTCGAAAAGGCTCGTCATTGATTCTCGGTTTAATCTTCTTAAACTTGATCCATAAACAGCCTAAGCAAAGAACCAAACGATCTACAGACTGAACAAGGAAGAGGACAATACAAAACTTGGAGAGAGCTTTAATAGGAGGAGCAATATAATCAGCTCTAAAACTCAACCAACCAACATAGAGCAAATGAAACAAGCTCTGGATCTCAAGTTTGCTTGTTGGGATGTGTAAATTAGGGTTCTTGAAGTAATGCAATCCTCTGAAATAAGCAACTAGCTCAAACCCAAGAATCACCAATGAAGCAACTAAGAAGAGCTTAATTGCTGTGAAAAGCCATCTGTCTCTACCAAGTCTCTCAGAACCAAGTGGGTGAGTGAAACTGAGACGTCTCTTGACTGAACCAAGAAGAGACCAGAAGAGTGTAGCTAACCAAGTGAGACATCCAACAGCTTTGTGAGCTTTAAGAAGCAAAACCCAAGTCACTTGCTTAGCGTTCTTGCCTCTACTCTTCTCCATTGGTTGAAATGCATTATCTGGTTCCTCTACTTCAACAATTGAGTAATTAGGATTCTCCATTTTCACCACTACTGGTGTACCTCTCCTCTTCTCCTTCCCCCACAAATCTGAAAAATCAAACTTTGGAGCCATTTCTTTCGCTCAAGACCCAAATCTAGTTGAATCTCTTGACCCAAATCTCAAAGTTGAAGATTAAGCAAAACCCATCTCGGAAAACGAAAATGGAGTAGCTTTGAGTGAGTAAAGAAGAAGACTTTGTGAGAGATTTGAACAACCCAGATCCAAGAACTCGGATATCTAAAGACCCATTTTTGAAAAAAAGACAAAGAAGCAACAACAGCTCAAAGGGGTCATCATTAATAGCGACCTGCGAAAGAGTAAAGACAATGAGTGGTTTTAGCAAGAGAGAGATAAAAGATTGAAACTTGGCAATGGGAGAAAAAGAGAGAGAAAACAGAAGAAAAGTTATCTAAAGATCCCTTACACTTTCATGTGAATGTTTCCTCTTCAGCTACTTCAATGATGGCTTCAGCAAGCAAATGTTATCATCTCATTAATCCTCAAAGACAAGCATTTTTAAAAGAAAAGCTGAAAAAGAGAGAGAGAAATTCAAATTGTAGTGATGGGCTAGTAATCTAAAAAAAGGTTCAAGTTTTAAAAGGTACATTTAATTCAATAAGATTTGGTAATAGAGACAAATCTCGTTTTAGGTTTTTAATGATTAAGATAAGTCAAGTTGTTATGGTTGGAGATGAAACGTGTCCAATTGCTTTAGATCACTCACTGTTTACAAATTTCTCTAGTTGAAAAAACCAAACTTTTCATCATATGAGCAAAGGCCTCAAATCACATGGGTTGAAGGTGTGGAGATAAAACAAACAATTTGAAGAAAACAAAACAAAGAGAGGTATGGTTTTTTTATCCACCATTATAGTTCGAATCGGAAAAAAATGTTTTTTGAGATTCTTTTTTTTTTGTAACGTCTCTTATGTTTGTATCTACAAAAGTAGTTAAGAGTTGTTATTATCATTCAACATTTGTTCCATTCGTTCTTGATTAATTTTGCTTGCTATGTATGATTTGCCACGTTTATTTTGTTAGTACTTAGTACTTATTCAAAGATTTAATAGGTATCGGACAGGACTTGTGTTGCAAGATTATTTTAAATATCTTCAATCTAAGTATCATATCATTTACTTTATATATATAAAAAAGTATCATATTGAATTGAGGATATGTCCAAAACCATTAAATAAATATGGCCGCGTAAATCTTTTTTTTTTTTGTAACTCATAGAAAACAATTTAAAATAGTACTACTAAACATTACATTTTTCTACATGATAATGGTTTGATTCTTTAATCCACCATGATATGTCTTTTTTTTCTCACTCCACCATGATAGTTCGATTAGGAATTTTTTTTTGTTAAGACTTAAAGAGTTGATATCATCAATACCATTTTGAATTATCCATTCAACTTTTTTTTTGTTGCATGATTTCATGATTTGCCACATTTAATTTGTTAGTACTATTCAAAGCCTTAATAAATAACTAAATACCGGATTAAAGTTGATGTTGCAAGATTAAAAATATTTTGACAAAACATAAACACCTATATTAATAATAACCTCCTTGAAATCTCGACCATACAAACAATTTCCTTCTCCAACATTCGTTTCTTTTCTCCAACATTTGTTTCCAACTTTCATATTTCATTGTCACTTATTCTCCATGACATACTCGTCTCTCGTATTTTCTTCGTCACATTCTGAGACTATTCACAGAGGTAAATTATTTAATTTGTGTTATTGTCACGAACTGAGATTATATAATTTTTCATCTTACAGACAATTTGGGATATCTTTAATTTTTCAACAGAAATTCTTTGTTTATTAAAAACTTAAATAGAGAAATGGAGGGAGTTAAAACTATATTTATAATTGAAAAATATGTATAAGCGATTAGTCTGCGATGATGTTTCAATTCTATGTTACCCGAAATTCCTTCTTTTGCTTCTTCAAGATTGAGTTACTATCACGAGCTGAGATTATATAGGCAGATTATTTAGTCAATGCATAGAAAGATACAAAATAAGTGCATATTTGATTTTGAGGAGCATAACTTGAAAAATTAAAATAAATGATAATACAATTATTATTTTAAAAGAGAGTATTAGAGATTTTTTTCAACTTTGAGGAGCTCCATGGAATTTGCAATTTTGTTTCCAAATTTGATCCAATTTACTAGGATCTTACTAATTTAGAAACATAAAAAAAGGATAGAAATTGATCAACTACAAGCAATTATGTTTAATTAAAAAAAGAAAAAAAATTTGGATATAAAGGAACTCTAAATTTCTTTTGTCCATCTATATGTTATTTTGTAATGTCATTTTTTTCTAATCTACCCCTCCTATTAAATTAAAAATTTATATATAAAAAACCCAGCTAAACATGTAGAAACACATGTTTGAAAAAAAATTTTAAAACAAAGTTTTTGAGTTTAGGCCACTTTAAGTTATTTTTTATGGATTGAAAGTTATTCTAAAAAATTTGGAATCCGTCTTCTAATGGTCTAAAAGTTTTAGAATTCTAAATCTAAAAGTTGTTCATGTTCTAAAATATTTAAAAATCGTATTTTAAAAATTGGCTAAAAATGTTCATGTTCTAAAAAATTTAGAATTGAAGATTTAGAATATATATTCTAAATAATCTAATCCGGAATTGGGAGAAGTGTCATTTTATGGTCACAGAAGGGATAGTCCTTGAGCATAAGATTTATGAGAAATGTATAGAGGTGGATAGAGCAAAAGTAGAAGTGATGATGCAGCTGCAGCCACCAAAGACTGTCAAGGATATTAGGAGTTTCTTAGGCCATGCTGAGTTTTATAGAAGATTCATCAAGAACTTCTCCAAGTTTGCAAGACCTCTCACAAGGCTACTATGCAAGGAGACTGACTTCGTTTTTGATGCAGAGTGTCTGAAAACTTTCCACATGATAAATGAAGCATTGGTGTCAGCCCCAATAGTTCAAGCTCCAGACTGAAAGCATCCTAAATACGAATTCTAAAAAATGTAGATTACAAATTTTGAAAGTTGTTCATGTTCTAAACATTCTGATTTTTTAAAATTTGTATTCTAATTTTAAAATTTGTATTCTAAGTAATTAGAACTCATATACTAAAAAATTTAGAACTTATGAAAATATAGTAACTGAATCTAAAAATAAGAAAACTAAATCTTTTAAAATTTTAAATAATTTAATTTCGGATATATAATTATTATTTTTAATAAATTAGTTTCAGATATATATTTAGATGTTTAATAAATTAATATCAAATATATAACTAAATGTTTACCTAATTATTTTATTATTATTAAGTTGAAAATCATGGTCTTCTTTTTTTTCTTTTTTTCCATATCCAAAATATTTTTTGCCTTTTCTATAAAATCCTATAATTAAATGAAAGACTTTTTCTTTGGATATATTTGGATATATATTTTTTTCTTTTTTTTCTTTTTTTTTCCTCCAAGTCAGCTAAATGTTGCCATGTGGTGTATGCACGTTGTTCTTCTTCTATCGAAGTTGGCGTAGGGTTGGACAAAGTAGTAATCTGTTTCTCACATAGAAGTGCATGAGCTTCCCGCATCCGTTTTGGTAGGTCTCCAAGTTTCTCTTTTCCCAGACTCCGCAACACTGGTTTCATAGATTTTAACTTTTTGGAGAAACGGTGTAAGGCTGATGTAGATACGAACAGGGGGTAAGTCTGATCCCAATGACTTTCAACAGCACGCTTGAATTATGGTAATTTTGTAAGAACATTTACAAATTTGAATGGCTTTCTTCGTCTTATCATCTCAGCTTCTAACATGACCCGACCTCGAGCATGATCCGAACAACCTCCAGCTTCAAAAACACCATATGAATGGGGAAACTTTTGGCACCATTGATCATTTACCAATACTCAATCCAGTTTTTTGCATATCAACCCTTCCTCTCTCTTATTACACCAAGTAAATCTGGGACCTTGATATCCAAGGTCTATTAGGGAGCAATAGTTCACTACATCCTGAAAATCTCTCATTCCCTATGAGTGTACCAGAGAAGTATTGAAATTAGAATGCTCACTCCCATCTAAAATCTCATTAAAATCTCCACAAATCATCCAAGATTTATTTCGAAATAATGGTGAATCATTATGGCTTCTTATATCCTCCCAAAGACCTTTTCTTTCCTCCATAGAATTAGACGCATATACAAACGAACAGAAGAACTCTTCTTCCCGTCCCGCTAACAGAATTGAACAAGTTATCATTTGACTACTTTTGAATACCGGTGTGAGTCTTGCATCTGCACTCCAAACTACCCAAATGCGACCTAACCAATGTGATTCATAATTAGTCAATGACGACCAACCATTAAAAATGCATCAGAGATGAAGGACTATCGGCCAATATCGTGTTGTAACACACTATATAAAGTAATATCCAAACTCATTGCCAATAGACTCAAGAGTATTCTACCTAAATTTATTGCCGAAAATCAGTCTGCATTTGTTAAGGAACGCCTGCTTATGGAGAATGTGCTATTGGCATTGGAGATAGTCAAAGATTACCATAAAGACTCGATTTCCCCTCGCTGTGCAATGAAAATTGACATATCGAAAGCATTTGATTATGTGCAATGGTCATTTCTACTAAACACTCTGGAAGCTCTTGATTTTCCAGCAATATTTATTAAATGGATCCATCTCTGCATCACAACGGCTACATTCTCCGTACAGGTAAATGGGGAGTTGGCGGGGTTTTTTGGTAGCAAAAGAGGGTTGAGACAAGGCTGTGCTCTTTCTCCATATCTGTTCGTGATATGCATGAACGTTCTATCCCACATGATAGACAAGGCTGCGGCAAGTAGAAGTATTGGATATCATCCGAAGTGTAAAACTATTGGTTTAACACATCTATGTTTTGCTGATGACTTGATGGTATTTGTGGATGGTCAGAGAAGATCAATTCAGGGCATTTAAAATTTTTTTAAGGACTTTGCAGGCAGCTCGGGTCTTAAGATTAGTGTAGAAAAATCTACATTATATCTTGTGGGTGTATCTGAACTGCGAAGAGAAGAAATTGTTGCTCGATTCCCGTTTGCTACGGGTCAGTTACCTGTGCGATATTTGGGGCTCCCATTGTTGACAAAGAAAATGACTACATCTGATTATACTCCACTTCTCGAAAAGATAAGATCAAAAATTAGTTCATGGACAGTACGTTCACTCTCGTATGCGGGTCGATTGGCACTTATTAACTCGGTGATTACCAGCTTGGTGAATTTCTGGACTGCGGCTTTTAGACTACCAACTGGATGCATCAGAGAAATTGATAAGATGACAGCAGCTTTCTTATGGTCAGGTCCTGACTTAAATTCGAAAAAGGCTAAGATCGGGTGGGCAGAGGTCTGTACACTTAAGCAAGAGGGAGGTTTGGGCATAAAATCCTTTATTGAAGCAAATAAAGTCAGCTATTTGAAACTGATCTGGAGAATAATATCAAGACAGCCATCATTGTGGGTTAAATGGATTTGGAAAAATATAATACCAAAAGAAGGGTTTTGGTCGGTTAAAGCTACTTCAAATGCAGGGTCTTGGATGTGGAGAAAATTGTTGAAATACAGAGAGTTGGCAAAATCAATGCATAAAGTGAAGATAAAGTCTGGAAGCACTACATCATTCTGGTTTGATCATTGGTCTGAAATGGGGCGATTATATGACATTACTGGTTAGCGTGGAGTCATTGACACATGCATTTCTCTTGATGCTACGGTAGAAAAGGTTCTCCAATCCACTCGTCGTCGCAGACATCAAACCGAAACTCTAGACTCTATTGAAAATGAGATACAGAAACTAGCTCAACGTCATGATGTGGAAGGTAATGATGTCTCACTTTGGAGAAACTCTGATACAAGTTTCAAAGCCAAGTTCACGACAAAAGCTACTTGGAATATCATTAGACTGGCCAAACCAACAGTACACTGGTACAAGGGTGTGTGGTTTTCTCATGCAACACCTAAGTATTCATTCATAATGTGGTTGGGAATTCATAATCGGCTTTCCACAGGCGATTGCATGGGACAATGGAGCTCTGGTCAGAGTACTCAGTGTGTTCTTTGTGACAATACGGAAGAGACAAGGAACTACATATTCTTCTCATGTTGGTATTCCTCCAAAATATGGAAGAATTTAGTGGAGCAGTTACTCCAGGACAAATACTCAACTGATTGGGATGTTCTCACAACACTCATGTGTAGCTCTGATCTGCCAAAAGTTCACCTATTCTTGTTGCGGTATGTGTTCCAAGCAACGTTATACCATGTCTGGCACGAGAGAAATGCTCGCAGGCATGGCGTAACAGGCTCACTGACACACCGTCTCATCTAACTCATTGACAAAAATATCCGCAACCGTCTCAGCTCAATGCGCGACCTAGGAGAACATCAATACGAGGAAGGCTTACAAGTGTGGTTTGTCACACACTCTACCGCCTAACACAAGTTTTTTATTTATTTATTTTATTTATGAATTTCAACTTCAAATGATGCATTCATTGTAAAAACGATTTTTTGGGCTGAATATAATTTTACATTCATTCAAAAAAAAAAAGTTAAGAAACTTACTTTAAACCAAGCTACGATCTGATTCGGTATTCAAACAAATTACTTCTACTAGACAGCCTATAAATATATATATACCAAGAAAGAAAACAAATTGGAAAAGAAGAAAAAAATCACATTTAGTTCGATTTATGTAATTTCCAAACAAAAAACAATTGAATCAACCACAAAGTTGTCAATGTATTCCTCCATTAATCTTTCATGCTATAAAGAGTTTTGGGTTCAATGGTAAAAATCTAATTCAACAGACAAACATCAAAAGAATAACTTACTGGATCCACAAGTTTCTCTATCTCATAAATGACTAAGTACCAATCCAAGTTCACCAGTAAGAACAACCTAGACTTCTTCTAAATATAGAAATTCGAGGATAACCCAATTTCTATGTATCCTTCAGGCACCACAAGTCGCACCAGCAAATGTTAAAGTTAGAAGCTCCCTTGTTTGATTTTTAAAGAGCCATGAAAAATGTTTGTGGTATCATTGACATTGAGTATCAATCATCTCAGTGTCTGAATCTTCCTTCTCTGTAGCAGCTGATGGAGATGTAGTAGTAATGTCCGAACAAGAAGATTCAACCGTCACATTTTCAACCGTTGGATCTTCTTTCTCATTTGCTGCTTCTTCTTGATGATGATCTGTGCCAGAGTCATGTTCAATGTCAATAGAAGAGATTGACTCAGAATCTACCGTATCAACCCTTTCGGCAACTTCCTTTCCGTTTTCAGAGACAGTTACGGCTGAGGACAATGATGATGATGATGATTTTTTGTTGTATTCAGTGTCTTCTAAACGTGAGATGATGGCGTTACACAGTGAGGACACATCGGTGTCACTTGCTGCCACCTCGGAACTCTCAGCAGAGCCATTTTGGTTAGATTCTATTTTCTTCTCGTCTTGAACTTCACTGGTGCCATTAGCTTCCACCTCAGAACTCTCAACAGAGCCATTTTGACTAGATTCTGTGTTCAATGATTTCCTTTTCTTCTCATTTTGACCTTCTTCGGATCTAAGACTTGATGGTCTCGGCTGAACCCTGCACCAATATCGGATATCACAATCTGTTAAACCTATTTCTCTTCTTGTCAACAAACTAACCACAAAAAGAAAGTGATTGGGATCTACCTGCTGTAAAGGAGCATGTAAGCTCGTTGAGAAAGGACATCTTCTAGTTCAACGCTTTCCACCTTCATAGTAATTCTCACAATAAGGTTTATGCCAACATTCGTAATAGCCAAACAAAACAACAAGAGTTGATATAAGGTGATTCTTACCTCAGAATCGTCTATTCTATACCAGTTTCCACGGAAGTCCTTAACGTAGCAAATGTAATGGCCGAAAAATGAGGCATTCAACATATCTAAATGGACAATCACAGCGTAGAGTTTGTATACATCTGATCCTTGTCCTCCACTGCTCATGTAAGGTCCAAGATCAAACGTCTCAGGAAAACTAATTCTTTTGTTCAGTTTACCATAGCTCCCACCCTGCACATAATTTCAGATTTTATATTAGACAAAAGCCAAGAGACTAACTAAAAGCCAAAGGCAAGGGGGGAATGGAGCTAAAACCTTGAATCTTTTTAAGGCAATTGTAAGAATATTTGGAGCACATCGAATTGAGAGCCGCTTACATGCCTTCACATAGTCATTACATCTGAAAAAGGAGACAGAATATGAGAAACACATTCCATTCACAAGATGTCTCTCTATTTAGGAATGATTAAAGCTACAGAAGTAATAAAATTACCTATCACATTTGTATAAGTTATCTCCTTGAAGCCACTCTTTAGCTGTAAACTGATCAAGACATTCCTCCAATGATACCGCATCACCGTGGATCTCAACAGTTAAATCCATCATATTTTCGTATTGGTCAGAAACATTATTGCAAGCAGTACACTGCACCTGCAAAATATATAAATAAACGCAGCAAATGTCAGGAAACAGTGACGCAGACCAGACTTATGAAACCGTAATATTTCACCATTGTCTTAGGATATGTCACATTACTAGCTTCTTAACAGTAGACTGATAAGAAAGATTTAATCCAGTCCCTAGGCTAACCTGTTTCATACTTATCACCTAGTGACTCTACGGTTAAATTCTAAGACTAACATTGTATTAATCATCTGTTACAGGGATTAGGAAACATGACCTGTGACTGAAGAAGACCACCAAATATGTAGTGAATAAGTGTTGTTTCTTGGAGACGAGAAGGCACAACTTTCTCTCCACCAAATTCGTCGAGGCAAACAGATTGCATCCTGTCAATTGCAAACCTCATCAACTCATGAGCATCCTCCTGTCTCCCATACCCAAGGTTTCCACCAATGTTAGGCAACCGCGAAATAATGCTCGTTGGCGAAAAAGGAACCCGGCTCTGGTTTGCTCTTTCAAGATGATTTTCAAATGCACAGAAGAAACACCAATCATTGCGCCTACCTGTCAAACCAAAACATAGAAAGAAAAAAAGGTTAAAAGTGGTTCAATACAGAAAATCCAATTGAAGAGTTGTGAAGCAATTAAATAGAAACTTACATTCTCTCTTGTGGCCTCTCTCCAGAAGGTATACAACAAGAGGGCGTGTCCAGAAAAGGCATTGTAGAACCACATTAGCGAAACAACTGAAAGAAGATTGACAATAAAAAGTAAAAGAAAATCAGATTCAAATAGATGCATTAAAGCTAAAACTAGAAGCGAGATGAACAAAAACCTGTTTCCACAATTGATGAGACCACAAGGAGTCAAACTTGGTCTGTCACAGTTAAAAAACCGAACAAAAGTTTCATAAGGGAAAAGAACCTGCAGAAGAATACAAACATAATCAAGACTTGTACGACGCAAACTGTCAAAGAAAGTGTTCAACATCAGATGACTAAAAGAAGACCATTACATCTCCTGGCTTGAATCTAGCCTTGTTTTGGCTCAGCTGAGGAACCAATGCGGTCTTAGCACCAGACCTATTCCCAAACAGAGAAGAAGCTTTGAAATCAAGATCATTTCTTCCCACCGATGACGACTCAGTAACCCGAAACTCCTTGCATTTAAGCTGATGTCCTGAGTTCCAATCTGATTTTTGGCACTCCGTAGAGCTTGTATCAAAGAACAGAGGCAACAAAAGAAAAAAGAATTTAAGAAAACAGATTCACTAAATATCCTAAAGATCAAATCTTTCAAAAGCAAAATTGTTCCAATATCTATCTCCAGCTACATCTAAATCAAATCCACAATCCCTATTAAGGAGAAATCATTCCAGTCTGTGTTTTGACATTCCACAGAGCTAATAGCTAAGAACAGAGGCGAAAAGGAAACAAATTACAGAACAGATGCAACTAAAATCCTAAAAATCTAAACTTTCAAAGGCATAAATTGTTTCAATTTATATCTTCAGCTACATCTAGATCGAATCCAAAAACCCTAATAAGGAGAAATTATTCCAGAGCTAATAGTAAATAACAGAGGCAACAAGAAGGAAACAACTATAAGAAAACAGATACAACTAAAATTCTAAAAATCATTAGCAAAAAAAAAAAAAAAAAAAAATCCTAAAAATCCAAACTTTCAAAAGCAATAATCATTCTTTATCTATCTCCAGCTACTATACATCTAAATCAAATCCCAAAAAGCCCTAATAAGAAGAAATTGAGAATCTTTAACATACCAGTATCGAACAGATTTGCAACGAGAACACTTTTTGGTAGAAACCTTCCCACAAATAGCACATTTAGCCGTATCGGGAACCATCAAAACTCTGCGGTGATCTCTATCGAAACCACCGGAGCCACCGACCTCGAAGTACTTCGCCGCTGTTCTTTTGACAAAGTAGAGAAGACCGATTGAGAGGAAGACGAGCGTTAATATAAGCTGCGTGAAGAAATTCAGATCCAACGTTAATCCAACTTCATGCATCTAATTCGAAATCGAATCTCCTTGTCTTCTTGAACATCGATTTCTTTGGTCAGATTCGATTCGGAGATGGCAAGAGAATCTCCTCTGCTTTTTCTTAGCTCTGTGTTTTGTAGAGTTAAAAGAAGAATGAGAGAATGGGCCTATTAAGTTGTTTGTTTATATTTACAAGTCACATGAGGGGCCTTTAGCTCAATTTATTACCTTTTGATATTTATTTCCTCTGCCTTTTATTAGTTTCCATTTTTTAATAATTTTTTAAAAGTCAATTCACAGTTATTACAGGCCAACTACTATTTTATAGATTTTTTTCCATTTATAACATAGATTTTAATTGGTAACTAGAGACAGTTTTTCATTTGTCTTTTTCTAAATCCATGAATTTAACATATGTAAGAAAACAAATTCTGCATAGAAACCAAAAAAAAAATTAGAAAATAAAACTTTGTAAATATTGATATGAAGATGGAAACTTTGAGATTTTTTTTTACCTTAATACGCAGAATATGAGGAGAAACAACAAGAAAAAGACGGAAAGTTTTCAGAAATGCCAAAAATATGGAAGAAAAAAAGAGAGAAACTGTCAAAAGATATGGAATAAAGAATAGATAATGGTTTCTAGTTGACAAATAAATATAGACAATAAATTTTTCATAAGTGAAAAATGTTATGAAAAATCTATCAAAAAGGTAAAGCTTCTTAAATGTCATTTTCTCTCTTTTTACAGAGAAAGATTTAATTAAAATATGACTCTCACATCATTTACTATTTAAAACTTTTAATAAAAATTTATAGTGTTTTTAATTTTTAATTATTAAGGGTGCCTCACAATAACTAACTAACACATACTCTTTTGAAACTTCAACTGTTCAACATTTTATTTTATTTTCATATACTTATGTAAAAAGTGTGGGGCTCTTTGACTCATTTTCTTTTCTTAATTTGTCTTTCTTCATTTTTATATGTCCATTCAAAATAAATGTTCCGAGTCTAACTTATACTTCAACAAATTTATATATCTTAGATTTTTATTGTTACAATAATTATCCCTTTTAAGAAAAAAGTTTGGTGAACATATATGCCCATTCAAATATTAACATTTTATAACTTAAGGGAAATCTCTGATTGAATGAAAAGTTTATTTTGACATAAAAAAAAAATATAACTTAAGGGAAATATTTTTTACAAAACCAAAGCAAGTTTAACTCCACACATAGCAAGTTTGTAAGATGAGCATATTTAAAGATGAAGAATTTGTCATTGTGATTAATAATGTGAAATATGTGGATTAGCTTTTTTTTCAGATTATAGACTGTAATGTTATGTTTTGTAATGGAACCTTCATATCCTAATAGAAATGACATGAACACCAATCCCATTGATATGTTGTCATCGAGATAAATAATGTGTTCCTTGTCTGTGGCTTTTATGAGATGTTAAGCTTTCTTGAAATCAGAGTATTCTCAACTGTATACACTACAATAGTACAATTGGACCTTAAAGAGTTAAGCCGACCATTGTTAAATCTTTACGAAAAAGGAGTCAAACACTTAGTTTCACCATGTGTGGTTTATAGCTTCACCTTAGAGCGGAACTTAAGGACACAAACATACCTTGAGTCTTTTTCCCAAACCAGCTCCAACCTGATTGATTCGTTTGTCTTCACACAATTAGCTTTCAAGAAGTCTTTCCAGGATCCTCCCACTCTAATTCTTCTATCAATCTCAGGACGCAGAGTCACAGGCCACTTCACACCGTGTTTATCCAACATGGTCATTTTAGTTTCCTCGTTGATGCCATTCTTGTCCGTGAAGTGTAACGGAAGACGCTGCAACAAAAAAAGATTTAGACTTGAAGAAGACTGTAAAAAGCAAATGGGGTTTGAAATGATGAAACTAACCAATACATAACGGTTGATGTTGTAAGGTCTAATAGCTAATGTTACAAATCGGTCTTGAGATGATGAAGAAGAAGGTTTCCTCTCTTCTTGGCTACTCTCTCCATCGCTTTCTGGTTCTGTTGAAAGAGACTCTACTTCATTAGTTTCTTCTCCTTCTTCTTCTTCTGGCACATTGTGGTACAAGCGTAGAACTTGAGTTCTTCCTTTTCTTATCAGTTTGAGAGTGAAGAAAGTGCCAGCTTCAAGTCCATTGGCATTACAGAAACTTCTCCACCCTCGTCTGATATAAATAGTTTCACATGATCGTTTTTTTCTCAATTTTAAAGGCCATGATTTGCCCTTTTCATTCATCAAATAAATAAGTCCACTTCTTGTGTCCATCACAAATTTCGTTGGAAGATACTGCAAAATTCATTACAATATTGGTGTAATTTACAAGAGATTATTTAAGTTCAAATGAGGAGTAGAATAATACCAGTATATCATCACGTAGCGAGTAAGGAGCGACATGAGCCACAAAGCAAGAGGTCTCTAGTGAAGAAGAAGACTTTGTTTCTCTTTCTCTTCTTGGTTTCTTCTTCCTTTGAATCTTCCCTGAAAAGTAAAATAGTAAATCAACATCCATATTACATTTCTTGAGAAACAACAACACAAAACTCACCAATGTTGATCTCTTCTTCGCTTTCTGATTCTGTGGAGAGAGACACTACTTCATTAGCTTCTTCTTCTTCTGGCTCTTTAGTGGACAAGAAACGTAGAGCAAGAGTTCCTCTTCTTTGTATCAGTTTGAAAGTGACAATACCTCCAGCTTTAACTCCATTAGCACCACAGAAACTTCTCCACCCTCCATGGATATAAGTGACTGGATCCGAGTCCTTTCCTTTCAACTCTGATGTCCATGATCTACCTTTTTCATTCACCAGAACAATCTCTCCAGATCTTCTGTCTAGACCATTTTCCCTCACAAAACTCCTTGGAAGATTCTGAAAAGTCCATTACAATGCAAGTTGATTTTGGTATAAATACAGACCCTAGAATGAAGAGACTTTGGTTCAGTTAGGAATAGGTACCAGTCTGTCATATCGGAGGCTCCCAGGCGTGACATTAGCCACAAAACAAGAGAGGTCTAGTGATGAAGACTCTATTTCTCTTCTTGGATTCTCCTTCATTTGTATCTTCCCTGAAAAGGAAAGGAATAGTCAAACTGATTAGCTCTACAAGTGGCTCATAGGCATAGTTAGAGAGAGCCAGAAACACAACTCACCATTGTTGTTCTCTTCATCACATTCGGGTTCTGTGGAAAGAGACACAACTTCATTAGCTTCTTCTAGCTCTTTGGAGGAAAAAGAAGTGAGAACAAAAGTTTCTCCTCTTTGGCTAAGTCTGAAAGTGACACTATCTCCAGCGTTAAGTCCATTAACACCACAGAAACTTCTCCACCCGTTTCTGATGTAAGTACTTCCACATGATTGCTTTTGTCTCAAACTTAACGTCCAAGATCTTTTACCCTTTTCATTCATCAGTTCAATCTCTCCACATCCAATGTCTATACCATTTGCTCTCACAAAACGCTTTGGAAGATACTGAAAAATTCATTACAATACCCAAAACAAAAAACAAAATTCAGACACTAAGTATAAGAGTTTAAATTTGAGTTCATATTAAAGAGTATTTAATACCAGTAAGTCATATTGTAGACTGGCAAGTGAGACATTAGCCACAAAACAAGAAGGATCTAGTGAAGAACTTCCCTTCTTGGATTCTTCTTGAATCTTCTCTGAAAATATAATTAAAAATTCACTCTAATTACAGATCTTGAAATAGAACATATATAAGTTAACTCACCGGAGTTGCTTTCTTCGTCTAAACAAGATTCATATTGAATCTCACAAAAGCTAGGTGCGAAAGGTGTGACGTGGAAAGACATGTCTTCCTCTAGTCTGAAAATGATGATGTCACCGATTTGAAGATTATGTGAAAGAGCAAACTCTTTCCAACCATCAGTGAGTTTCCTGCCATCTATCTTAACTTCCCAGATTATATTGGACACATCTGATCTTAACTCTGCTGTCTTCTGCTCATATCTTCCTTCTATATTCTTCATGAAGGCTACAGGAATTGTCTGAAGCAACATGCAATTACCAAAAAATTTCTCAATTAGCTTCTCAAAGAGACAGAGACAGATAGAGAACAAGGGAGAAAGGGGAAGTACCAAGTGACTGTGGAAGCCGGGGAGAAGAGGCTGGAAGAAATGTTGATTCGCCATTCTCAAAATCCCTAAATCTCTAAGCTTCTAACACTGCAATTTCATGAAGAAAAGAGTTAAAAATCACGAGAACGTTTAACCAAGCTTTAAAGTGTATAGTAGTAACAGTACATTTTCTTGGAGCTATGCGACCTTTAAAGTTTTAAAACCATTGATAACTTTTTGTAGGTTTAAGTCAAATCGATGATATTTAATTTAATATGAATATTATTATATTGTAGGTCAAGTCAAATCGATGATCTTCACTGTCAGAAGAGATATTCTTCACTACCTAAGCTTAAAAACTTAAGTTCGGTTTATATGCCTAAGCTTTACAACTTTTCTTTTCCTAACAAACACTTTTGTATTTTAGTTTCCAGAGAACATAACTTAAGAACAGGAACTGTATCTTGTTCACAAATGAACTCCAAAGTAAAAGACTCTCCTAACATCACACCATTAGCCTCACAAAAACCTTCCCAACCATTTCCCAAAGCTACAAATCCATCTCTTGACAACATATACGCAGACCATTCCACTTTGTTTTCACCCAAAATAGTAATCTTCCCAACTTTGTTGATACCATTAGCTTTCATGAATTCACTTGGAAGAATCTGCAAAAACATTTGACATCTCATTACCAATTATAATTTCAATACTGAAAACTAAGCTCAACTCTAAAGCAAGAACTTACCAGTTTACAAGCTTTGACATCTTCAAGTGTGAGTGCTAATGTCACAAATCGGTTTTCGATCACTGAGGTTAAATCTCTACTTTCAGGTTCTGAGAAAATTGGCGCTTTCTCGTTAGCTTTTGAACTGCTAGTTTTTGTTCCGAACAAACTGAGCGTAAGAGTTTCGTCTTCCCATCCCAACTCCATCATAAAGGATTCACCTAACTTTAACTCGTTTGCTTCAGCAAATTCTTTCCATTCTTTTCCCAAACTCATTGTTCCTTTCATGTCCCATTGAAGCTGTGTCAGCCACTTTCTACCATTTGTATCTAACAAATATATCATTCCAGGCTTTTCCATGCTATTATCAGTCGCAAATTGCTTTGCAATAACCTGGAAAAAGATTTGAAAGGAGAGTAAGAATAATACCTTCTCGTTATGTGATAAAAGCCAACAAGTGTAAAAGAGATAAAAACTAATCCTCGGAAACACGAGTTTCTTGATATAATAAACTTACCAGTCTATTTCTATAGAAACTGGAAGGTGTAATTGTTAAAGTCAGAACTTGTTTTTGGCTATCTCTTCCTTTCAAATGATTCTTCTCTCTCTCCGTTGAGATGTTCTCTTTGATCTTGTCTATCTTGCTAGGATTTACGAAAATAGACTGTTTCTTGACATCTTTTGAAACTCTTCTTGCTCAATCTTGATATCTTTTGGAAACTCTTCTTGCTCTCTGTCACTAGCAGATTCTGCACCGCATAACCTAAGCACAGGAGTTGTGCCTTCCCATATCAACTTGAGTGTGAAGCTTGTCTTTAGGGAGTTTGCTTTAACAAAATCTTTCCAACCCTTTCCCAAACCCATTCTTCCTCTCTTGTCCAGCCAAAGATTTGTCAACCACTTTCTACCATTTTTATCCAATAGATATATCTCCCCAGGCTTGTTGATGCCATTATCCTTTACGAAGAGCGATGGAAGAGTCTGTAGATATTTGAACATAAGGCGTCAAAACAAAATAAGAGAAGAAAAATCAAGAGTTTTTTTAACATACTTACCAATCTATCAATTCTGACATAATCCAGTGGAAGTGTAAATGTTACGAATCGCTTAAGACATGGCGAAATGATGAATATGGTGAACATCTTGGTTTCAGACTATTCTTCTCTTTTTCTAACTCCATCAATGACTCCAATGCGTCTTCACTGCTCTTCCCTGCTATGTTCACTTCCTTGTTACTAAGTTCTGTGGGAATAGACTTTTTCTGATTTGTTTCTGAACATCCTTCTCTTGTTCCTCTATCAATGCTACGTTCTGCAGGGCACAAGCTGAGCACAGGATTTTCGTCTTCCCAAATCAACATGAGCCTGAAGGAATCGCCCGTATTCAACCCATTTTCTATAACAAAATCTTTCCAGCCGCTTCCTAAACCCATGGTTCCTGTGTGTTTGTCCAAAAGCAATTTCGTCTGGTGCTTTCTACCGTCTTTGCCCAATAGAGTAATCATCCCCGGCTTCTTGATGCCATTCTCCATCGTGAATATCTTTGAAAGACGCTGTCGAAAATTTCAATTGATAAGCAAAAACATTTGTCAAAACAACGCCTGAAACAAGAGTTGTTTGGTAAACTTACCAAGACATTGTTTCTGACACTGTTAGGAGTAATTTTCAACGTCACAAATTGTTTTTGGCTTGCTGGAAATGAATCTTTAGGGCATAAGATGAACACAGGACTTGCGTCTTCCCATATCAACTCCAACGTGAAGGAGTCGCCCGTCTTTAAGCCATTTTCTTTAACAAAATCTTTCCAGCCGTTCCCCAAATCCATGACTCCACGGCGTTTGTCCATTAGCAATTTCGTCTGCTGCTTTCTACCGTCTTTTCCCGACAGAGTAGTCATCCCAGGATTGATGTCATTTTCCCTTGTGAATTTCTTTGGAAGTCTCTGTGGAAGATTTCAGCGATAAACAAGCAAAATTGTCAAGATCATTAAAAAGTAGAATAAACTAAACCCTGAAACAAGAGTTGTTTGATAAACTTACCAGTTTATTTTGATAGACACTGTTAGGTGTAATTGTTAATGTCACAATGGAATTGAATCTCTTCCTTTTATATGGTTCTTCTCTCTCTCCATTGACATGTTCTCTTTGCTATCCTCAGCTTTGTTGATCTTGTCTCTGTTGTTAGGATCTATGAAAAGAGACGGTTTCTCCATAGCTTTTGAAAACCTTTCTTGCTCTCTGTCACTGGTAGATTCTTCACCGCACAAACTAAGTACCGGAGTTGTGTCTTCCCATATCAACTTGAGTGTGAAGCTTTTCTTTAAGACGTTTGCTTTCACAAACTCTTTCCAACCTTTTCCTAAAGCCATTGTTCCTTTCTTGTCCAGCATAAGATTTGCCAACCACTTTTTACCATTACTATTCGATAGATATATCTCCCCAGGCTTGTTGATTCCATTATCTTTTTTTTACATTTTAACAATCATACCAACTAATCTTGTCATTTATTGTAATTATAATATATATTTACCTCTAAAAATGTGCATAACATAAACTCTTAAGAAATCTATTTAAATTCTATCGTAAACTTTATATAAATGAATAGCGATGGAAGAGTCTGTAGATATTTGAACATAAGGCGTCAAAACTAAATAAAGGAAGAATAATCAAGAGTTGGTTTTTAGTAAACTTACCAATCTATCCATTCTGACATAATCCGGTGGAAGTGTAAATGTTACGAATCGCTTATAACATGGCGAATATGATGCAAATGGTGAACGTCTTGCTTTTGGACTATTCGTCTTTTTTTCCAACTCCATCAATGCGCTGTATTCTTCTTCACTGCTATCCTCTGCTATGTACTCTTCATCGCTGCAAACTTCTGTGGGAAGAGATTTTCTCTTGATACCTTCTGAACAGTCCATTAGCTTTCCATCATTGATCAAATCTGTAGGGCAGAAACTGAGCACCATAGTTTCTCCGTTTCTCACTAGTTTAAACATAAAGAAGCCTCCTTCTTTTTGTCCGTTTTCATCACAGAAGTTTCTCCAACCTTTCCTTATGTAAAAAGTATCAGATGATTCGTTAAACCTCAGATCTAATGACCATGATTTCGCTCCCCCATCTGTTAACACAATCCCACAGCATTTTCTTGTAAGACCATTTGAGGTTGTGAAATGTTGTGGAAGATACTGCAACAACCAGATTCACACAAGAGTCAGACTAATATATCACTTAGTGAGCTACTAAACTATTAGTATTAGGCTTTGGTAAATGCAAGAGTAAAGTAAATACCAGTGTATCTGTGCGTAGATCAGTAGCTGTGACAAGAGCCACAAAAGATGAGTTATCTGATGAAGAAGAAGAAGAAACTTCTTGTGCTTCTGAACTACTCTTCTTCACTTTCTTATTCTTGTGAACCTCTATATCAAAAAAACATCTCACATTACAAAAACCTCTGATACTTTCATTATAATAAAAAAAAAAAGAACACAAGAGAAGTATAAAAGCTACCTTTGTTATCTTCATCAACATCATCAACAACTCCATCTCCATGGTTTGATGAAATATCAACTTGTGTTCTTGAATGCAAACGCTTCTTCAACAAGCTTTTACCTAATTTATCATATTAAAACCCACTCAAATTGCTGAAATATTAATCTCCAACACACAGAAAAATCAGAAATTTTCAGAACAAGCCTATATAGTTTATACTTTATACCATCATTGTTATTGCATGGAGACGATATGTTATGAATCTCAAGAGTAATTTGGTCCTAAATTAGAAACATGCATAACCATATCTCCTTCATATCGAATAACAACAACATCACCAATTTGGAAATCATTAGCCACAGCAAACTCTTCCCAGCCGCTAGTGAGTCTACGATTAGACATATTCACTTTCCATTTTTTGTCCGATGAGTCTGATTTTAGCTCTGTGATGATTCTTCCTTTAATATACTTTAAGAAGAAGTCTTCAGGAATCGTCTGAGATGAAACAAATAAACAAAATGAAAATTTCTGAATTAAGCCATTGTTGAAGAGAAAAAGAGAGAGTTTTTTTGGTACCAAGTGTGTGTTGAAGCTAGGAACAAGTGTTTGGAAGAATTGTGGGTGAAGTCTTGATTTAGCCATTGTCTAAATCAATTCAAGAGAGCAAAATCAAAACCTAAGTAGCAAATGATGATTTCTGTTCTGAGCAGAGAAAAAAAAAAGAAGGGACTTTGGTGGCAGTGGCAAAAATTGGTAAATAAAAGGTTTGTTGTGTTTAAATAATCCTTTGAAGACGAATTAGAGCGGAATGTCTAAATCCAAATCAAAATAGACACGCTTGTAACTGTTCTGACAATGCTCCGATTGTGTCTCTGTCTCGCTCCGTCATCGTTTCCGATCAAAATGGTATAAAGCTTTGTTACTTGCCGATGTTCCGATTTCCCAATAGATATATTGGGCCTGAGGAAAGCGGGTGGGCTAAATTTGGGCCTGTAGATTTCTCAGTTGAAACTTGACACATATGAAACGCAGCAGTATGTCTATTTACGGCTATTGGTTTAAACTTTAAATTCATCGGTTTAGTTGTTTAGGGAATGATTCGTTGGGATATTGTACTTGTACGTAGGCCATTGTGAATTTAGTCCTGTGAAGCAGGTCAAACCTGCGACCCGTAGCGGATTCTATTAGTTTTCGATTTGCATCGATTTATGACCCGTAATTTTCTAAATAAAAATAACTGATTCGCATTCGCCTCGCTTAAATTTGCGGATACTCGCAGGTAACCTGCAATAATTTAAATAATAGTAAATAAATTATTTTTAATAATTTTAATGAAAATAATAATTTTTAATAATATTTTATTATTAAAAAAATAAATTCCTATTTTTAGAAAAAAAATCAAAAATTTGGATATATATATATAATTTTAATTGTAATTTTAAAATTTAATTTATTTTTAAATACAGGTATCCGCAAACCTATTTTACAAAATATGTCGACTAGCACCCGCCCCGCCAAAAAATGTTTCAACTCGCACCTGCACCCGCAATTTGCGAAAAAAAATGTTGACCCGCGTCCACCCCGCGACGGATCTAATAGGATGAGACCCGTGGATTATGATTCAAATAGACAAGGCTAATTGTGATGGTATTATAATTCGGATCCGGTTCTAAAATTTGGATATCCGGATACAGATTTTAGATCCGATATCTGGATTCATAAAATATAAAAGAATAATAACTTTTAAAAATACAGCAAAACCTCTATAAATTAATAATATTAGGATCCAAAATTTTTATTAATTTATAGAGAGTATTAATTTATCAATAAATTAATAATTATTGATTTATAGAAAGTTTCTCCGAATTTCTAAAAATGTTATATAGAAAATAGAAAAATAAAAACAATACTTCAATATGTTTTAATGCATATACACATCAAAAGATAATTATATATATATATATATATATTTAAAATTTTAATGTAAATTTGAAAAAAATAATATCATAGATTATCAATGTTTAAAGAAAAAGTAGAGATAAATTACAACAATTACAAATAAGCAACGTTATATTCATATTTCACTAGATTATCTTATATATATTTAATAAATTTATATGGTTACTATGTTATTAGTGTGACCATATATTTTAAATAAAGGTTTCAAAAAAATAATTATATTATAAAAATATTTTATTTATCACACTGGTCCAACTTGAGACATAAATAGTTTATTAATTTAGAAATTTTATTTATTTATCGAATATTAATTTATAAAAGTTATACTGTATTCTTTAAATTTGTTATTTAATTTAGACATACACAATATAATTAAATAGTTGTAAAAAATCAGTTTTTATATAAAATATAATTTTATGACTATCACCATATTTTATTTACTATATATACTTTTTGGCAATTCTCATAAATATTACAAATGAGGTTTTTGTTCCATAAATAGCATTATGTTCATTTAAAACAAAAATAACATTTTTAGGGCAATTCTCTTATATTTTTTGGTTAGGATTTAGGGTTTAAGATTCAGAGTTTACGGTTTTTAAAATCTAAATCATACCTCATATCTATTAAAAGCTATAGTTTAAATTATAAAATACTTAACCCAAACCAAAAAATTAAATTATTACCTTTTCTAAAAATATTATTTTTGTCGTAAACAAAAATTTGTGATAAATTTGGCACAAAAATTTATTTTGGTGCTGTTTTATTGAATTTCTCTGTACATTTTTTTTTTATGTTTATGGATCCATATCCAAATATATATGGATATTTTGATATTGGACCCAAATGCTGGATCTCAATCTGTCCCAGTCCTAAATCCTAATGGTAGGGGGTGTTCAATTCGATTCTGGTACATATTAAATTTAGTTTTATACTAAAACTATATAAATTTCCTTTAGGAAAATGGTCTTTTTGAAGTACATTTTGCTTTTAATTATACGAGACAACAATTTGGCAGGAATTGATATTTGAATAGTACGTAATTGCTTAGGCAGTGGTTGGTTGTTAATTGTTATTGATGATGAAGTTGTTGCAGTGAAAAACGTAAAGTCTTTTTATTCCCAAATAGCTTCACCCGGTGTCGAGCTAACGTCGTCGACTATATATATTTCCTTTCATGCCAAGTGTATTAGTTTTAGAATTAAATTTCTTGATAATGAAATTATTTTAAAAGATAAAATTTCAAACTTAAAGTCTTTTTATTTGTCGGAAGACTCTCTTGTACTTTTATTTTTATTTTATCAAACGGAAATTTCCTCGTCTGGAAACTAAAAGACTCTCTTGTATTACCAATTTCTGTTAACAGATAATGAATTACATTAATTGGTTTGGCCGGAATCACATGATTCTAGAAAGAGATTGCATGTGTTAGATTAGATATGCTAATTAATCACATCATAAATCGTTATGTACTCCTTCGTAACATCAAATCATTTTCTTTGAATAAAAAAGAAAAAGAAAATATTATTTCATTCTAAATTAAATTAAAATATGTAGATAAAATAGAATTAGGTCAAATATCTATGATAATGTTTGAGAAGAAAACAAATAAAAGTCATTTCCGTGAATGTTATGACTTAGAAGTTAGGAGTAATGGACAATAGCGACTTTTTTTAGAATCAATTGCTGTAATGTTATTCTTTGAGAAATTTATTCAGGCATGTAATTCATTAGCGACTTTTTTTAGAATCAATTGCTGCAATGTTATTAGTCTATATGCCTCTCAATTTTAATAAAATGTAAAAATTAGGGAAACTATAAGAACTAGCTATGGACGACCTTAAAATTAAGTGATGGTGTTTAATTAGATTTTTCACACAAATTTTAAACAATAGAAACTAAAGTTACAAGATTACCCCTAACATGCAGTATCAAAACAGGTGTAGGGTTGCATCTATAAGCCGTAGGTTATAATGGCTTTGTCTGACACAAAATATGTATTAGATACGCTAAAGACACAACAAGAATTACCGAAAACAAAATGTTTCTATAATTTTTTTGTTACCAAGAAATTAAATTTTTTGAAAATCAAAGGGTTCAAACGACGCGACTGTTTATGTCTCTATATCGTCCCCAACTATTTTAGTTTGACACAAAAGCTACCTTTATTTCACTATACCATCTCGGCTCACCGAAGAAAACGAAGTTTGTTTAGACGGCTCTGAATTCATCAAACCCACGCCCACATCGGCGCATGCACTTGCGAATTAAGAGAAGGTAATTACTTTCTGGTCATCGATTTATTTTCAGCTGTAGAACATAGGAAGTGTTAAAAATGCAGTCGATTCGTCATAGGTACCAAACAGAAAGCTACATATAGCACCCCCTTTAGACTTGATAAATCGATGCCAAGACGGCGTCGATTTGGTTGCCCAAAGAGATTGAGTAACTCGGGGTGCACGGACCAACACTGTTTTAGATGTTTGTGGGGTTCCCGCTGCTGTATGATAATACCAGATAACTTGCATACATGATGGTAACCACTTTATTAGAGGGTTGGATATAGCGATAAATTATCTTTTATCTAGTAATTAGTTTTGTATCAGCGCTTTATGTTATTTTTGTGAGTTGTTACCAACATGTACCTTGCAATTCCACTTTATACATTATACCTCTTATTATTCCACTCTGCAATTTCTACAGATGAGAGACCAGAGACCTCCGATGACCGAGCAGAGACTTTCGACACGCCTCATCGCCGTGTTGTTGCAAAGACATTTTGCATCATTTGTATTGTTGCAGTTATGATGGTACCCCTATTTGTGTTATGTGTCTACGATGTATAGGTACCCAGCTAAAAGGTGTAAGAAATAATGTGTGTCAGAACAACATCGTGAATTCTTATTGACACTGTAGGTAAACATGTTATCTACATATTGGATGAGCGGTAAGATGTTTAGTACCGACAGTTTGTAATTTAAAAATAAAATTGAAAAGGAATGTGCAAACGATCGCGACGGTTAATATCATTATAGTTGCCCGATTTTTTTTCCCGCTGACACAGAATTTGACTTCCTTCTTTCTTCACTATCTCCTCCAAAAAAACTGAAATCGTCTCTATTGTGCTGACTAGAACTGCCACAATCGCAAGGTCGAGAACCTTATAAACCACTATGGTAAGCTTCAGACCATTGTTCTTTGTACTTCAGGTGTTCGTTGAACGAATTTCATGTGAAGTTAGGCCCGCATTGCAATGCTAACAGAAGAAAATAGGATGGACTCGGGGTTATTGGCGTTGAGGAGGGGTAGACGCCTTGCATAGGCTAGGGGACGTTTGTCGCGGGGGCTGCATGGTATGAGATCAAAGGACTGCTATAGTATCAATAAGTTGTTATGGAATCTGCAAAAATAGATTTAGTTGACAAGTTTAACTATTCCTGGTAATGTTGTTACCCTAACCAACGCTAGGTTTGATTTGAGGGCGGACCCCTTTTTGATTTTAGATTTTGTGATGACACTTTTTCCGATAACCTAGATAAGTATATTTGTTCCCGGTAACAGCGTTTACCCTATATAACAATATGTTTGATTAGAAACAGCAAACCCTCTTTGAGTTTTGATTTTGTTCTGAATTTTTTCCAGTAACTGGATTACCCTAACTAAATAAATGGTTATCGTGTCCGGTATTTAAGGTAAGCGGTCCCGGTAATCGTGTTACCCTTATTAACACTAGGGTCAATTCGAGGGAGAGACCCCTTTGATTTTCGATGTTGTGGTCACACTTTTTCCGGTCATAGTAGATATGTTTAATTATTCAGCTAATTGCGTTACCCGATCTAACACTATGTTTCATTTGAAACAGCTCACCCTCTTAGATGTTAGTTGACGTTCTGGAACTTTTTTCGGTAATCATGTTACCCTAGCCAAACACCTTATTAAGGAGTTAATACAAGTGTTGTATGATAAATCGGAATTTAGCGAGTATCAAACATGTACCTTCCCATTAAGCATGATTTCCCCCAGTATTCTGAATGTGTGCTAACTTGTCAGATATTTTTCAATTTATGGTGAAACATGTAGTATCCGCTAATATTTTCTTAACCGGTAACACATATATTATTCGTAACTTGTTTTGTACCAATTAAATCTCTCGTTATCTTCACTAAATGTACTATATCCAACACCACTTTCAATAGTTACACAATCTCTCCTCACACGTCCAACGCATTAAGTGCTTATGACCTAAACTATATGTAGTTTATATCTCATTATCTAGCTTATAATAGGGATATTATGGGCATTTTGGATTTTCCATTGTTCGAGATTTAATTTCTGATTGCTTTATGCATTTCACCTAATTACTTGGTCGTCTATGGTTATATATTTCGTTCATCCTAAAAATTATCCTTTACTTTTTTTTATAAAAGTACAACTAGGTATACCTACTCGGACAATTGGGTCTGGATTATGCATACTCGAACAATCTACTCGAACGACTGGTACCCAGTTGTATCAAGTTATTCCCAGTTATTTTATATCCAGTTAAACCAATTGTACTACAAATATAAGATTTGAATCTTGGTCGCACGTAGTGGATTCAAATTTGAAGCGCGCATAGCGGATTTGAATCCGGGACGCGCATAACGCACGCTTTGCCACTGAGCCACCATGTTTTGTTTGGTATCACTTACAATTAAAACTATATAACCGAATTTGAGAGATCATTAAGGGTAATTCGTCTTTTATACACAAATAACATTAGTGAATAAATTTTCTCAAGAAGTGGCATATGAGAAATGAACTTGTTTTTTTTAACTTGTATATTATAAAAAAAGATATAATATTTTCAAAATGCAAATTTGTTATCTTTTATGAAAATATCAAATCAAACTCTTATAACTTATACTTTAATTCAACTAAAGAATGTTTCAATTATAAAAACTATATTTATTAAACACAAACAAATGCTCCAGATTAACCTCTTTATAAAAAGTTGTTTTTAATTAGTTTGTTAGAATTGGAATTCATATTCTTTTTTTCTGTTATAATAATATACTCCATTCTTTCTTTAATAATCTATATTTTGGAGAAAAATAAATTGTTTCACAAATCACAAAGATACATGTTTTATATATTCTATGTAAAATTTATATAACATCTTCTACTTTTACCCCTAATAATTAGAATTAATACAACAAAGGTACATCAAGAATTGCAAAAGAATTCTTAATATGTATACATGTATAACGTTGTTAAACAAACATATGCCATGTTCGTTTCTTCATCCGGATGCAATATCTGGATGCAAATGTTGGATGTTGTTTGTTTGATCAATTTAAATTTTGTATCTGGATGTAATATCTGGATGTAATATCTGGATGTAAATCTTAAAAATCTGGATATTTGAGATGCTCAAAAAAATAGAATCTGGATGTTGCATCTGCATCTCTTTTGAAAAAGACTAAAATAACCTTTAAACCCCTAAGAAATATCAAACATTTCACGATTCTTTCTCCTTCGCCTCCGCTCTATTCTCAGAAATCAGAACACGATTATTTATCACTTTGAAAACGAATCTCTCATAAACGTCTCTCTCTCCGTTCGAGGTCTCTCCGGTCGTCGTCGACTTCGATTCAAGTTTGGGTAAGCTCACATACATCTCCTTTGTAGTTGAATCCCTTTTTACTTGTTCTTCAAATGGTTAATTTATTATAGGTGAGTTGATTTTGTTCGACTGAACTTGTATTTCAGTCTCTATAGCTTGAAATACATAGATATTTGAGTTTTTTTGTTCCATTGAGCTTGTATGAGCTAAGGAGAAAAGGGTATAGATATGTTAGATTGATGCAATTCTAAGGAGAAAAGGGTTGATCTGTGTACTTATATTAAGGCCAATTCTGGTCCTTCACTCACTATCTTTGTATCAGTTTTCTCTGTGTAAACAAATCGTTGTATCAGCAGAACTATTTTCAAAAACCCTTTTCCTGGTTTCGTTTATTTGTGAGAAATGAAATTTATGAAACTTTGCTCCAAACCGTGCTTATAAAACCCTTTTGGTTACTTGTTAAGATTCTTGTTTTGTTTTTTTTCCAGAAATTCAGCATCAAGCAAAAGGAAGAAAATGGCATCATCAAGCAATGAAGTGAGTATTCATTTCTTCCTATTAAACTGATATTATATTCTAGTTAAAATCTTAGTTAGTTGTATTTTGGAAATTTTGTATGGAGTAATAGCCAATCTATCTATGGAGTGATGAAGAAACCCGTTTGTATCTGCAACTTAGAATTAAAGAGAGAGATAAGGGAAATTCTAAAAAATCAGGGATCAACGATTCAGGGAAGCAAAACATTTTATCAAAGTTCTATGAAGTATTTGGACAAAGACACACTTGGGTAAAATTCAGAAACAAATACAACACTTGTAAAAAGCAGTACAATTCTATCAAAAGATTAACACATAGGACTGGCCTTGGTTATGACTCAAATGGATTCATAGAGATGAGTGATGATTGGTGGGAAGAGAGATTTAAGGTACTCATCTTCTCTGGGATATAGTATGAATGTATCTTTTCCTTTTGTTGATCAATGTTAAAATTTTAATTGATTTATCCCTTACATTAGTATCTAGAAAACTGGATATAGTATGAATGTATCTCTTCCTTTTGTTGATCCACGTAGGTTTCTGTGCTTTCTCCTTGTCTTATGTCTTTCTCCTTGTCCATCTGTTCTTGAACTTGTGAATCTGTACCTCTTCTGGCTTTTTGTTTGCATCAATTCTTGATCTAATATAAACATATTTTATTGTCAGGAATGGCCTGGAGCTAGAAAGTTAAAAGACAAACCATTGGCAAACATGGACTTACTGGAAATTCTCTATGGTTCTGTTCATATAAGTGGAGCTGAAGGTTGGAGTGCTTAGCATGGGGAAGAAAATTTAGACTCCATGATTCCTGAAGAGCTTGTAAATGAGTCTGATGCTGCATCAGAGTCAAGACAACCAGAGTCGAGACCATCAGAGTCGAGACCTCTACCCACTCAAGCAACCGATGCCCCATCATCATCCAATATACCAAGGATTAATAAAAAAATACGGGCATCACATGATGTTGCTGATGCAATTAGGGACAGTAGTGAGTCAAGAGATGCAATTCTTTCTCAGAAAAACCAACTACTGGAACAACACCCTGAGTATAGCTGTAGTCAGATACGTGCTATGAGGGTTTTGCATTCACTATCTAGTGTAAGGATGTGGTCTTCCTTGTATAAAGTGGCCATTCTGCATCTTCAGACAAATTCCACCAATCGCCAAACGTTCTTAGGTTATGAAGATGATGAGAACAAGATTTTATACTTGGAGTTTGCAACTGGTGAAAGCAGAGATGAACGTTAGTTATTAGGATTTGTTTCCAGAGTTTGCAACTGGTGAAAGCAGAGTTATTAGTTATTAGGATTTGTTTCCAGAGTTTGCAACTGGTGCAGAGATGATAGTTATTAGGATATGTTAATGCTCTTTTAAACATTAGTTTTTGCTTGTTATGGATCTTGTTAATGCTCTTTTGAACCTTAGTTTGTTTTTGTTATGAACAGATCATCTTTTGAACCTTAAAATTTAATGGAATTTTGAACTTAAATTTATGCTTGTCATGAATGTTAATGAAATTTTGAACCTAAGTTTGTGTTTGTTACCCATGTTTTGAACCTTAGTTTGTGTTTGTTAATTGCAGGCCACCTTCAGATTTTTCTTGGAGGATGATGACACATATATAATTCTTGAGGATGAAAGAAATATGCATATTGCTATTGAAGAACTTTATGGAGTCACAGATGTTAATGTGGATAGACAGATTCGTAGGATAGATCGAGGTGTAGGATGGAGACGAGTGCAACGGTTTATGATGGAATCACAGAGAGAGTGTTTTGATATTTTACGTATGAATCAAGGTACATTTAAGAGATTATGCGAAACGATATCAGAGCAATACAAACTTAAGGAATCTTCTCATGTTTATCTTGAAGAAAGTGTGGCAATGTTTGTTGAGATGGTTGCACAAGATATCACTATGAGGGCCTTAGCCGAGAGATATCAACATTCTCTTGATACAGTGAAAAGAAAGCTAGATGAAGTGTTGAGTGTCTTCCTAAAACTTGCAGCAGATATCGTGAAACCAGCAAGAGGTGAATTTACAAGAGCTAGTCCCCCTTTGATAAATGATAAGCGGTATTCACCATTTTTTAAGGATTGTATTGGTGCACTTGATGGCACTCATGTCCCGGTTCGTCCTCCATCTCATAACGTCGAACCATTTATGGGTCGAAAAGGAGAAGCAACAATGAATGTCCTTGCTATATGCAATTTTGAAATGAAATTCATATATGCATATGTTGGAGTACCCGGTAGAGCTCATGACTCCAAAGTGTTGACTCATTGTGCTACAAATGAACCATTTTTCCCGCATCCTCCAGCCGGAAAGTATTACCTTGTTGATTCAGGATACTCTACTAGGGTTGGTTATTTAGGTCCTCATCGCAAAGTTAGATACCATATTGATCAGTTTAATAGGGGAGGACCTCCATCAAACACTAGAGAGTTTTTCAACCGTAGACATGCGGGTTTGAGGTCATATATTGAGCGTACCTTTGGAGTGTGGAAGGCAATGTGGAGGATTTTAGACCGTAAGCATCCCAAGTATGAGTTGAAGAAATGGATGAAAATTGTGACGCCGACTATGGCACTCCACAATTTTATAAAAAAATCACCTTATGAGGATCGTGATTTTGTGCATTGGGAGAGAATGGAAGAGTATGAGCATCATGGTGATCAAGTGACAGAAAATGAACAAGTTATATTTTCATATGTGCCCGTTGGTGATGGAGTGATGGAAGCTCTTCGTGATCAAATCACAATCGAAATTGCAGCAGGACGTAGACTCCCATATTAGTATCCTCTATGATTTTTTGTTCATATAAATGTTGTTTGGAGTAATAGCTCGTATTGATTATTTTTGTGTACTTTATATATTTTTAATGGTAGTAGGTTATGTTGTGATTGAATTGTATGAACACCTAATTTCGGTTATTTTATATATAAATATATTAGGTAATGTATTTAGTTAAGTTATTTTAGTAAAGTTAAAATAAAACTATTATAAAATTAATTAATTAATATCTTTTAATGAATAAATTTTTTTTATTAAAAGATATTAATAAAATTATTTTTAAAACGATAAAAAGTTATTTTTATAAAACGATATTAATTATAACAAGTTATTCAATAAAAAATAATTTCATAATTATTAGCATAAAATATATTATAATTTAAATCAATTAATATTATTTATTAGCATAAAAACATATCTTTTTTGGTCATTTTCAATCAGCTGCATCTAGATGTTACTACAAACTCAAAAACGAACAAACTTACATCCAGATACAACATCTAGTTACAAAAACTAGATTCATAAACGAACAACATCTAAATGTTGCATCCAGACATTGAATTTAGATGTTGCATCCAAATATTGCATCTGGATGAAGAAACGAACAGGGCCATAGTATCTAGCAAACACATGGATTTCTGATCATTCAATAACTATTGAAACCACAACCATCTGTTTCTGAAAACTCCAGCATCCTACCCACACCTTCTATAAATACATATATTATATTGTAAGGACTGAACATTCTAAACAAACAAACACTTCACTTCTCTTTTGTTCTTCATTTAGGTTTTTGTGATTTAACTATGGAACCAAATTGTGTTCAGTTTCTTGAGAACAAGACAATTCTCGGCACCGGTGCTTCCGGTTTCCTTGCTAAAGGTTACTCTTTTTTCTTTTTTTTTTCAACGCTAAAGGTAACTCTTTGTTCAATATTCTTCAAAGTTTCTTTCTATATACCAAGTAAATTTGAGCGTCTACTTTTTAGTTCACTCATTATCTAATCCTTATTTTATTTTTCGTTAAAGATTAGTTTGTCAGTATTGTTCACGAATCGTTTTAATATCTAAACATAGTTCTCCTGGAGCGAATTCTGAGATTGCAACCAAACCTAAAGAGGCTTTACATCCTTGTAAGAGCATCCGATAAGAAGTCTGCAGAACAACTGTTACGCACTGAGGTCTTATGCTACTAATATGTATGACTAAAATTTGTTGTTAATTAGCCAATTCATATGAATTTGAATGTTGTGATTTTTATAACTTTGTAACAGATTTTCGAGAAAGATTTGTTTAAGGTATTAAGAAAAAATGTTGGTGATAAAAGTCTAAATGTCTTAATCTCGGAAAAAGTTGTTCCAGTTCCAGGCGATGTATCGCTAATCAATATAGGAGTGAATGACTCTAATCTCTTACAAGATATGATGCAAGAGATCGACTTTGTTTTCCATTCTGCTGGCACCACACGATTCGATGAAAGGTACGTAGTCTCGTCATCCCCGTTTTAATTTATAAGTTTTAAGCTTAGAGATTGAAAAGAACACATATTGTATAAGGTTTTATTTTCTGGTCTTTTTACGTAAACATCAATGGAAATCTAATTTAAAATAAGTTAACTACATGTAATGATAAAACAAAGTAAAAGTGGACGTATCTCAACATCTAAAACTTTAATTTTACATAGAAATATGAAAAAAGTAAACAAAAGTAAACAGAAAACAAAAAAAACATCTTATCAAATATTGAATACCCGCTTATTAAAAGAAGAAAAATCCACTATCTATTGTTTATGAAGAGAGAGAAATGTCCGTAATACTAGTACTAGTACTTCTCATTAAAAACAATCGACAAACAGAACTAAAACAGATGCTATAAGTTTTGTAATCACAAGCTAGATCTCTTCAACTTTGGCTCTCTTCAACAAACTCTTGAGTTTTCATCATTTATGTGTTCCATTCTAGTTCACTCAAAATAATGATGCACTTGATGTAAAAAACGATTATTTTAGGTTTGAATATAATTTATATTCATTTAAAAAAAAAAAACAAGAACATCCACTTATTTTATATTAAAAAAATATACTTCATCTATTTTTAATTTGTTATACACGACCATATTAATTAGCTTTTGGTTTGCTTGTATATGAAAAAGGTACGATGTTGCACTTGGGATCAACACATTTGGAGCAATCAATGTCCTTAACTTTGTTAACAAGTGTGTGAACCACAATTGCTTCTCCATGTGTCAACTGGTACTCATTTAAACATTCAATAACCAAATTGGATTTATCGATATATAATATATTTATTTACTTATACCAACAATAGTTGAAATTACATTTTTGTTTAATTATATAAATATTTGTTTTTTTCTCTAGCTTATGTTTGTGGGGAAAGATCAGGACTCATAGAAGAGAAACCTTTTGCTATGGGAGAGACCCTTAACGGTAAAAAGAAAGTAGACATCCATACTGAGACTAGTAGAACAGAAACTGAAACAACTCACAGAACAAGGTTGTTCAGAAGAAGAAACTCAACAAGCCATGAGAGATCTCGGATTGAAAAGGTTTACGAACAATTACAAATTTACTATGAATTAACTTGAGGCGAATCGGTCACATATATATATAATGTTAATTAGGGCAAAGCTTATGGATGGCCAAACACATATGTATTCACCAAAACAATGGGAGAAATGCTTCTTGGACACTATAGAGAATCTATGCCTATTGTAATCATACGTCCAACAATAATTACAAGCACTATTTCGGATCCATTTCCCGGTTGGATTGAAGGTTTTAAGTAAGCTATCAACCAAATTTATTTTGACCTAATTATTTACCATTTGCCAATTTGTGTCTGATTTATTTCTGACTCAACTGATTTTGTGGTTATTTCTATATGTGAAGAACCGTAGACAGTATACTGATATCATACGGAAAGGGGATGCTAAAGTGTTTTCTCGTTGATCAGAAGGCTGTATGTGATATTGTAAATTCAATATACAAATTGCCAATTTTAGAAAGTGTAAATTTTAGATCCTATTTTACTAGCTTGATGCTAATACGAAAATGTATCCTATAACAAGATACCGGTAGATTTGGTGGTAAACGCAATGATCACGAGCGCAGCTGAACATTCCAGCGATTTCGGAAGTCATACCGTTTACCATGTCGGCTCATCTTACCGGAATCCAGTGATGTATAACCAAATCTATAAAACTATGATTCGTTATTTTGTGGAAAGCCCTCTGCTCGGTCGAAATTGTAAGCCTATTATAGTTCCAAACGTTACAACATTATCCACCATGGCTAAGTTCCGTGTCTACACGAGCCTTCATTATAAATTACCTATACAGGTAAATTAAGTTGCATAAATTGCACGTAACACAATTTTTCTCTAAGGAGTATTATTCTATAATTTAAAATGCATCCTCTCATATTGGTTGTTTTTTTTTTTTTAATAGATATTGGGATTACTTAGTGTAATTTGCCCATCGCAATTCGGAGATAAGTATGAACATCACAACCGTATATTCAAAAAGGCCATGAGATTGGTGAAACTTTACAAGCCTTATGTACCCTTCAAGGGCATGTATGTCTAACTCTTACATTCCCTCTAATTGTTTTATCTTTTAACACTTATTTTTGTCCATTGTTAGGGGTATCAATTCGACATTTGCTTTTAATCAAATTGAATATTTATTTTAGAATAAGTTAAAAAAAAAAAAAAATCTTACTTCCAGTAGGAATATCTACAATCTTTTATTTTGTATTAAAATAAACTATACAATGTATCATAAATATCATTTTTTTAATCCGTAGAAAATACTGTTATTCCTATTGACTTACATTATTTCACTTGTATTTTGTGGTACATATTTTGTTCCTTCTGTTTTAAATACTTATAAGTATTCATTACTCATTAGACTGTATATTATTTGCGATAAATGTTCTGATAACTTCAATCAGAAAATTTAATACTTTAAAATAATTATTTTTGAAATCCAAAATATTATTTTTATGTGGAGATAAAAATATGCCATTATGTGTATGCAAATACTTTAGTTTTAATAAAGTATTTTTTGTTCTTAATTTAATTTCTTCGTATGACTTTTTTGGTCATGCATTATTTGACATTTTAAAGTTGTAACTAAATTTTGAAAATTTATTTTGTTAAACACAGATTCGATGATAGTAACCTGGAAACAATACGAATTAAGAATGAAGCCAAAGAGATAGACAAAATGTTCGGCTCCAACCCCAAATGCATTGATTGGGAAGATTATTTAATGAATACACATATTCATGGTCTCATTAGGCACGTTGTCAAGACATAAACTATTAAGTATTACAGAAGTCAGGTCAAAAGATATTATTGTATTGTACGTATGGTTGAAGCCTACTAGGTTATATTATATATCATATATATAATAGTTCAAGAAAACTCTCTAAATAATATATCAATTTTCTCAGAAAATGACACATTATCTCCTTTTTATTAATATATTTATTTTTTTATATGTACAAATTATATAAAAAATTAATTTCACTTTTAAAACAAAAAATAGCAACAAAAAATATTAATATATGTCCAAATACTAATTTATACATAAACTATTATATTTAAGTTTCACTATTAAAAACATAATCTCTTATATATAAAAAACTTTTGGGGCTTATGGAGATGTCTACCTCAACAAAAAATCTCCACCCAAAACATATCTCATCTTGCCACATCCTGTATTATCTCTAATAGGCTCCATTTTCTCTGTGTTATACTTTCCAAGGGATCCGAATGGTAAGAACCCAAATCCTGTATTATCTCTAATAGGCTCCATTTTCTCTGTGTTATAAACTAATAAACCTTATATATGGATGAACAAGTTCGCTTGGTGATAAAGAACTTGTCATCTTTGCAATGTGAAAAGCTTTATTCTGCACCAGCCCAGATCGGTGACTGCAAATGGTAAAAAGCTAATTGAATTTTTACATGTTTTTCTCGATTTAGATATCGGATTAATAATCCAAGGTTTTGGTGACTCAATTCTTCTTGCATATTTAAAAAAAAACTATTGGATTACTACTATTGAATTCAAGTTATATTGACGACAATGTTAGCCTCTACAAACTGGTAAACAATCTATCTCTCTTTTCTATTTTTGGATTAGAAAAGTCAATTCTTTCATTTTCCTTTGATGAGATTGTTGCCTCTGCAAATCTACAGATCTCTACTTTCAGTTTTTCGTAGAAGAGAGATTTCCATTTCAGAAAAAAGATGGTGAGTCTTATAAATGCATGATAGAATTTAATTTCTATTGGGTTGTTTAAGGTGGGATTGGACATATAGTTCTCAATGCTGTAGGTTGATTCAGCTTTGAACTACTGGTTTAATAATTGAAGAAGAATTGTAATTTTAGATTTTCAAATATACATGTAGTGCAAATTTTTAATTTTTTTATAGAAAACATCACAAGTGTTTAGTTTCACTGAGACATGTCTATTATATATTTGGAATTTATAAGATTTTTTATATTATTATGATGCTAAGTTTTTTAGAAATAGATTTACATTTAAGTGACCACTTTTGTTATTTTATATTTTCTTACACAGGGGAAAAGGTTGGTAGGAGGCTGAATTGTTGAAGCTTGGAGATTTGACTGAGAAACATAATGCTAAAATAGTATCTGCTTCACCATTCTCATATCATGTTAAAAGGGAAGACATGGAATCCTCTTTTACTCAGTAAGGAAAGGTAATCCACTATAGACTGAAATTTAAGTTTCTCACCACCATTCAAGATATAGCGAAAAGATTATGAGTTAGGTTAACTGGTTATTCAATACAAGTGTGTGATATGTGTATGTGTTTTCCTTTTACGTAAACACTGTGAGAATGCCTCGCCATGTAGCAGAGTCAAGGGTATGTTCTGGTGTTGTTTTGGTTAAGTTCCCTAGAGAAGAGGACGCCCAGAATGTTATGAAGCAAATTTTGATCTTTGCACGTGAGTTGGAACTGAAACCAAAGTAATCCTACTTGGGCATGAAAATATATCATGTTTGCTGACTGTTTCTCATTTTTAAAGTCTTTCTATTGGCTGATAGTTGCCTTACTTTGGATATTGTTTATACTTTTTTTTTTTTTTTTACTTTGGATAGAATATCCTGATAATGTATGTGAATGTATTTACTATTTAGGTATAACCGTATAAGCATGATGTGTATCAAGGACGATATAAACTCTACTCGGTGTCATGTCTTCAAATTTTATGAAAGTTGGGTAAGCTAACTGTGTTGTTTTTCTTGGATTCTGAGTTTATTATTATGCATAGGTCAGATCTTTTTGGGTACTGAAATTGTGACTTGATAAAGGTTTATGCCTCTGGAGATTCAACAAAGCTTATGTGTTTTTTAGAGTTGCATAAAAGGTTAATATTTATGCGGAACCACATGTTTGGGCAGAACTACTATGGCAATCAAGTTCTTTCAACTTTGTACTAACTACTTTGTATTAAAGGTTCAAAAACATTGTAAAAAAGAGAATATGATAAGATATGATATACTATTTTACGATTAATCTTTGCCAAGATGCCTTCAAGAAAAGTTTTATGGAGTAGATCAAATGCTTATGTTTTATAATCAGCTTTTACCTATCTCACAGCTGGTGTTGACAAAAAACAAAAACTAACAAAAATGTTAAATTACTTTTACAAAACATAGTGGTCGTAAATTTGATCATTTTATGATGTAAGTTTGATACACGAAAGAGGACCAAAAATATATACGAAAAAAACCCGCGTGTAGAGAAAAAATATATCGACCCATCAACCAAATTATATATACAAAAAAAAAACACTCACCCTCTTTCTTGTGCTTTTCTCTGATTTATTAAAGAAAAACTTCATTAAACGCTTTCTCCTCATCTAGCCATGCAAAGAAAAAAAACATCTCTGAAGAAATAGAAAGAACAGATTTTCAATTTAATTTTTCATTATTATCTTTAGAAATCGCTCTCTTAAATCAACATAAACAAATCTCAGAAGTTCAACTGAATACATTTGTTTTTTTAAACGTATGGTATCCAACAAAAACCTCCAGAATCTACAATTGGACACGATTTGGTACTGAGTTCCTGAGTTATAGACGGTGTTCAGTGTTCATCTTGTGTAAATTCTTATTCTCCTCCAATAATGTAACTATTGGAGGAAGAGATAGAGAGATCCCTAATTATTGCGTTTTAATCGACTCACCGAGGAATCATAGTGTTTTTGCAGTGTGCAATATTAATCTAATAAATATGCATCTATTTAGAAGTTTTCGTGTTTGCTTCTTTAAGCTTTCATTTACAATTTTAGTTATTCTATATGTTTAATTAGTGTTCTTAGTTATCTTTGTGGAATCTAACATGAAAATGTAGTGTGTTTTACAGAAGAGGAGGTTGTTCTTATGAAAACTAACGAGAAAGTCCCCATTTTTCTGAGTCATGTTCTTATGCATTATGTTTAAAGTAGTTTTATTCATGACAAAAACATATTACAGGTTAAAAGATGGTGGGATGCTCTCGGGTCAGAGCAATGGCTGGTTACACTGGATATATACACCAGTGGTCTTGTCAATGGAAGACAAACATATATCCCTTACTATGTAAGTTACTGAGGATTGATGAATTGAATCATTTACAGGTAGTTTTTTTCTTCTCTTATAATTATTGTTTATTGCTCATATTATTGTTTTAGATTGATCTAAAGAACTAACACATATGAAACAAAAACCGCGCGTATGCGCGGGTACAATCCTAGTCCTATATATAATGGTTTAAGGAAACTCTTTAAAAAATGATACATCAGCTCTTTTTTATTGGTACATTTATTTTTTCATATGTACAAATTATATGAGAAACTAATCTCATTTTTAATACAAAAAGTAACAACAATAAATATTAATATATGTCCAAATACTAATTTATACATAAGAGAATGACACATCACTCTCTCAGAAAATGACACATCAGCTCTCTTTTATTGGTATATTTATTTTTTCATACGTGCAAATTAATATAAGAAATTAATCTCATTTTTAGTACATAAAGTAACTGCAATAAATACCAATATATGTCCAAATACTAATTTATACATAAAACCATTATATTTAAGTTTCACTATTAAAAATCATAAGTAGATCATACAAAATATATAATAGAAGATTTTAAATGTATCATTTTATTTTATTTTTCTAAGTGATTTAGTTACTATTTTCAAAAAAATCCTATCTTATATAATAAAGTAAGGTTACCATTCTGTGGAGCTCTGAGACGCTGCTACGTGTCCACTTACACTCCCTTTTAGATTTGTATTTTTTTTTTGGTTTTTTCTTTTTTTATTCAATATCTTAATTTATTTTAATCTAATTCCTTACATAAATAGAAACCAACTAATATAACATAAATAGAAATCCAACTGATAAAACATATTGTTTTTTTTTATCTTAGACTATTTGTATATCTAAATTTAAAATAACTTAAAAAATTTAGATGCCCCGTTCAGATAAGATATAGTTAAAAAAAACATGTATTAAAAAATCTATAATTTATAAATAACCTATTCATTTAACAATTAATCTTTCATTTGTTATGTTAATTAATTTGGAAACAATCAGTTAAAGATCCATCTTTCTGTTCGAGACTTTTTACATGTGTGTAGAGAGTAAACGAAATTTTTTACATGATAATATCAAAGAATAATGCTTAAGTTTCTAAATATAAGCAAATTTAAAAAAATTGTTTTTCTTTTTCTTTGTTACTAGAGTAGAACCTTCGATACACCGCGGGTTTTCTTAATTATTGTAAAATTATTTATATTTTACTGTTTCATATTTGTGGTCAATTTTCACATAATTTATAAAATTTTAGATTTTGTCTGTTTAGTTTTTATAATATTTTCTTACTTATATGTAATTTAAATTTTATTAAATTATAAAATGTTAGTGTTATAAGTTAGTTGGCTTATATATCTATTTTAAATTTGTGTAAGTAGTTATTTTGTCCAACTCTTCCCCACTGTCCAATTGGTTAGAAATACCCAAATATTTGATTATTGTAATTTAAATAATTTAAATGTTTTTTAAAAAATATTTTCTTTTAATATTCTCTTTATTTTAGTAAATGTTATAATTGTATACATAAAATTCTTTATATTTTCAAATATATCATATATTATATTTTATCAACTATATACAATTATTAATTTATAAATATAATCTTTTTTGATTAAAATATTAGTTTACGGCCGACCCATCAATTCGCAGAAAAAGTACGATATATATGCGGTCCACTATGAGCTTTCATGATGCTCGCTTATTAATGTGCATAAAATTGTATGTCTATACCCGTCTTATGCCGGATTTACTAGTACTTAACCCATAGATCATCTATCCGATTGACATCTCTACCAATGTAAGATATTGAACACACATTGTTTCCTTATTGATTGAGTTAATATATGCCCGTTTATAAAAATTCAAATCATAATATATGCATAAAAATTTTAAAATTTAATTAATCATATATTTTATATAATAATTTAAAATAATTTGAAAATAATATCAAATAAAGATGATGAGAGAATCATAATTTATACTATTAAAGCCACAATATTAGATAAGGAAAAGATTGTAGAGAAATATTAGATAAGGAAAAAATTATAAATAGTTAACTGATTGTTTATTTAGAAAGAGAACAATAGATAAATTAAATATGAGAGTGATTGGATATATGAATAACTATTTGGTTTTTGGAAACATGAATAGCCTTAAATTTGTACTTCAGTTTTAACAGTATAAGATTATTTATGAAGACAATTCTTGTTATTAAGTTAGGTAGCATCGATCGTGTAGACGTTATTTTCTTAATATTGTATTCACATGTAATTATAATATCACTACTTAAAATCAAATATCTAATTCAACTAATTCAAACATCACTTTCATTATTATATTTATAAAATCACAATGATGAATACTTTGCATTTGCTATGGTCATTTAATGGACACAGAAGATTCAATAGTAACAAATAAAAAAAACTGATCAAATGCAAACAATAAAATACAATCAAAACTAATAATAATTGACAAGTAACAAAAAATTTCAAACCAATTAAATGAGAACAATAAATTAGCAAAAGAAACTGAAATCAACAAAAAAAAAACTAATATATAAAGATATATACCACACAAACAAGACCAACATAAAAACCTAAAAAAAAGCACCAAACCAAAAAAACAAGAGATAATATCAAATATACAAATTACTATCAAACCATCCTATCACCACTCGGAAGCATGAATCATTTTTAACTCAAAATCACAAGACCTCTACGTGGAGAAAACACCATCAAATATATAATTTTTTTTTCAAACGACCAAATACTACAAACAAATAACATATGTTTCACTGTAAGTACATACTCATATTATCTTTGATTGGAGATCATATTATCTTTGATTGTTATATTTTTATTTGTTTTCTCTCATTTTTTGTTGTCTTCACAATAAAGACAAACAAGAAGGAGAATATGTTAACCAAGTTGGGACGAAATAATTTTTTGGAAGATGATATAGTTTTTTATCTAAAAAAACTCTAATTCATTGTCATTTTTTCTATTAATATATATCTTTGCATGATTTATATTCTGTTTCCCACAAAAATTTAATCCAAATGCAGAAAAGAAGAAAACAAAATGATCACTGAAAATATAGCATCTCAATCAACATGTGTTGCAGTTTTATTATGTTCAGGTTTTCTTTAAAATTACTAATCTAATGGAAAATATTTTTTGTAATTTTTTATTTATTTACTTTGCATGCTATTAAGCAAAACAAAAGAATCTTTAATTTTAATCTTATAGTTTGCTAAACATCTCCACTGAGATTAAGAAAACACATTATTGTAAGCACTACATTTTTCTTAATAAGTGAAGGTAAATTATTACCCAATTATTTTATATTTAGTTTAATTATATTAAAATAAAATGAATTATTTTCAGATAGAGATACGATTTCTTAATAAATGAAAAAATTTGTTTTAAATAAAAATAAAAATTAGAACAAAAATATTTGAAAACATATTTATTTATAAAAAGATTACATATTTAAAAATATTAAATTCAAATCCATGCAATGCATGGGACATTTCCTAGTATATAATGGTTCAAGGAAACTCTCCAAAGAATGACACATCAGCTCTCTCAGGGAATAACACATCAGCTCTTTTTATTAATACATTTATTTATTCATAGATGCAAATTATATAAGAAATTGATCTCATTTTTAATACAAAAGTAACAGCAATACATATTAATATATGTCCAAATATTATTTTATACATAAAACCATTATATTTAAATTTTACTATTAAAAATCATAAGTAGATAATATAAATTATATAACAGAAGATTTTAAATGTATCATTTTATTTATTTTTCTAAGCGATTTAGTTGCTATTTTCAAACAAATAAAGATAAATAAAATTTAATGCCAGTTAAAAAAATAATGAATTATGAAATTGAATAAGTTAAGAAGTTAACTTATACCTACAAAATTATAAGCCATGAAATTTTTTTTAATATACCATCGAGAAGATACCAAATTATACATAAAAAAAAAGAAAAATGAATACAAACAAAGAATAATTAAAAGATAGAAAAAGAGATGAATTCAATGAAATATATAAAACTTCAAAATGGTAAATTGATGAAAATAAAAATTTAAGAATAAATAAAATTTTTAAAATAATGTATGAAAGAGATTACACATATCATCAAAAAAAATGTAGATAATAAATTTTTTGAAAAAGGTAAGAAAAATAAATATATAAAACAAATTAATAAAAAAAATTAAATAAAACCCGCATATTTGCACGGGTTCTCTCCTAATATAAATAATTAGTCGATGGAAATTCGAAACGTATTGTTGTCTTTGTTTACCCCTGGTATTCTGTGTAACATTTGCTTAATGCATTATCCATAGTTGTAAATTTTTTCTCTTAAAAAAAAAAATCCTCCAGCTTGTCTTTATTTTTATTTATATACTAAGTCAGGAACCGTTAGATGGACAAATTTCTAAATTTAAAATAAATTATATTTAAATATAAACATTTAATTAAAATTGATATATCTTCAAAAATTAGA